>OZ018319.1:53111047-53860034 GCA_963969495.1 Ceratothoa steindachneri | reverse complement strand
TTAAGATTATAAACACAATGTTTTTATGTTCTGAATAACGATTTATAAGGTTCGGAGTAGCAGATTATTTAAGCATTTCAATAAGATTTGGTAATTTTCCACATTAACAGCAACAAATCGTGTAACGTACATGTTTTTACTTTCTGAGCAGCGAGGTAATAGGTTAAGGGTGGCAGGCTATCTAAACAGGGTTATTTCTTGGTAATTCTACAGATAAACGCCACAAAATCACCAGCAAGTCGTGTTACTACACATGCTTAAATACTATACCTCCACTAACCTTCTTCATTATTGCTCGGAAGATAAAAATCAATAGCAACATTCAAAACAAACGCCCGTGCGTATATTTGCCCCCTTTCAAGATAGCGTCTTGGAACAATTCTTAAGTTGCGAAATCTGATTGAAATATTAACCTTTTGTCACTTAAGATATCATGAAAACCAATTTCTGCTATCGATATATTACTCTTTGGACACTAATGCAACCAGCCGAAAAAAATATTATAGGCTTTAGTAGCCAAAATGTACGTGCCACTCTTTTCAAAATTTCCAAATCTATAAATTAATAGTTGTATGTAATACTATTATAATTTAAAAGTTTCTAAGCTATAAAAATATTAATAATTTTTTGTTTGAATGGGTTTTAGAAGGAAACAAATAGAGATCCTAATATTGTAATAAAAAAATAATTATCTGGAATATTGATAAAGACCGCTGTACGATTTGGAATATAGATAACTACTGCTGTATGAACCGTTATATTAAAACTATCGCTATCCAATACGGCATATTGATAAAGATCACTGTCTGATATAAAATAATAAAAAAGACCACTGTACAAATATGAAATCATACAGTCTGATTAGAGTTTGAAAAAAAAACAACCTTTGTCTAATTTGAGATATTTAAACGTTATTGCTGTGGATATTGAAAACGACTATTCTTAAATCTCGATTACGAAAAATTACTGCTTTTCTACCCTGAGATATGCAAAACAAATGCTCTTTGATAAGTGGTATTGACTGATGTGGGTCATTAAAAACGACCGATTTATGAACTTGGATATTGTAATACCTATGAATGATCAGTTATATTAAAAACTACGGCTAGCAAATTTAAGAAATTGAAAAGGACTACTATCAGATTTGGGATATTGAAAATCACCGCTGTATGATCCAGCATATTAAAACGAACACTCTCTGATCTGTAATATTGAAAACGACTGTTTTTAGATGTGGAATATTGAAAACGACTATTTTTGGATCTGAAATCTTGAAAACGACCACTTTCTAATCTGGGTTATTGAAAAGACCAGTGCCTGATGCGAGATATAGAAAACAACCTCTCTCTTTTCTAGGATATTGAAAACGACCTCTGTTTGATCTGGAATATTGAAAAAGAACGTTGTCTGATCTGAGATATTGAAAATGAGCGCTTTATTATCTAGGATATTGTCAACGACCGCTAAGATATTGAAAATAACCGCTGTCCCATCAGAGATATTAACAACGACCGCTGTCTGATATGGGATATTGAAAAGGATTGCTGTTGTTTTGTGATATTGAAAACATTGGTAGTCTGTTTTCTGATATTGAAAAAGAGCACTTTCTTATCTGGAATATTGAAAACGACCACTTTCCTCTCTGAGATATTACAAACAACCACTGTCTGATCTAAGATATTGAAAACGACAGTTGTCTTATCTGGAATATTAAATACGACCGCTGTCTGATTTAGGATATTGTAACCGACAACTTTCTTCTTTGGGATATTGAAAACGACCGCTTTGAGATCTGCGCTATTGAAAACGGCCCTTGTTTTGTCTGGAATATTAAAAATGACCGCTTTCTTATCTGTGAAATTAGAAATGACCGCTTTCTTATCTGTGAAAAGCAATCTTCACACTAGTGCAGGGGGCGCCAAACCTTTTTCGCAGTGGGTCAGATAACAGAGAATGACGAGCACGGGCCGCATAACCATTTTGTTTAATACAATATAGTGAATACACAAAATATAAAGACACCAAACATATTTATTTACCAAAACTTTATCAAAAAATGCGTCGTTAGCAATAAGATAGTATTATCAAACCCATTGCGCACATATCCGATTCTCACAAACTAAGCAGAAAAAAAGGTTAGTGAGATTTGTGAAACTTGCGTTTAACTTTTAAGATATCATCAATATTTGCTTTGTTATTGCCTCATCCAATCAAGAGAATTGCTTTCAAGTGTTCATCAGTCGGCCTCATTCGATCTGCTGGCTTCATGTACCTCATTTTTGAACAGATTTGCTCACAGACACAAGTTGTCCCAAACATTGATGCCATATTAGAGGCAAATTTCTTCAACTTTGAAAACTCATCATCAATTAAGCAGCAATAAAATTCAACAAGTTTTCCTTCTCTTTGTTTCTCTTTTAACAACTCATTTGCTTGCATCTCGATGAGCTCTAGTAACACCTATAAGTGTTCAGAATTTTACACATCGAATATTCTATCCAAAAAGTTTTAAAAAAATCATAATTTTAGGCAAAGCTGCAATGCACAAGTATATTTTAACTCATGTGTGGCACATGAAGCAGCGGGCTGGATGATCTGATCTCGCGGGCCGTAGTTTGGAGACCCCTGCACTAGTGTAATAAAGAAGAAAACATGAGAGCAATAAAATTATATCAAAATAGAGTACTTATTTCGTCTAAATGTATCTACTTAAATTCCGCATAATTTTCATAAACAGGTTTTGTTATATCTAAAACATTAACTTCTCTTAATATCCGAAACTCGTTTGGTGGCGTTGTCTGTTACTACACATGTTCCCCTTTTGTTTAAATCTTATTAACTGTGTTATTTGTTAACTCCACTTAATTTTACGACCAATTATTTATACAGTACCAGGGATGATGTATTCAATTTACAATTTTAACACATTTTTATTGAACCAAGTTCACTTCCTCGATCTTATTAATTATATCACAGTTTACTTTTGCCATGATATATGTACCTTTTGTTCCGTGTCACATCTGTTACTCAAAGCACTAAATTCTACCAACAGCTTTAGTTGGACCAATATCATCCAATTCCTCCACATATACACCTTCAGCTATAAACCGTTTGCATTTAACATGCGACTACGTGGTCCTCATATTCTCCTTTCCTGTAAAACCCCTTGATTTTGCTTGCTTACATGATGTACCAAAATTTAATAATTAGGTTTCTGCATAGATTATTTCATCCGCATAAAAGCATTACCAAAGTGCATATAAGGCACCAACACCTTGTTTCGTTTAACTAGCGTTAGATTTATTGTTCAATCAGAAACGCTTTGTTCTGATGAATTTCAATGAAACCTTGCTTTTTTATCGTTATAATTAAATGTTTAAGTAGACAACTCATTTTCATTAAATGCTAATCCAAAGCCATCAAAGCTAGCTGAGAAATTTTAATCATTTAGGAATAATCTCAAATTATTCGTTGAACAATTAATTGTTTATCCAATTAGTTTACATTCATTAGTGTAGTTGCTACACAAGATATTAGAGCATGGTTTTATTCTCCTAAAATTTAATAAGGGTCACTCCCCCCAAAAGGGCCTGCACACACTTTTTGTGTTATATCCTTCATTCATTCACTAATTACCCTTACTTTGCAGGACATGACAGAGGAAACGCCTCTGAACATAACTTGATCTTAATTGGAGCTCTAGCAAAGAATATACTGCGTCAAACATTATTACAAGACAGGCTCGTTCGAGAAATTGCACTTTCGTGCATCACTTCGAATGTAAAACGCCTGCTCTAATAGCAGAATTCAGGACTGGGTAGACCAATTCGAGAACTATGGGACAAGAGAGAATTTCAATGCAGCTAGTGACAGCCGTCCAAGCCATTCAGGATGCCACAGGAAGCGTAAAACTGAGCTGTTCGAGAGCGTGAGAGAGTCAGTTCAGCTGAGTCCAAAACGCTCTGTGTGCAAGCGAAGTGTGAGACTGGCAGAAGAGTGCTAGTAATGGATGTAAAGGCTTACCCATACATAATACAGAGAAAGCATTCCCATACAGCCCCAGACAAGAAGCAGAGAAAGGCTATGGCAGTCAAGTTACTGGAGAAGATTCAGGAGACCGCAACTTTCCTTAACCTCCTTAAGACTTTAGATGAAGCTAACTTCCATCTTGAAAAAAAGGTAACTCGAAGACAAATGTCTTCTGGCGGACCTCCGGACCAACGGGAGGGAGACACCAAGCCCTTACACTCCCCTAAGTGCACTGTATGTACTGCAATCTCAGCCAGGGGCATCGTAGGACCATTCTTCTTTGAGGAATCTGGCGCAACAGTGACAGTCACCAAGGAGGGGTACCTTGAGTTCCTCAAAACGTTCAAGGGGGAGCTACAGACCCTGTTATGGGGAAGTTCTAGTTCTTGCAAAAGGAAGCAAGCTTTTAGACCTCAAACCTATCCCGAAATGGGCTGGAAAAGAAATTTGGTGGCCGTGTGATCAGTCTCAGGACTGATTTTGAGTGGGCACCACACAGCCCAGACCTTAACCCCTAGATTTCTTTCTTTTGCGTTACCTTGAAGAAAGAGTGTACGACGAGAGACCCAGGACCATCACGGAACTCAGGGAAGCCACCAGGGAGTAGATCAGAGCCAATAGTCGGTCGGTTGTAAGGTCGGTTTGTAAAGACGTCATAGACAACTTTGTTCTGCGGCACAAGAAATGCACAGAGCTAAATGGAGGTCATCTCGATCAGTGCTCTAGAATAAAGAAGAAAAGTACAAAGACTCTTGTTTTTGATATGATGTCTTTAAACCTCAAAAACTAGTTATCGCCAAGGATTCATTCAATCCTTGCAGAAAATTAAGAAATAAGGCCTATCGAAATTTGGGACCGGTTTTGGGGGGGTGACCGTGTACATATGAGATAATGTTGATATATCGAAAGGAAATATTAATATAAACAAGTGAAAGAATGGATCTCTTTGATGAATGCAAAGAAAATAGTTTAAATTATATTATTCCTAAAATTTCACGGATAGTATAATATGTATTTAAAGTATAAGGAATATAACGATTTAAAAATTCATAGTGTTTTACTTATTATTCTAAAAATTACTATAAAGATAATCCTAGTAGTAATAGTCCTAAAAATATTAATCGTACTTCATCTCATTTTTATTCATTTTTAAGTTTGCCTAGGCTGAATAAAACTGGAAAAATAGTAAAAACAGTTAATAATAATAAAGAACCTAATACCTAAACTCTCCACGCGTAAATAGTGGATCAAAGTAGTCGTATTAAAAAAGCCCTGGGGAAAAGATCTAAAGAGACTAGAGGTACTTGGTTAAAATGTTGTACTCAAACCAGAAGAGGGGTGATAAAGGATTGGGATTTCCTCAGTTCCATATCTAGTGTAACCTTGTATTTTAGTATTAAGTAAAGAGGTAATCAAAATGGAGAAGGAAAGATGTAATAAGTCAAACGGAAGAGATAAAGAATAGAAGGAGTTAGAGGAAAAAGGAGCGAGTATGAAAAAATATATACATAATGAAGTCGGTGTATTATATCTTTTAAGTACAAAATCAGATTAACAAGAAACAGGGTCTATTCACTATATATCAAGAACCAATGTCCACTTAGGCATGAAGCTGCCAAAAATCCAGGGCCACTTAGCCATGAGAGTGTCACGAACACGGTGCACCTATCAAGAAAAGTGTCAAGAACCCCGGTCCACTTAGCTATGAGAGTGTTAAGAACCCAGGTCGCCTTAGCCATAAGAGTGTCAAAAACCTGGTCTACTTAGAAATAAGAGTATCAAAAACCCGGCTACAATTAGCCATGAGAGTGTCAATAACCCCGGGTTACTTAGCTATGAAAGTGTCGAGAGCCCCGGTCGACTTAGCGATTAGATTGAAAAAAAAAACAGTCAACGTAGCCATGAGAGTGTCACAAAACCGCTCCATTTAGCCATGAAGGTGTCAAGAACCCGGGTCCAATTAGACATGAGAGTGTCAAGAATGCAGGTCGCCTTAGCCATGAGAATGTCAAGAACACCGGTCCAGTTAGCCATGAGAGTTTCAAGAACCCAGGTTCACATAGCCATGAAAGTGTCAAAAACCTTAGTTGACTTAGCCATCAGAGTGACAAGAACCCCAGTCCAGTTAGCCATGAGAGTGTCAAAAATCCAGTTCTAGTTAGCAATGAGGGTGTCAAGAACCATGGTTCACTTAGAAAAGATAGTGTTAAAAACTCCTGTACACTTAGCCAAGAGAATGTCAAGAACTCCGGTCCACTTAGACATAAGAGTGTCAAGAATCCGGGTACACTAAGTAATTAGCGTGCAAAGAATCCCCATCCAATTAGACATGATAGTGTCAACAACTTAGCTCTAATTAGCCATGAGAGTGTCAAGAAAACTGGCCGATTTAGCTATAAAAGACTCGAAACCCGCCGTCAACTCAGGGAGGAGACTGTCAAGAACGCCGGTCAAAATAGCTATGAGAGTGCCAAGAATCCAGATCCACTTAGCCATGAGAGTGTCAAGAATCTTGGTCCAGTTAATTATGAGTGTGTCAAAAAGCCTGGTTCAATTAGCCATGAGAGGTTATAACACCCGGTATCTTAGCTATGAGCCTGTTAAGAACCCAGGTCCACTTATCCATTAGAGTGTCAAGGACCCGGGTCTAGTTAGATAAGTGTGAAAAACCCCAATTCAGTTAGCCAAGAGAGGGTCAAGAACCAAGATCCACTTAGCCATGAGAGTGTCAAGAATCTTGATTAAATTAGCAGTGAGTGTGTCAAGAGGCCAGCTGAACCTAGCCAGAAGAGTCTCAAAAACACCGGTCCACTAAGCCCTGAGAGTGTTAAGAACCCCGGGCCACTTAGACGTGAGATTATCAAGAACCACGGTACACATAGCGAAGAGAGTGCCAAGACACCGGACACTTAGCCATGAGAGTGTCAAAAATCCCGGCCCATTTAGCCATGAGCGTGTCAAACAGCCCATTCCAATTAGCCATGAGAGTGTTAAGAAACCTGGTGCAATTAGCACTGAGCGTGTCAAGAACTCCGATCCAATTAGCCATCATAATATCAAGAATCCCGTTCCACTTAGCCATGCGAGTGTCAAGAACCTTCGTCCACTTAGCCAAAAGAGAGCCAAGAACCCCGGTTTAATTAGCCCCTCGAGTGTAAACCACCCCTGTCCAATTGTCTATAAGAATGTCAAGAGCCCAGGTCTACTTATTTAAGAGAGTCTTAAGAAACCAGGAGAATTGGCGAAGAGATTGTCAAGAACTTTGGTCCAATTAGACAGGAGAGGGTCAAGACTTCGGTTTCACTTCGCCATGAGAGTGTCAAGAATCTTGGTCCATTTAGCTATTAGAGTGTCAAGATCTCAGGTCAATTTAGTTATGCGAGTGTAATTAACCCCTGTGCAATTAGCAATGAGAATGACAAGACTCCAGGTCAAATTAGCCCCGTGAGTGTCAAGAACCCCTGTCCACTTAGCCATGAGAGTGCCAAGAACTCAGATTTACTTAGCCATTAGACTATCTAGAACTCGGGACAGTCAGATAGGAGAGTGTTAAGAACACCGCTCCACTAAGTCACAGAGTGTCAAGAAACCAGGTATAGTTAGCCAATAGAATGTAAAGAACCCCGGTCGAAATAGCCATGAAAGTGTCAAGAACCCCGGTCCACATAGCCATGAGAGTGTCAAGAATGCAGTTCGCCTGATCCATGAGAATGATAGGAACCATGGTCCACTTAGCCATGAGAGGGACAAGAACTCCTGCCCACTTAGCCATGAAATTGTCAAGAACCCCCTCTCCATGTAGCCATAAGCATCTCAAGAAGCCCGGTTCAATTAGCCATGAGACTTTCAAGAACCATGTTCCGCTTAACCATAAGGGTGTCAAGAACCTGGGTCCAATTAGCGAGGAGAGAGTCAAGAACTCAAGTCTAAATAGCCATGAGAGTGTAAAGAAACCCTTTCCAATTAGCGATGGAATGAGAGTGCCAATACCCAAGTCAACTTATCCATGAGAGTCTCAAGAAACCAGGTGCACTTATCCATAAGATTGTCAAGAACCCCTGTCCACTTAACCATGGGACTAGCAATAACATCGGTCCACTTAGCCATTTGAGTGTCAAGAACCCCGCTTAAGTCAGAGATGAGAGTGTGAAAAGCCCGCTTGACTTATCCATTAGAGCGTCAAGAATTAACGCATACTTATCGATCAGAGGGTCAAGAACCTCGTTACACTTATCCATGAGGGTGTCAGGAACCAAGGTCCATTTAAGAAAGTTAGTGTTAAGAACTCCACCCACTTCGCCATGGGAATGACAAGAACCCCGCTCGACTTAGCCATGAGGGTGTCAAGAACCCCGGTCCACTTAACCATTAGAGCTTCAATAACCCCAGTGATATTACACATGGAAGTGTCAAGAAACCCGCTCCAATTAGCCCTGAGAGTGTAAGAACCAAGTTCCACCTACACATGAGAGTTTCAAGAACCCGGCTCCATTTATCCATGAGAGTGTCACGAACTTATGTCCAGTTACCCATGATAGAGTCAGAAACCCCCGATTACCTAGCCATGAGAGTCTGAAGAACCAAGGGTCAACTTAGCCATGAGATTCACAAGAACCCAGGTCCACTTAGCCATGAGAGTGTCAAGAACCCCAGTCCAGTTAGACATGAGAGTGGCAAGAACTCAGGTCCACCTAGCCATGAGAGTGCCAAGAGCCCACGTCCAACTAGCTATGAGTGTATCAAAAACACCGGTCCATTTAGCCATGAGAGGGTCAACAAACCCGGTTAACTTAGTCATGAGAGTGTGAAGAACCCAGGGTCACGTAGCTATGAGAATGTCATGAACCTGGTCCGATTAACCTTGAGAGTGTTGTGAACCAAGGTTATCCTAGCCATGAGAGTGTCTTGGTATGAAATTACGTTATATCAATACCATATTATATCTATGGGGGAGGGACAAATAACTTAAAGGTGAACCGTCAAGGAACGGAACGCCACGAGTTTCGACGCGCTGAACAACGAAATGAGAGTGCAACGAGTTCAGGAATAGTTTTGGCAATGGCAAAGCTCAAGGTTATTTAAAGAGGCATGTACAAAAATATAATTTTATTTACAAAAAATAAGAAAATTAATGGGCAGAATTGCATCGGTAAACGAGGGGGGGGGAATTGTAGTTATGCATCAGACTCTGAAGTTAAAATTTAATGTATTACAGAAGGAGACTATTTAACTGGGCCGGATTAACTCAAATGGGTTACTAAAGGGGGAGAGGGGTTGGCTTACGGAGGAGTCCAGGTGACACGTCAGAGTAAGGCTTCACGGATGTCTTCTGCACGTGAGGCGAGGTGCTCGGAGCTTCTGAGCGGGAAGTTAACGTGATGACGGTTCTCCAAAGGGACGGGGGGACGGTAACGTCCGGTCCAGGCAAGAGTATTTCGGCCACCCGAAAATGAGGGGCGAACAAGGAGGGCTTCGACAAGAGTTGATGAGTGGAGTCGGAAAAATCACTCGGTGGCGATCATCAAATGGAATTGCCTCACTAGCTGGGTTAATTCCAAGACACAAATTCGCAGCCGTTACTTTGCTTTGTCGTTTTCACCTGACTTGTAACTAAGGGAAACTTCTTGGGTCCGGGCGAGACTCTTCAACTTTGTGTCTCCCACATGGAAGACGAGCCCTATAAATATCCGAGGCTCACCACAACGGGGTGGGGAATACGCCGCTACTCTCAAATGGCCTCGAATCTTCACGCCGAGGTGATTCTAGCCCGCGTAAAGGTGGTCTATGGTGGACGCGGTTCGAGGCTACCGCTTGTGGAAGGAAAGGGGAGTCTTACCAATTTAAGCCTAACCAACTTCTAGAAACTTCTCCAACGCAAGGACATAAATTCCGTGCTGGAAAAGAAATTCCACGTTGAATTCCTCCACAGAGAGTTTAAAAACCCAGGTCCACTTGGCAATGAAAGTGCCAAGTACCAAGGTCAAAATCTACATCAGAGTGGCAAGATCTCCGTCCTCCTAGCCATGATATTTCTAAGAACTTAGGTCAAATAACCAGAAGATTGTTAAGAACCATGGTCCTTTAGCAATGAGCGTATCAAGAAGCCCATTCTACTCATCTATGAGAAGTTAAATAAAATCGGGAAACTTCTGAAGAACCCAGGTCCATTTAGCCCTGAGAGTGTCAAGAACCCAGGTGGTCCACTTAGACTTTAGTGGTTCAAGAAACCCGGTCCGTCTTGCCGTGGGATTGCCAAGAAGAACGGGGAATTTAGCTATGAGAGTGTAAAGTACCCCGTTCCACTAAGCCATTAGAATGTCAAGAAACTGGGTCCACTTAGACATGAGAGTGTCAAGAATCCCGGTCGAATTAGCAATGAGAGTGTCAAAAAATCAGTTTTAATTAGCCATCTTACCCTCATGAATCTAGGTCCACTTAGCCATGACATTGTCAAAAACCCCGGTCTACTTATCCATGACGGTGCTATGAACCAATACCACTTAGCCTTGAAAGAGACAACAACCTCGCTCAACTTAGCCCTGAGAGTATCAAGAAGGCAGGTAAACTTAGCCATAAGAGTGGCAAGAACCCTGTTCCAATTTGACATGGGAGTCTCAAAAATCCTGCTCCACTTAGCCATGAAAATGTCAAGAATCTTTGTCCATTTAATAATGAGAGTGTCAAGAACCCCGGTTCATTTAATTATGTGAGGGTCATTAACTCCTTTCCAATTAACTATGAGAGCGTCACCATTGACAACTAGGCCTGCAAGGCTATCGATAAAAAATCAGTATTTTTGATACTTAATTTTGTAGTCTATTTAGAGAAGACTCCGGTCTGGCTTCCATCAACATTTCTAGTGCATGGCAATACTCTCGAAGCTTATCTTTGATCATGTTTTAAATATTCTACCTTTGAAGTCCAGTCGTTGGAATTGATATTGCGTAAAAAAATCAGAAATCCTGAATATGATCACACCTAGCCATGAGAGTGCCAAGAACCGCGCGCCACTAAGCGATGATAGTGTCAAGAACCCTGGTCCATTTATCCTTGAGCGTTTCAAGTACCTTGGTCAATTTAGCTATGAGAGTGTCAAGAACCTCTGTCTATTTAGCCTTGAGCGTGTCAAGATCATCA
Organism: Ceratothoa steindachneri; assembly: GCA_963969495.1. Taxonomy (NCBI): domain Eukaryota; kingdom Metazoa; phylum Arthropoda; class Malacostraca; order Isopoda; family Cymothoidae; genus Ceratothoa; species Ceratothoa steindachneri. The sequence goes on along the minus strand of OZ018319.1, from coordinate 53,848,868 downwards.
GCCCAATTAGCTAGGATACTATCAAGAATCCCGTTGCACATAGCCATGACAGTGTCAAGAACCCCGGTCCAATTAGCCATGAGGGTGCCACGAACCCAGGCCTCTTAACCGTGAGAGTGTCCAGAACTTCCGTCTACTTATCCACTGCAGTGTCAAGAACTATGGTCCAAAAATTTACGAAAGTTTCAAGAATCATGTTCCCTGTAGCCAAGAGAGTGTGAAGAATCCTTGTCTATTTAGGCATGAGAATGTCAAGAATTCCGGTCCAATTAACCATGCGAGGGTCATTGACGTTTGTACAATTAGCTATGAGAATTACAAGAACCCATTTCAAATTAGCCCTGAGAGTTTCAAGAATCCAGGCCCACTTAGCGATGAGTGTGACAAGAACCCCTGTCCACTTAGCAATGAGAGTGCCACGAACCCCGGTCCCATAGCCATGAGATGTGAAGAACCCAGATCCACTCAGTCATGAGATTGTCAAGAACCACAGGCCAATTAGCAATGAGCGTGTAAAGAGCCAAGATCCACTTAGCCATTGCAGTGTAAGGAAACATGGTCTACTTAGCCATGAGAATGTGAAGAATCCCGGTTCACTTAGCCATGAGAGTGTAAAGAACCCAGGACCACTTAGCTATGAGAGTGTGAAGAACCAAGATGCACTTAACATTGACAGAGTGAAGAATCACGGTCCAATTAGCCATGAATGTGTCAAGAGACCAGCTAAACTTAGCCATGAGAGTGTCAAGAAACTAAGGCCACTTATCAATATAAGTATCAATAACCTCAGTAACCTTAGAAATGAGAGTCTCAAGAAACTTGGTACATGTTACCAAGAGAGTGCCAAGAACCCGGGATAGTTATCCATGAGAGTGTCAAGATATACTGTCCATTTTGCCATTAGCCTGCCAAGAAGCCCCTTCCACTTAGCCATGAGAGTGTCAAGAACTCCGTTACTCTTAGTCATGAGGGTGCTAAGCACCTATTTCACTTAGCCGTGAGAGTGTCATGAACATCGGTCCACTTAACCAGGGGAGAGTCAAAAACTCAGGTCTAATTAGCCATTAGAGTGGGAAGAACCCGTGTTTAATTACCTATGGAATAAGAGTGTCAAGAGCACAGGTCAACTTATCCATGAGAGTCTCAAGATCCCATATCCACTTATCCAAGGGAATGTTAAGAAACCCTGTCCACTTACCCATGAGACTGTCAAGAACCTCGGTCCACTTAGCCATAAGAGTGTCAAGAACCCCGCTCCAGGCAGTCACGAGAGTGTCAAAACCCCCGCTCCACTTAGCTATGAGAGGCTCAAGAAATAACGTATACTTAGCCATTAAAGGGTGAAGAACCCACTACCACTTATCCATGAGGGTGACAAGAACAAGGTCTAATTAACTAAGATAGTGTTAAGTACTCCAGTCCACATAGCCATGAGAATGTAAAAAACCCAGTTCGACTTAAGCATAAAAGTTTCAAGAACTCCCGTCCATTACACACGTAGTGTCAGGAACCCCGCTCTAATTAGCCATGAGAGAATAAGGAACTCAGGTCCACCTAGCCATGAGAGTTATAAGAACCTCGATCCACGTAGCCAAGAGATTGTAAAAACCCGTTCCACTTCGCCATAAGAGTGTCAGGAACCCAGTTCCACTTACCCATTGGAGTGTCAAGAAGTCAGCTCCACTGAGCCATGATAGTGCCAAGAACACCCGTTCAATTAGCCGTCCACTTAGCGAAGACATTTTCAAGAACTACGGTCCACTTAACCATGAGCGTGTCACGAACCCAGTACATTAGCCGTGAGAGTGTCAAGAACATCGGTTAACATAGCCTTGAGAGTATCAAAAACACAGGTAACTTAACCATGAGAGTGGAAACAACCCCGGTCCACTTAGACATGAGAGTCTCAAGAATCTCGCTCCACTTAGCCATTAGTGTGTCAAGAATCTTTGTCCATTTAATAATGAGAGTGTCAAGAACCTTGGTCCACTTAGTCATGTGAGTGTCATTAACCCCGTTCCAATTAGCCATGAGAGCGTCACCCTTGAAAATCCGACACACCAGATTATGGATATAAAATCAGTATTTTTGATACTTTATTTTCGGAGTCTATTTGGAGAAGACTCCGTCCTGGATTACATCAACAGTTCTAATCTTTGATTAACTCTTGCCGGTTGAACTGGCATTGTGCCAAAAAATAGCAAATGCTGAATATTGTCACACCTAGCCATGAGAGTGCCAAGAAACCCGTGTGTTTAGCCATGAGAGTGTCAAGAACCCCTGTCCATTTAGCCTTAAGCGTGTAAGAACCGTGGTCCACTTAGCCATGATGGTGTCACGGACTCAGCCCTCATAACCGTAAAAGTGTCAAAAAACTCGGTCAACTTATCAATTATATTGTCAAGAACCCTGGGCCAAATAGACATCAAAGTGTCAAGAATCCCGTTCCACTTAGCCATCAGAGCGTCAAGAATCCTGGTCCATTTAGTCATAAAAGTTTTAAGTAATCCGGTACACTTAGTCATGTGACTGTCATTGTCCCCTTATATTTAGCCATAAAACTATCAAGAGCCCAGGGCAAATCAGTTCTGAGAGTCTAAAGAACCCAGGCCTACCTAGCCATGAGAGTGCCAAGAATCCCGGTCCATTTAGCCATGATGGTGTCAGGAACCCAGCCCTCATAACCGTGAGAGTGTCAAAACCCCCGCTCAACTTACCATGAAATTGTCAAGAAACAAGATATACTTACCCATGAGAGTGCCAAGAACCCCTGTCCACTTAGCCATGATGGTGTCACAAACCTAGCTCTTGGTCCATTTATTCATGAGAATCTCAAGAACCTTGGTACAATTAGTCATGCGAGTGTCATTAAACCCGCTCCAATTAGCCATGAGGGCGTCACCGATGAAAACCAGACTCGCAAATCTATGGATAAAAAATCAGCATTTTTGATACTTTATTTTAGGAGTCTATTTAGAATAGATTCCGGCATCGCTTACATCAAATGTTAAATTTCATGGAACTAGTTTCGAAAAGTCATCTATGAATATGTTTCTAAAACTCTTACTTTAAACTCCCGTCATATGAATTAACATTGCGCAACACAATCGGAAACACTGAACATGATCACATCTAGCCATGAGAGCGCCAACAACCCCGGGCCATTAGCCAGGAGAGTGTCAGGAACCCCGGTACATTTAACGTTGGGCGTTTTAAGATTATCGGTTCACTTAGCCATGAGAGGGCCAAGAACCCCGGTCCAATTAGCAAGGATACTGTCAAGAATCTCCTTCCACTTAGCCATGACAGTGTCAATAACCACGGGCCACTTAGCCATGAGGAGGTCACGAACCCAGTCTACTTATCCTCGAGAGTGTCAAGAACCCTGATGTACTTATCTATTAGAGTGTCAAGAAGTCCGGTCCACTTAACCATAAGAGTGTCGAGAATCCCGTTCCCCTTAGCCCTGAGAGGGTCAAGAATCTTGGTCCATTTGGCCATGAGAGTTTTAAAGAATTCCGGACCAACTGTTAATACGAGTATCATAAACCCCCGTCCAATTAGCCATGAGAATGTCAAGAGGCTAGGTCGAATTAGCCCAGATAGTCTCAAGATCCCAAGCCTACATAGCCATGGGAGTGTCAAGAACACCTGTCCACTTGGCCATGAGAGTGCCAAGAACCCCTGTCTACTTTGTTATGTGAGTGTCCTTAACCACGGCCTAATTAGCCATGAGAGCGTAACCCTTGACAACCAGACCCGAAAGACTATTGTTAAAAAATCAGTATATTTGAGACGTTATTTTCGGAGTCTATTTAAACGAGATTTTGACCTGGCTTACATCAACAGTTCTAGTAAATAGCAATCCTCTCGAAACTCATCTATGAATATAATTCTAATATTCTGCTTTTGAATTCCCGTCCATAGATTTGACATTGAGGAAAAAAATCAGAGAATCTGAATATGATCACACCTATTCCTGAGAGTACCAAGAACCCCGGTCCTCTTAGCCATGAGACTGTCAAGAACGTTGGTTTATTTTGCCTCGAGCGTTTCAAGAACCGTGTTATAAGTAGCCAGGATCCTATCAAGAATCTCGGTACACTTCGCCATGACAGTGTTAAGATCACCGGTCCACTTAGGCATGAGGGTCTCAAGAACTCAGTCCACTCAGCCGTGAGAGTGTAAAGAACCTAGTCTCCTTAGCCATTAAAGTGTCACGAACACCGGTCCAAATAGACATAAGAGTGTGAACAATCCCTTTTCCTTAGCCATAAGAGTGTCAAGAATCTTGGTCCATTTAGCTATGAGAGTCTCAAGAATTCCAGTCTACGTAGTCATGCGAGTATAATTAACCCCTGTACAATTAGCCATGACCATGTTAATCGCCCAGTTAATCTTAGCCTAGAGAGACTCAAGAACACAGGCTCACTTGGGCATTAGAGTGTCAAGAACCCCAAGTCCATTTAGCAATGAGATTGTCAAAAACTCCCCTCAAATTTACCATGAGATTGTCAAGAAACAAGGTATAGTTTGCCATTAGAGTGTCAAGAACCCCGTTCCACGTATCCATGAGGGGGTTTGGAACATGCACTACTTAGTTAAGATAGTTGTAAAAACTCCGGTCCAATTAGCCATGAGAATGTAAAGAACCCCGGGCCACTTAGCTATGAGAGTGTCAATAACCCGGGTCCCCTTAGGCATTAGAGTGTGAATAACCCGGGTCTACTTAGCAATGAGAGTGTGAAGAACCCTCGTTCACTTAGCAATGAGAGTGTGAAGAACTCAGGTCCACTTAGCCCCGAGAGTGTCAAAAACCCAGGCCCATTTAGCAATGAGAGTGTCAAGAACCCCCGTTCACTTAGCTATATGAATGTAACGAACCTTGGTCCACTTAACCATAAAAGTGTCAATAACCCGGGTCCCCTTAGCCATAAGAGTGTCAAGAACCAATGCATAATTACATATTGTAGTTTCAAGAACCACGGTCCACGTAGCCATGAGAGTTGAAGGAACCCGGGTCCACTTAGCAATAAGATTGTCAAGAACCCCGGACTATTTTACCCTGTAAGTGTTAAGAACTCGGTCCAATTAGCCAGGATAAAAAAAATCTCAGTCCATATAGCCGAAACAGTGTCAAGAAACCATGTAAATTAGCCATAAGGGTGTCATGAACATAGTCCACTCAGCCGTGAGATTATCAATAACCTCGGTCTACTTAGCCATGGGAGTGTCGAGAACCCCGGTCCAATTAGACATGAGAGTGTAAGGAATACTTTTCAACTTATCCATGAGAATGTCAAGAATCTTGGTCCCGTAGCCATGATAGGGTCAGGAATTTCGGTTCACTTAGTCATGCGAGTGTCATTAACCCCTGTCCAATTAGCCAAATGAATATCAAGATCCCAAGTCAACTTAGCAATGAGATTCTGAAAAATTTAGGTCCACTTAACCATGAGAGTGTCAAGAACCCCTGTCCACTTAGCCATGAGAGTGTCAAGAACCCCTGTCCACTTAGCCATGAGAGTGCCAAGAACCCCGGTCCAATTAGCCATTTGATTGTGAAGAACCCAGATCCACTAAACCATGAGACTGTCAATAACCACGGTCCAATTAGCCATGTGAGTGTAAAGAGCCCAGGTCCACTTAGCCATTTTAGAGTCAAGAACCCAGGTCCAGTTAGCAATGAAAGTTTGAAGAACTCCCGTTCACTTAGCCATGAAAGTGTGAAGAACCCAGGTGCACTTAGCCATGAGAGTGTCAACAACCCAGGTCCACTTATCTATGAGAGTGTCATGAACCCCGGTCCTGTTTTCAGCAGTCTAGCGAAAACCCGGGTTAAGTTACCCATGACAGTGTCAAGAACCCCGATCCATTTAGCCTTGAGCCTATTAAGAACCTTGGTCTTCTTAGCTTTGAGAGTGTCTAGAAGCTTGGTGTACTTAGCCATGACAGTGGCAAGTTCCCTGGTCCACTTAGAAATCAGAGTGTCAAGAATTCTGGTACAATTAGCCATGAGAGTCTTAAGAACTCTGGTCCAAATAGCAATGATACTTTCATGATTCCCGGTCAACATAGCCATGACAGTGTCAAGAATCCCGGTCCACTTAGCCAGGAGGGTGGCACGAACCTAGTTCACTTAGCTGTGAGAGTGCCAAGAACCTCAGTCAACTTAGCCATGAGAGTCTCAAGAACACAGCTACCCTTAGCGTTGAGAGTGGCAAGAACCCCGGTCTACTTAGACATGAGATTCTCAAGAATTCCGCACAACTTAGCCTTAAGAGTGTCAATAACGTATGTCTATTTTCTGAGAAGATGGTCAAGAACCCCACGCTACTTACTCATGGAGTGACATTAACCCCGTTCCAATTAGCCATGAGAGCGTCACCATTGACAACCAGACACGCTGGTCCTTGGATAAATATCAGTATTTTTGATACTTTATTTTCGGAGTCTATTTAAAAAAGATTCCGGTCTGTCTTACATCAACAGTTTTATTACCTGGCTATAAACTCAAAACTGATATTTGAATATGTTTCTAATATATACCTTTGAACTCCCGTTGTTTCAATTAATATTGAGTAAAAAAATCAGAAATTCTGAATATGATCACACTTAGCCATCAGAATGCCAAGAACCTAGCGCCACGTAGCCATGAGAGTGTAAAAAACCCAGGTCCATTTAGACTTGAACGTGTCAAGAACCACAGTCCATTAGCCAGGATACTCAGGATACTATCAATAATCCCGCTCCACTTAGCCATGACAGTTTTAAGAACCCCGGCCAGTTAGCCATCAGGGTATCATGATCCCAGTCCGCTTAACTGGGAGAGTGTCATGAACCTCGGTCTACTTAATCTACTTAGCCATTATAGTGTCAAGAACTACGGTCGAAAAAGCCATGTGAGTGCCTAGAATCGCGTTCATTTTAGTCATGAGAGTGTCAAGAATCTTGTTCTAATTCGACATGACATTGTCATTAATTCCGGTTAACTTATTCATGCGAGTGTCATTGAACCATTTCCCTTTAGCCATGCGATTGTAAAGAGCCCAGGTCAAATTAGCCCTGAGAGACTCAATAACCCAGGCCCACTTAGCCATAAAAGTGTTAAGAACCCCTGTTCACTAACTATGAGAGTGTCTAGAACCCCGGTCCACTTAGCCATTAGAGTGTCAAGACCTTGGTTCCAGTCAGCTATGAGCTTAACTTACCATGAAATTATAAAGAAACAAGGGATACTTAGCCATTAAACTGTCAAGAGCCCCGTTCCACAAATCCAGAAGGGTGTCAGGAACCAAGGTCCACTTAACCAAGATAGTTGTAAGAACTCCAGGTGAATTAGCCATGAAAATATCAAGAACCCCAGTGCCCTCAGCCATGAGAGTGTCAATATCAGTGGTCCAATTAGCCATTATAGTGTCAAGAACTGAGTTCCAATTACACATAGTAGTTGCAAGAGTCCAGGGACACTTAGCCATGAGAGGGGAAGGAACCCATGTCTACTTAGCCATGAAAGTATCAAGAGCCTCGGTCCGCTTAGCCAGGAGAGTGTCATGAATCCTGATATATTAAGTCTTGAACATATCAAGAACCCCAATCAAAATAGCCATGTCACTGTCAAGAATCCGCGTCCATTTAGCCAAGACAGTGTCAAGAACCCCCCAAGTCACTTAGCCATGAGGGTGGCACGAACCCAAGTCACATAGCCGTGCGAGTGTCAAGAACTTGGGTATAATTAGGAATTAGAGTGACAAGAAACCCTATCCACTTAGACAAGAGAGTGTCAGGAATCCCGTTCCCCTTAGCTATGCGAGTAAAAGATTCATGGTCCATTAGCAATGAGAGTGTCAAGAATTCCGTTTCACTTAGTAATGTAAGTGTCATTAACACCTGTCCAATTAAAAATGTGAATGTTAACATCCCAAGTGGAATTTTCCCTGGAAGTCACAAGAACCCAGGTCCACTTAGCCCTGAGAGTATCAAGAACTCTAGTCCACTTAGCCATGAGAGTGCCAAGAAACCCGGTCCACTTAGCCATGAGATTTTGAAGAATTTAGATCAACTTAGCCATGAGAGTGTCGAATCCCCTTCCAATTAGCCATGAGAGTTACATTAGCCTAGATCCAATTAGTCATTGGAGTGTCAAGAACTTAGATACACTTAGCCATGAGAGTGTCAAGAACTCCGGTTAACTTAGCCATAAGAGGGTGAACAACCCATGTCCACTTAGCTATCAGAGTGACAAGTACCCTGGTCTAATTAGCCATGAAAGTGTCAACAGCCCATGCCAACTTAGGCATGAGCGACTCACGAACCCCTGTCCTGTTAAACATGAGGGTGACAAGAAACCGGATCCACTTAGCCATGACATGGACTAGAACTCTGGTCAACTTAGATATCACAGTTTCAAGAATACCGTTCCAATTAACCATGTGAGTGTCAAGAATCCTGCTTCATTTAGCCTTGAGCCTGTCTAAAACCTCGGTTTACTTAGCCAAAATAGTGTCACGAAGACCGGTCAACTTAGCAATGACAGTGTTAAGAACCCTGTTTCAATTAGACATGAGGATTAAAAAAATCCGGGGCCAATTACCCATGAGAGTGTCAAGAACTCTGGGCTAAATAACCATGTTACTGTAATAAATCCAGCTCCACTTAGCCATGACAGTTGTACGAGACCTGGTCCACTTAGCCATTGTAATGTCAACAACCTCGTTCCAATTATCCATACTAGTCTCAAAAACCCAGATACACTTAGCAATGAGAGAGTCAAGATCCCCGGTCCACTTATAGATGAGAGAGTCAAGAATCCCGGTCCACTCAACCATGATATTGTCAAGCACCTTCTAATATTCTAGTTTTGAACTGCCGTCGTTTGAATTGACATTGATAAAAAAAATAGGTAACACTGAATATGATGACACCTAGCCAAGAGAGTGCCCAGAAGCCCGTGCAACTTAGCCATGAGAGTGTCAATAACCCCGGTCCATTCATCCTTGATCGTGCCAAGAACTCCGTTGCACTAAGCCATGAGAGTGTTAAGAACCCGTGTCTATTTAGCCTTGAGCGTGTGAAGAACCCCGGGCCATTAGCCATGACAGTGTCAAAAACTTGGGTACACTTAGCCCGGAACGTGTGAAAACGTTCGTTCACTTAGCCATGAGAGGGTGAAGAACCTATATCCACTTTAACAATCAGAGTGTCAAGAGCCCAGTCCACAAAACCGTGACAGTGTTAAGAACCTCGGTCTAATTAACCATTAGAGTGTCATATACCCAGGCCCCATTAGACATGAGAGTGTTAAGAATCCCGGTCACTTATCCATGAGGGTGTCAGGAACCAAGATTCACTTAGCTAAGATAGTGGTAAGAAGTCAGGTCAATTTAGCCATGAGAAAGCTAAGAACCCCGATTCAATTAGCGATGAAAGTGTCAATTACGGGGGTATCATTAGTTATGAGAGTGTTAATTACGGGGATTTCATTAGATATGAGAGTTTCAATAAACCTGGTCCATTTACATATAGTAGTATCAAGAATCCTGGTCCACTTAGCCATGAAATTGGGAGAAACCCAGGGCCACATAGCCAGGAGAGTGCCAAGAACCCCGGTCCACTTAGCCATTAGATTCTTAAGAATCCCAGTTTATATAGCCTTGATTGTAACAAGAACCCCTGTCCAATTAACCAGCAAAATGAAAATAACTCATGTCCACTCAGACATGAGAATGTCAAGAATTCCGTTCCGCTTAGCCGTGAGCTATTCAAGAATCTTGGTCAATTAAGCCATGAGATTGTCATGAATTCTTCTCCACTTAGGCATGCGAATGTCAAGAGCTCAGGTTAATTTAGACGTGAGTGTCTCAAGAACCAAGGCGTACTTAACCATCAGAGATTGAAGAAAACCGCTATACTTAGCCATAAGAGTGACAAGAACCCAGCTCCATTTAGCCATGAAAGTATAAAGAACTTGGATCCACTTAGCCAGGAACGTGTGAAAACGCTTGTTCACTCATCTATGAGAGGGTGAAGAACCTATATCCACTTAGCCTTAGGAGGATCAAGAATCCCGGTCCAATTAGCCATTAGAGTGTCAAGAACTTAGGTCCACCTTGCCATAGGTCTCAAGAACCCAGGTGCAATTATCCATGCGAATATCATTAACCTCGTTCCACTTTGCCATGAAAGGGTCAAAAACCCCTGTTCACTTAGCCATTAGAGTGTCAAGAACTTAGGTCCACCTTGCCATAGGTCTCAAGAACCCAGGTGCAATTAGCCATGCGAATATCATGAACGCCGTTCCACTTTGCCATGAAAGGGTCAAAAACCCCTGTTCACTTAGCCATTAGTGTCAAAAACCCCGGATCCCTTAGCCATTAGAGAGTCAAGAAACGCGGTCCAGTCAGCAATAAGAGTGTCAAAAATCTCGCTCTACTTACACATGAAAGTGTCACGAACCCAGTCCGCTTAACCGTGAGAGTGTCAAGAACTCGCGTCCACTTAGCCATGAGAGTGCCAAGAACCATGTCCCCTTAACCATTAGCGTGTCAAAAACCGAGGTAGAATTAGCCATGAGAGGTTAAATAAACCCCGTCTCATAGCCATGAGCGTGTCAAGAACCCAGTTCTACATAGCCATGTGAGTTTCAAGAACCCGGGTCCTCTTAGCCCTGATAGTGTGAAGAACTTCGGTTCACTTAGCCATGAGAGTGTGAAGAACCAATATCCAATAGTAATGAGAGTGTCAAGAACCTAGATCCAATTAGCAGTGAGGGTATCATGAGCCCAGTTCAACTTAGCCATGAGAGTTTTAAGAAACCAGCTCCACTTAGCCATGAGAGTGTCAAGAACCCCGATGTCATTAGACATGAGAGTGTCAAGAATCCCGGTCCATTTAGCTAAGAGAGTTCCAAGACCCCGGGACAGTTAGCCATGAGGGTGTCAAGAACACCTCTCCATTTAGCCATGAGCGTGTCAAGAACCCCGTTCACTAATCCGTGTGAGTGTCATGCAACTCGATTCAGTTAGCCGGGACAGAGGCAAGAACCGCGGTCTAATTAGCTATTAGAATGTAAAAAGCCCATTTCCAATAGTCCATGAGATTGTCAAGAGCCTACGTAAACTTGTGCAAAAGAGTAACAAGAACCCAAGTCCACTTAGCCATAAGAGTGTCAAGAACCCCTGTCAACTTAGCCATGAGACTCCCAAGCACACAGGTTAACTTAGCAGTGAAAATGTCAAAAAACCCGTTTGAGTTAGACATAAGAGTTTTAAGAACCCACGTAAACCTAGCCATGAGAGTGCCAAGAACCCAAGTGCACCTAGCCATGAGAGTGTCAAGAACCCCGTTCCATTTAGCTATGAGTCTGTAAAGAGCCCCGCTTCAATTTGCCATGAGAGTGGGAATAACCTGAGTCCACTTAGCCGTTAGAGTGTCACGAAAGCAGTCCACTTAGTCGTGAGTGTGTCAAGAATTAGACTCTAATTAGCCATTAGAGTCTAACGAACTCCTGCCCAATTAGCCATGACATTATCATGAGCCCACGTCAAGTTATTCAAGATCGTCTCAAGAACCCCGGGCCACTTAGTAATGAGAGTGTCAAGAACCTCTGTCCACTCAGCCATGAGACTGCCAAGAACCAGGCTAACTTAGCCATGAGAGTAACAAGAACCCGGTTTGATTCAGGCATGAGAGTGGCAAGAACCCGCGTCAACCTAGCTATGAGAGTGCTATGAATCAACGTCCAACTAGCTATGAGAGTGTGAAGCATCTCGGTCCTTTTAGCCATGAGTATGGAAAGAACCCCTGCTTATTTAGCCATGAGAATGAAAATAGCTGAGGTCTACTGAGCCATGTGAGTGTCAAGAACCACGGTCCACTTAGTCATGTGACTGGAATTAACCCCGGTCTAATTAACCATGAGAGCGTCACCGTTGAAAGTCTCAAATACCCTGGTCCAATTAGCCATGATACTCTCATGAATCCCGGTCAACTTAGCCATGAGGGTGTTAAGAACTCGGGCCCTTAGGCATGAAGGTGTCATGAAGCGTGTGCAATTATCTTTGAGATTGTCAAGAACTTCGGTCCAATTAGCCAATAGATTCTTAATAACCGAGGTATACTTTGCCACTTTGCCATGAGAGTGTCAAGAACACCGTTCAACTAAGTCATGAAAGTGTCAAGAATCCCAGTCTACTTAGCCATGAGAGTGCTAAGAATCTTGGGCAATTTAATCATGGTAGTGTCAAGAAACCCTGTTTCCTAGGATATTAGCGTGTCATTAACCGCGTGTCAATTAGCCATGAGAGCGTTACTGATCACAACCACTCCCGCAACTCTATCGATTAAAAATCAGTTTTTTTCAGAATTTGTATTCGGAGTCTTTTTAAAGGAGAGTTCGGCCTGGCTTACATCAACAGTTCTATTACAAGGCAAATCTCTCGAAACTTATGTTTGAATATGTTTCAAATATTCTACCTTTGAACTCCCGTCGTTTGAATTGACATTGAATAAAAAAATACGTAACGCTGAATATGATCACACCTAGCCCCGAGAGTGTCAAGAATCCCATTTTCCTTAGCCATGAGAGTGTCAATAATCATTTTAATCCATTTATCCATGAGAGTTTCAAGAATTCCAGGTTCACTTATTCAGGCGAGTGTCATTAAACACTGTCCAATTAGTCATGAGAGTTTGAACAACCCAGGCCCACTTAGCCATGAGAGAGTCAAGAACCACTGTCCAAAACCCTTGAGTGTGCCAAGAACCCCGGTTTACTTAGCCATAAGATTGTGAACAACCCAGATCCACTTAGCCTAGAGAGTGTCAAGAACCCTGGTCCAGCCAGTCATGAGCGAGTCAAAAACTCCGCTCCACTTAGCCATGAGGGTCTTAAGTAACGAGATATATTAGCTATTAGAGGGTTAAGAACCCCATTCCACTTATGCATGGGTGTGTCAAGGACCAAGGTACATTAGCCAACATAGGTTTAAGCACTCCTGTTCACTTAGCCATGATAGTTTCAAGAACCCCGGTCCAATTAGCCATGGGCAGGTCACGAACCCAGCCTACTTAGCTGAGAGAGTGTCAAGAATCTCGGTCTAATTAGTCATTAGACTGTCAAGAAACCAAGGGCACTTAGACATGAGAGTGTCAAGAATCCCGTTCCCTTTAGCCATTAGAGTGTCAAGAATTCCGGTCCATTTAGTCAAGAGAGTGCCAAGAATCCACGTCCACTTTTCCATGAGAGTGTCAAGAAACACGGTCCATTTAGCCATGAGATTGTGAATAACCCCGGTTTACTTAGCCATGTTGGTGTAAAGAACACAGGTCCACTTAGCCTTCAGACTGTCAAAAACCCAGGCAAATTAGCCATAAGAGTGTGGAGAGCCCATGTTAACCTAGCCATGAGAAGCTAAATAAAATAAATCCACTTACTCATGAGATTGTCAAGAACCCAGTTCCAATAGACATAAAGAGTGGAAGGAATTCCGGTCTATCTAGGCATGTAATTGCCAAGAACCCAGCTCCATTTAGCCATATGATGTCTAGAACTCCTGTCCATTTAGCAATGAAAGTGTCAAGAAAACCAGTCCACTTTGAATGAGAGTTTAAGAAACCCGGTCCATTTAGGCATGGGCATGTCAAGAACCCAAGTCTAACTAGCAATGATAGGATAATGAACCTCGCTCCATGAAGCCTTAAAAGTGTCAAGAAACTCGGTATAATTAGCCATGGGAGTGTCAAGAACCCAGGTCCAGTTATCCTTGAGATTGTCAAGAATCCCCGTCCAATTAGCCATGAGATTGTCAAAATTCTTGATTCATTAAATCAGGGTACTGCCAAGAACCGGTGTCCATTTAGTCCGTCATGTGAGTGTTATTAACACCGGTCTAATTAGCGATGCGAGCGTCATCGTTGAAAGTCTTAAGAACCCTGGTCCAATAAGCTATATTACTGTCATGAATTCCGTTTCACTTAGCAATTTCAGTTTCAAGAACCCCGGTCTACTTAGCAATGAGGGTGTCACAAACCCAGTTCACTTAGCCCTGAGAGTTTAAAGAACCTCGGTCCACTTAGGCATGAGAGTCTCAGAACCCAGGTTTACTTAGCCATGAGAGTGTCAAGAACCCCGGTCCAATTAGACATGAGAGTGTCAAGAATCCCGGTCCACTTACCCATGAGAGTGTTAAGCATCTTGGTCCATTTAATCATGAGAGTGTCATACACCCGGGTCCACTTAGTTCTGTGAGTGTCATTAACCCCGGTCCAATTAGCCATGAGAGCGATACCGTTGACAAATAGACCCGTAAGACTATAGTTAAATAATCATTATTTTTTATACTTTATTTTCTGAGTCTATTTAGAGTAGATTCCAGCCTGGCATACATCAACAGTTCTAGTACATGGCAATCCTTTCAAAACTCATCTTTGAAATTGTTTCTAATATTCGACATTAGAACTCCTGTCGTTTGAATTGTCATTAAGTAAAAAAATCAGCAACTCTGAATATGATCACATCAAGCATTAAGAATGCCAGATCCCCAGGCCACTTAGACATGAGAGGGTCAAGAACTCCGGTATATTTAGCCTTGATCGTAACAAGAAGCCTGGTCCAATTATGCAGGATATTCTCAAGAATCACGGTCGACTTAGTCATGAGAGTGTCAAGAACCTGGGGCCCTTTAGCCTTGAGGTTGTCACGAACCCAGTGCAATTAGACCTGAGAGTGTCAAGAATCTCGGACTACTTAGCCATAAGAGTCTCAATAACCGAAGTAAACTTAGCCATGAGAGGGTCAAAACCCCCGGTCTTCTTAGACATGATAGTGTGAAAATCCCGGTCCAAGTAGCCATGAGAGTGTTAAGAATCTTGGTCAATTTAATCATGGGAGTGTCAAGAACCCCTTTCCACTTAGTCTTATGAATGTTATTAACTCCCTTCAAATTATCCATGAGAGCGTTACCGATGACAACCAGACCCGAAACTCTATGAATAAAAATGAGTTTTTTTCATAATTAATATTCGGAGTCTTTTTAGACGAGATTCTGGCCTGGCTTACATCAACAGTTATATTACAAGGCAATTCTCTCGAAACTCATCTTTAAATATGTTTCTAATATTTTAGCTTTGAACAACCGTCGTTCGAATTGAGAAATCCTCTCCAATTAGCTTAAAAAGTATCAAGAACCCTGATCCAATTTGTCATTATACTTTCATGAATCCTGGTCCACTTAACCATAAAAGTGTCAAGAACCCCGGTCCAATTAGCGATGAGGGTGTCACGAACCCATTCCACTTAGCAGTGCAAGTCTCAAGTTCCCATGTACACTTAGCCTTGTGAGTGTCAAGAACCCAGCTGCACTTAGAGATGAGAGCGTCAAAAATCACGGTTCTCTTAGCCATGAGAGTGTCATGAATCTTTGTCCATTTAATCATGAGAGTTTCACGAACCCCGGTCCACTTATCATAAGAGTATATAGAATCCCGGTCCTATAAGACATGAGAGCGGCAGGAACCCGAGGCCACCTATCCAGGAGAGTGTTAAGAATCCAGGTCCACTTAGCCACGAGAGTCCCAAGAACCCAGGCCCATTTAGCAATGAGCGTGTCAAGAACCTCGGTCGACTCAGCCATGATAGTTTAAGAAATCCCGATATAGTTAGAGATTGTCAAGAACTGAGGTCCACCTTTCCATGAGAGTGTCAAAAACACGGTTGCACTTAGCCATAAGAGTGTGAATAATGCTGGTTCACTTAGCCATGAGAGTGTGAAGAACCTAGACACATTTAGCTAGATCCACCCCAGTCCTTTTAGAAATTAGAGTGGCATAACACGATTACACATACCCATGAGAGTGTCAAGAACCCAGGTCTACATAGACATGAGAGCTTTAAGGACCCCTGTGCACTAAGCCATGAGAATGTCAAGAACCCCGGTTCACTTAGCAATGAGAGTGGCAAGGGCCCAGGTCCTCTTAACCATTGGGGTGTTAAGAACCCAAGTTCTTTTAGCGATGAACATAATGAGAACCCCGCTCCAAGTAGCAATGATAGTGTCAAGAACCACAGTCTAAATAGCCTTGAGATTGTCAAGAACTCATGTCCCCTTAGCTATGAGATTGATAAGAACCCAGGTGCACTTATCCATGGGAATGTGAAGAACCCAGATCCACTTAGACATGAGAGTTTCAAGAGCCCATGTCCACTAATCCATTGGGTTGCCAAGAACCCAGATCAACCTAGCGAAAAAAGTGTTAAGAACCCCAGGCCAATTAGCCATGAGAGTGTAAAGAAGTTGCTTGACTTAGAAATAAGAGTTACAAGAACCCCGGTCTAACTAGCAATTAGAGTGCCAAGGACCCCGAGCAAATTAGCCATGAGAGTGTCTCAACCCCTTTCCATTTAGCCATGAGCATGTCAAGAACCCCAGGCCAATTAGCCCTGAGAGTTTCAAGACCTTGGTCAATTTACCCTTCAGTGGGTCAAGAACTTCGGTCTACTTAGCCATGAAAATGTCAATGACCTCGTTCCAAGTAGTCATGAAAGTGTCAAGAATCTCGGCCCAATTAGCCATGACAGCTTCAATTATCTTGGTCAATTTAGCTTTTATCGTGTAAAGAACCTAGTTCTCCTTAGCCATGACAGTGTCAATAACTCCTGTCTACTTATACATGTAATGGTCAAGAATCCTCCTCCAATTAGCCTTGAGATCATCAAGAACCCTTGTCCATTTGCAATGATACTCTCTTGAATCCTGGTCTACTTAGTCATAAGACTTTCAAGAACCCCGGCCCACTTAGCAATGATGGTGTCATGAACCCATTTCACTTAGCAGTACGAGTGTCAAGCACCTGTGTCCACTTAGCCATGAGAGTCTCAAGAACCCAGGTACACTTACCCATGTGAGTGTCAAGAACCCAGGTCCAGTTAGAGATAAGAGCGGCAAGAATCCCGGTCCACTTCGCCTTAAAGGCTTCAAGAATCTTTCTCCATTAATTCATGAGAATTTCACGAAGCCCGGTCCACTAGTTCATAATAGTGGAAAGAACTCCTTTCCTGTAAGACATGAGAGTGGCAAAAACCCGGGTTGATTTATCCATGAGAGTTTAATGAATCCAGGTCCACTTAGCCATGAGAGTGCCAAGAACCTTGCTTCATTTAGTAATGAGCGTGTCCAGAACCCCGGTCGACTTAGCCATGAGAGGTTAAAAAAGCCACTATAGTTAGCCTAGAGTGTGTCAAGAATCCAGGTCGACTTAGCTATGAGAGTGACAAGAACCCAGTTTCAATTAGCCATGGGAGTGTGAAGAACGCCTGTTCACTTAGAAATGATAGTGTGAAGAACCTAGATCCACTTAGCTATGGGAGTGTCAAGAAGCAGGGTCTAAGTAGCCATGAGAATGTCAAGGGCCTAGGTCAAATTAGCCATTAGAGTCTCAAGAACTTAAGTCCACTTAGCCATGAGAGTTTTAAGAACGCCAGTGCATTTAGCCATGAGCGTGTCAAGAACCTCGGTCCACATAGCCATGATAGGTTAAAAATCTCGCTATACTTATGCAAAAGTGTGTCAAGTACCCAGGTCCACTTAACCATGAAATTGTCAAGAAAACGAGTCAATTAGAGATGAGAGCGCCAAGAATCGCGGTCCACTTAGCCATGAGAGTTTCAAGAATCTTTCTCCATTAAATTCTGAATAAGAGTTTCACGAACCCCGGTCCACTTATTTATGAGAATGTCAATAACCCCGGTCCTGTAACACATGAGAGTGGCAAGAAACCGGGTCCACCTATCCATGAGAGTGTCAAGAATCCAGGAGCACTTAGTTATGAAAGTGCCATGATCCTCAGTGCATTAAGTAACAAGCGTGTCAAGAACCCGGGTCCACTTAGCCATGAGAAGTTAAGAAAACCCGCTATAGTTAGCCTAGAGAGTGTCAAGAATCCATGTTGAATTAGCCATGAGAGTGATAAGAACCCAGTTGCACTTAGCCATGAGAGTGTGAAGAACGCTGGTCACTTAGCCATGAGTGTCAAGAATCCAGGTGAATTTAGCCATGAGCGTGTCAAGAACACCGGTCCACATAGCCATGATAGGTTAAAAATCCCTCTATACTTATTCATTAGTGTGTCAAGAACTAAGGTCTAATTAGCCATGCGATTGTGAGGAACGCCGTTTTAATTAACCATGAGGGTGTGAAGAAACTAGATTCCCTCAGCTATGGGATTGTTAATAATCTCGGTTCCATTAGCCATGAGATTGTCTAGAGCCTAGCTCAACTTAGCCATGAGAGTCTCAAGAACCCAGGTCCACTAGGCTATAAGAGTGTCAAGAACCAGGTTTCACTTAGACATGAGAGTTTCAAGAATCCAGGTCCACCTAGCTAGAAGAGTGCCAAGGAGCCCGGGTAACTTAGCTATTAGAATATCAAGAACCCAGGTCCATTTAGCCATGAGCATCTCAAGAATCCCAGTCAAATTAGGCATGATAGTGTCAAAGCCAATTTCATTTAGCCTTGAGCATGTCAAGAACCTCGGTCCACTTAGCTATGACAGTGTAAAAACGCCCGGTCCACTTAGCCATGAAATTCGAAAGAAGCCAGGTCCACATAGATATGAGAGTGTAAATAATCCCGGTCCAAGTAGCCATGAGAGGGACAAGAATCCAGGTCCATTAAGCCATTTGCTTTTCAAGCACCTCGGTCTAGTTACCAATGAGAGTATCAAGAAGCCCGGTTTAATAAGCCATAACACTCTCTAGAACTCTGGTCCACTTAGACATCAGAGTGCCGAGAATCCAGGGCCAATTAGCCATGAAAGTGTCAAGAACCCTGGTACCCTATACATGTTACTGTCATGAATCCGGTACATTTAACCATGTCATTGTCAAGAACCCCAGGTCCAATAAGCCATAACACTGTCAAGAACTCTGGTCCACTTTGACATTAGAGTGCCAATTAACCATGAGAGTGTCAAGAACCCCAATCCAGTTCGACGAGAGAGGGGCACGAATCCCGGTCCACTTATCCATGAGAGTGTCAAGATTCTTGGTTCATTTAATCATGAGAGTGTCAAGAACTACGGTATACCTAGTCATGTGAGTGTCCAATTGGCCATGAGAGCGTCACCGTCGACAACCAGACCCGCAAGACTATGGATAAAAAATCAGTATTTTTGATCATTTATTTTCGAATTCTATTTAGAGGAGATTCAGTTTTGTTCAAATCAATAGTTTAGTACATGGAAATCTACTCAAACTAATTTTTGAATACGTTTCTGACATTCTACTTTTAAATCCCGTCGTTTGAAATGAAATTGAGTAAAAAAATAAGAATCTCTTAATATGATCGCATCAAGCCATGAGAGTGTCGAAAAACCTGAGCCAGTTAGCAAAAAGAGTGTCAAGAACCCCGGTCCATTTAGCCTTGAGCGTGTTAAAAACCCGGGCCACTTGGCCATGTGAGTTTCGAGAACCCCGTCTATTTAGCCTTGAGCATGTCAAGAAGCCCGGTTCCATTAGCCAAGGTACTGTAAAGATTCCCGGTCAACTTAGCCATGATAGCGACAAGAACCCTGGTGGATTTAGCCAAGAGGATGTTACCAACCCAGTGCACTTAGCCGTCGAGTGTCAAGAACCTCAGTCTACTTAACCATTAGAGTGTCAAGAATCCCGCTCCACTTAGACATGAGAGTGTCAAGGATACAGTTCCCCATAGCCATGAAAGTGCAAAGAATCTTAGTCCAAATACCTATGTGAGTGTCAAGAATTACGGTCCACTTATTAATGCGAGTGAAATTAACCCCGTCTAATTAGCCATGAGAATGTCAAGAGACCAAAACAACTTAGCACAGAGAGTCTCAAAATACCCTGTCCATTTAGCCAAAAGAGTGCCAAGATCCTCAGTCCACTCAGACATGAGTTTGAAAATAACCCACATCCACTAAGCCATGAGTTTCAAGAACTCCGGTCTATTTAGCTTTAAGCTTGTTAAGAACCCGTTCTAATTAGCTAAGATACTATCAAGAATCCCGGTCCACTTAGCCAAGATAGTGGCAGGTACCCAGGTCCATGTAGCCAGTAGGGTGTCAGGGACCCAGTCAACCTAGCTGAAAGAGTGTCAAGAACCTCGCTCCACTCAGCCATGAGAGTCTCAAGAAACAAGGTCTACTTAGCCCTGAGAATATCAAGAACCCCAGTCCACTTAGAGATGAGAGTATCAGGAATCCCCGTACACTTAGCTATGAGACCATCAAGAATTTTAGGCATTTATTAATGAGAATGTCAAGAATCCCGCTCCCCTTAGGCAAGTGAGTGTTATTAACACAAGTCCACTTAGCCATGAGAGCGTCACCGTTTACAACCCCTCCCGGAAGACTATGGATCAAAAATCATTATTTTTGTTCCTTTATTTTCGGAGTCTTTTAAGAAGAGATTGCATTCTGTCTTTTATCAACAATTCTAGTACATTGCAATCCCCTCAAAACTCATATTTGAATATATTTCTAATATTCTACTTTTGAATTCCTGTCGTTTGAAGTGACATTCAGTAAAAAATTTAAAAACTTTGAATATGATCACACCTAGCCATGAGAGTGTCAAAAAACCCGGGGCAATTAGCCATGAGCGTATCAAGAACCCTGGTCTATTTAGACTTTATCTACTCAAGAACCCCTGGACACTTAGCCCTCAGAGTGACAAGAACTCCGGTCCATTTAGCCTTGAGCGTGTCAAGAACCCCGGTCCAATTTGCCAGGCTACTGTCATGAATACCGGTCTACTTAGCAATGACAGTATGAATAACCCCGGTCCACTTAGCCATGGGAGTGTCAAAAACCCAGACCATTTAGCCGTGAAGGTCTCAGGAAACTTGGTTTACTTTGCCATGACAGTGTTAAGAACCCTGGTCCAGTTAGACATAAGCTTAACAAGAATCCCGTTCTCCTTAGCTAGGAAAGTGCAGAGAATCATAGACCATTTACCCAAGAATTCCGAGACTCGTAGCCATGCGAGTCTTAAGAACCCAGCCCCACTTAGCCATAAGAGTATCAAGAACCCATCTCTACTGCGCCATTAGAGCGCCAAGAACCACGGTCCACTTAGCCATTAGAGTGTCAATAAACCTGTAAGTCAGCCTTGAGGTTGTTAAAAACCGTGCTCAAATTATCCATGAGATTCTCAAGAAACAAGTTGTAATTAGACATTAGAGTATCTAGAACCCAGTTCCACTTATCCATGAGGGTGTCAGGAACCAAGCTTCAATTAGCTAAGATAGTGATCACAACTCCGTACAGTTAGCCATGAGAATGTCAAGAACTCCGGTCCAATTACACATGGTAGTGTCAAGAACCCCGATCCACTTAGCAATGAGAGTGGGAGACATCCAGGTCGACTTAGCCATGAGAGTGTCAAGAACCCCCTCCAGTTATCCATCAGAGTGTAAAAAACTCATGTATACTTAGCCATGAGAGTTTCAAGAACTCACGTGCCCTTAGATATTGGAGTGTCAAGAACCCGTGTCTCCTTACCCATGAGAGGGTGAAGAACCCCCTGTTCACTTAGACAATAGAGTTTAAAAAATGCAGGTCCACTTAGCCATCAGATTGTCAAGAACACCGGTCCAGTCAGCCTTAAGAGTGTGGAAAGCCCAGGTTATTCTAGACATGAGAGTTTCAAGAACCTAGGTCCAGTTAGCCATCAAAGTGTCAAGAATCCCGGTCCACTTAAACATGAGAGTCGCTAGAACCCCGGTCCATTTAGTTTTAAGCTTGTCCACAACTCCGGTGCAATAAGCCAGGATACTGTCAAAAATCCAGGTCCACTTAGCCCTGACATTTTCAAGAACCCCGGTCCATTTAGCCATGAGGGTGACAGGAACCCAGTCCACTTAGCGGTCAGAGTGTCAAGAACCTCGGTCTACTTAGCCATGAGTGTCAAGAACTCCGGTTCACTTGTCAATGACATAGTCAAGAATCCCTGTATATATATAGCCATGAGCGGCTCAAGAAATCCGTTTCATTTAGCCACGTGAGTTTCAAGAACCCCGGTCCATTTATACTTGATCGCATAAGATCTCTTGTCCAATTGGTCATGAGAGTGTCATTAACCCCAGTACAATTAGCCATGATAGCTTGTCCCATTAAGAGTCTCAAGAACCCTAGTCCAATTAGCCATGATACTCTCAGGAATCCCAGTTCAATTAGCCTTGACAGTGTCAAGAACCCCGGTCCCTTTACCTATGAGTTTGTCAGGAACCCAGTCCACCTTTTCGTTAGAGTTTCAAGAACCCCGGTCCAATTAGCCATCACAGTTTCAAGAACTCTGGTCCGCTTAGACATGAGAGTGTCAAGATCCTCCCTCTAATTAGCCATGGGAGCGTCAACGCTAAGAGTTTCACGATCCCTTGTCCAATTTTTCATGTAACCCTCAAGAATCACGGTCCACTTCCCCATGACGGAGGCAAGAACCCATGTCAACTTTGCCATAAGGATGTCTTGAACCCAGTTCACTTAGACATGAGAGTGTAAAGAACCTCGGTTAACTTAGCCATGAGAGTCTCAAGAACCCAGGTCCACTTAGCCATGAGAGTGTCAAAAAATCCTGTCCATTTATCCTTGAGATTCTCAAGAACTCCGGTCCACTTAGCCTTAAGAGTGTCAATAACCCCGATCTATTTCGCCTTGAGCTTGTTAAGAACCCCGGTCCAATTAGCCAGGATACTTTCAAGAATCCAGGTACACTTTGCCATGAAATTTCAAGAACCCCGGTCCATTTAGCCATGAAAGTGACTGGAACCCAGTCCACTTAGCGGTGAAAGTGCCAAGAACCTTGGTCTACTTAGCCATGAGAGTGTCAAGAACTCCGGTTCACTCTTCAATGACATAGTCTAGAATCCCTGTATATATAGCCATGAGCGACTCAAGAAATCCGTTCCATTTAGCCATATGAGTTTCAAGAATTCCGGTCCATTTATCCTTGATCGCATAAGATCTCCGGTCTAATTGGTCATGAGAGTGTTATTAACCCCAGTCCAATTAGCCATGACAGTGTCACCGTTAAGCGTTTCAAAAACCCTGGTCCAATTAGCCATGATACTCTCAGGAATCCCAGTCCAATTAGCCATGACAGTGTCAAGAACCCCAGTTCCTTTGCCTATGAGTTTGTCAGGAACCCAGTCCACCTATTCGTTAGAGTTTCAAGAACCCCAGTCCAATTAGCCATCACATTTCCAAGAAACCTGGTCCACTTAGACATGAGAGTGTCAAGATCCTCCCTCCAATTAGCCATGGGAGCGTCACCGTTGAGAGTTTCACGATCCCTTGTCTAATTTTTCATGTAACCCTCAAGAATCACGGTCCACTTGCCCATGACGCAGGCAAGAACCCATGTACACTTAGCCATGAGGGTGTCCTGAACTCAGTTCACTTAGCCATGAAAGTGTAAAGAACCTCAGTTCACTTAGCCATTAGAGTCTCAAGAACCCAGGTCCACTTATCCATGAGAGTGCCAAAAAATCCTGTCCATTTATCCTTGAGATTCTCAAGAAACCTGGTCCACTTAGCCATGAGAGTGTCAAGATCCTCCCTCCAATTAGCCATGGGAGCGTCACCGTTGAGAGTTTCACGATCCCTTGTCCAATTTTTCATGCAACCCTCAAGAATCACGGTCCACTTGCCCATGACGCAGGCAAGAACCCATGTCCACTTAGCCATGAGGGTGTCCTGACCCCAGTTCACTTAGCCATGAAAGTGTAAAGAACCTCAGTTCACTTAGCCATTAGAGTCTCAAGAACCCAGGTCCACTTATCCATGAGAGTGCCAAGAAATTCTTTTCATTTATACTTGAAATTCTCAAGAACTCCTGTCCACTTACCCATAAGAGTGTCAATAACCACGGTCCAATTCGCCTTTAGCTTGTTAAGAACCCCGATCTAATTAGCCAGGATACTTTCAAGAATCCAGGTCCACTTAGCCATGACATTGTCAAGAACCCCTGTCCACTTAGCCATGAGGGTAACACGAACTCACTCCACTTAACCGTGAGACTGTCAACAACCCCGGTTCAATTATACATAAGAGTTTGAAGACCACATAATCACTTAGCCATGAGAGTGTCAAGAACTCCTGTCCAATTTGCCATGAGAGCTTAAAGAGCCAATGACCACTTAGCAATGAGAGTGTCAAGGACCCAGGTCCAATTAGCCATGAGGGTGACACGAACCCAGTTCACTTATCCGTCAGACTGTAAACAACCTCGCTTAACTTAGCCATGAGAGTCTCAAGAACCTAGGTCCACTTAGCCATGAGAGTGTCAAAAACACCGGTCCACTTAGACATGCTAGCTTTATGAATCCCGGTTTACTTAGCCATGAGAGTGTAAACAATTTTGGTCCATCTAATCATGAGATTCTCAAGATTTTCCGGTCCACTCAGTCGTGTGAGTTTCATTAACTCCGGTCCACTTAGTCATTTCAGTGTCATTAACCCCGGTCCACTTATTTATGATAGCGTTACCATTGATAACCAAACCCGCAAGTTCATGGAGAAAAAATCAGTATTTTTGATACTTTATTTTCGGAGTCTATTTTAGAGGAGATTCCGGCCTGGCTGTTATCAACAGTTCTATTACATGGCAATCCTCTCGACACTCATCTATGAATATGTTTCTAATATTATACCTTTGAACTCCCGTTGCTTGAATTGACATTGAGTATAAAATCATAAACTCTGAATTTGATCACACTGTTTACACTAGTTTTGTTTCTTTAAATGTTTTTTGTGTTGCAAACTTGGTTTTACTTTCTGATTCCAAATATACCATTGAAATTGGCATAGCCTCGATATTTCTGGAGATAATTGGAATTCTGTCTATAAAAATAACCATAAATAGCTGCGGAAGTTTCTTTTATTTAAAAATATTCACATTGTCCATGAATAATAGCTGATAATATTTCGTCCTTGTATTACTTTTTAAACTAATGAAAAAAATGTGATTATAAGACGGATAACCTACTAAAAGTGCACTGAAGAACGTGCTTTCTTACTGTTTGCTCCTTGATCTTTACACACCAGTGGCCTTAAGAATATAGTCCCCCATCATTGCAGTGTCTCATCTTCCTTGGTATCTTTTCTCCATTATAGCACTGTCCTGATGGAACCACTCACGATGCTATTCACTCACTTCTCGCAAACTTATACGAAAACACTCCAAATGTGAATGCAAAAAACGCACTTTTAGTGACATTCTACATCCTAAATTCTTTTAACTTTCTAAAGGTTTTGCTACCAGCTGCTTGTAGTTTGAGGCTGTATTTTTACCAAGCACATTACGTCTTACTTTTGATATTATCACTTATTACATTGTCACGTTGTGGCTGTATTTTTACCAAGCACATTACGTCTTACTTTTGATATTATCACTTATTACATTGTCACGTTGTATCTTTTCTCCATTATAGCACTGTCCTGATGGAACCACTCACGATGCTATTCACTCACTTCTCGCAAACTTATACGAAAACACTCCAAATGTGAATGCAAAAAACGCACTTTTAGTGACATTCTACATCCTAAATTCTTTTAACTTTCTAAAGGTTTTGCTACCAGCTGCTTGTAGTTTGAGGCTGTATTTTTACCAAGCACATTACGTCTTACTTTTGATATTATCACTTATTACATTGTCACGTTGTACTGGCTTCGACATTTTTCTTACTTGCGGTCCAGTAAATATAGCACCCTTAATTTTGGCCTCTGATAGCTTTGGAAAGAGTAGATGAATCTCTTCTAATGCTTTTCCACCATGATCTAATGTTTTTACAAACTGTTTGACCAAACTCATCTTTATATAATGTGGAGGTAGCAAAACTTTGGCAGGCTTTACAAGACGCTGTCTAAATACATTTATTTTTCCTGGCTGCACATAATATCGAGAAGGCCACTGTAACCTTCTGGTAATGTTCATGATCAGCTCTACTGTCCCATAGGCAAAGAAAATATGAATACTTGGTGTACCCACCCTACAATCTGAGTAAGAAGGCAAGCATTTTAAAATCAACACAAACATCTCATTTAAACTTAGTATAGTTTACCTTCTTGAGAATTTTTTTTACATTGTCATATTCTTCCATCATATGTACCGAGTATGCTATAGGCAGGGATGGATACTGATTCCCATTATGGGGTAAAACAGCTTTGAGTCTTTTGGTAGAACTATCTATGAAAAATTGCCAATCTTCAGGGTTGTGATCAATTCCAATAGCTGTAAATAAGCCATTAATATCTTTGCAGAAGCAGAGATCCTCACTTACATGAAAGTATATTTCGAATTCCTAATGGTGCTTCCTGTATACTGTTGATCTGCAGTCCTTCCCCAACAGATTCCATTCCTTAAGTCTGGATGTCAAAGGCTCAGCTCCTAACCTAGTGAGACCCAAGTCCCTGATGAGATCATCCAATTCACGTTGATTTAGAAAGTAAGGGCGAGTACTCATTCTTGGCTCAAACGTTTCATCCATTTCTTCATTGTCACAACCTTCCGACTCTCTTAATGAGACCTCTACTATACCCTCTACTTGAAAAAATATATATAAAAAGTGATGCATTTAATAGCTAGAGCATAAATAGGGATCGCATGTGTAATCACATTACAAGAAACCTTAGCTAAATGTTTTGAATATTTCAGTGTTGATTCTGTTACAAATAATATAGCTTACAATTTGATAGGATTTACTTACATTTTCTGGCGGCCGTGGAACCAAAAAGGTATCATCATGTTGCACAAGTGCAGTAGAGGATGAAATGTTGGGATATGGAAGGAATTTTATTCCCTTAAATTTTCTGTACTTTGATATATCAATCATGCAAAAATAGCAAACATCGTGATGATTTGGGGGCTCTCACCAAACTCTCGGCTCAGCAAATGGCATTGCTTTTCTTGCATCTCTCATCCATGCATCTAAATTTATCGATAACTTCCTCATATAACACGAGGGGCCCATTGGATTTTCTTAGTCACCCATACTCATTCCAAAGTACAGTCTATAAGCAATCCTTTACCTTGCACCTTTCACAATTTGATGTTGCACATGCTTAGGTCCAAAATAAAAACCACACACAAAACAGAAGAGATCGTGGCAATTTCTGCATTATCTTGTAACCATAATCAAGGGAGTCAATATTTATCATATAAGCTTGAAAAAGAAAATAAATAAATAAGCGACAAGTGTATGTAAGCGTGCTTTTACCGTACCCCATACATTTCTTTATATTAGCATAATTTTTTAAAACTTTCAAAGGGTCAATGGTAGAGAAAAAGTGAGGACATATTTGGAATTAGCGCAAAATTTCGTACTAAAAACCCTAAGGAAAATAAGGGAAACAAAAGTTTTGTTACCCATCGTAATAAGAAAGATTATGCGTGAAGCTCTGGTCTGTGAGGTCTGTTTTGAAGGATTTACTTATATTATATTTAGTTCGTTTTTTTTCTACTTGCTTTTAAACAGAAATTAATCGGGATCTAAATTTTAGCTTCTTAAGTTACAATGATCCTTATTCCGGGTCGAACTGGCATAGGAATGAATCCATTGACCGTTTTCTCATACGCGTCCTACGTAACCTAACTCAAGGATAGAGCTGTCTTTGAATAGGTTGTTTTTCCCCAGGTCTCCTCATGCTCAAGCTATCTACCGAAAAGCTAGGCCAGAAAGCCTTAAAACTCAAAATTTAAGCACTAACCTAGAAAACATTGTTAAAACCAATGTTGAAATGGAATTACTCGAAATTAAGATGTTTAAATTAGTACCTTGCATGCAAGGTACCACTCAAAAAATTAACTAAATTAACTTTGTATAGTCAGGGCCAAATGTTTTGACACTAATATATATATATATATTTACAGAGTCAGCCACCTCCAAAAAGGGCCCCAACTTTCTACGGTCTCCATTCATAATTTTTTGCAAAGATTAAATGAAACTTTGGTGATAACTAGTTTATTGTGTTTAATAACATCATATCAAAACATGAGAGTCTTTAGACTTTACTTCTTTATTCTAGAGCACGTCTTCAAGATCACCTCCATTTAGCTCAGTGCATTTCTTGAGGCGCAGAACAAAGTTGTCTATGACGTCTTTACAAACCGACCGACTAATGGCTCTGATCTCCTTCCTGATGGCTTCTTTGAGTTTTGTGATGGTTCTGGATCAACCTACGTACACTCGCTCTTTAAGCTAGCCCCAGAGAAGGAAATCCGGGTGCTAAAGTCTGGACTGTCAGGTTCCCGTCTCAAAATCAGTCTTGAGACTGATCACACAGCCATCAAAGTTTTCTTTCAGTCAATTTCGGGACAGGTTTGAGGTGTGAGAGCTTGCTCCGTCTAACTGGAACCAGAACCGCCCCGTAAGCGACGGAAACAGGGTGGGCAGCTTCCTCTTGATGGTTTTGAGGATCTCAACATACTGTTCCTTGGTGACTGTCACTGTTGCGCCAGATTCGTCAAAGAAGAATGGCCCGATGATGCCTCTGGCTGAGATTGCCTTTCATACTGTGCATTTAGGAGAGTGTGGGGGCTTGGTGGCTACCTCATTTGGTCTGTAAGTCTCTCAGAAGACATTTAGATTCAAGTTTACCTTTCCTTAAAGATGGGAGTGGAAGTGAGCTTCATCTGAGGTCCAAATGAGCTTAAGGTAAGATGGGGTATCTTGAATCTTCTCCAGTAACTTGACTGCCATAGCCTTTTACTGCTCCTTGTCTGAGGCTGTAAGGGTCTGGTTTGTCTCTATTCTGTATGGGTAGGCCTTTACATCCATTAATAGCACTCTCCTGTACGTTTCACAAGATATACCGAGGGACTGACTTCGCTTGCGCACAGAGCGTTTTGGACTCTGCTGAACTGACTCTCTCACGCTCTCGACCAGCTCAGCTGTACGCCTTTTGGAGCGTCCTGAATGGTTTGGACGCTTGTCACTGACTGCATTGAGGTTCTCCACTGTCCCATTGTTTTCGAAGTGGTTAACCTAGTCCTGAATTCTGCTCTTGGAGGGGAATTTTCACATTAGAACTGATGCACAAAAGTGTCCGGTACTTTCTTAAAGGACTCTGTCTTGTAGTAATGTTTGACGCAGTATATTCTTTGCTGGAGCTCCCAATGATATCTAGTTGTGTTCACAGGTGTTGCTTCTGTCATGTCCTGCAAAGTAAGGGGGATTAATGAATGAATGAAGGATATATGACAAAAAGTGTGTGCAGGCCTCGTTTTTTGGGGTGACCTTGTATTCCTTTTTAACATTTAAGTGAAAGGAATAATTATTCTAGTATTGAAATTATTGTAGGTTCATTAAAAAAGCCGCAATTCAAAAATAATCATAAAAATTTTGTATTCCTTCTTTGAATATAGAATCGCGATCAGGACCTTTTCCTTTAAGAGCTTTTTGCCTTGGAACCTTGTTATTTGTTTAAACGGGTACTTAAATGTATTAAATGAATGACGTTGAGTAATTATAATCTATTTTGTAATATTTCTTAGAAAATCAATGTTTGAATCTTTTTCTATTACAAAAATGTTTCTTTCCAAAGAAAAGTCTGCAATCCTTGTTGCTTTGCAACTAATTGTCCTCAATTGCACGATGTATGGTAAGGGTAATGCATCAAGGAGAACCATTTTTAAGATTATTAATGAGTTTACAAAGACTGGTTACACTGGTGTGAAAAGCCTATAGTTGCCCAAGTGCTATAAATGAACGCCAGCATCACTTCATGGTAAGATACTCCGACAACGATTGGGTTGGCTCCAGTGCGAAGCTTTCTCTCTCTTGCGAATAAGCAAGTATGAACGCTTCATCGAGCACAGTGAAGCGAATACATTTCAGAAAAAAGTTTCAAGCTGAGAATGGCTCTAATATCCTCATATTACCAAAAAGAATCTTACAGATAAGCTCCCCTTGATGGGGAATATAAAGAATTGACTTATAAAGAATGGGGCCAAGTGATATTCTCCCTTGAACCTCCACTCCACTTGTTTGAAGCTTCTGGACGATCCCTTGTTAAGATGTGAAAGGGGAGAGATCTCACGAGTCTTTTCTCCTAACCACGTTGAAAGATCCGGAAAATTTTGCCCGAAATCACTGCCATGAGGTGAGAATAGTATTTTTCGGCATGATGACTAAACTTTTCACAAAACAAAACCAATAACAAAGTTCTCGGATGAAAATAACAATATACAACGTTTTATTAGTTATATTAATTTTCTTATATGAAATAATATGAAGTTCTCGAAACTTTTGGCCATGACTATGTACCTAAAGCGATACTGACAATAGATGAAGAAAATAATCTATTCAAAAACAATCACTTAAGGTTTGTGCATCAATCTGTTTAATGCTGAACTTTTAGAGTATTCCCTACAGATTTACATAATTTCTTCTGAGCATTCGACTAAGTTGAGATGGACAGTTAAAAGAGGGTATGCAAAATGGTGTTAGGTAGGGTGAAAGAAAATATTATTCTGAGATATTAAAAAATCAAAATCAGTTATTCGAGATAGTTGGGAGAAAAGAATGAAGTTATTATACGGCTAGGAGTAAAAAGAAATACCTCACGACTGATTTCAGAGAATTGGAGCTACAAAGGAGAGTGGGGCAGGAGAGTGCGATAAAAACTTTCCTCTTCTTTTTCTCTTGCAATTATCCAAGGAAAAATAAACGAGATAAAATAACGAGGGTTATTCAACCAAGAGAGAAATAATAGATAGTTCAGACGGAAGACAAACAAATTTCAAAATCATTAACCTTAAATTCATCAAGTTCATTTAAATGCGCTCAAATACTCGAAATATGAACGCTATTCTATTTTTAGGCAAAAAATAACAGGACTTAGGATCTCACCTAGGTCAAATTCTAGAATCAAATGAGGTTAACCAGAAGTTTTTTGAGAGGGGGTTTGAATTGAAGGATACGACGAACGGAGCAGAGGAATGACCTACTTATTTCCTGTTTCAAAAAAAAGAAGAAACGAGAATCCTTGCCAGGAATTCCAGCGAAAAACTTTAGATTGGTTTCGCTGCTTTTGTGTCGCTATCGAATGTAATGGATACCCTATCTTCAGCGTTGAACAGGAGTGAGTTGTAATTAATTTAAAAGGAACCAATTCGGGGTCAAGGTATTTATTCAGAATCGTGCTTAGATCAGTAATTTAATCTTAAAATAGTAAATTGGGCAAACAAGTTCGCTCTTTGAAAGAAGTGTTTAAAGGGGAGATTATTTTTATATTCATATTGAATAAATTGGTATAAATTTCTTAGCTAAAATTAGCATTATCGTGAAATGGATTTAGCATACTAGAATACAAGAAAGCTTAATTTAAGAGGCAGTTAATACAGATAAAAGGAAGTCACTGTAATAAAAATGGTTTAAAACCATCACTTCTGCCACTAAAATTGTTGGATGCTAAAATATATTTTATTAAAATTGAGAAAAGGGAGGAAGAATGGCTTCTGACGAAGGTATTTTACTTTCTCACAAAGTTAGATCAAGTTATACATTTAAAATAAAAGGGAGAAAATAATAAGAATTAATAGGAATTAAAGAAAAATTCTCTAAATAAAAAAATACCAGTGAATTTTATGAAAAGGTATTTCTTTGAGGAACAATATTTGATGAACATGGGATTTCTCTGGATAAGATTAATAAACTTAAAGAATGGGGTTCCTTCGAAAAAGACAAATGAATTTACAGAATGGAAATTTTAAGGATCAATGGTTTCAATATTAATTAATTTTGATGGCTAAAATTAATAAATTTACAAAATTGTGTTTAAAGATGTGAAAAAAAGAGACTTTCAAAGATAAGAATTCTGAATTTTAAAAAGTGGATTTTCATGAATAAGTTTAATGAATTTAAAGAAAAGAAATTTTTGCCGAATTATATTGTTTTTTTTCATAGAAAATGAACGTTCATTGAATATTTGTGTTTATAAATGACAGACATTTCACAGTTTAAATTAATTGATTGAAAAAATTGGGATTTTCAAATATACTTATAATAACGTATATAGACAGTGAATTTTCACGAATATGGTTAGTGGTTAAAATAAAAAAGTATTTTCATTAAAAAGATTAAATGATTAAATTATATTGAAATGAAAGAAAATATATTTTCATTGATAAATTCATTGATAAATTCATTGATAAAGCCATTTTAATCGATAAAATTAATGGATTTAAAGAAAATAGATTTATGTATAATATTGAGCATAATATTCTTATAGAAAGATTAGTAGATTTAAAGATAGTTTTCCTGAAAAATTTAATGATTTAGAGGAAACAGAATCTCATAGATAAGATTAATGGTTTTAAAGAAAGTTGTTTCTTATGAATAGACTAATTGTTTTTATAAGTTTATTTTCATGGATAAGATTAGTGGTTTTAAAAAAAGATAGGCTAAAGCATATGAATAATGATTTTAATGAATGTGGTTTTCATCTATAAAATTAATGAATTTAAAGAAAGCAGATTTTTTATGGGTGTAATTAATTCGGTTAAATAACGAGGAATTTTATAGCAAAGATTATTTGACTTAAGAAAAGGGATACGATTGGATAATAATGATATCAAAGAATATGGAGGTTTATAGATTATTTGAATGTTTTTGAAACAGTAGGCATTTTCATTGATAAAGTTAATTAAGGGAAGAGGGTTTTCATTGATAATTTTAATCGTATTTAAGACTGAGGAAATTGATGGATAAGATTAATCGATTTGAAGAAAGTTGGTTTTAATCATTTTCAAGGAAGTTGTTTTTCTTGGGTGAATATAAATTCTTTATAAAGTGGAATGTTCATGGAGAAATTTAATATATTTAAAAGGGGCAATTTCATTGTTAAGAGTGCTAGATTAAGCTAATAGAAGCTCAGTTGGTAATAATGATATTAGAAAGTAGATTTTCATGGATAAAATTAATGGTTAAAGCAGATTTTAATAGATATGTTTAATAAATTAATAAAATAATTGATTTTATTGGGTAATTTTAGTTTTAAGGAAATAGGATTTCTTAGGATTAATAGATTAAAAGAGAGTTACTCTGGATAAGATTAGTTTCTGGTTTATAGGATATTTCTTCAAGGATAATGATTTATCGCAAGGGTATTTTTGTGAATAAAATTAAGAGAGTTACAGAAAAGGCATTTTCACTGATAAAAATAAATGTTTTAATCAAAGGGAATTTGGAGGAATGAAATTATGGCTTTTAAAATATGGTTAATTTTGATAGATATTAAATTCATTTTTCTTCGACTGCTCCAATTTAGTTAGTCTTATAGTCTCCACAAGAGAAAAGCCATCGTTTTGGAATTCATTGTAAATTCTCGTCATTTCACTTTCCTTAACCTCATCATTTTTCCAAGCCTCTTTTAGGCGCTATTTTAACAATGTAAATATTATAAAGGAGGATCTTAGAAACAAGTAACTAAATTTTCCCAGAGAGGGGCATCAACTCATACATGGTAAACCCTGTAATTGTTATAATCATCTCGTTATTACATTAAATATTTTATAGACCTAAACTAATATGTATGTTTGAATTCATATTATAAAGTAATTTTTATTTATTAATATATATTTATTTTTAGTTATATATACATATATATATTCCGGTATAAAATTTATGCTTCGTCATATCGGTGTTTGAATTGTTGATAACTTCTATCCGTAAAGAGTTTAACATTTGGACCACCCGGTAGATGAAGGCAAATTGCACAGATACTAGTTGGATTAGTCCTTTGATGTCCAACCTGTAATACCGTAACTAAAACTCTATACATCACAGTCGATTTAATTGTTAGATATAGAATTACTCCGTTTATATAGGGGTCGTTTAAAAAGAATAAAAGTTGTTATACAATTTCATATTATTGTTACATGTTTCACTCTATTACAAACCTGCGTTATATTTCTGGTATATTTGTGTCCTGTTTAGTACTCTTAGGCGAGAAAAGAGTAAAGATGCCTCTGTGGAAAATGAAAAGAGTAGCATATACCACCACGAATAGCTTGACCACCAACAACACTTTCAAAACGTTACAGTAAAAATGAATTTCTATCAGCTTTGTTTGGTGACTACATTCAGTTCTCTCTGCGCATAAAAAATCATCTGCATTTGGAGAATAAAATCTGCCTTCAATTTACTCTGAATTGAATTAAATGATATAATATAAACAGAAGAAATAAAGGTTAAGGCTAAAATTAACAAAGATTCTAAATAGAAACTGAGTCTGTCAAAAGAAGTTCCTTTGGCAATGAAAATCTGAATTCAATTAATCCCATAAATGGAAAGGAAAATTAATATAATTTAAAGAAAGAAATATGCTGCTTGAATGACTAAAAGAAAATAATTGGGGATCAAATTTTATTAGAAACTTTATATTCTTGACAGTAAATTCATACGGGTTCGAAAATATGATCGTGGATCATCAGCAAC
This sequence comes from Ceratothoa steindachneri, assembly GCA_963969495.1. Classification (NCBI taxonomy): domain Eukaryota; kingdom Metazoa; phylum Arthropoda; class Malacostraca; order Isopoda; family Cymothoidae; genus Ceratothoa; species Ceratothoa steindachneri. Next base: position 53,814,414 of record OZ018319.1, on the reverse strand, counting down.
GGTAAGATCAACCAGCACAAAAAGTAGTTTTAATTAAGCGTGATGAAGTTTCATTATCAAAAAAATGGCCAGCAGTTAATATTTCATCAAGTAGTTCTCTAAGCTAATATTCAACATTAATATTATCACCCTAAGATTTGATTTTTTTTTTAACTTTCTTTTCGTGCGGCTGTTACATAAACCATAGACACCACAGAACAGTAGTCTAATGTGTTATTATAAAAACCTATAATTAACAAGTGGCAGTCCCTGAACTTCCTACTAGGAAATTCATAACGGTTTAATTACGGGGCCATTTTTTACTCCAAACCATTTAATCTGGTAATTAGAGCTTTATAAGTTAGCGGTGTAAAATAAGCTATTTATCATTGTGAATAGTAGCCGTACACGACGCAATAAACCTACCATCTTCAAGAGATAAAGGTTGGTTTTCCATTTCATAAAAGTATGATATATTTTCCTAAACATTTTAAACTTTAATGGGACGTCGTCATGAATTTTGAAACGTTGGGAGTAAAATGTAGAACTCTTTGCTTCTATTTCTCCATTCCATTAACGTTCACAACTCAATAGCACCAAGAGACTAGTTTTAAAAGTTATTGGATGAACCATTTTCCTCTTGGATTTATGATCAAATTAATGAGACCATTTCATGCTCTTTTTTATATGACCTCCAAAGCCTCGTTTAAGTACTAGATATTTATTTTTTTTATTTTTCGAATTATTTACTATTTTCATCCTTATTTTAGCCCTTTTTATATTTTAAATATATTTTTTTCTATCATTCATACTTACTCAGGAATTAGAAATGCTATATTTTAGAGAATCGTGGATTATTAACTCTTGATTTTTCGTACACTGAGATTATTTATTTCTTCGTTCTAATAGAGTTATATAGCTTTCACACATCTTGCTTTGCCTTTCACCACAATTTTATTAGAATGCTTAGAAAAGATTTCGGTGCAATACGTTCTCGTTAATGGAGATAGAAGAAAAAAAATATCATTTATTTTTTATTTTGCCCAGCCAAAGACTACCTTTTCAAGTTAAGTTACTATAAATCCTCGTACCATTGATCCTTTTTCTCGTCTCTGAAATATTTATTTTCAGTCCATCCGTGAGACAAGCTTGTATCATTTTGTTATCTCTCACTGTAATTCTTCTGGATTCAAAGCAAATATATTTGTCATCAGCAAAGTGAAGGTAACTACCTCCTTCCTGCCTTCATTCGTCACTCTATCACACCCTTAGTAACACCGGGTTCAGGGTTGTGTGTTCCAATGCCAATTGTTTTTTGTAGTCGTCAGTGATACATTTTTATCGTCTTTTCACTGTATTCACTCCTAAAATCTTGAATAAACTTCCTGCTGCGATAAGCTCATCCTCTTCCCTCGGTATGTTAAAGAAACCTATTCTATCTCGCTTTTACATTTTTTGATAGACAGGCGCACCGTGAAAACATAGGATCTTAAAGAGAGCCACACAAAAATCCTTATTATCAATTCCAAGCAATTTTCAAGGTTTTTATAAGAAAGAAGTTATTACTGTTAGAAAGTACTTAAAATTGTTATTGTAACTTTACTGTTGGACCTTACTCCTTGATTTCTAGTTGTACCATCAAATATAAGTATTTAACAAGAACCAGGATAATTCTGGTATTTGGCACTCGAAATTTTGAATTCGATTATCCATTAATCAAACATTCTATATTATTTTTTATTAGTAACAAGGAAAGAAGCGTCTCGAATAAAGTTATTGAGCATCAATAGAAAAATTAAACGGAAATGAAGAAGGAAAAAATGGGAAAAAAATTAAAGAGAAGGTATAGTAGAAATGCTGAAGAACGCAAAAGACTAATATAGCAAAACTATACTTTAAATATAAGGCTTAAAATCGTTTTTTAAAACGAACAAAGGCACTCAACGGTACGAAGTTAATAGGTAAACAACTGGATAAAATCCAAATCTAGACAGGCAAAAGAGAACGGCTGAAATCACATGCGTTAAGAAAAATAAAAGTAAACTAAGAATACTAAATGTATGTAAGTAGGAAGAAATTGAGGAAAAATTCACAACAAAACACATAAATTATATATTGACATTTGTGAAAATGAAACAAACAGCCTTCAGATGTCAAAGCCCTACCCGTAAAACTCATATAACCCGTTTCCTTAAGCCAGCCTTCTCAAAACTAAAACCGAATAGAGTTTTTGTATCGTCTGATTTAGCTTTAATTACACAGTTTTGGTAGTACATAAAATTCTAACCTCTATTTCTTTATCTACTACTTCATAAATCTCCTACCAAGACAACTACAAGTGGATAAAAATATGTATATGATATATGAAGTGAGGATACTTTGTATTTCGATGATTTATATTTTCCAAATACGAAGTTGAGTGATTATGGCTTTTATTTTCCGGGAAACCCTTTTGTTCTTGCAAGCTAAATAATACATTTTTTATCTTTTTGAGGTATCTTTACTTTCATACGTCAAAGACAATTGTTGTATCTTTTATTAAAAGTAATTATAAATAATAGAAATGAATCTTATGATATTGTAAATATTGTACTAATTAGATTTGTGTAATTGACATTGCAGAAGTACTTTCCTGTAATCATTTTATGGAAATTTGAATAGATTGGGTGGATCGTCCCGGGGCATCAAAACAGTTGTGGCTGGTTATAGCTGCCAAATGATGTCATTTTTGGCAAATTTTTCTCTACCTACCCTGTTAAAAGTGGTATAAGCATGTGATAGCTTTCCAAAGAAAATAAATGACAGTCTAATTATTATTTGGCCAAACGTTAGCAAGACTCTAGCGAAAGAATACCATAAAATCTCCCAACCATCTGACCGACGGTTGCCTGAGTACAGTTGAGTTCTACGTTTCCGGAGGAGTTCAGAACGATGGTTAACTTTCCTTTAAACTGCATTTCAGTTGAATAAAAATTATTTTTACAATCAATAAAATCAAGGAAACTACTTTAACCAACATAAACATTTTCACATGGCAGAAACTGTATAAAGGAAACAATAAATGGATAAAGGATAAAGAAGTTTTATATAATAAGTCAAAACCAATAAGTACAATTGTGGTACATCCACTGGGGGCAGAAGGGCATAAAATCTTTTAGATTTAGCTGCAGCATGGTTACCTAGGTTAAATCCGACACCTATTTCTGACTAGATGTGAGAAAGGACAATAACCTCCTTAGCGAAAATAGGAGAGAAATGGGTTACTATGAAAGTAGGCACGCTTCTTTCCGCTAAACCTTCTTTATTTATGGAGCGAAGTGGAGTCCAACCTTTAAGAGGTCTATTACTTAAGTATGGACGATGAGGGAAAATAGGCAGTTTTCGATGGAAACGAGAAAACCAAAATACAAAACCAATGCATATTTTCTTTATTGTGAAGGCAACTCCTACAGAGAGCTTCAGTTGGCTATAGACTGCTGAAGTTATGGAATGTGAAAATAAGTCAAAGGTAGCCAGGTAGCCGAGTGGAAACCTCGCTTGGGAAGAAACGGACTAGACGGGCTCACAGCTCTCACAAACTCGTTTGATCTTTTCAAAGTTCTCGCATAGGTGGAAAGATGGGATTAAAATTACTGTGGGCTCAATTTGTGCTTACACTAATTTGTGGGTTAACTTTGCGGAATTAAAAATGGCAAAAGTATTCATGAATGGTAAAATGGTAAAAGTTTCGAAATAAAGAAATAGCAACTTAAAATAGTAAAATTATTAAAAGAAAAACCTGAATAATTAAAATTAAAAAATTGGTAAAAAGTCAATTTTAGTAAAGGTGGAATGGTAAAAGTATTTAAAATAATAAAATGGTTAAAGTATTAAAAAATATGGTAACTATTAACAAATTTAATAATTGAAAGGACAGAATTAAATGAATAATTGAATGCCTAGTTATGTACTTAAAAAAAGGTGTTAATTTTTAAGAATACTAGAACCAAAGAATATAGATATAAACTTAATGCTATTAGATTTGTGTAATAGATAAGAATAGAAGTTGTACTCATCATCACTCATCAACGTGAAGACAGTTCTAGAGGTACTGGACACAAGCTTTTAAAAATAGGGAATTACAGGGAAATTGTTATCATCAATACTCCATTTCAATCCATTGCTGTGCAAATGATTCCTCGAGTCATTTGCTTATCACAGTCTATCGCTCGAGTTTGACGTGTGAATGGCTTTGATCAAATTTCCTCCTCGTCCCTCTCACCTGGTTGTTTTCTGTGCATGTTTACCCTTGCGTTTCCAATTGAATAAATGTTGCCTTTAATTTTGTGTACAAAGAGTATTCTAAATTGAAACTTCGTTTGGATGTTTAGCGAGTAAGTCCTTTTAAGTTCTCTCCTTGATTTTTCTAAGTGTGTTTCTATTTTTTAGTGAATGGTTCTAAGTTTCTGAGTGCTTCTTTCATGTGAATTAAAGGTTCCATTGCATTATTCTATATGAGAAAATTGCTCTTCAATAATTCCCTTACATTTTGAGTAAGCTTCTATAAGAAGCTCAATCTGTTCCTGCGGCCAAAGCGTTCTTTACTCATAACTAACGGTCATTCACGCGTGCGCATAAACTACCGGGCGTGCGAGGTGAAACGTTTACTAATTCTAAGTATATTATATGATATTATATAATACAAGTATTATGTGATTCTATATGAAGAGGAGAGTGCGTAACTCTCCTGAATCTGCCTTCATCCCCACAAATAGTAATAATTATAATCAGAAAGTAAAGATAGTTTCATGCCAAAATATAAGAATTTCAAACTATATGCATCTATATTTATTTGCGATAGGACTTTTTATCGTGGGCAATGCCGGGTACCTATGCTAGCAGACAGACAATTTGCTGTTTATTTTTATTATTTATTCAATATTTGAGTCAACTTCAACTAAACTGTGAGATGGACGAGAGTGATAGTTTTTGTTCTCAATAACTGTGATTCCTTTGGATAGAGTACAAAAGGTATTATATTGTCAATGCTTATAGTCGAGTCCCTAATATTTTGTAACTAATGGCGTAAAGAAATATGATTAGGTGGTGTATACCATCCCATTTTTTAGAATCGCATTATCCCATTGGCTCTTTCAATGAAATGTATCTGTAGATAAAGAATTTAATTAAAATAGGTGCCCGAATACTTATGAATTAGTTTAGATTGAATAGGTACTTTTGTCCCCAAAAGTCAAATTATATTTACTAATTCGGGCATCAGTCATTAGATATCCAAAATATGATAAAATATACTGAAAATAGATCAGGAAACTGCTTATTTTTTTAGCTGAATTTATTTCATATTTATGTACATTATTCTGATGTTTTTAATTTATGTCTTTATTTAAGAGGTGAAGGTATCTAGATTTATTACCTGCAATCCATTATTTCTTTCTCTTTTAAAGGAGATGAACAGTTGACCCAAACGGTGCTAAATGTAGCTTCTCTGCTTTTAATTTTTTGTAAACCAAAGATGAAGTAGTTCGCCAAATACTTCATCTCAGTTGCTTTTATATTTGTAAAACGATTTAAGCCGCCTGAAATTTCCTTTTAACGTTTAGAATTTTCTCTACATTTATTATTTGTAGGATCGCACTTGATGGTTCAAATCTTTTGTGGTCATGAAAGTTTTGATGAAACTCCTAAAATCTTTGGGTACTCTTTCATATTTATTTTATTTGCTCTTAGATACTTTATTATTTTTTTAGCCAATTGCATTGTTTCCTGTGTTTTCTGGAATATTATTATATATCCATTAGGCTCAGGTTTATTTAAAAATATTAAGACCAATAACAATCCATAGAGTACATATATACTAAGTACTCGTATATAGCTTTAAGTTTTTCTGCTTGTAATTATCTTTTTTTATTTATCTCTACCTCATTTTCATCACCTGTTCCTGCTATTTTGATGAAAAGGTATGTAAGCTCTTGTCTCATGGATATCAGAACTTTGTCGCATTTTATCAAAACTTCTTCCAAATGTTTGGCAATTGAACAGCACCACCATAACTTTTCGCACTTAAACATCATCTAGTAATGTAACCATTTTAATATCTCCACAATGTTTTGACAATTGAATATCCTCCTCCATAGAATTGTGTTTTCAGGTGGTGTATGTTATGAAACGAAATTAATTAACATAAGTAGACCAAATATTACTGAATCGGTGTTGAGTGAATAGAGGCTTTTTACCGAAACGTCAAACTTTACCTGACCCAAAGTAACTGAAAATCCCTCTTGTCCTTTGCTGTTTTTATTCCAATTTTATCCCCCAAGCAATGTATAACATGAATTCAATACCTTAATAAAAATCTTGATTTGCAATTAAGATCGAATTCTTCCGGTAGTTGTGGTTATAAAGCATTTACAATGTTTGTATTGACATTTCCATATTAACCCATCTGGAAATTTTACCCATTTCGATAAGTCCATTTTTCCCAGTACAACTCATATTTAGTTAACCTAGCCAATTTAACATCCTCATCTCCAACAGTAAGTTTTTTCATTTGACTTCTTCCCAACTAAGTCTTTTAAATTAAACATCCATTCGTCTAGGGAGAGAATTTTCAAGTGTTGTAAAAAATAATTATGCAATAATTATTGAAGAAGATTTTCGAAATTTGTTAGCTAAGGTTTTTTGTCGAATTGTCTAATAACTTAAACACTTTTTATGTAATTATCCATATTGGGTCCTATACAAAGAACCAGTTATCAATAACAGATTCATTATAAATTTATCTTTTAATCAGATCTTACATGGTTTATACATGTTTGGCCAAAAGTCACTGACAGTAAATAAAAATCCCATAAACGCTTAATATTCAATTTTATTTATTCATTCCAGTTATTAATGTTTAATAATTGAATCCTGTGAGTCAAAATTACCATTAATTTTAATATTTGTTTCTATTAGCCAAGTCTTATTTGCAGGTTTTTAAGCCCATAATTATGAACAAACTGACTCTTTGTTATTGAAAAATACTACAAATATGGTGGAGCACAAAGAGTCCGTGAAGAAGGGATAAACGCTCAAAAAGGACTTTAGATTGAATTTCTTTAATGATTTTTCATATTTATATGCTTTTAAAAAATTCATTCAGTTATTAAACATAAATAAATCAGGGAATTAAATGGTTTTGATTTACTGCCAAGTGACTTTTGGCCAACCTTTGTACATATATTTGGTAACTAATTGTTTTTTTTTTATCCTTATGGAATTGGATCATTAAAGTAAATAAACAATTACAATTTCGCTTCACATCCGTAAAGATCACAAAGCTTTGATTGGATTGCAACGGCGAACACTCTTGTCAGACTTATCATGTATCACGTCGCTCAAGAGCAACCTAGGTTAAGACTTCTTGATACAGATGAATCTGTCAGGTTGAAAATCTAAAAGGTACATATTAAAAGTACCCCCAAACTACTCGTAAAATTTAATTGATGATATGTAAGCATTCAGCGGTATTTGCATTTAATGGCCTTCAATTTTCATTCAGGTTGTCTAACGAATGAACATAATTTAAGCTGCGGTGATCTCACCGAATCTCGCCAGTTCACAAAATAGTAAAGAAATTGCTGTAGTGATAAGAATCAGACCTATTTTTCTGTAGCAACCACACCTCAAATATCTTAATACATAAAGCACACCCACTACTTAAAATATGACTTTAAACGTAGTGTTGAAGGAAGTTTTATGTTTCTCAATTATTCGATAATTTTGCTTCAAATAATTACTAAAAAACAGTATGTTGTTTATATATGTTCTCATATATGTAATTCTATTTTTATATATCCACACCTTTAGTCGATATGAGAAAAATCACCAGCGCACGATTTGTGGCTTCACGCGATTTGGAGAAACCCGATGAAATAATTCGATTTAAATAATGTAGTTATCATGTTTTAAAGTATCCAGATGGTGTATTCTTAAATGACCCTTGTAGAAAAGGCTTGAATGAATTGATAGCCACATTTGAGTACAAAATTGACAGTTCAATGTTGTTTAAAAAGTAGCTGTGAACAGATTTCACTTGACTGAAACGTTATATTCTGCTTTTGTCATCATATGACCTACCAAACAATATGAATATTCAAGTAGCTGGCTAAGAAATAGCCAATTACACCGTCAATCATTTTTGGTATGATTCATAGCCACACTTTTTATTAACATTCCTACGGTTGTTATTAAACTTTATACTTATTTAATCGTTAATCGTTCGATTTATGGTAGATCTTTTCTTTTCATCTAATTGGATTTAGCCAAACAGGTAATTGAAGTGATTTCTTTCTTCTGTATGACTGAGGTCATTCTTAAAACAAATTCAGCATATATCTACTCAGTGTCAGAAGTATAAACTAAACTCGGAATCACCAAGCCTCATTTAAAATTTGACTGTTGAGAAACTCGGATGAAATTAAACATCAGTCAAGTTTTAAATTATCTTGACCTTTTAAGGGTTTCGACCCTTTCAAGGCATCTTCTTAAATTAATTCGGAAATTGCGATTCATTTCACGATTTCATTTTCTCAACCCATTTACAATTGATGGAATATGGCCAACGTAGACCACCCGAATTTATTCTTATATAATAAACTCAACACTCATAGACATCACTTGAGTCTAATCCTACACTGGTTGTTTTATTCGATTGAAATTAATTTTATGATTGATATCTCAGTTTGTAGTACTTTTTATTGATTGCCATACATGATATTTGCCCATTCACGTAACGTCTACATCTTAATCAAGTTTCTGGGCAGACATTTATTATTAAAGCAAATATCAGGACAAATTACGATTTTATTTTGATATCCGCGTATAGATTTTGTAAGTTTTATCGCGGAAAATAGGTATACACGATTATGTGTGCGTTTATGGTTACCAAGTGTTTTTTTTAAACTAATGCCGGGTAAGTGGAGCGGTGTATATAAATGTATTTTTTCTTTTTGTGTACGGTTAAGGAGTAATTTGCTTACAATAATGGCCCAAACACATGTAGGTTGATCTGTGGTTATAATCCTTTCAAAATTTTTGCCTCTTCCATCTTCACAGCTTTCTCTACCGATCTCTCCATACAAACATCCTAGGAGGAGATGCTCGTGTTGTTTTTCGCGTCTTCATTTTATGTAAATAATTACAACTAAAACACAAACAAATATGAATTCTCTCATAAGCTCTTAAAAATCGCCTATGTATAAACAAGTGGAGTCGTGTTATTCTAAGTCAAGAGTTTAAAAACTCATAGGATCTATAGAGTTTCTGTACAGTATCACTCATCCAAATTCTAATTTCTCACCATTTCTAATAGTGAGAGCGCAAGTATTTCTAACTATCTAAACTCTTCTTTTTCCTATTTCTTTATAAATGTTCCCCCACTAGACCCACACTCACTATATACTCTATTCTATTATATATTTTCTCCTCTTAATATGTATAATGTCCCGTGTCAGGTTTCTGTAAAAGATCTGATCTTATCTGCAGATTGATAACTCAGAGAATACCTAGATGTATGTGATCTTTCAACAGTTATTAACAAAATAGATCTCAAGTGACCGCACCCTTTCAGCCCTAGATATTTTAATAGCTACAGCAGGATAAACGTCTAAATCTCCAGCAAAATTAAGTGCTTCTCCAAACTCTCTCAAGAAAAGACATATGCAGTATCCTCTCTAGGAACTCTCAAATTAAAATCACCTTTTTATGGAAGTTCATTCAATTACCAGCGTAATTTCATAAGTCATAATTATTATCCTTCCCAAATAACCCTGAAATGTTATATCGTTACTTTTACATAGTCCGCCATTCCGTATAGATAATCTAGTTGAAGGAGTCGGTAAAACGCATCCCTTCTATTTAATCGCAGTGGGTAAAAAAATCTCGCGTTGTACTTCTAAACTTCTCTATTTTGTATTGATTTTTTTGTTTCCATTGCATTCATTATCATCGACATCTTCCCCAAATCGCTTTTTCATTTTATTCGCTTACCCTTATAAATTAGAACTTTTTAAAAGTTTTGATTGATTTGTTATCAAAATTTAAATATCTTCGCCAAGATCTTGGCAGCCATAATGATGAAACTGTAGGGGTATTGCTGTATGGAGAGAAATATGCAGAGCAGGAAAAAGAATACAATTTCACTACGAAAACAATATATCCCAGAAAATACCATGAACAATAACCGCTTAATCCTCTTTATTTCCCATGAAATCAATTCGAATTACTTTGGCATTCAATAATTTTCTAATAAACTTTACATTCATTTAATTTGGTATTTATTTATGCAATTTAGCTTGTAATTATTAGTAACTTCCGGGGCGTTAACAGATATTTATAAATCGCTAAAAACACTATTATATGCTACAAAACGCGATTTTATTTGGACTCTTGGAAAAGAAAGCTAAATATATCCCCGGAGCCAAAGATCTGGAAGAGGTGGAGAGCGATTTCATCAGTTGCAAAATAAGTAATTTAGGAAGATTGATTATTTGATTAGATAAAGAAGAAAAGTAAGGGGATGGAACGGGACGCACTGTATGAGTAAAACAGGGGAAGAATAGTAAGTATTAAATATTAATTTTTAGTTGAGCAAAAAAACTTGACTACCATCAATTTTTCAGTCAAAAAAGAAGGTGAGATTGGAGTTCGAGACGGGTGAAGAAGAAAGCTGAATAAGTCGAAGGAAAAATAGCTAAAAAAGTAAAGGAATAAATACTGTATTATCAAACCTCGTCAATCGTGATAGTATGGGTTGAGTTGAAATCTAAAAACTTAGCTGATGTTGGTCGTACCCAAAGCACAGATACAAAAAGGTACGAAGGTAATCACTCACACTGAACCATAACATCTAATGAACGCACGAAAATCTCAGACCTTAAGTCGCTTATAGGAGTTAATAGATCTATGATAATAACAACCATCCCAAACCCAACCTCTTGAGGAAATACCGTCCAAAAATTACCCCTCAAATGTATCAATTTCAACCCCCTCTACAGACTGAGTACACTTTAACACTAGGGTTATTTTCACGTCTTTCTTGTTCAGATATATCTCGAATAATTTCTTCGCCCATAATAACTTTTATTCCCTACTTCCACGGTACTCGCATGATGGCGCTTCTCTCTTCCCCTTGGCCGGGCCTCATTATTACTCATCTGCCAGCGGATTGTCTTCCCTTTGACATTATATTTTTCGGGTTCGAGCATTACTTTCTGTAACGTTTCATCGTGATAGTAATGTTAATAATCGTAAACATGGCGGTGAGTTCCGATACGAACGGTTTTATGGACTCCACAGGAAAGGTTTTTGTCCAGTAAGATAATTTAAAGATCAGAGGTAATGAAATTTCTTAGCGCAGGTAAGAATTCATATATATACTTAGACCTTGTGTAGGTGACTTTGGTAAATCTGTGAATCCGTGGAAGGGTAGGTGATTTTATATCTATTTCACTTTAAAGAAAATGGAAAAACTATTAGGGAAACCTTATTATTAACGGGTTTAATATACAGATAAATTTGTTTCCAATTAAGGGATGTGAGGACGAAAAATACTAATAATAGTGAAAAGAGGAAAACACTTAGTGCTATAGGGATGGGAGGCTCACAAATATGCTGAAGTTGTCCCTAGGGGCTTTACCCCCCAAAACTGTCTCATTGTGGAAGCAGTGTGAGAATAGAGGTATCCGAGTATGAAACTAACTTATTGTGTTTCCCAATGTGATTTGCTGATGCGGGTTTGTGTCAATGTGTGTGGATATGAGTCAGAATATTCTGTGTGTAGAATGAAAATTCTACTAGCATAAATATAGAGCGAAATTAAATTTATACATGGGTATTTATTATATTTATATATATATATATATATATATATATATATATATATATATATATATAAATGTGGCTTTAGGTAGTTAAATTCAAGCACAGATAACCCTTCCATAAATCCATCCAATAACCTTTATATCGCCAATTCAGAAAATTTCTATAAATAAATTAAGAGGAAAACCAGTTACTAGCTTTGTTTTTATGAATTCTCTTTTTGAGTTGTTATGTGAAAAGTAAGGATAGACATTTAATTTATATAAACTTTATTAGTGCTTTTTAAAATTCGAAAGAACAAATTAGATAAATACTAGAACATATATTCACTCATCCTTATCTTCAATTCAATATGACATCAAATATTTCTATTAACTGTTCTATTTTTCTACTCGATTCATGAAGTATTTTTTTCTTAAATATAATTAAACTGTAGAGGAAAGTTAAGTGGATTTATAGCGAAAGTAATCAAAGCGGCAACCATTGATACATAGAATATTTCGAAAAAAATAAAAGAAATTAACATCGGGAACAAAATGGAAATACACATTAGATATATGATTACAGCATTAAGGATAAGCTAGAAAATAGAATGGAGTTTTGGCTAAAATGCGATATACATTTCCATACACTATAAGATATCAGATAAATGTTGACCATTTAGAAGTTTGTTTGATGCAATGCCAGATATCAAATAATTGTAGATCATTTTCAGCCTTCTTTGAGGCATTGTCTAAACCTTAAATTCAAGTAAAGTTCCCGGTTATCTCAGAAACAATTTCAGGTATTAACTCACTGAAATTGATTTATGAATTTCTCTTTATTTGCTTCGAATGTACTCGAGCCACAACAACCCTTTAGATAACAATTGAAATGTTAAGTAACAAATTCAATATTTCTTTGAATTTTAGAAAAATAGCGATGAAATTATCTGGTTCTTGTGCATCGGAAAGGTTTTATAAAACAGTTCTTAAAGAAATCGTAACAAATAGACAATTTTAATTCATTAGTAGACAAACCTCTCCTTTCAGCTTTGTGATAGCACCCTAGATTATCGTAACTTCCCTCCAAAAATTTCTTGAACCTTCTTACCCACGTTCAGCAGCACTTCCTCAAACATTCTTGACCCCTATCACATGATCAAGTGAGGTTGAGAGTGCTTACTTGCTTAACCTTGTCCATCGTTGCCAATGATGACGTCACTCCATTTATGAATTCTTTTAAGGATGTTTGATTGATGATTATCGTCCTTGGTTAGATCATTTATGGCTGCGGAGTCCGCCAAGGTTGGCACAGCCTCTTCTACAGACATCGCAGATATGGCGGTCCTTGTATTTGTTGGTAGCGTCCTGCACGGCGGGCTATGACAGAAATGGGGATAGGGTATTGCAAGAATGTGTAAATGAATGAGCAATGCATGGAGTGATAACTTGCACGATGATGTTTAAGGAGGAAAGTAAGTGTGCGTTCTTTAGTCCACCCACTTCACTTTCCCCCTCTGAGTCCATTTATAAGGAAATGATCCACGACGACTGGAGCAGGTTTAAGTTGCAGTGCTCTGCCGATAAAAGGCCCCTCCTTGGGTTATTACCCAATGCACGAGCTGATTTGATCTCCAAGTTTACTCCTGAAGCCTTGGCCCTTCCAAGGGCTCTCACAAGGTAGTGGGGTTGGCAGGGTTATAAGGCTCGGCACTCGGTCGTTGGACGTACCTTCATTTAAATCAGGGGGACCACAAGCAGGTAGTACGCCAACCGTTGAGAGGCAGAGGCTAAGTAACCTTATCTTCTATGACTTAACATTAAGACTTAGGGTTATATATTGCGCATGCACGCTCGAGTAATGGAAAAATGAAAGAATTTAAAAGAGGGCAAAATTTAATCACCTTCTTAATATACAGCGGATGAAAAAACAGCCATAAAAATCCTCGCAATGCGCTTTGCTATGTTAATTTAGCCAGGCCAAGCCTGATTTTACCTTAAACCCGCATTGCTATGTGGTTCTAGGGCTTCTCATCAATAATCAATTCTTCTCATATCTGCAAGGTACGAATATTTATCATCTACGTCTATTTTGCCTCTAGCGATAAATTTCACTGAATCTCAGCCTTTCAATAACAGATCTACTTTACAGAAATTAATATTCCTCACATAAAACATTATACCCTGTTATAATAATTTAATCACTCACTTCTTCAAATATATGTATGCATTGTTGCAAATAACTTTAGAAACATATATATAACTTTGCACGTAAATGTGTTGGAAGATTGTGTGCGCACTTTCTTAAGCAATTTAGATACGATCATTCTTTGCGGTTCTCATTCTGTTGCATGGCAATAAATTAATTTCTAGGTTTGGTACTAACACTCTAACTAGTTATTTATTACTTGATTCTGCAAATATAATGTTTTATTTATCTATGAAAAGAAAGGGAACTTTGAGACTCGAATCCTTTGTAAAAGTTTTCTTGGCGGGTATATTTAAAATAAATTTTTTACTTCCTTTTTCGGAATGAAATTCGAAGAATTTAGAGACGTTTAAACATTAGAAAAAATGTCCTCTCATGAAATATAAGTGTTCAAGTTTGACTAGGCTATCAAGTAATCTAACGTTCTTTTTCTCTTACACTGAACTCCAAGTAGCTATTGTGTACCATTTGTTTTCCATGCAATTTCCTTTCCAATTAAGTAATTAGTTCCGCCATAGATTTCCTCGCTTCTCCATTGCCTCTATTAAATAAACCAACGATAATATCAAGTTACAATTAATTAACCATTTTCTTCTTTGCACTTTAATTAGAATTTAGGCCACCAAATTAACTCTTTTTATAGAAAATGGCTTATGTGAATACTTCAAGCCCTATTATTGCGTAATTTTAATACACCTCACGGAATATTATTCAGATATGTGCATTTATAATGTCATCATTCTCATCAACCTGTTTACCTCTCGTTGTGGGCAGAGACCTCGCCAGGATTCTCCTACTGACAAGGGTCTAACTCTCGAGTTTGTCGCAATATAACTTCCACTGAGTGAATTTATTCTCCCATTACTATTTTTTCGGATGCTCTTCTGTGTTTCATTTACTAAATATGTCACTTTATGATTTCTTTTTGTCATTATTTGTCTTTTCTTGTAAAAACAACTCAGTTAATCTTTAGAATTTTTATTCCTTTTACGATATATCTCATCGTGGTTTGTGTTCTATAGTATTATTTTTTATAGTCCTTACAGGTTACTCTTAACATGTATCGTTTCATGTTGCTCCGAGCTGTCCAAGTTTGAAAGCTAACGGTTAAAGTTTTAAAGTTGTGGATTTAGAAATTAAGCATAGATCTATGTCACTTACTAAAATAGAACCAAAATTTCCCAAACTAATTTGGTCGTAAGTAAGCTAATCCTTGTATCTGATCTAAAGTTGGATGATCAATTATAGTTCTTCTATATACTGAATAAAAATCGAGCATTATTGCATGTCTAAAAATTCATTTTCAGTCCAACTCTATGACCTGCATGTGATAATTCTGCCATTAATGATTATAACACTTTTGGATTTGAGGGACAGAGTACTCATCTAAATGAAGGTGACTTAAATCTCTTCTCTTAATTCTGATTCTCTCTGTGTTCCCACTGCAAAGTCCTCAAAATCTCTTCAAATACTAGCTCTAAACTGTTATGGAGGTGATATGACCTATCTGTTCTAGGCTCTTTTTATTTATCTCTTATTACTGACATGGTGCAACCGAGCTAACTTGAAGCATCATTTTACATGTATGAATGTATGAGAATGTAAGATTATTTTTTATTGCTACTATATAGGTCTTAAGATTAAATCGGTGATAGGTGAATCTTAGTCTTTTTCATCGTCTACGAATATTAGGTAAAGAGGTATTTTGTATTAACTTTTGCCACCTCTAATTGTTAAACAATTTGCAATTGATCATAATTACTATAGTAACTTTGTAAACTTGTTCGTTCTGGTGGGTGATGCAGTTGAGTGTTTATGTTAATTATGATTATTATAGGTAATAATTATTTTCTCATAAGAGACTTAATAATAATCTGAAGTTTTTAAGTATTTCCTGCCATCTTTCTTAGAAAAAAGTACTCTTGAAGTGTTCGAGCATGGAAGTGTATAATTTTACTCTTCAATAAACATTATAGAAACTGACTAGCTTGCTGGTCAACAAAACGTCCACTACTAGCCTTTGAATAGTTACTTATACACCATATTCTCCAGCCCATATACCATTTTTCATGTTGTCAAGTACGTGTCAAATAATGGTATTTTAATGATGAAATCGCCTCCTCCTTTATTGAGAAGTTATTGTTTGGTGTATGGCAATTGCGGCCATTGTCCTTATATAGTTCATATGGAAATTCTTCAACATTTTAGCTTATATTTTCTCTGCTCGTCGGTTTATTCTCTTTGTTATCCTTTAGTATGGTCTTGTGCTTTCTGATAAACGATAGATGTTGTTTCATCTGTTATAGTAATGTGTTATTATCAGTAGATATTCTTATTATTTTGTAATTAATATTATTTTTTTAATATTATTAGTATTTCCGCCTTTCTGACATCATACAAATGAGCAATAGTTCAAGAGCATCAAGACGTGTTTTCAGGATCTCCATTAGATTGTTTTCTTTACATCTTCAAATATAAGGATGGGCAAATGATAAGTGTGTCTACCACAATATTAGTAAACGTTTGTTTTAATATGGTCCTTCCTACCAGCGATTAATACCATATGAAGCCTATTTCCATGGAGCCTACAGCTAACGAGACCGAATTAGAGGGCGCTACAGAATTTGTCAGCCCCGAAAATATCCGTTATACGCCTGCTCAGTGTTATTTTAGTTACACGATTAATTCATGTAAAAAACAACGTGCTAAAAAAATATAATAAGTCTCAATGCTCACGAATGGTAATTTTTGTTTTATCTTAGGTCAGTAAAAACATGCATTTTTAGTACCTAGGAGAGAGTATCATAAAGTGAAATATCATTTAATAGTTAAAAATTCTAAAAATTGCCACCTATTATAATACACAAACTAACATACCCGCAAGTGATTTTTTAATGAGCAAAAAACTGTTGCGCATTCATGCACAAAACCACATCTACATTAAATACAAGAAGCCCTATGGCCACAAAATTAATGTCAGAATTTTATAATGATTACCTTGTATAACAAATTTCAGTCCCTAAAAAAACGTGTTCTGCTTTAAATTTTACTAACAATTCAAGTAAGCTTAATGTGAATCAGATCGTTAGATATCCCTATCACGTTACATTTTCTCCATAATATGGCCTACTAAACATTCATACCTTCAGAATATGAAAATAAAATAATGATACTGTCTATAGCAAATAAATGTTCTCCATTGCTAATATTCCCCCTCCTTTAAAAATAAGCATTTTACAACTATTATATATTGAGCTTACATTTTTCTGTACTTATTATTTACTTCTGCGTTTGTGTGACTGGTTGGTCACACTAGATTCCAGGAAAAATCAGCTATCATGGCTATACTCCCTTTCTCTGTGTACCTGCTCTCGATTATGTATATTTGCTGATTAAACCTCTCTCCTTCTTCCTCGCGTATATTCCCTGCATTCTCTTGGGAAAAAAAAAAATGCAAAAATGTAGCTTCATTGGATGTTTTACCCAAAATTGTGGTAAGGCTCATCTAAAACATTACTACGTTGGCCTTCTTTATGCTATCCCAGCCCAAAGTTGATAAAGTTGAGGGCCCACAAATATGCCTTCTTTAATTTATCTTAGTTAATTTTCGAAATATTTCCTTGAAATACTGGAGAAACAACTTATGATGCTTTAAATCTTTGGCAAACTTTTTCATTAAGGACTTTTTTATATTTATAGTGATCAAAATGGCCTTATTATTTTTTTACTAGTGATTTATGAATACCATAGTGAGATCTGCATATTAGTGATTCACAAGTTGGTGATGATAAACGTCCGTAATTTTCTGATCTTGTTTGGATGTCCCACTTGTTCAGAAAGCATTATTTTTGTATAACCTGTTTATAGCCCATTAATAAAGACCACATCTTTTAAATCTGAACAAATAAGTTATTCATGCTTACTGTTATTTATGCGATTTAGAAAGGATGACAAGAGGTTTACAATGTGCAGTAAAACATTTTTAATATGGTAACGTGATGCATCAATAAACAAAATCCAGTAGCTTGGGTTAAAGCTTATTTAAAGAGCATTAAAGTGTCCTCTGATATTATAGTTGAACAAAGGTTATTTTCC
Organism: Ceratothoa steindachneri; assembly: GCA_963969495.1. Classification (NCBI taxonomy): domain Eukaryota; kingdom Metazoa; phylum Arthropoda; class Malacostraca; order Isopoda; family Cymothoidae; genus Ceratothoa; species Ceratothoa steindachneri. The sequence continues at coordinate 53,796,291 of OZ018319.1, read as the reverse complement.
CTTTACTACAATTTCTGTAGCTCTGACGAGCACTTCCTGAAAGATGGAATATGTGCATCTTTATCCAACAGATTTCATTCTCACAAAAGAGATAGCTAAGAGTTCGCTCTGTTGTTTAGTAGGTGTTAGATCACGGACCAAATCATTAATCATTAGGTTCATGCTGGGTGACAAAATGAGTTTTCTTTTATTCAGGTCGTATTCTTACGTAGAGTTGTGTAATTCTGGGTCATCCGAGCTCTCCATGCCATTGCTTGATATTTCAAATGGTGGCTGATGAACAGATTTATCACTTGAATGTCTGTCAGGATGAATAGCAGAGCTCTAGCGAAAAAGAAAAACTTATCAACCTATTTTGTATTAAGTTTTGTATTGATAAAAAATGAGATATCTTGTGAGAAAATTACTACTAACAAGCAACATAGAGGTGATAATACTCGCCTGTTTTATCTGTTAGGAGAAGTATCATGCAGGTGAATGGGCGTTTGGGTCTCTCCAGACATTAGTACACCAAATGTGAATCTAGGACAGGTGCCGTAGAGCACGTGCCAAAAGCTAATTGTGCACTTGATAAACAAATATGTGGTTCCCAACCTTTTCCTAATCATCACCTTTATATGCACAATAGAGCTCATATACTTTCATCACTTGTGGAGTCAAATGTCTCACACTTTTTCAGTGTCAGCCCTCTGCAAATGTAACAGAAGCGGCCTGGAGAATTCTTGATTTATCTAGGCATTATTGCTTAAGTAATATAAAATTCAACATTAAAAAGAATTAAAAATCAAATTAAATGATATTAATCAAATTAAAACTTTGTATGAAATGATAATTACGCATTCAAGGTGACGTCACAAGTTGTATGATTCTTGGTCAAATGATTATGTTTCAGCGCGCGAATGTCCTTTATTATGACGCCAAATAAAAGAAATTGCTAAGTATAAAATAAAATTCGGTGCTATTTTTATGAACTTCATAAAAGTGACTTATAAAGGCCACTCCTACTTTCGTGTTTGTTGTTTTTTCATTGTTACAGCATTATCCCTACTATTATTTTTAAATTATGCATTTCCTCAAAGCTTTGCGGACATACTGTATTGGAAAAATATAAAACCAAATATAATTGCACCATTATAAATATTTATATATTTCCCTAGACGAAGTAAATATGATGTCTGAAATTTAAGGTTAGCTGTTTTACCGTTTTCGCCTAAATAAGTGGTTAATTTCAATTCTATATACTATAAATTCCAAACAATTATCTGAAAATCTATACTTACTGCAACGGCTATTCGGCAAAATGAATCATAGGCAAGCAGTTCTTACTACTTTACTACCAGTAGTGGTAGTTCATCAAATGAGGAGTAGGTAAAGAGGGTATAGACACACATACAGTATCAAGCTGTCGGAAATATACATGCCGTGATCAATGAAAATGAATTTACTGATTTCATTAATCAAATTAGTTGCAAATGGATTTCATCTGAAAGAAAACACGAACATTATATCCGCAGGGTATTTATGATGAATCGAATAGGTATGAAAAGTAATCTACTATAAAAGTATCAAGCGAATGCCAGATTGTTCAAGTTCAAGAAACTACCTATGCATTCATCTTCTGTGATCCAAAGAAAGTCACATATTCATTTTATACTGCAACTAGGTAGGTTTCGATGAACGTCCAAACTCATTAGGTCACAAATTATCATTCAGACGTAAAATGAGGAATATGTTCGGTCCCCCGACTCTTCACATGTATCTGATTGATTCCTTCCAGATCACAAAAAATAATATTCTGGATAGATTCCATTTATGCTGTTCACTTCCATTGGCATTCCTGCCACACCTTCAGTACAATTTAAGGTAGAGATTGAGGAATACCTAAATTGGCATAAATATTCAGGGGATATGAAATGAAAATAAAAACAGTAAAAAACGAAGTGAAATAAAAGAAAAAGAATTGGTGATAAGTTTATGACTTTCTAGATCTAAGAGAATATGAGTATAAATATTAAAGGGCCTTCAAATTACGAATTCAAGCCTCTTTGATAGGTAGGAAGTAATGGAAGTCGGGGTCAAAAATCCCTGATTGTATCTGTCGTTCATGCTAGAACCGTTCTTCACCTAAAACTTGTAGTTTCTAGTTCTTCGCGATCACATAACAATGCAGTCCTCACAATGAGTTCCAGTGCTTATAATACTAGTGCGGTTAAAATTAGTAGGAAAAGTTCTAAACTTAATATCGTTTTCTATGATTTTGTACTGAGTTCGTTAGTACTTCTCAGCTTAGCTACTTTTCAGTAACAATTACTTATTTTTTTTTCATTTTCATTACCTTTTCTTCCTCTATCTCTTCCTACTGTTTTCATAAGGTGGGTAATAGGAACATAACATTCATTTAACGTAATAATATGACAAGGATGATTTATATTGAACAAGTTATTTTCTAATATGCCGCACACTCGTCTAGGCATATTATTTTTACTAGAAGCAGCAAACGCTTTGTAGTGATGTGGAAATCATTTAATTATTTATTTCAAGAAGTTAAAACGTCAAGTCAATAAAATAAATGACTCACTAATATATTCTTTTTTTTGTTATCGTAAGATAAAGTAAGTAACACTCGCTCTGTTAAGTGGGTTTGGGTTTAAATTGTTCCTTTTGTGAACCCGTAATCAACGTACATATTTGATTTAGAGGTTTTCCGTATGACATCACTGTCATAGAATTTAAGACGATGTTTTTAGTGTGCAGTCTTCATTTCAGTTCTTTATTACTACTGTCTTTTTTTATTTAGATTTTACCATTGTTTTGTCCATCTCGTTATTTTTTTCCAAAACATCTCTCAAAAGCTTCAATCTTATTCAGCCACTAGTTTGGTGGGGTATAATCGAGTAGGAAATTACTCATAACCGTTTATGTAAGTAGGTTCTCTCTTAACTACTTTTCTCGTTACTATATCCATATTTTAAGCAATAATTGTTTTTTATTTCATATTTTATTTCATGTTTAATCCAAATTCAATTGAAAATAACTAAATTAACTAAATCAATGGTTCTCTAAAATTAAGATGGCTCACACTAAGCGAAAATAAAATTATAAACGGTAAAAGCAGAGAAATGATGATGAACCATAAATTTATTGAAATTTTACAAGCCTCGTAAATGCTCTATGACCCCAATGTAATTCACTTAAGCCCCCTGGGAATTAAAACTGAGCTGGAAGATACTTAAACAGGATGCTTCTGCAATCTACTAAGGAAATTTATACCTAATAAGGAAAGTATGCATGTATAATTGTTGCGTTCTCCAAGGCCTGTAGCTTGGGCCGTAATTTTCTTTTCTAAACGTCCATTTTTTTTTGTAAATTTTGATGAATGCATTATTTTCTATTTTGCTGATGTTAAAAGTAACGTAACACGATCTTTTGGGGAATTAATTAATTTTATATATAAATTATGCTTTGTTCTTGTAACTATTTAGATATATTAAATATATAAGAAGGTATGGACTACTTTCTTAGTTATAACAAAGGAAATCTTAAACTTTAATTAACGTAGGCACGTTTAACGAAGGAAAGGGGTTGGAGGAAACGAAAAATAGAAGAAAGAAGAAAAAATAATTAAAAAAACAGAGAAAAGTTAAATACAGAGAAAATATATGAAGTGTAATATCCCAAGTAATCTGATAAACTCAAACCATCAAATTTAATGTTTGAACCTCACAAAGAAATGCAAATTTTTTGTCTTTTAATATAAATAATCGTTGTCGAATTTGTTCTTAGACAATATAAATGTGCATTTGTGTATCTTGCATTTAAGAGATGAAAAAGAAAGCTGTGCAAATTATCTCTCTTCTGTATTTTTCGAATTGAATAGAATGAATAGAAAACAGAAGAGGGATCACTAAGGAAGACCACCGATGCGTGAGTTTTTTGTCCGTGTAGGTAATGGTATTGGCGAGGGGTGGTCGAGGGCTGCGAGGTATCTTAATGCCATCGCAGCGTATTGTCTTGTGTGTATATGCATGTATGTGAAGTCTTTTATGAGTTTCCCTAGTTGTCGCGTTAGACGCGTGTGCATGTATGTGTTGCATGAGGTGAGTTCGTTGTTTTCATTAAGTGTGTCCATTCGTGTGTACATGGAAGAGCGACATGCGCGTAATATAGAAGAGTTCTGAATGCGCTGTGCCTTCTTCTGCTTTGTTTGACTCACAGCTACGAATGTTATTGGAGAGTACGAAATGAGTGGTCTCGATCGTGTTTTGCATAAGTGTAGTTGAAGTTTACGGCTGGCAGGTTAGAACATGCTCAACTTCTTGTTGCTGCTTTTGGCCCTTGTTTTAATGATGTTTTGGTGCGTATGGAATCTTAGGAACTTGTCGAATGTTGCCCGTAAGATTTTGGAGTGTGGTGTGTATGTGAGTTTTGTTGGATCCGCATGGATGGGATTTGGTGTGTGTGTGTATTTGTATTATGTACATGTAGGGATCCCGTGTGCCGTAGAGTGTCACCTGTCTCTTCTGAAGATTCGTAGCTATGAGCCACTTATCTTCATTCTCTTTTTGTTTACTATTATTTATGCGTGGCATACGATTATGTTTGTTCCATGGCCGCAGGCGAGTCTGGTCATGTCGTCGGCATAGGCCAGTGTGTATGTCTATCTGCAGTTTTGAGGTTGATGTGAGGTGTCATTTGTGTACATTATATAGAGTTTAAGTACTGGTACGCTACGGTGGGTCACACCTGCGTGGGTTATACCTAGTGGACTAAATGACCGTGAAATTGTATTATTATATTTTATGTGGCACACTCAGTCTGCAAGGTAGTGGGAGACAAGGGAACCCTCCTTGTGTAGAAAGGGAGCTCTTTGTTGGTACTACACCTTGTCAAAGGCCTTCTCTACCACCTTAATGACGGAACATGTTTTCTAAAGTGCTAGGCGTGCCCTTTATATTATGTTATGAACGATAGTCACAACCACTTGAGTGGACCGGCCAATCCTGAAACCATATTGGCAGGAAGAGAACCAGTCCCTCTCCTCCATAAAATTCGGGAGATGGGTGTTGAACATACATTCATGGATATTAACTTAGTGTTCTGTTCGAGCAATAGGCCTGTAGTTGTTAGGGGTGTTTGGGCCTTTTTTGTAGTAAAATGTTGTGTAAGATTTTGAATGGTTACGGGAAGTGGCCAGAGGTGACTGAAGCGTTAAAAAGATGTGTTATTGTAAAGAAGGTGGTTTCAGGGAGGTGGTAAATTATGGTGGATGGAAGACAGGATGCGCCACGGGCGCGTTTTGGTATTGATTTAACCTATTGTTTTGTTTCCTCGACGGTGATAAGAGTGGTTAATGTGTTAGTTTTATAGAGCCTCTCCGTTCGTATCAGGATGGCGGGCCCAAGCTCATCGGCCTGGAGCCGGCACAATTCCTGGACTTCTTAGAAGTGCTCTTGTGCGTGTGGTTTGAGTGGGTTGTGTGTGCTTTGTGTCCTAGTGGGACCTAAATGCGTCGAGGGTGTTACTGATGTCAGGGATGTACGATTGTTAAGCTGGAAAGTGATCGGTTTTGGTGGGTCTGTGCCAAACATCCTCTTCACGCGGAGCCAGAAAAGGGAAAGGTAAGTGCAACGATCGCCTTCCGCGATGCGGGTAACCTCACGCCACTGTCAGTATCAATCTAGCTGAACGCATTGTAGGATGCGGGTACTTAAGAGTGTAATGTTATGTTATCTTGGGCCTTTTTTGTATTGTGTAATGAGTCATTGTGTATGTATGGAGAACGTAAATTATCTTATATGTGGGTATGTTCTAGGTGGTGTGTAGGTTTATGCAGTCTTCATGGTGTCCATAAGTGTACATCAGTGGTCATCTATATGACTAAGGTTGTTGTTCTGTAAGTTGTGATATTTTAGTCGGTTCTCAGTTAAGTGTCTTTTTAACTACTACCAGTTCCTGTTGTTGTAATCGAAGACTGGTGTGTGTATGTTCATGGGTATAAGTATGGGCGATGAGGAGATTATTATGCATATAGATATGTGATTTGAGTGTTTTGTGAGCCTGTGGTAATTTGAGTGTGAAACTGTGTAGCGTGTTCATTGGGGAAGATCACATACAGTGACATGGTCCCTCCGCGATATCCATCGAATGTGAGAAAGGTCGAGACAATCTTCTCGCAGCAATATTGCCGTGACACCCCGGTCAGATATCTTCACGCATTATTAGTGGTGTTAGAAACTAGTGTGGGATTAAAAGCGTTCAAGTCACCCGCAAAGAAGAGGGAGAAGTTGTAATTGTATAGAGCCGGAAGCGTAAGGCCATTGTGTAGTTTTTGACCAGGTGGTGTTTAGTAATTTACCACTAGGATGTGAACGTAGCTCGTGATTACTTTATACGCTAGGAATGAGTCGTATTTTATGTTTGTGAGGGAGTGGTGCAAAGACGGCTTAACTGGATTGCTAGTCTCAGATGCGGTGCTTGTGGGCTTAGGTATATGTGGAGCCTACAATACGAAGTCTGTTGTTTGGAAGGTGTAGGTTGGTAGAGTTCCCAAGTAAGCTGTTTTGTCTTTGCGTGTTAAGTACCCAGTTGGAGACGGTATGGCGAATAGCGTGCCAAATGCGTATGTTCGGCTGCACGATACTAAGTCGACCTATGGTCGAGAGTGAAGTGAGCGTTGAAGCTTTATTCACTACAGCGATCTAAGCATTGTTTAATCCTCATAAGATTTCTCAAATTTGATTGGTCAAAACAAATATTCTTATCTCAAGATCAAATTATTTTATATTTTTGGTCTAAACATTATTCTAGCTTCGTAAGTTTCTCTCTTTTGTTTGGCCCTAAAACATATTCTTATGTTAATATAATAATGCATATATAAAATTATTTTTGTAAATTTTTCATTGTTTGCGCAGAAGATGACCTTAAAAAAGGTTGAAAGACGTCTCGGCTAATAAAGATATGCCACTTGCCAGCATTTTTCCCACCTTTCGCATTTTGAAAAGAAAGTCCTTGAAAAGGTTAAAAAGCAAGCAGCCATCGCTGTCGATTTTAACAAATCTTGTAAACAAAATGGCCTCCTACTAATTTAAATATATATATATATATATATATATATATATATATATATATATATATATATATATATATATATATATGAGAAAGAGAGAGAAAAGGAGGATAACAGAAACCACAAGTGGTAACAGGTTCTTATTTACCTACGTTTCGGTCCTCGGAAGCTTCCTCAGATTAACAATAATCTTAGATTTCTTTTTCTCTGAGGAAGCTCTAGAGGAGCGAAACGTTAGTAAACAAGAGCCTGGTAACACTTATGGTTTCTCCTATTCTCCTTATCAATTTGTTGTCGAAGACACCCATTAATAATATATATGTATATATATATATATATATATTTATATATATATATATATATATATATATATATATATATATATATATATATATATATATATATATATATATATATATATATATGTATATAGTGTGTGTGTGCCGCAAAAGTTCACAACACGCTTCTAGAAGGGCAAATTTACATACCTTTTATAAACATAAGTTAATGAAATTTACAATGCATGCGAAACTTTTTGTAACGATATACAAGCTAATAATCAGAAAAACAAAACGGGTGAACAGGAAAAACTAGTGAAATTTGACAATGCAAACGTTTACGTCTTCATATAAACGTGGTTAAGTACTTAAATGCATAACTGATGTTAAGCACTTGAACACACTACGAAAGATCGTCACCTAAAGCGTACATTGAAGTCTAGTTGGTCATATGGCTCATTTAAGTGTTGAATATTTATGTCTATAGTACTGATTTGCTCATTATTGAGGATCTAATAATGTAAAACTCCTTTCAAACCATTTCAAATACAAAACATAACGTTCCTTTTTTGAATACAATGTCAGGGAGTAGGAATTGCTACTATTTTTTGAGATCACAGATTTTTGTTGCGCTAAATATTGAAATAAAAAACCTACTCTTCATCCAACTCAACAATTACGTGCAAAAATGTCCCAGGGGCATTTCGAGCCAAAAGAGTTGAAAAAAACATTTTCAGGTTGTCCTTCAGATAGTTCATGTGGCAAACAAACACCTGATTTGCCGACCTTATCTATGATAATATTATGCTTACTCACACTTTTTTAACCTGTATAACGGAATAATTTTTTTATATATTATTTTTAAAGTTAAATAAACAAAAATATGATGTAAATGTAAATAAATAAAGAGAGATATGTGATAAGAGAGTGTAAGAAATTGAGAAAAATATAGTGTGTGTGTGCCGCAAAAGTTCACAACACACTTCTAGAAGGGCAAATTTACATACCTTTTATAAAAATAAGTTAATGAAATTTACAATGCATGCGAAACTTTTTGTAACGATATACAAGCTAATAATCAGAAAAACAAAACGGGTGAACAGGAAAAACTAGTGAAATTTGACAATGCAAACGTTTACGTCTTCATATAAACGTGGTTAAGTACTTAAATGCATAACTGATGTTAAGCACTTGAACACACTACGAAAGATCGTCACCTAAAGTGTACATTGAAGTCTAGTTAAAGTTAAACCCCATACAAACAAATATTTATGCTGGGGGCGGAATAGAACCCTAAGTTTGATAGTTATATGTCCATCAAAATTATACAAAACATTCACGTTTTGAAAGACCCTCTCACATCAGAACACAATTTTATTACTCTAATTATAGTCTCTAAAACTTGATCATATCCTTTTCTTTTAACATCATATCGATTTACAACTTCTGATTTTTCTGATTTGAGAATAGATAAAAGATTTAAACACTCAACATAATTGGCTTTAATTATCTCTCGTAAATATATGATTTATGAAATAATGAAGTTACATTTAGAAGCGACAAATAATGAGAGTTTACAACCATAAACGTGTTCAAGATTTGTTTTCTTTCCAATCACTACACTGACCTCTATCGAGTTAGCTAATAGCTAAGTGTAATTTAATAGGTACTTAAAGGTATTTGGCGATAAAAAACAGAAATTAATTCGAGTTAAGAATATTCAAATGAATTTTTGGGTGGGAATTTAATTGAATCTTAGTTAATCAAACGTAAGAAATACTGGGAATACACAAGAGGAATTTGTGGAAAAACTTAGAATAGCTAGTGGTAAAGATTATATAAATTAGCAATACTTGCTAAGAATAACAAGTACTGCCTCGGTTAAAAGTTTTTGAACATTTCCGAAATTCTAGGAAATAAGATACATGCAGGCTCGTAAAGTATTTATTTGCATATACTTATGAATATTACTGTGAAATAGAGATGAATAAATGGCAATAAGTTATGTATGCCAAAAATAATTAACAAGACAGCAAAATATAAAATTTGCCAAAACGTTTAACATCAGTAACCAAAAAAACAGATAAGCAGATGAAGCTCTTTGAACGTTACAGCACACCAAAGTAATGTAGCAGGCTCAGTAGCATGTCGAGAGTCCCTTGGCTCTGACAAGAACATTTATTCTTCAAGACATGTTCCCACTGAAGGAGCCTCACCTGGAACGTGTGATGCTGGCACACTCCTCGGTGAAGACTGCTTTCCTTTGTTCATTGGAGGCTGGCTGACGACGTTTACGGTCTCTTTCTTGTTTTGGTAGAGGTCTTCGTGTGGATGAATATATGGAGACAAAGATGACCAGTCTAATACCATGATATCTTTTCTCCCAGACCTACGGTAAGGAGGTCGAAGACTTTTGACATGAATCACTATCCTGGGGGAAAATCACATTCCGAGCATGAATGGAAAGGTCTCGGACTGAGAGTAGCATGTAATCTCTTAGGAAAGCTTGGTACTCCTCTGAACTCATGGTACCATGCCAAACGATGATATCACCTATCTTTGAACTTGACATGTATCCCCATAGCATTACAGAGCGTCCACCATACCTTACTGTTGGCACTATGAATTCTCAATTCCACTAAAACCAGCCTGGGTCCAAGAACAACTGGAAAGTAGACTCGTTCACCAAGACACTCAACCCTTCTGACGCAACCTACTCTTAATTTCTAACTATTGCTGCTATGTAATATTTTGTCAAAAGGTTAGTTAAATTTATTCCTCAAAGTAGTTTCCACAATGAGTGAAAATGTTCAAACATCGTTTAACTAACCAGTGATGAATAACTTTCATGAAGTTCATTCGTTATAATGAAATAAATGATTTTATGTTTATCCACTTCCACCTTCTTCGTATCACATCAAATTTGACCGTTTGGTGATGTAATGACTTCCATAAATGGTAATTACATTGGCCAAGGTCCGGTAAATATGGGAGATGAGGAAGAACCACTCATCCTAGCGAAATAATTATTTCTTGGGCCAAGCGTATTGCGTATGGGCGTGCACAGTCAATAAGGAGGATAACACCACTTCTGTTTACCATTCAAGGAAGTTTTTGGTCATATGGCTCATTTAAGTGTTGAATATTTATGTCTATAGTACTGATTTGCTCATTATTGAGGATCTAATAATGTAAAACTCCTTTCAAACCATTTCAAATACAAAACATAACGTTCCTTTTTTGAATACAACGTCAGGGAGTAGGAATTGCTACTATTTTTTGAGATCACCGATTTTTGTTGCGCTAAATATTGAAATAAAAAACCTACTCTTCATCCAACTCAACAATTATGTGCAAAAATGTCCCAGGGGCATTTCGAGCCAAAAGAGTTGAAAAAAACATTTTCAGGTTGTCCTTCAGATAGTTCATGTGGCAAACAAACACCTGATTTGCCGACCTTATCTATGATAATATTATGCTTACTCACACTTTTTTAACCTGTATAACGGAATAATTTTTTTATATATTATTTTTAAAGTTAAATAAACAAAAATATGATGTAAATGTAAATAAATAAAGAGATATGTGTGATAAGAGAGTGTAAGAAATTGAGAAAAATTGCCCGTATACAGGATGACCCCCAAAACGAGACCCAAATTTCAATAGGCTTGATTTCTTAATTGGAAAAACAATTAAAAAATGAAGCCTAATGAAACTTCAGGTCCGTTGGTGGGGTGGGGGGTCACTTGAAAGAATAAAGTAAGAGGGTTGCATAAATATGCATGCTGTCTTGATATCTGACTAATCTGTTGAATTTTCTTGCTTTTTAGGTTGTTATGTTTGAAAGGTAGTTGTTTTTAAAGGTGTATTTAAGGAAGTAAAATTTTGTTTTGTTTTTAGTTGCAAATTTATCGGTAGTCATTTTTAAGGTTAGTGGTTAAATTACAAAAATCTGTATCTTGTACCATTTGGGAGTTTTTATTGGCTTAGGTGGCCCATAATTTATAGGTTTTCGTTGCTATTGCGTTTGAAGAGCGATTTTCAATTGAAAGTCGTCTCTTCTTCTTGCCTAACACACAGTGTATCGAATATGCTAAGGAAAAGTTTATGCAACTCCCTTTCCTTATATGTAGGTCAGAAATGAATCTTAATATCTTCCTTCAACTCATTCTTTATTTTTTCGGCCATTTTTTCCACTCATTTCCTTAACGGTAAATTCAGAGCGCTGATCTTAGCCATGTTGTAGATCGCCGAAACAGCATCGCCCAGGCTTGCGTCTCCTCGTTATAATTTAAAGGGTTTTATTTTGCAATCTTTGCAATTCACGATGTTTAACTTGGACAATGTGAAAAGAGTGTTTATTGGATATAGGAGAATAGAATGAACATTTATAAAATAAATCTTTTTCTTGTTTTTAGTATTCAGTCTTCTAAAATATGGAAAAATGCTTTTAGTGCACCTTTAGTTTTTACCCACTCTTTCCGTTACTTGTTGGCAGTAACCAGATGAAGTTATTTTGAGGACTAGTATCCTTCTTACTTACTCTATTCATACCAACTCCCTTCCGTCCTAATGACGTCAGTTTTTCTTCTGAAGTCTTGTTTGAAGGGTTGCATTTCTCCATGCATCCGAGATCATTTATGTCGCATCATCCTCGAATTGCAAATTTTTCGTGGGGTTGTAGAAGGAAGAGGGTCATGTCCGCTGCATAAATTTAATACAGCGTGGGGACCAGACACCCAACCACCTTGGGTCTGGCTTACACCAAGGTTCAAGATCTGTCTCTAAGGCCTATCGATCGAAATCGAGCAAGTAATCGCAAAAGAGTCTTTCATGGTTATGATTAAGGCCTAGTTGAAAGATCTCGAATTGTATTCCGCGCTGTCATAATTTGTCGAAAGCTGCGAAAACGTCTCGACAAACTACGTTAACGCTTGCATTTTCAACTTTTGCTTTTGCAATTTTCTCTTGGATTGCTGCAGTTGCCATTTAGGTACTTCTTTTTCTGAACCCCAAATATCTTGGGTTTATTCTGCATCTACGTTTCTTTAAGATGCTAGATAAGCTTTCCATTTATTATTTTGTCGAATGCTTGGCCCAATATTTCTATCAAAGAAATTGGGGGAAATTTTTCAACTCTGTTCGGTAACTTTCCTGCTATCTTCAGGCTGTTAAGGAAAGGAACTCATTTTTAGCCATGCGTCTAGGATACTTATACCCCATAATGATATTAAGGGTAGCCTTTTCATAGTTCAATTTAGTGAGTCCTGAGTATCCAGGCACTCGCTGCTTGAAGAAGTTAGGTACGTTTTCCAGTTTGGTCTTTGCAATCATGGCCCCCCCCCTCCCGCGATTTTCTGTCTATATATATCAACCTGATTTTGAGGAAGGGTTTTATGTCTCTCCTCGTTTAGTTTGTCTACCATACTTTCTTCGTAGACAGAGTCAAAGTTAAGGTTTTCTTTTTTGCTAATATTGAAGATGTTTGACCAGTGCTGCCTGAAGTTTTATTCGATATCCCTCTGAACTCAATTTTGTTTGTGGTAAGACGCCCTCTTAATTGTTTGATTAATTCTCAGAACTCCTTGGGTGGTGTTTTTTCGTCCAATTGTGCAATTTTTTTGTTCTTAACTTCCTCCCACTGGTGGTAGAGATCTTTTGTTAGCTCTCTTTTCATTCTCTTCATTTGCAAGAAAAGAATTTTATTGGATCCCGGTAAACGAATTCGATGCATAACGTCATAGACTTGTCTGCTCTTGGCCTTCATTTCCTACGTCAACCTAGCGTGAGATAAGGTTTTATTAATTACCATGGGGACAGATTCTTTGTAAAAATAGAGCAGCTCTGCACCTACATATTTCCTCCAATGTTGCCTCTTCGAGATTCAAGGGAGCGTGCGTAAATATCCGTGGTTTGACTAATGAAGGCCAAGAGCAGACAAATCTATGACGTTATGCATCGAATTCGTTTACCAGAATCCAATAGGATTCTTTTCTTAAAAATGAGGAGAATGAAGAGAGAGCTGACCCGAGTTCTCTACCACCAACGGGAGGAAGTTAATAACAACAAAATTGAACACTTTGACCAACAAACACCACCCAAAGAGTTCTGGAAAACTATCAAACAATTAAGAGCTCGTCTCACCACAAACAAATTTGAGTTCAGAGGAATACTGAATAAAATTTCAGGCAGCACTCGTCAAACATCTTCAATATTAGCAAAGATGAAAACCTTAATTTCGACCATGGCCACAAAGAAAGTATCCCTACGCAATCGCTGTACAAGATTACACCCCGTGCAAATGTGCTAGTAAAATAGCATCCTTGTGCTTAAAAAAAGTCACGGTTTATAGCGCAGTTTAGAGTAAAGATGATAGTAAATTTATACCTTAGACGCTGCATTATGTTTCTTTCTAGCAGGAAGTCCAATTTCCTGCCTATGCCGTTGACTGATTCTTGTATTCTCATGCTGAGGTCATCCATTAGGATTACTAATTTTCTGTTGTTGAAGAGACTCATGAAGTTTAGGAGGGGTACTCGATTGAGACTGGTCGGGTTGGTTTCCGGTTGTATAATGACGTTTATTTCCATTTCAACCTTGATTAGGAGGTAAGATTGTTCGTACTTTTAAATTTTTTGTACTTTAAGCGTCTTCTGATGGCAATTGCTGCTCCGGCATAGCTCTCTTCGGAGTGGTTCCAGAGTTTTATGTTACTATTTTTAAGATCGAAAAAGACTTGCATATATGTAATATTAGGCTGCTGCAATATAAGTTCAAATAATTTTGGAAAATCTTTCAAAAGATTTTATGCAAAGTCCCATAATACATCCACTCTACCCTGTTCTTGTGATAGACGCGAAATTCACACTAGCACAGGTCTAGTGTTTTTTATTCTATATGAACTTAACCAAGGGTTTGCTAGAATCCAGCTTGATGGCATCAGAAATATGGCTATTGAGCATCATATTTTCAGGCTTTTACCTCCCACTGTTAAGAGAATCTCTTTCTTATCTCTGAATTATTCTCGATCTTGTGCAATTTGTTTCAACTTTTAGTATATTTTAAAATATCATCACTCCATCTTATTTTTTGCTCTTCTTTTCGGTTGTTTATATAAAGTGAATCCTATCAGTAATATTTCTGGTCCACCTATCGCCTTGGAATCATAAGAAGGCCTGCCAAGCTACATTATGGGTTTCTTATAACTTCCATTATATCCTGTTGTTTGGTTTGTTTGCGTATCCAGATGGTTGAATTTCTGGTATCCCAAGTTATCCCAATAATAATGCGTTCATGGGCTAGTTTTGTAGTTCTAAGTTTTAATGTAAGTGTTTTGGCCAGGTTCGAAGTTTCTGCTCCATATGTTCGAGTTGTGATTATGCGTTGTTTGTATACTTTATTTTAAGGCAGATAAGCAAGTTAGTTTTGAATTATATGCCCGTCTTTCTAAATGCCTTCTAACCTAAAATGATTTTGCAGTGAATTTTTTCATCATTTTTTACGTGACAATGTAATCTGTTGACCAAGATAGATTTCTTTGTTTAACAGTTAAATTTAGTTGTAAATTTTAATATCTGTCACGTCGACCTCTGCTCGTTTGGCATGACTTATATTTTTACAAGAACTATTTTTAGGCAGATTCTTTTGCTTTCAAACTTAAGTTCCTGAACCACTGTTTGAATAACTTGTAGGTTATTAGCTATGAGTACAATATCATCAGCGAATCTCATGTGGTGTAGGTAAACTCCAGCGATTTGAATGCCTTTGTTATGACAGTTTAGCCTCTAAATATTTATTCTAGATAAATGTTAGATATAGTCTCCTATTCTCTTACGCTTTTTTTGTTATTGAAAGATGCCTGAATCCTTATGTAATCTAATGAAGGATCTTCACTTTTGACATATGTGTTCCATGATTTTAGGTAGACCATATCTATACCTTAAGGGTTCACTGCTTTTATGATGCTGGTTTTTTTTTTAAATTAAATGCTTTCTGGTAGTCTATAAATTCCAAGTATGTGGGGATATTTTACACATAAGATTTTTTTAATTAGTGTTTGAGAGTATGAAGTTCTGAAGCCAAGTAGTTTCTCACATTTTGGTCATCTAGCTGATTTTGCAGTTTATAGACACACACTAGAAGGCTAATTGATGTGTAGCTTGTAACGTCTGGTTGTAGGGTACGTACTTGCGCCAGAAGGGTGCTGTTAATTGCCTGAGATATCTAATAAAGTTTCAGATATCTTTTCATCGACAACCGTGATATCTCGGGAAAATCCAGCAAGGTGTTATGTAATTAATTATTATCATCAGTCACACTCGACGTTTCTTTTGTCTTCGCCATGATCGAATGACTAAGCCAACATAAAGATCTGATGGACAATATGTGACAAATCGAAGGGATCCTTAAGATGATCCTCATGAAGAAAGGAGGATGAACGGTAATACTGTGTTTTGCTATCAATCATCAAACGTGTGAATCATTTGAGGCTTAAGAGAGAGTCACCCATTTCACGTCAGGATTTCATAAACTATAAGCGTCTTTGGAGAGTTTGATAGGCGGAAAGGTTATTATGTGTGGGAAGGGCCAAATGAAAGGGACAGTCTTGGTGCAAGTGGCTATATCCATGATGACGTACTGGATGCCGCTATCTGTGTACATGCGCTAGTTTCAATTTCCAGCTTTGATTGGCTGGTTTTCCTACCAGCACCCTTTTTATGTCTGGTCTCGTAGGGAATAAACACAAGTACGGGGGCTTTTTCCACTCGACTATCATTGATCTCTGCTCCCCCCTGTTAACGGGAAAAGAGCGTCAAATTGTAACCTTGTCTGTGACTTCATTTCTTCTTTAAATTTGAATCCCTTTCGCATTGAGAATTTCCAATGGCCGCACAGTTACCAACGCATCATAGCTATTTATTAACTTTTCATCCAAATACTGCCTTTCTTATAATTGCAACCAAATTCAAAGTATTCCCGAAATTTTTCCTTATTTAAGGTTAGACGAGAAATAATTTAGGTTTGTTTCCATTTTTGATAAAAATTTACCAATGATTTGAAGTGATTTAGGCGCGAATAAAAGTTAGCTTTTCGAGGATTGATGTAAAGAGAGAGAATTGAAGCGTTAGTTTTTCTCTGAGGAAAAATAGTTACTTAGTTTTACAGAATAGGAACCTAAATTAAAAATATATAGCGAAGAAAACTACTGAACTATAGAAATACAAAAAAGATAAAAAACTGACCATAACATCCGGTTATGCCTTGTCCGAGAAAGGAGGAGGAACAAAGTGGGAAAGTACGAGGCGCGGTCAATAAGTTTTGCGAATCGGTAGGGCAAAACAGAGGAAGGAAAATGGCTGTTTGTGGGGGTGTTATGACAAGTTATGACAAGTCAGGTCCTGCAGCCGCAAGCTCCTGCCTCGTCTATTTAAGAAGCAGTAGCTAATCGCAGATCGTCAGTTACAAATTTTTCAACAACGGAGAAGGTTGAGCACCGCACAAGAATGCAAAAGAGATCCATGAACGCATGGTTGCAGTGTATACCGACACCGCCCCTTCCTATGTAACCATTGCTCGCTGAAATAGGGAGTTCCGACATGGTTGTAAGTCCCTTGAAGATGACCCCCGTCCAGGATACCACTCAGACGTGACCAACGAGAACAATGTAGCCCGTGTGGAGACGATGATCCACGAAAATCGACGGGTGAAGGTCGAAAAAATCGAGCAAGAACTTGGAATATCACATGGAAGTGTTATTAACATCATCCATGACAATTTGTCCATGACCTAGGTCTCCTCTGCCCGCTTGGAGACCTAGAAACCTCACGCCCCATGATCGACTTCAACGTCATCAAATTCCACAAGGCCAGAGTTTCACAAGCTGCCCGGCGCGATTGCGGATTCGAGGAACTCAACTAACCTCCCTACAGTCCAGATCTGGTCCCTAGCGACTCCTTTTTATTCCGCCAGCTCAAGGCTGCACTGCGTGGACGCCGGTTTGTGGACGATGAAGATGTCCAGCTCGCCGTCCAGGAGTGGATTGAACAGCAGTCGGGATATTTCTGGTTGTCGTGAATTCGAAGCCTCAGGGACAAGTGGCACAAGTGCATTGAAGTCGAGGGTAGTTATATTGAAAAATAATAAAGCACTTTTTCCCTCATATCTCGTTTCCTTATATCCAAATTGGAAAACCTATTGACCGCCCCTCGTAGTAATGGATGATAATGTTCATAAGAATTGATGATAATGGGTTCAATAGTAAACTTCTAGACGTGTATATTTAGAGGTAATCTACTCACACTTATCTTCATGCGTATCTAACATTAATGTGGTGTACGGTTCTTTTACCTAGTCAAGACGCTCTCAACGTAGGAAAGAAGATCTCTTAGGCATTTCTCGTAAGATTAAAATGAAGAAAGTACGGACAGAAATGTTTTAAATGAATATGAAAATCATATTTCCAAACATGCTTCCTAAGTGGCAATAAATGGCTTGGTTCACTAATCTCTGGCATCACTTATATTCCTTCCATTGGGCACCATTTGCCATTTATTGCCGTTAATTGCGAATATTACCTGTGTGGTTTGGCGATTTCAATAGATATTCATCGAATTGTGTTGGCAAGCCAATTATCAAAACTTTGAACTGACTATAAATAGAAGAACCTACCTACCCGGATCCATTTTTATGGTTGAATAAATTGTCTGTGATATTGAAATAATAACGTCTACGATTTATTTTGAAGTTCATTTGATGGGGTTATATTTTCCACTGTACGCTCAAAAAGGGACTCGGAATTTAGTTTATTGAAACCATTCAGTACTTGGCATAGCTCATTATCTTGATCCCTATGTCAAAAGATTTGTAATGATAAAAGTACGATTATCTAAAAATCTTTCCTTTACAGCATTTTCCAATGTAGGAGAGCTAGTTTTGAGTAAAACCATTTTTTTAAGTTTTTATTAATATATTTTCTGAAGAAAGGATGACCAAATCATTAAAGCGCTTTCTAAGAACTACATCGCTACAGAAATGGAAAGATTCCTAGTTTACTTCAAGGTTTACTCGTGTAGAGAACTAATAAATAACTAAACCCTAACGAAAAGTATGATGGATAGATCTTGAAATAATAATAAAGATTCATTATTCCATCAGATCTAACAACATTATCGTTGTTATTAAACCTATAGCGATGGATACTAAATGATTAATTATGGTTGCTAAAAAGTGGCAATTTCAAATTTATTCATTAAAATACCAATAGAACTATCTCGACCTGAGACCTACAGTATAATTAGCCAAAATAGAATCATAAAAATGTAAATTTACACTGTTAAAAATAATGATATTTTAACAACTGTTAATACCAGTCGATACTCCTTTGAAAGTAACATTACAAATCTTTATCGAACGAAATTTTACCATTACATCGGATTTTACTGCAAGCTTTTTGTAAGAGGCATTTGGTAATAAACTTTAAGGTCCAAATCGCAGGAATGAATTGGGTTTACTTGTGATTAGTATCTATGTAGACGTGAATACATACACTGTACTTTAGAAGTCTTCCTAAATTTCAAGTATTCATTAGTCACAGAATTTAGATCAAAGATTTGAAGGGAATTCGATAATATTCGACGCTTCACGATAATGACTTAATTTAACCAAACTGTATAGTGAAAAGTTTGATCTTACCGTTTGATAGGGAAATATTAATACACAAAACTACTTCTAAAACACTATTAAAATGTATCATACTTTCATCTCTCGAATTTCGTTCCACTTAACCTGAATCTAACATTTACGGGTTTCTCAGTTACCTAAACGAGGGTCAGACATTAATTTTGAATACCCGTGTCCTGATGAGTATTTAGGGATTTTGGACAGCTTTTGTTTTTAAGTTCACTCTTTGTGATCGACTGAGCATTGGTGTTGATTTGAAAGCTTGTGATCCTGTAATTATTGGTGTTCCTATGAGTGTTTGTGATCAACTGACTATTGTTGTTAATTTGCAAGCTTGTGATCCTGTGAGTATTGGTGTTCCTATGACTGTTTGGGATCAACTGAGTATTGATGTTGACTTGACAGCTTGTGATCCTGTGATTATTGGTGTTTGGAATCGTCTGATTATTGGTGCTCCTATGAGTTTTTGATCCTCTAAGTATTGGCGTTCCTTTCACTGTTTGTGATCATCCGAGTATTGGTGTTCATTTGAAAGCTTGTAATCCTCTGAGTATTGAAGTTCCCTTGACCGTTTGTGATCATCCGAGTATTAGTGTTCCTGTGAATATATGTGATCTTCTGACTATTGGCATTCCTCTGTCTGGCTGTTTTTGTTCATCGGATTATTAGTGTTCCTCTAAATAATTGTGCTCCTCTGAGTATTGGTGACTGTTTGTATTACACTGAGTATTTACGTTCTTTAGAACCTTTGTTTTACTCTGATTATTTTGTTTCCTTGAATATTTGTGTTAGCCTTCTATTTATGTTCGTCTAATTGCTTTTTTTGCTTTAATAATGGTTTTGCTTTGAATACATCTGTTCTGAGTAATTAGTACCTCTTTAGGTAATTGTGTTATATGAATATATGTTCTTGTTTTTGTACTGTTACTAGAGCGATGAGACCTCCCCGAACAAATACATTATGATTCATAGGCCATTCCACTTTATTTAACAATGTTCCAATAGAGAAAAGCGCTCGGAATCTGAATTCTTCTTTTTCGTGCTGAGGATCGACATCTTTACTCTCGCCTCCAATTTCACGAGCTTATCACCATTGGTAGGCGTGTGTGGAGGGCGCCTCGTTCCGATCTGAGAGTCATTGATCCGTGACTGGAGAGCGCTATCTCGGAACACACGCCCCTCCTGCAAAGTATAGCACGCAATTACTTCCCATACGTACATGCATATATATCAACATTCATACACAGGTTAAGAATGAC
The DNA here is from genome assembly GCA_963969495.1 of Ceratothoa steindachneri. Lineage (NCBI taxonomy): Eukaryota > Metazoa > Arthropoda > Malacostraca > Isopoda > Cymothoidae > Ceratothoa > Ceratothoa steindachneri. The sequence goes on along the minus strand of OZ018319.1, from coordinate 53,776,009 downwards.
TTCGGACACGCATTCAAAAAGTTACCTCAAGCAAACATAGGAAAATACAGAGGGAGAAATAGTTTTGCACTCTTATACGTAAAATCAAGTTATATTTCTCTCTCTCTCTCTCTTATATATATATATATATATATATATATATATATATATATATATATATATATATATATATATATATATATAAATATGTATAATTGTGTGTGTTTAGAATTCATTTTACTTACACAAGCCCGTAAAATCGAAATCTATACAAACACATACATACAAAGGCACACAAAGTTAGAATAACCGTACACAAATAAACACGTACAAATCTTCATCTATACATGTACCTACAGACACGGCTGCATACATGTTCAAAATTACTTGGTACATAAGCACATATAAACTTATTTAAAGTTGCACACATACATATATGCGATAAGAGGCTCCAAATCAGTTCGCAGTCAAACAGAACCACAAAACCTACTATATACACACACACATATGCATTGGAAAGAGTTGGTAAACATACAAACTTACATCTTTATGCTTATATACACAGCCACACACATTTACATGTGATTTGAACACAAACGCAAAAACTTACTGTCTCACTCATACATACACGGACACATGGATAAACTATTTCAGTCAAACCACTTTGAGTATAATTAGATATGTGCATAATTAGTGATACGCGTATATTCTGTAGATTATAAATCCAGTCATCTCGTATGTGCATAATTTGATTATCACGCGTACAAATGGTACATAGTAACAGATTGGATATGTGTAGAGACATACACAATTTGACTACATACCTAGAGATGTATGTGAAGCCTACCCATTTCAACAGGCTTGAAAACAACTCCTTGATGAGGGGCTGGTCAGGCTAAAAAGAAGGTCAAAGCCTAATCAGGTCTGTAATCTGTTCAAATGATTCTGGTGATTAACCTCAGATAGAGATCTCATAATGGAATCAACAAACGAGAGAATATAAATAATCGCCCTAAGAAAATCGCGCTTATTACATTATCTTTTTCAATCTTATCGTACATACTTCATCTTTGAATTCATCAATCTTTTATTATTATATTTTTCCTTTTTCTGTCTCTTTATTTACTCTTGTCTCTTCATTGTCTCAGTTACTCAACATTAGTTTCTCATTAACTTTTATTGTCTTCCTTTCCACTTATTTATTGCCTATTGGTATCTTTTTATTATATTCTTATTGTCTCAATTTAACGTCCAATCTCTTTATTATGCTTTTTGCATCTTTTTATTATATTCTTATGGTCTCAATTTAACGTCCAATCTCTTTATTATGTTTTTGTCCTTAATGCCCTTTATTATTGTTTCTTTTATATTTATTATTCCATTCTTCTTGTTATTACTTATGAAAATAATGATAAAATAATAAAAATAATAAGTTTTATCTCTGCAATGAAGATAAACCCACGGGAAGATTTTCGCAACTATAATAAAAAAACCCAATTTCAATCATATTTAAAAAATTTTATTAGCATTTTTTATAGTGTGATTTCTAGATTGTCAAGAAAATAGGTTTTTTTCAAAGAAATTAATATAATTTTAAACATACTAAAAAAACGTTTCTTCACCAAAGTGGTTTCAATCATTATTGACAATGGTTTCACATCGTCTAATTTAGCAGTGGATAATTTCTCGAAGAATTCATCCAGTTTTATTGAAACATATGAAGTCATCTCAGCTTTGCAATTTACAAGACTTAAACTAATGGTAATAACATTTAGAAAGTCTTGGTAAAGATGGAGGATGGGAAAGCAATCCGTGTGAGTTAAATAAATGTCAATCGCATGCGGAAAGGCCGGGTGAAGATGAAGGATGAATAAAAACAACTAGAAAATTAAATAAATGGCAATCACATGTGTAAAGGCCAGGTGAAAATGGGGGATATGGATGATAACCTAGGTGACTTAAACATATGGTAATCACATGTAGAAAGTTGAGCTGAAGATGGAGTATGAGGAGGAACACCTAAGTAATTTAAATAAATTGTACTCACTAGTGGAAATACCAGCTCGAAATGAAAGATGAGGAAGAACCCATAAGTGATTTACCTAATGGTACTCACAAGCAGAAGGGCAGTGTCAAGAGAGAGTATGAGTAAGAACACCAGGGTGATTTGAATTAATGGCAATCGTAAGTAGAAAGTCTGAGGGAAAATGCAAGATGAGGAGGAACATATACCTGACGTAAATGAATAGTGATTAAATTTAGAAAGGCCAGGTGAAGATTGAAGATTAGGAAGAACATATATGAGACATAAATACATAGTAAATGATTTGATAAAGGCGACTAAAGATGGAGGATTAGAAAGATGACCTAGGTGGCCTAAATAAATAGCACTTACTCGTGACGAATACAGGTGAGGTTAGTGGATGATGAAAAAAAACTAGGTCACTTAAATAAGGGGTAATAACATTTAGAAAGACTGGGTGAAGATATAGAATGACGAACAATACCTAGGTTCTTAAAAAAATGGTAATCATATTTGGAAAGAACCGGTGAAGAAGAAAACCTAGGTGACTTAAATATTGTTAATGATATGTGAAAATTCCAGGTGAAGATGCAGGAGGATGAAGAACATCTAGAGAATTAAATAATTGCTAATAACATATGTAAAGACTTGTTGAAGATGGATGATATGATGATAACCTAGGTGAGTTAAACAAACGGCAATCACATGTGGAAAGGTGAGTTGAAGATGAATGAAGAGTAGGAAGAAGTAGGAGACTTAAATAAATCCTAATCACTTGTAGATAGGCTAGTGAAGATGTAGTATGTGGAAGAACACCTAACGTAATAATTTTGGGAGTCAAACGTGTCAGCGTTCTTTGTCCCTAAATAGGGGAATATCTTTCAGATGATCTCGAAGGAGAGTTTTTCAAGTTTTTTTAAAGGTTAAATTATTGAACATTTAGAGCATTCGTAACTTGTTGCTTATATTTTGAAATCATAATTAATCAGAAAGCATTCGACGATAACTTACCTTTTCCATATTTCTGAAAATTGTATTGCACACTATTTTAGAGGAAAGTATGAACTTGAATCTGCATCCTCATGTAGATACACAGTGAATAAAATCAACTTTTTCCTAGGTCAAGGACCATACCCGCACACATCGCATCGGCATCTATTAGTAACCTTATTTGATATTTTGTAAAATAGATAGAAAGAATAAGTAATACAGTATCCTTTCTGGGATCGGGTTTCGTTCCGTTTTTTAAGGTCAGTCTCCATCTCTACAAAGTTTTGTCTAAATCTGTAAATAACACATACATATCATGTTCAAAACATAAAGTAAATAAATTTTCCACAAACCGGATCCAAATCTTCATCTTCCTCAAAATCTAATCAACTCTTTCTTTAAAAATCGTCAATAAAATAAAAGAATAGATAACAACGTACAACAAATATCAGTGCCAAGCAAAGAACATAGATCTGTACATTTTATTATGTAGTTGAGTGTGCTGAATTCGAATTTGGTAACAATAATTTCCCATCACGTAACATGTTTTTGTAAACTGCCCATTTAATAATTATGCATTTTATACTGATCTCCACGATACCCTAAATGTATTTCGCTCCTAAAGTCAGATTAAATGTGTGCATTGTAATTAATTTATGAATATATAATGAATCAGCATGTTTTTTAGCATTATATAATGTATTAACCTACATTTAAGTATTTACTTCTTCGTTTCTAACGCGTCTCAAGTGTGTCACGCTTCAGGTTCCAGCAGAAGTCAGCCAGCATAGTAGGGCACCATTTTCCCATTTACCTGTTTTCCATTGACGCTATAATTTGATGGAACCTCTCTCCATGTTCATTACTCACATCTCCGGCATTTTCTGGGAACAATGACAGATGAGAATGGAGAAAGTGTATCTTCAGTGACATATTGTTTCCAAGATCTTGGTAGCACTTAATTAGGCTGTCCAATATACGGTCTCGCTGGGCCCCTTCGTGTTTTTTCCAGAACTCTTTTGCATACAACTTTGAATGCATGCCAAGCTGCTAGCTCAGTTTCATCCATTGTCGGCTTAAAGTCCTATTCAGCTATAAGTTGACCAATCTGAGGGCATAGGAATATGACTTCTTTCATCTTGACATCACTTATTTTAGAAAAAGATAGCTTTGAGGTACTGGAAAGATGGCTTTTATGTTTCAGTGATTTGGTAAATTACTTCACTAGGCCTAGTTTTATATGCAGTGGTGGCAAAATGATTTTATCCTTCTTAACTAATGGCTCATAAATAACATTATGGCATCCAGGCGTTATAGTTTTCCGAAGTCATCATTCTGAGCGTACATAAATTTCTGATCTGGCTCTACTGTCCAACTTGCTTAGGTAGGGCTATTACTTTGAAGTACGCACAAATTTGCCACTCATGTTCCTTGTAACTTATGTGGTATAAAATCAATCAAGGTTCTCTTATGTCTCTCTTAAAATGGCTGAGTGAGCAACTGGAAAAGAAGGCATTGTGTTCCAAATGTGCAACATAACATTTTTTATGCTTCAAATGGATTCATATATGAATAATCTCCTCTAATTTGGTTCATAGGTAAGCTCAAGGTCATTAAATAGGCCTCTAATATCAGTACAATAAGTCAAGCTGTTTTCAAGAGTGTAGAATTGCTGTAGATCCGCAGAACGCTTCCAAAATATAATAATTGGTGCATGTTCATCTAATAGATTCTATTGTTGCAGACATAAGCCCAGGAGTTCACTCTGTTGCTTAGCTTACCAAGTATTAGATCACGAACTAGATCATTGAGTTCCATTTGGGTGATAAGGTGATTTTCGCTGTCTCCTATTATTAAAAAACAATAGTATGTAAAAAATATATAAATAGTAACAGCAACAAATATTAAATACAGAAGTAAAAATAGGAAGTTACAAAATTATCAAGCGTTACGGAAGAGTTACCACGGATTTGGACCCGTATAACTAAAACTATATTGAGTATACTTTTATAATTTTCATAGGTTAGGTTGAAAACTACTTTAAAAACACCCCATTTAAATTATATCAAAATCCGTATATAACATTTATAGTTGTCAGTTTCGGCCCAATCCTATTTGAATTCAATCTCTACGGAACCATCAGTGTATTAAATGTAAGTAACAAGGAGTAACAAGGAAAGTAAGTACCCTAGGAAACCTTACGGTCCATTCAAAGAGGGTACCTTTGGACTAGCAATCGAACAGGCACATAGCTGCTCAATTGTTTTGCGTCCCTAAACGGCTGCTTTTCAAGACTTTGTCTGGTCTTGACTTAAACTGGTCAACAGATTCACTGTTGACAACTTCCACTGCAAGTGCGTTCCACTTACCGCAGATACTGTACGTGAAAATATTTCCACACAGATTGCGGTTGTAACGCTCCAGTTCAAGTTTGAAGCCGTGATTGCGCGTTCTGTTCTCACTCAGTGTGAAAATATCCCGGTAGTCAACATTGTCGAACCCTCGAAGTATTTTGAAAACTTCGATGAGCTGACCACGCAGTCTACGGGTTTCCAGCGAGCACATATTTAATTCCCTTAGTCTATCCTCATAACTTTTATGTCGGATAGAGGGAATCAGCTTGGTTGCCCTCGCTTGTACCCGTTCCAACCTTGCGATATCCTTTCGAAACGAAGGACTCCAAAATTGTACGGCATACTCCAGGTGCGGCCGAACCAGGGAGTTGTACAGACAAAGTACTATCTCCTTGTTACGGTATCCAAACTGGCGCTTTATGTAACCTAACATCCTTTGGGCTTTCTTCTCTGCCTCAATGCACTGTTTCGAAAACTTGAGGTCACTAGTGATAGTTACAGTCAAATCGGATGCAAATTTAAGAAAAAATGGAGGGTTGCTGAAAGAGACAGATGTCATATTCGTTATTTATGTAAAAAAAATCCCCTAGAATAGATTATTTTTTATTTCTGTTTTTTTTTCAATGTTGTACAGTATAATCCAGAATCCTTATCCTGATTCCGATCAGTTCTCAAATCTAGGCTACTTTTTCTTGGCCAAATACATATACCATGAAAAAATATCATTAAATACAATTAATAACCCCCCTTGGGTTATCTAATATACAAACAGACAAACATACATACATACAAGGGTATCCATATATGTAGCTACGCCATTTCTTCTTTACTTTCTTAAATAAATCTGTTCACATACAAGCAAATTCAAAGCCTATCTTTCTGCTGTTGGAGACTATGAGTACAGAATGTAGTTTGTTTTTGCTCCATCCGCTGTTTTTTTTTCATTCAAAATTGAATGAAAGAAACATCTTTTCATCTCCCCCCTCCCCAATTATCTTCAGAAATGACTCTCTGGTCTTTCGAGCCAATTGGCATGAAACAGTATTCACACATTATTTACGTTGTCCTTTAGACAGTTCATGTCTTACTCAAATGCCATTTTGTTGACTTTTCTTATTTTAATAAAATATTTATGCATAACTTCAGGACTGACATTTGAAGTTCTTATTATTTTACAGACTCCCCTCAAGGATTAGATTCTATATAGGCCTTAAAAGTATCAGGATCTATTGCAACATGGCGACCTTCACTCACGGAATATTTAAGGATATTTAAAATTATTCAGACGCATCTATAATATTTTTTCACTACTAACGTGGCAGTATTCACTTTCTTGTATTCATAGAACATTATATACATTACTTGTTTTTCTCCTACCACCATTAATACTAACGAATTGAAAGCTTAAAAAAAACCTAGACAACACTAAATTCATCTTCAAACAACTCCCGGCAAATTTCTAACAGATAAAACAACTCTTCGAAGAATATTTATATAAACATTCTAAAAATCCAGTAATTCTTGAAAATCTAATTAATATATACGGTTTATTATCTAAAACTTAACTGAAACCTCAACTCATGATTTTAGAAAGTCATTTAACTTTTGCACATGTTAGTGCATATTCGCACACATATACTTAGAGTTAATTGAGTACCGAAGACAGATAAACAGCTTTTTAATTCATATATACACAATTTATTTCATTCCGTCCCCAAAATATGTAATTAAAATTCTTTTACTTTCAGAGTAATTTTTTAAGTCTTTGTTTTCTTATGTTAATTTTTCTTTAGTTTTTATTATGTAAATTAAATATTTGAACTTTTCAATAGGATTGAATATAAGAGAGGCATATATGAGGTCTATACAATGCTAGCGAATACAATAATTCATGTATTCGTTTATGTTACATGTACATATGTATAAGGTTGTGTATATGTAATTCTGGGTGAAGGGGAAAAGAGAGAGAGAGAGAGAGAGAGAGAGAGAGAGAGAAAGAGAGAGAGAGAGACGGAGAGAGAGAGACTAAATAATTACACTGTTCCATGTATCAAATTACCTAAAAGTGTTTCAGCCCAGGCAAAGAAAAATATATAATTAATACGGACAATAGATACTGTACAAACCCAGTAAAACTGGTTCAAACACTTATGAAGTCTGTTTTGCCATTTGCCCAATAACCATAGAAGTTGAAATTAAGTTCAATAAAAAAAAAAGAGAATGTCAACCTCAGAATCCACCTAGACTATCCTGAAGCAGGTAATAAGAACGGTTATAAAAGAGGGTCAAACCATATTCTTTATCAATTCGAGCTAGTGGGGATTTTCTCTTATGGGATGGGGGGAGGGAGGTGCATACTTGCTGAAGAAAATTATTTTTTGATTGAATGATAATTACGGTGGCTTCATTTAGGAAATCATTAGCCAGGGTAGAGAAACGATGTGTTGCGGTCAGACTGCACTTTGCCCAATAAACTGTAAGCAAATATTATAATGCGAACTAACCTGTTCAAGAGACTAATGAATAGTTAAAAGATTAAACTGGATGTTCAGTTGAGATTAGTTCGAAAATATTAAGCTTAAATTTGACTATTTTTCGAAGGATTGTTCTTTGAGACAAGTTTACAAGTAATAGTGAAAACAAACGAAAGTATCTAGCTACAAAATAGTTTGTGAGAAGTTCGTAAGTAAAATGGCGAAAAGGGTGAAGTGAAGGTGTAGATTGCCCTATGAGTCTGAAAAGGAGATAACCTGAGGCATTGGGGAGTCTGGCGTAAGCAATGAGAGAAAAGAATGGAAGGAACACAAGTTAAGGTTAGGATTCTAATTGAAATAAAGCAAAAATGCTTAAGAAGAAAAAGAGTACATGCACATACAAACCATTTCACCCCTATATCCTAGGGTTAGGGCTAAATATATTGTCAGCTTGCATGAACAAGTTGAAATCAATGTGACAGGTTGACCTGAGAAAAAAATAATGAGCTATGCATGGTAGAATTAGGATACATTAACGGGTTAAAGAAAAATGGAGGAAAAATTGAAATATATGTTAAAAAGGAAGTGGTTTAAATGTATTGACAGAGATTCAGAATTGTAGCCTTCATCCTCTCTCACGATTGTTTGTAATCCAGTGTCCAATTTTCTCTTTGCTTGTTTATTTAATGTATCGTTTAGTCAACTGGTGAAGTTTTGCCTCTCATTCTTCCATAATTTTACACTTCTTCCAATTTGAATCTCTTTCCTAACATATCTCTTCTTGCACACTTTTTCACAGTAATGCTTTTGTTAGGTTTTGATTTTTGCTCTTTGGGTTTCTAATAAAAGATTCTCTAGTTCTATATATCTTCATTTCTTCTGATCATTTCTCTTGTTATAGTAGTATTTGCCTTTCACTCTCTTTATAATAAGTATATTAGCATGTTTCTTTATCCTTTTTATCATAATTATTTCCTTCTATAGTTATTCAATATATAGTGTATGTGACATCTATACAGATTTTACATATGGCCATACGTATATTCCTTTGTGTGTTTATATTCGGATACGCTGTGTAGATATATGCATCTTTTTCTTAATTTATTCCTTAATTCTGACGAAAACTGCAATGAAATATTTGTCACAAAGAAAGATAAATAGAGTCAGAAGATTCATGGTGAAAATTGCACAGTTGTGTTCATTCCAGTATTTATTGCAAATTGTGAAGATAGGTCAAACAGTCGTTCATATTTTACAAAAAAAAGCTTAGAAAGAAAAATAACTTCTCGTTTCCGCTTCCTAATCCACCTTTACCTCAACTCACCACAAAATGGAAAGCGTTTGTTCATATTTAACTCATAAAAATATAATCTAGACCGAAGAGAAAACACACCCTATATTAGAGAAAAGAATGGTAATTTTGATGCTTCTAAAAAGGTTTTTTGGGTTTGTTATTACACTTATGGCAAACCATAGCCCCGATTTGTTTTGCAGGGAGTTGGGCTCTGAAAAGAGGTAATGGTGTACCACCTTACCATAAATGTGTGTCATCATTCGCCTAAATTATGGACAACTTGTTAAAGATTTGTAAAGGTCAGAGGTTGCTACCTTTCACGACTTTTCGTGAAATATATTTTGGTTGGAAGGAGTCGATTTCTTTTCCTGCTCATGGCAATAAATAAGTTGGGGCCCTTCTAAGGGGAAAATGTTAAGTGCTTTTCTACTTATATATATATATATATATATATATATATATATATATATATATATATATATATATATATAGTGAAAACATCAACAAGAGGCACGTGAGGAAAGCAATAATATGAAAATTAACCAACAGGGAAATAAAAAGATGAATCCAAGCACTTTCGAACTATATTTGTAAGTTCATTTTCAAGGAATAGGCATGAAAATGGAGAAGACAACCTTATATAGGGAATAAAGATACGAAGGGAACGCCCATCAAATAGTACACACTAATGGAAAAAACCCAAAACAAGACAGAAAAATACTAAGAAAAAGAACAATAAGCAACTAATAACAGGCATATGCATCCCTAAAACGATATACGCACAACGCCATTTATATGAATGTAATACGGTGTGTGAAAAAACCTTTTAAAGGATTATATATTTCATTCATATACATGGCGTTGTTGTGCTATATCATTTTAGGGATGTATATGCCTGTTATTAGTTTGATTGCCTATTGTTCTTTTTCTTGGAATTTTTCTGTCTTGTTTTTGTGTTTTCCATTGGTTTGTATCTTCATACCCTATATAATGTTGTCTTCTTTATTTTCATGCTATTCCTTGAAAATGAACTTGCAAATAAAGTTCAAAAGTGCTTAAAGTCATTCATCTTTTCATTTTCATGTGGGTTAATTTTCATATAAAATTATATATATATATATATATATATATATATATATATATATATATATATATATATATATATATATATATATATATATATACGAGGAGCGGTCAATAAGTTTTGCAATTCGGATATAAGGAAACGAGATATGAGGAAAAGTTTTGTATTATTGTTCAATATAACTACCCTCGAATTCAATGCACTTGCGCCACTTGTCCCTGAGGCTTCGAATTCCCGACAACCAGAAATCTCCTGAATGCTGTTCAATCCACTCCTGGATGGCGAGCTGCACATCTTTATCGTCCCCAAACCGGCATCCACGCAGTGCAGCTTTGAGCTGGTGGAATAAAAAGTAGTCCCTAGGGGACAGATCTGGACTGTAGTTGAGATGGTTGAGCAACTTGAATCCACACTCGCACAGGGCAGCATGTGCAACTCTGGCCTTTTGAACTTTAATGACGTTGAAGTCGATCATGGGGCCTGCGGTTTCTAAGGACCCACGGACAGAGACCTTGGTCATGGCCAAATTGTCGTGGATGATGTTGATAACACTTCCATGTGATATTCCAAGTTCTCGCTCGATTTCTTCGACTTTCACCCATCGAATTTCGAGGATCATCGTATCCACACGGGCCACATTTTCCTCGTTGGTCACGTCTAACGGGCGTCCTGGACGGGCGAACCTTCAAGGGACTCACGACCATGGCAGAACTCACTATTCCAGCGAGCAATGATTGCATAGGGAGGGGCGGTGTCGGTGTACACTGCAACCATGCTTTCATGGATCTCTTTTGCATTCTTGCCTTCCTTGGTCAAAAATTTGATCAGTGCGCGGTACTCAACCTTTTTCATTGTTGAAAAATTTGTGACTGACGATCTGCGATCAGCTACTACTTCTTAAATAGATGAGGCAGGAGCGTGTGGCTGCAGGTCCTGACTTGTCATAACTTGTCCTAACACCGCCACAAACAGCTATCCCCCTTTCTCTTTTTTGCCCTACCGATATATATATATATATATATATATATATATATATATATTTAAAGGCTCAAGGAAATGAAAATTGGTAACACAACCCGGAAAAATACTTAGAAGAATATCACATGAACCAATAAGTGTTTAAGAAGGAAAATGGGAGATGTAGATAACGGAAAGATAGGACAAACTATTTTAACCGTTATATAAAAATAAATAATGAAGTTGGATTTGAACCTGTGTCATTAAGCGCTCATCGCTTATTAAGCTTCTATTAGTGTATGTGATATTCTCCTAAGTGTTTCTCCGGGTTGTGTTACCAATTTTCCTTTCCTTAGGCCTTTAAATACATCTATTAAAATCACGTGTCATGTGATTTTCAATCCATATATATATATATATATATATATATATATATTTTTTTTTTTCATAAAGTTGTTTTCAAGATGAATCATGAAAATATTAGCTGCTATTCTCGGGAGCTATTGGTGAACCCATTCCTACTTCATCTGTTAAAAATTAGATTTAAAATAATATCAATTGTTTCATTAACAGGAACATTTGTAGATAGTGAGGATACATCGTAACTGACTAGGAATTTTTAGGGTTCAAAATTGTGTGATAATAATTCATTTACAAAAGAATAGCTGTTTTTATGGTGTATTTACTTATGGCTAACCCAGAGAGTAATTTAGCAACAAATTTAGAAAGGTTAAAAGTTGCAAGAGAATAGGAAGCCAAAATTGGTCCGAGAGGAACATCAGCTTTGTATAACTTGGAGAGGCCGTATAATAAGCCTAGCCCATACTCTAGAATGTAGAGCATCATAATTTTGCTGGTCTATAACTTTAGTGGATTTTAGATTTAACAGAACTCTGTTAACTTTATCTTCTAGTTTTAGAGATATTTTTGTAGGTGTTCTGACAGCAGTTTAAATTTTGTAGTGTCTGCAAGTATGGATTCCATTTTGTGTACATAGTCAGTTAGATTTAATAGAACAACTCCATTGCCTTTATTAGGTTTAGTAATGATAATACCTGGATTATTAGATATTCAACTTAACGTTTTAATATCACTGTTTCTGAACATGAGAGAAAATCTTTTCAATTTCTTCAGTTTGTGATAAAATTCTCGTGCCACTTCTGAGAAGTGAGATTTGAATCTACTGAATTCATAGTTTATGGGTAATTTGCGAATGTCGTGTAAGAAATTTTCAAAGTATAAATAGTAGGAGGGATATTTGATTTTTAATTTAGGCAGTTTGAATTGGAAACCCAAAGATAATAGAAACTCTTCTCATGGAGACAAACGATAGCTAGATAGATTTTTACATTATTACCATTAAAGAAAAGATTAGGCTTTCCAAGGCCTAATATGTGGAGTTTTTTTGTTATGAATTCTAGATACTTGCCGAGAATACCTTGAAATAACATGGTAATTTAGGATAAGAAAGCATATGGAATCCAGAAATGAAAAACGAGTGCATAAATTAAATTTAGAGCGTTCAAAATCAACCAATAGGTGCTCGTATGACCGAACTTTAAATTCAATTTCATGGTTTAACAAATAATCCAGAGATGATTTATAAAATTCGGAATGATAAAGGGATTTCCGATAAAGCTTGAAATAAACAAAATTTGGATACACATTACCATTGTGACAAATCTCAAGGAAAGTAGAGTCAAGAGAAGATTTCCTAAGTCTTCTCGATAGCTTGGGAAATTTCGGTAGTACTTTAATCCTTCAGGTCCATATTTATTGTAAATATAGTCATATGAGTTGCTGCTGATCAGTCTAATCTTCAATTTCACGGTGAAGGTAAGGACACATAGGAAGCTGAGGTACATGTGATTTATTTATGGAACAACATTTCGGGCGTATCACCCATCTTTAGGTTCTAAAATTATAAATTAATCTAATACAGTTAAAGAATATTAAAAATATTAAAAATAATCAGGTTAAGACTATGTAGGTAAATCAAAAATTAAAAAATAACTCGAAAATTTAAAAGGCCACCGAATCAAATTATATATATATATATATATCTATAAGGAAAGATGATACACAAGCGATTCTTTAGGGATTATACATAAAGAAAGAGGAAGAGAGATATGGTAAGTAGAATAAAAAAATAAACTATTTTATCCTTTAAACAAGTGAAGTTATAAGATGCGGTTCGAACCAATGACATCGATCGTTCTATGGTTTTCAAGCCACCACCCTGACCACTCGGACACCATGCCTATCCCAGATATAAGCTGAGCCAATGTTGGAACTAAATGAAGATCCCATTTTCCCCTGTAGCATGGGACTGGGAGATTAATGGATGAATAAACAAATCTCACTGTTACTTAAATTGCTTATATTTGATAATAATTTTATTCATCCAAATTTCCATAACCTTTACATATAGGTATTTATACCTGCAGGTTATCGTACACCCAATTTAAAATCCTTGACTTTTACTTGGCAAAACGTTACGGAAGTTGATATGATAGAATTACAGGGGTTCTAATCTTTTTGGACGGCACTGTAGACTGAGTGATAGTTTTCCCTTTGATGAGCTCGAAACATAAATTATAATGTTTCTGAAGTACCTTCTTCCTATGGAAAGGAATTGGTGAGGCGCCTATGATCCTTGGTGAATGTACTTACGAATGAAGGAATGTACATAACCTTAGGCACAGAACCATCTGACCACCAATTTTAGAGTTATAGGTTCAAACCCGAGTAAGTAAATTTCTTTCATAATCTCGCGGCTTTAGTTATGTTTAAGTAAGTTGTTCTTTGATTTCTAATACTCATCATTCTACCTACAGTGAACTTACCTGTTTCTTTTTAATTTCTTATAGACTATTTTGTTAAAACTTATCGTAATAATTAATGTATAGTCACGCTAAAACGCGTGAATATCTTCTTTGCCTTCACCTCCCTCTTCTACATACATCAACCCTGAAAAAAGAATAAATACATACACTTTCAAACATTAAGCTATAAGGTCGATTAAACGGTCTAAAAAATAATAAAACTTTATAAAAAAATTTACATATCAACAAGCAAATAATAAGAAAAAACTATTTATGTAAAACCAGAATATGATATAAAAATTTCAATATATTTATAAATACATCTAAAAAATTATTTCATTACTCGAATAATGGAAAATAATCGCTTCTTTTAGGCATTTTTAAAGACAAAAATCTGTCCTTGTACATATATTAGTTAAATCCCATTAAGTAGTCTTATAAAATGCAAATATATCTTTTTCCTTTATTGATATACAGAACTGGTTAATTTATTTTATCATAGACGTTTCGGTGTTCCTTTTTCGTAATGGATTAATTGCTCGCGAAGTGATTCATCCTCCCTGAGAAGAAACGTACATTCATTTTACTAATTCGCGTTGGAAATTATTTAGCATATCATAAGCATAAGCATCTTTCAGATCGTAAAACTTTTAACATTCACAGTGCTCTCAGATGCTTTTTCTCTATGTTGGAATCATTTTTCTATATTCATTGTATCTCATCTCTCTGTTCTTTTGTTTCTCTTCTTTTTCCTCTTTCTCTATCATTCGCCCTCTAAATTTAACTTTCTAATAGAAAACTCTCATTTTTATTATACCGAGTATAGATCTCACAATCTGATTTCGAAGGAATAAAATGAAAATTTCTGTATTTCCCAATAGTACTCGACCGTACTTACTCTCGGCTTGCCAATTATCCTAACAACCTTTAAAAATCCTCTATTCGTAGTAGTTATTCAACAGAATAATGGGACTTACATCGATACTGCTCTATTTCATAAATCAAACTCGAATTAATGATATTTGATTCAAAATCGTTCATGTACAGAACATGTAGAGATTCTGAATTATATATGGTTCGGAATCTAAATGAAGCGCAGGATGTTAATTTCATATCTGTTCATTCGAACTGGATCTTTGATAAGGATAACATATAAATATTCGCGTAATTTAGAATGCATAGAATTTGGTATTTTTCAGTTAATATAAATTTTTAGGGGAATTTTGTCAGAAATAGATTTTGAGGTTGTATCGCTAACTTATTTTTAGAGCATATATTAAAAATAATTCTCCCACAAAAATTGAATTCGGTAAAAAGAAATCAGATATCACATTTAGAGGGGAAGGAAGATTTTCTTGACTGAATTTTAAAACAAAAATTCAATAATAAGGATGTTATAAGTAAGAAAATTCAGAATAGGAAATCCCAAACAAAAAATAACCATAGGAAATTAATCCAATATAGAGGAAAAAACATTTGACTGTTGAGTTAAGGCTTTCCTCACATTAGTATGCAAATGTAAAGCAAAACAGAGAAAGATGAATGTGAGGAAAGAACAGGATTAACTAAAAAAGGAATAAAAATAAAACTTTTGAAAATCTTCTTTTCTTTTTATTTTTGTTACTTATAGGGAAGGAAACGTGCAATTCAGTAATAAAGTCATTCATCAGTGAAATAACAAGACACATGATTTACAGAATCTAACAGTCAAATTAATAAACGCAAGAGCAATAATGAAGATGCAGTTCATGGAAAGCCAGTAAGTGATTCCTAATTTCAGAAACAATGGCAGCCAGAGAAACTTCTCAGTAAGAAGTTCGTACAAAATTCACCGACACTAAAACTCTTTGATTCGAAAATAGCATTTTATAGTTGTTTATTTCCAAGGAAAACTAATAAATGACCGTTATATATCGAAGCTTACCTTCTCTCTATGAATACATGCAATGATTTCTAGATTCAGAAAACGTTTCTTTAAATAGAATAGGGAATTTCCACCTATGAAAGTAGTATATAAACATTACAGACTAAATCGATGATCAATTTTGATTACGGATTTCCTGATATGTTAAAAAGCTGAAAGCTATCATCCGGCTGCATGTTTGTGGAAAAATACACTTGAACTGTTTGCTCTGGGAGGTGGCACTTAACTTAGGCCCCAGAATTATGCCTTCAATAGGTAATTCGACTGCCTATTGAATTCTGAAGCGTTTGTTGGCCCTATCCTTTTAAATGCTCTTTCTTTATTTTTTCTATCTGCTCCTGCCAGATTTTTCAGTATGATTATTTTTCATTTCCAACTAAGCCATGTTATATGTGAGCATGGTTGGACTCATTATTCAGGAATATTGAAAAATAAATTAAATTGAAAAAGTATAGAGTAATCCAATGTCGCTATTATGACCTCTTGTGAAAAGAGAAATATTAAATTGACTAAGAACAACTAGCGAATGTGAAGGAAAGTGCCAGGAAAAATCAAGTAGATATTTGTTTAAGAGTTCAAACTTCAACCATCATTAGTAGTTTATCTATGTGATTCCTAGCTCCATGAAGAGTAATGTACTAGGTTCTAAACCAGAGGTTATTCTCTCCAGAAGCGGTGAATATTAGTGATTCAAAGGAATAATTTGAACTAGAGTTGGAACACTCGGACTCTTAGGATATTAATATTTTTTCAAACAGTAAATTTGTAACTCTTTGCTCTAAATCTTTAAAGTAAAATAATCATGTGCAGTTCACAATAAAAATGATGATAATTGGGGGTGCTTATCAATTGTCTGGCGAGAAACAGTTTGATGTTTACACTCTAACATAGTTTCTTAAGAATAATACAGAAAATAAACTATTTTGCCAGCAATCTTTTCTTTAACTTTCCTCATTTTGGTTACTAGTCTCACACCTATACGTCTCTGGTACACTGACTATCCGTGCCCAACTAAATGTTTTAATGCTCACTCATTTAATTAATTTATATATTCGATACATGCACCTATTAACTTATAACTAAGCTCTCCAGCTTTAAGCGTTGGCTGGAATTCATCCTGTTACAACTTCCAAATTCCATAGATGATTGGTGCTAAAAAGTTGCATCACAACATGAATTCTATAGAGTTTTTGCTATTTTAATATAATTAAGTTCTGCTTGGTAATAAGTAACTTGAAATTTGTGACTTTTTAACAGTTTGTGGGAATTAAATGACAATTATTATATAAATAATATTATCGAATTCAGTGTAAATTGCCCTTTGATGTGAATTTGGCAGACCTGGTTGCAAAAACTAAAATCACATTAATTGTACGTGATCCAAGGTGATGAAGATCTCTATGAAGGAACTTGCTGTCATTAGAGGTCAGAGACAAAAGTTTAGGTCTATTGTACTTGTTAGATCAACCTAAGCAAAGCAGACAAGTCAAAAGGCAAAAGCGGCAAAAAGGTTCGAAGACGAAGAGTTGATGAATATAAGGAGATAATTAAGCAGGTCAATGTTATCAATGCCATAAAGTGAAATAATTTTATCTGCTGATGAAAATGAAGAACAAATAGCTGATTCTTAAGATTGAAAGGATGGAAGGTATGAAGTGACAATAAAAATATACCAAGCATATCTTCAAATTTCATTAAAAAGCCATAATGTTGCTATGGATAGGAGCAGATATGCTGTTCGCCTGAGTGCCACAGCTTCAAAACCCTTGTGCCTTTATGGTTGCTAGTGTAATCCTTTGAAATGACAATAGGCTTATAGTTAACCACAATGAAGTTAAGAGGGCCCTCAAATTGGTAGGTGATCCCTGAATCACAATTTTGTTGTACTTTGTATGAATAATGAAATTTACTGTATCTTATATGATGGCCGTCAAGATAACGAAGATTATGGGGAAAGTAGACATATCAGATCGTCAGTCTCCCACTATCATCAAAGAAAAGCATTTTTCTGTGTGCATTAGGCGATATGAAAGATATCTCTACCACTTCACTCATGAGAAAGGCTCAAGGAGTAAAAAACCTGCTTAAGCTATTGCTGATAATCTTGTAGATTTAATAAAGAAGGGCAAAGATAAAAGCTTGCAGTTCATTGGAGTTGATTTTACAAATGTTACCACTGGCTGAGAGGCTGATTCCGTGCATTGGATAGCAATCAAGCTTGGCTGTAAACTGATCTAGTTGGTTTATTCCCTCCCTAGTAACAAGCCAACCCTGCGAACATTGATCAAAACACTAATGGGAGGAGTACAAGTACTCTATCTTTCATTCACTAAACTTTCAAGTGGAGAGCCTCTTACTTCTACCGATCAAGCGTACCCGTATAGGATCACACAGGCCATAAGGACTAAACTTTCCACAGATCTGCCATTTCTTGATATTGGCCTAGTGAGCCATTTTAGATGGCTGACAACTGCAAAGAGACTTTATTGCATATGGGTTTCAAAACATGGTCTTAAAGGCAAAACCCTTAAAAAACTGAGTGTACTACCCATGTTAGTTCAATATCAAAGTACAAAATCCTTGTGGGAAAGCCCCGCACCACATTTGGTTCTAGCTGCGGCAACTTAAGCTGCAAATGAAGGCTGAGGTGGATGCAATTTTGCTAAACATCAATACCCTATCATGGTATTTATTAATTGAAATTATAATCCAGACATTCTTGTTCTCAGATGACAGTGAGAATAGTTGGGATGCTGTCCAAAAGATTATTGAGATGAGAGGTGGAAATGATCACACACTTTAAAATGTTTTTGTACTTTCCAAGAAGACAGCTTCCATCAAACTCAGTACTTCTTTTCTGTGGGATCTGACAGACTGGTCTGATAGAGAAGTCAAACCTTTTTTGTCACCTAAACTGGCTACAGCGAAAGTAAAGAAATACCTTGACAAGCCTATGAAAGTTGCACAGTAGCCCTGTCATGCTCATTCAAAAAGGGAGCTGTGTGAAACAATGCATAGAGGGAGCAGGCAGGGTTTATACCAATGGGAATCGTGATTGCGACATCAGGGGCAAAAAAAAAGTCGACGGCGATGTCACAACGAATAAAGCAAAACTTGATGAACCATGTTCAAATATTTTTTAGTCGCGGGCGACCCTATATTTCACTATGTCGTTCGATCCCTATTTTGCTTTTTTTGTTTACGTAATGACATTGTAACTAGTAGGCAAATTTAACAAAATTTGAAACCACTTTGTTGTTTTGATTCTTTTTCGAAGAATATAATTGCCAAAGACCTCCCAAGGTTAGCCCGGGAATTATTTTTCTTGGCATTAACATCAGAACTATTTGGCTGAATCTAACGAAATTTAAAACTCTTATGTTGTTTTACATATTCTTTCGAATGATATAATGTCAAGTCCTCTCACGGATAGCACGGGAATTATTTTGTTTTGGCAATAACATCCTAACTATTCAGATTATTCTAAAGAAACTTGAAACTCTTATTTTGTTTTGCATTCCCTTTCGAATGATATAGTTGCCCAGGTCCCTCCAAAGTTAGTCCGGAAATTATTGAAAGTTTTGAAGGTTATAAGGTCATAAATCAGAAAAGCGAGAGCACGCTACTTTTGGTCAGCAGACTTTGCTGCAAATGTCGTTGTCAGAGATCCGAGAGAGAGAGAGAGAGAGAGAGAGAGAGAGAGAGAGATAGATGCGCGCTGCCGTGCCTTCCATGGGGAGAGAGAAAATAGACACCTGGTCGACCATTTTTGTCTGCGGTAATGGAAGTGCGAAATCCTGATACGCCGTGGTGACCTAAAAGCCCGACATCGCAGAAAACCGCGACAAGTTTGAGAGCCCAAAAGGTCCCATCTGGAGTCGGACAAAGTTCCGCCTCGCCGACTTAGGAGCCTTCTTGCATCTTGGTAATAGGGCGAGACTACTCTCGCCTGCCGATGCGCCAGACAATGGAACCCTCCCCTTCTGAGGAAGGGGATAAGAACCCCATTCGGCCTCACTATAAATCCTCCTGCGCCAGAGTTGGAAGGCAGTCTCCGCCGTCTGCCCGCCTCATCAGTATCCTCTGCCCGCCCCCCGTCAGTACCCGCTATTCGCGTCACGTTGGACTCTGCACAATTCTTGCAGAACTCCTCAAGCTCAGGGTATTCTCGATTAATTCGCTTGAGAAAACCCCATACTTGTTCTACCCGCTCCTCGAATAAAACGCACCCAGGCTTGATTCGTCTTCTAGTCGAAAGCAGGATCTAAGTTCATCCCGTAATAGTCATTGTCAAGAGACTATTATTTGAACTTTGCGCCAAGGCAAGGATTACTCCCTCGGACCAACCGCAGAGGTAACAGCAGCGCGCAACTCTATTGTGTAAGGGCTTTCTCTACTACCGCCCCCCTCAAGGGAAGCCTCCATAGTCGGCTTCGTATACGCTCAAGGTCATTCGAGCGACCTTCGGTCAATATTCTTTGTTTGTTTGTACGGCGGCCGTCCCCGCTGAGTCTCGTGTATGTCTAATGTGTATATAGCTTGTTTTAAAACCCCTTTTAACCATGTAAAAGAATATTGATTTGCATATTAGTAAATAAATTTTTGTACCCGTTTTGTTATTGTCCCGGGAACCTCCAAGATAGTCGACTATTTGGCCAACCTATATTTAGTTCATTCGCACTCTGACTGTTTTATAAATCTCACACGCACATAGGTGTCATCGACCTCGAATCAGAAACGCATAAAGGGTTAACTTGACCCTATTTTACGACAATCGTCAGTTCATAATGTTTTAGGATTACAAGGATATGTTTATAAATGCTAAGATATGTTTTATGAATAGAAAATAAATGTCTATACCATCATCTGCCAATCTTAGAAGCTAAAATTTATAAATGCTATTTTCTGAGAGCAGTTTAGCAGTTGTTTCTTCAAACGTAGATTTTTCAAGCTAAATGTTGAGCAATAACAAAAAATAATATCAGATTCGAATTTTATGATTACTAGTATATGTTCTATGATTACTATGCTATTTTTTATGCAGACAAATTAAATGTCTATAGAATTACCAGCCATTTTGATAAGCTAAAATTACTAAATATTTTCTGAGATCAATTTATGAGGGGTTTTTTTTCAAACATAGATCTACCAAGCTAAATGTTGTGCAATAAAAAAAATGTAGCAAATAGGAATTCCTCACATCCAAACATATATTTATAGAATCACTCAGTGAAAGAATTGGGAATTTTTTTTTATACCACAATTGACACACACTAATGAAACATTTACCCTTGAAATCCTCTGTGTTGATGACATCATTTTCTATTAGATAAAACAAATTTTGCATTCTGTATTTTGAAGAATCTGATTATCGGCACTCAAAGTCTAAGGATAGTGGAAAAAATATTTAGTCAAATAATATAATTTTTATGCACTGATCCAATTGCGGCATTTCCAAGTCTTTTCTATTTTATGTATAGCTAGGTGGACAATCATTAGTGATAGTAAAACTTCGTCTCATGAAGAAAGTAATCGGTTGTTAAAGCAGCGAATATTCTTCATATTAAACCGATTTCAATGAGAATATCGAAGATAAAAATACGAGTAGTATTCTCTTCTGAAGTTAATACTCTTAAAAAAAACTGCAATGATGGCTGCTCTGACAAACCTGAAGCATCAATGGTAAATATTAGCTCTTCACTAATAATAGTTTTTATTATAGTATAAAAACTTTAAAAATATAAGTTATTAAATTCAAACAATGACCAGTAAATGATGCCTAAGTTAAGAAATTAATATTTCGCTATCTGAGCATAATTAAATATTTTAAATTTCACTCAAAGGTTTATTTGACAGTATATAAGAAAATGAATGTTTCATCCTTTCAATCAAAGGGAATACTCATATCAATGTAGAGTCCATAGAATGCACATATAAGCATAATTCGCTCATTGATCCTAATGAGACAACCATTTTTGGACCAGGAATTTGAATCTTAAAACGATTTGTGTCCTAGCACGTAAAGAAAGGATCTCGAGGATAAGTTGCGAGTCAGTTGGTTTCATTTTGAGGGTGGAATTATTTTTTTTGTGTGCATGTGTCCAAAAAGGAAAATATTGGAGAATTATCTATATTAGATTCTACATCTTTGTAGTGGACAACTTATGCCCAAGTGGGCAGTCGCCAGATAGGCTCCTAAATTAAAAAAAAAAATTAAAATTGTAGTGGCCATTGTTATATTTACCTTAGCTTACAGATGTGCCGGAATTAGCAAGATGTTGGCGAAAATGGAATCCCATACATTTCGTGGGAGGATTTTAATAGGCTTAAGTTGTTTTATATTATTATATATAAAGTATAAGATTATAATTAATATATTAAACTTCTTTAGTGGTAATTTATTATTTCTAACGAAGCCTAAATGGCGCTTGAAATTGGGAAAAATCAGCCGTTCTGTTTGGCCTACCTGAAAGCTATCAAGTATAATTTGCTTCTGAAATTGTAGTGAGGTTGGGTAATTTTTCCATGACATGCTGAACTAGATCCTACTACCGGATAAATAAATGCACATAATAATTATCATAACTAGCACTAGTGATGCTGTAGGCACCATAGACCTGTTCTTCTTTTGAGACAAAAATCTGATGGTAGAACCAGTTGTCAAACTAGGGGTCACGAGGTTTTGTAACCCGTTTCCATGTAGAAGTATGTAGTAATGAGTCCCCTCAGGGGGGGAGAAACTATACTTCATCGGCAGGGTTTCAGAATAGATGAGAAAGTGGATCTGTTGTGCTGTGAATACGAAAAGGGAAATGATAACGGTTGTGTGACTTACTATTAGCATGATGATGCAAGAGAAACTATTTACTTCCTCGAGGCTGAGTATAGATCAACCCATCAGCTCAATGGGCTGCCAGCTCATGTCACAGCTGGAAGTTTTGAGTCTGCACTCGCTGGGATAGTCTCCATCCCCTGTCTTAATATCAGAAATCCAACTCTGTATTTTCTAGGATAACCAGAGCGTCTTACTAAGCTCAAGATATCCGTTGGTTAGATTCCATGTTAAGCATTTGGTACCCTCACACATATACACACACACACATATATATCTATAAAAATATATATATATATATATATATATATATATATATATATATATATATATATATATATATATATATATGCTTGGTCTCACCATTTATTCCTCTCTTTACTTTTCATACTTTTATCTCGTTATTATTTCTCTCTTATTATACACATACCTACACCGTTATATATATATATATATATATATATATATATATATATATATATATATATTAATATTAGGACAGTAGTTGGAAAAAATGAGGTTGTTAGGAGAACCAGATTAATATTTTTTAACAGAGACAAGTAAATGGTTGAATAACGGCAGAGATAGCATTAAAATAATCAGAAAAATAATAATGAACGCTATAAAAGGGTAGAGATTAGAAGAGAAGAGTTGGAAGATAAATGAACGAATAACAAAGCCATATTTGCGAAAAGAAGAAGTCAAAAGCAGAGCAATAAACATTCTTCTCGATGTTTATGAAATACGAGTACACGTTAGCATGTGCCAAAAAAGCGGATTTCAATTACAATTTCAATTGTTTAGGCAAAACACTATTTGTTAAATAATTATATGTTGCTATATAAGTTATTGTATATTTCAATACTCATAACTCTTTCGCAATATGACGTAGGATTATACAAGCTTATTTTTTAAGTCGGCCTAATTCATCACGTAGTTTCCATATTGCCCTTCCATTCGATCTTTAAAGCATGCGGTACTTTTCTTTGTAACAATCAATAATTATTCAATTACGGCTTCCTCCAGCATAAATATTAAGATATTTAAGACCAAAAGATACGGTCACTGAGAAGTAACGTTTTGATAATAAGGATATATCAGATATGGTGTGCTGTGTGTCCTATGAGATTCAGCAGTGCTGTAGCATTATCCAACTCCTGGGATTATTGTTACCTTAAGATATACATATACGTTTATAAACATGGGAAAGACTGTATTATAGGTAAGAGAGAGCAGTCATATATTATAAATCTATTAATTCGATGCCCTATTGGCTCAGTTCTAGTATGATGTAGAGTTACTCTTGAATATTTTACACTGCAACTTTAACTTCTTCATCGACGAAGAAATATTTTTTTTCCCGACTGAATGACTTTGGTTAATAGTAAAGAAGGAGAGAAGTAAGAGATATAGTTGTTGAAAGATAAACATAAAATAAAAATAAAGAAATTAAAATGGAATTAACAAATAAATAATCAGAGCGGAGGAAAATCGGGAGGGCCAAGTAAGGCAACAAATAAAGAGCGGGATTAGGGAGAGGCTAAAATCACGACAAGGATTACCATAGCTAAGGTAATTAAATTGGTTATAATTACATGTTTAAATATAGTTAACTGATAATACAAATTATAATAAAGAATAAACTGGAATATATATATATATATATATATATATATATATATATATATATATATATATATTATATATATATATATATATATATATATATATATATATATATATATATATATATATATATATATATATATATATATATATATATATATATATATATATATATATATATATATATATATATATATATATATATATATATATATAAAAAGGGTGGGCTGTAAGTTTTCTTACATGGGAAAAATACATTTTTATTATGGACAACCATCTTTATTTATATAATATGCTCTACATGATTGTCATTGTTTTGAAAACACATTTTAATACGTGTTTCCCACTGTTGATGTAAACGCATTAGCACAGTTGAAGTTATGTTGTAATCGCGTTGGTGATACGTTCCTTTAGATGATTTTTGTCTCGTATCTTTACCTGATACACCATGGCCTTCAAGTGCCCGCAAAATAGAAATCAAGGGGAGGGAGAGATCTGGTGATCTGGGAGGCCACTCCACAGGACCACGCCGACCAATCCAAGCATCCGGAAAATGCTGATCCAAATACTGACGTACGTGAAGACCATTGCGAGGTGGAGCTGCATCTTGCTGGAAGTAAACTGGGAAGTTACCTTAATCGTTTAGCAGGGATGGAAAAATTTCTTTTTGCAACAAGCTAAGATACCTTTTAGCATTAAGATTTCCACTGACAAAGATTGATCCAATAATTCTCTCAACCCATATACAGTCCTACACCATCACTTTACCTGGACCTTGCATCTTCGTCAGACTCAGCCAGTTAGGGTTATCATTACTCCAATAACGTATGTTTTGCTGATTAACCTCTCCATTGACGTAAAAATTTGCTTCATCAGTAAACAAGATCTTAGTCGAAAAGTTGGTATCCTCGTTCCCTTTGGTTAATGCCCATTCACAGAATTCCATCCGTCTATCTGTGTTGTCTTCACTCAAATGCTGTGCCATATGCAATTTGTATGGATGCCATTTGTTTTCTTTCAAAATGCACCTGGTACTCGATCTGCTGACAACACTTTCTGCAGACAACCGTGTGTACTTTTTATGGGACTACGTGTAAGTCTTGTAAGTATCGTAGCTGTTGCGTCTTCATCAGTGGCGGTACTTCTTGGACCACTTCGCGGTTGATCTGCAACATTTCCAGTTTTCTGAAACTTGTTAATAAGTTTAGCCAAGGTGTCGTGTGTCATGTTCGTTCCATGTTTTCTGTTAAAGTTTATTGCAACACAGCGACTGCTTCCCGACCAAGCCATCATTAGGATTTCAATTCGTTGCTCTTTCGTCAAACGCATATTCTATGGTATCTGAAACATAAAAAAAATATAAATTTTCCTCCGTATGGAAACATACGGCTCACCTTGTATATATATATATATATATATATATATATATATATATATATATATATATATATATATATATATATATATATATATATATATATATCATCGAGTGTAAAAAAACGAATGGTACTAACTATGTATGATAACTGGAAATATCAAGGGTGTAAGGAAATCGATATCCCACCCTCAAAACTGAGGCCCTGTTCGGTAACCGCGACATCCTGGCATTCTGACGGCGTAATCCTATTACTTAACGACCTTCCCCTCTCTCCCTTCGCATCGAGTACCACCTGAAAGGCCTTCGCACAACCCCGACCTGCAGCAAACATCACATATCGGGTACGGCGAGCCTAACATTGGTTAATCCGGCAATATTTCCCCTAAGACTTGGTATTTAATTTCTCTTCATTCACGAAATTAAAGGAAAGTTGACCAAAAGCAAGAAGGTGCCTTTACGGCTAAGTGAAAGACACTCTGAGAAGAACCGTTAGAAGAGAAGTCTTAATTCCGAAAATCTGACCCCTTCCCCCTCCCTCCCCTATCCCCCAGTGTGGTGGTGAAGTATATATGCCGATAACTTTAGAAGAACATGGAGTTAGTCATCGAGACAACAAAGTCTGGTTAGAGGCCCGGCAACCAACGAAAGGAACACAGATGATGCTCATCTTCAGCCAGTTCCTGGTGGTCACACCAAAAATTAGCATCTTGTCTCAGGAAGATCGAGTTTGCGATCGAGACAACGAAGTCCGGCTCAGTGTTCGGCAACCCTACGAAAGGAACACAGAAGAAGCTCATGCTGAGCCAGTTTCTGGTGGTCACACCGAAATTTAAGTTAACTTGTATTGAGAAACAAGTTCATCCATCTCTCGCTAGAGAAACTCCCTATCCTGGTTTACAACAAAAACCCAGAGATAGTCCCTGCCATTGAGGAATACCCTAAAGTGAACTTCCTCAAACACTCTCCATTCGTCCAAGGATTCCCTCGTTTGCTCATCACTCGTCAGTGCTAGTTATTCCAAGATTAACCAGAAGATTGGAAGAAGCATACTTTTCCCGTACTTTTGATGAAATCATCTTCCCAAAACGAAGTATTTAACGCCATCTGTCGCCTGTATCGAATTCATCTGTGGTTCTTTAATCCTATTCTCACGCCAGACAAACATCTGGAAGGTCTGTGAATACGTACACGCATCTGCCTGCAAACAACATTCTTGCGTCTATCTAAAAATTGAGGCCAAGGTCACTCTCCAACCAGATTCCCTGGTGGTTGTTTTAAAAGGTAAATAAATTTCAGTATCCTTTTTTGAAGGTCAATTAGCATTTAATATTAAAGTGAGCTTTAGGACAACCATTACTGTATATTCATTTGTGTGATTTAGTAAGTCTCACTTAATCTCCTTTAATTCATAACTCTGTAGTTTGCTTTGTTAGATTCCATTTTTGTTGTTCATGTTTAAATTAAAGGTTTATTTTTTTTTAAAGTATTCAATACAATCCTCGAAACGCTGAGCATGGCACTAAAAACCCTCAAAGATTAAAAAAAAATAACGTAGTAATAATAATATAGCACTCTTAGAGAACACTTAATTAAGGAGTTTTGAAGTACGTAACAAACCTATACGTACGTACACCACCACCACTCGGTCCTTGCAATACCATGACACAGGGTAACATGATTTGTTGACAATACCATTACGCAAAAAACCGTGGTTACACACATGGTACCAAAGAAATGATATATCTTAAAATTAATTATTTATGAAGATAATTCAGAAGTGAACTTGTAAAAGAGTATTTGAAGATTCTTGAGGCACCGTCTTGATGCCTATTGGTTCAGAGGACCAATATCGGGACTGAGAAAATAGGGAAAATCATTAGTGACCATGAGGACTTTAATCTTTGGTTGGAAAACGTTATTTAATATTCTAACTAAGAATTTGTTAACCAAATCTAGGTGAAACTAATTGTTCACAATTAAGTTTCTTAGAAAGACAATATCTCCGGGCAATAAAGTGTAAGAAGGACAAAGTTGAACGAAGAAACTAGTGATCTTAAATTTTCGATCTCCTAACCTAAAGAAATTGTATACCAATTGATTCTGAATGGCATTAAAATTTTTTTAGCTTTAACATTAGGTAATTTAAATTAAGCCTTTTCATTGAAATGTTGTGAATGCATTTGTTTGGTATCTGCTTCTCTCTTGTGAGCAAGTAAAATATATATTTACTATAGAATTCAAAATGTATAATTGTTATGTTACTTAACACTTGAAATTTATACTACCTAAGACTATTTCAAATTATTAGTTATATTTGGTTTCTTTCTCTCTTTAACTATTGTTTGCCCCTTTAGCCTAAAATGAATTAGATAATCCAAAATGTTGTTTGCAATAAATAAGGATGCCTCACATAGTCTTTATTCTTTATTTTTCAATTAAAATAAAGCCATCTCCGAAGCAATCTTGTTATGGGGAAGAGTCTAGGAATCTAAAAGTAAAAGAAACAAAGCAAATAACTAAATAAAGAGGCAGTACTAAAATATTGGATAAGAGTGTTGGTAAGAAACGATAAAAATGTTAATAATAAACTAATAATAATCATGAAAATAATGCAGTTGGTGGTAAGAGTGGTTGTAAGAAACGATAAAAATGTTAATAATAAACTAATAATAATCAGAAAAATAATGCAGGTGGGGTAAGAGTGGATGTAAGAAACGATAAAAATGTTAATAATAAACTAATAATAATCCTGAAAATAATGCAGGTGGGGTAAGAGTGGTTGTAAGAAACGATAAAAATGTTAGTAACAAACTAATAATAATCATAAAAATAATGCAGGTTGTGGTAAGAGTGGTTGTAAGAAACGATAAAAATGTTAATAATAAACTAATAATAATCAGAAAAATAATGCAGGTACAAAAAAAGGTGAGAAGAATGACTAGAGTAAGAAAAGGGGATAATTTGGTTGTGACTACAGAAACCAACACAGCCCTGCTTACTTAATCTTCCATCAACCTTTTTCTCGCTCATTAAGTTATTTAGGTTAATTTCCTAAATATGAGAAAGAACTCTCGACTTTTGGGTGCTCTGTGTACATTATCATAATATTTATGTGCTTAAAATGGGCTTAAAATGTACACACCCATTTAAATTTTACTATCTTGAATGAGTTCCAGCACTATTGACATTGTTATGATAGATGTGTATTGAAGAAAGTTGTTTATGTTGTATGCGAGAGTTTTCTGCCTATGTATGAACATTGGTTGAAAGAGATGGTAGAGCACATAGTACCTCTTCGCCTTCAAAGGCAATTTGACTGTTAGGAGGTTACAGTAATGTATGCTACTATTTTCTCAGCTTCCATTAAATTGCTGTAAAAATATAGAATGTGTTCAATATAATTAATGTTCCAGAAAACAATCAAAACTTTGGGGATAAAATATTTAACCATGGTTATTTTAATATTTGAAGAAAAATACCCTTTCCTTAATCACGGAAAGAGGGAAATAAGATAATGATATATTTCGAAAATTCTGCAGATAATAAAAGAGGGTTCTGAATTATTTACTCAAACATACACAAACAAGTAAGAATGTGAGATTCCGAATTTCAATTTGTAGATAAAACACAACTTAGCTTTAACAAATCCCACCCTGTCTGAATTGACGATGGCACAACCCAACCGAGTAAATGGAATGGTGATCATAATTGGTTTGAAACTTTAAAAGAATGAAAAATGCTGTAACATTACCTCTATGGAGCTGTTTAAACGCAATCTAAGATCTAGAATGAAACTTGATTAGTTTTTAGATTTTAAGTACAGCTGAGAGTGAAGAAATAGGGTAAGAATCATAAGAAATATGGGTCGATCTATACCTGAGGTGAGAGACTTGTTAAGCCATTATACTGTTTGTTCCCTGCGAACCTCCCACTTACCCTATCCGCGCAGAAAAGAAAAAAAAGAGCCACACATCTTGTTAAAGATACTTGCTAATCTCTCTGCCCTCATGAAATCTTAGCTTCCTTCTCCCATCTGCGTTGCTAAATTACCTGCCTTATTCTCGGTCAGGACAGACTATACCAGCTTTGAGATTCCATCTCAGTGTACTCTTTGAAACCGAGTAACTTCCACCTTTCCTACCTTACCCAAACTACCTTCTCTTTCCATTTTGCCCTTGGGAAATATCAATCCGCCTCCTCTTATCAAAAAAGACCTGATCTTTCCTAGACTCACACCATATAAACTTTAACCCTAGTTGTTGCCTTAACTTAACGTTTACATAACTGATAGTTTGAATACTCCTCTCTCGTGAAGAATAAAATCAAATGAATTAAAATACACTCCTGTTTGCCCTAACGTACAGATATTGAACTTAAATTGAAACGATCCTGCAAGATTACACTCAATTTTTCGAGTTCCAGTTTCTCTTAAAATTATTTGAAAGGCTGGGGCCAACCTGAATTTTAGCTCAGTTCTCTTCCTCTAACGCTCAACAGAGGGTTTAGTTTTCTCTTAAAGCCGTACACATTCTCGACTCAGTTCTCCTACATAAAAAGAAGCACCTTTGTTGCGCGGTCGACACTCGTCAGTTTTCAATTCTGTTCATTTTGGTCCAAGTGGATCATTATGCACTATTCACTACACTCTTCTTTTTAATCATCTACGAGAATTCCTGCTTATCTCTGGAACCTTTTGTAACTATTTCCACTAGTGCCTTTCATCTCATACTTAATCTACCCACATTAATAATTATAAATCTCGTCCTACAGATCCCCGTTTATTACTCCTATGGGTAGTCTTGGTCTGTCAATTCATTTCTATGCTGATGACACAAAAATATATGTCTTCTTTTGCTCAGCATCTTCGCAAAGATTTTTCCCCCTATCTTAACCTTGCTGCCTAGCATGTTCACTCTTCTGATACAGTAAAATATCAGCACATCACCTTTTATAATCAGTTATCTCTTGAAATTCCATTTACTAATGTTTGTATATCCTTACTATAATTTATATATAATACCTTCCGCAGCCGTTTAAACTTTGACCAAAACAGCTTTTAGAATGGATTCACGCCTTCTACACCTCACACCTTGATTTCAGAAACTCTCTTCTTACTGGATTACCTGGTTTAACTTTGCGATCTCACCAAATGGATTAAAACCGGTTAGCCCTTGCTTCCATCCGTAGATGACTTCTCTCTAATGCAACCTCACCTTTTTTCAATAAGCACTGGCTCCTAATTTAATACATTATAACATTTAATGTCCTTTCGTTTACATATTGGTCCTTAATTTTCTAAGGAACCTCCAGGTTTACAACCTCGTGAACCGGCTGCTCAATTCCGGCTATTCAAGTGGCCACCGTTCCTTGAAATCTCCGTATCTTGGTCAATATTGATCGGATGTGAAAGTGTAATATGTTTTTTCTGGGGTTTTGACCTCGTGACATATCTATGACAGTCAAGCAATATTCACAGTTAAGCGACGACGTAGGGATAAATTTGAGTTGTTCTATTAAAATAATTTTAAAGAGGATTTTTGAGTTTTTAAATGTAGTTCATAAAGAAAATGAATAATTTAGGGAAGGCAAATACTTGTGGACGTTACATGAACTGACTATTTACGAGTTATTGAAGCGTTTGTGAGCTGAAAGGTGAGTGACTTTCCTAAAGTTGCTTATCTTTTTTGTGAAGATTTCGGTTTTTGGGAGAGATGGTTGCAAATGGCAAAGCTATAGCTGTACCCAAAACAAGAGAGAAGAAAATTTATACAAATTAATAATTTTACGCAAAATTGCTTCTCAAGAGTAAACTTTTCTAAACTAACCCAAACCTCATAAAATGACAAAGTAAAGTCATTCCAGCAAGCTTACCTAAACTCTGTTAATTCACTTCCTCCTTCAAATCAATTTACCTTAAGTCATAAAGGGTCTATATCCAGCGGGACCAAACGTATCGAATGCAAACAATCCAATTTTAGGAAAATGAATAACTCCAGTCAACAAATCCAGTTAATTCAATCGAGTCCACTTGAGTCGAATCATGTCAATTCATTTTTCCATGCTTTACTATGCGAGGAACTTTATAACAAAGTTTATTCAGAAAATGAATCCCGAAGTTGGATCTAGCGGTCGTTATTCACAGACGAGTAAACTCCAACAAAGAATAGCCATTCTCAACGGCCGGTTAACAATCTGAATTCAGAGCCATATTTCACGTTGGTTATTTAACATTTTTCCTATTTTCTCTTTCAACCTGAGTTTTTTTTCCGCATTTTTTTATATTTTCTTTCATTTTTAATTATAATCAGTAAATTAGGCTTCTTGCGAGCTTATTGCAGATATAGTGTGTTTACTTATATTTCCCCAAGAACGTTAAAACCAGAATACTTAAAGAACGTTCATAGTTTGAGTAGGGGATTAGATTATATTTTAGAATTAAAACTAAAGTTTGTAAAGAAAGTGCTGAGGCCCAGGGTATGCAAAGATGTGCTAAAGGTTCTAGCCCTCCCCAAAAAGTCTGCTGGATCTCTGTAATTAATATAAGGGATTAAAATACCTATATTGGTTTAAGAATTCTTTAGGTAGTTTTGAAGGTCATACATATTTATAGTGTTCTCTCACCCTATCTTCTTCTATCCGTTTATTCTGTATTTAAATGCTTTAATATTATCTCTAATGCTTTTGGCTTATCTTTATCCCGACATTCGTTCAA
This sequence comes from Ceratothoa steindachneri, assembly GCA_963969495.1. NCBI lineage: Eukaryota > Metazoa > Arthropoda > Malacostraca > Isopoda > Cymothoidae > Ceratothoa > Ceratothoa steindachneri. The sequence goes on along the minus strand of OZ018319.1, from coordinate 53,743,557 downwards.
ATATGTTGCATATGCCTTCAAAATGCACCCATCTATTTTCGGTTCTCTATATTCTATTGTCTATCTACTTGTCCCTGTAAGTTCTCCTCTGGTTAATTAGAACTATATTGTTCTTTCTCTTTATTTCCTTATGTATGTTCTCTATAATTTATTATTATGTTCCAGTCTTTCTTTCTATTTATCCTATCTTTTTTCTCTGTTGGCTGTTCTCTTTATTTCTTTATTGTCTGCTCTTCCTCTTCTACCGGGTATTGCAAACGTCCTGTTACATTCGTTATGACGCTGTCAACAAAGAAGACGTTTTTAATGACACCTGCTGGAAAACTAAAACTTTAAGTTTATTTGACAGCTGGGGGGCCAGGCCCCAATATTACAGTCCCCGTGATCCCGGCTGTTGTAAAAGGTTGTAAAGTATGGTTGGATTCCTTACACCCTCAGCTATTACCTCCAGGTTCACAACCTCACGAACCGGCTGCTCAATTCCGGCTATTCAAGATGGCCACCGTTCCGTGAAATCTCCGTATCTTGGTCAATATTGATCGGATGTGAAAGTGTAATATGTTTATTCTGGGGTTTTGGGGGTCGTACAATTTATTAAAATGAATAAGCAGCCGTTTATAATATATTAGGCATATTGAGGGGCCAGGCCCCAATATTACAGCCCTGCTGTTAAAGGTTGTGAAGTATGGTTGGATTCCTTACACCCTCAGCTATTACCTCCAGGTTCACAACCTCACGAACCGGCTGCTCAATTCCGGCTATTCAAGATGGCTGCCGTTCCGTGAAATCTCCGTATCTTGGTCAATATTCATTGGATGTGACAGTGTAATATGTTTATTCTGGGGTTTTGGGGGTCGTAGAATTCTTTAAAATGAATAAGCAGCCGTTTATAATATATTAGGCATATTGGGTATTTTTAGGCTAAATTATTGCAAGAAACAAATATTTTAATTGTGTATGATATGCTAATTTTTCCATTGATTTTGTTTTTTATTAAATTATCAGTTTTGAGATGTTCAGGAACAGCATTGGCAAGATTTTAATGGTTTTTTTCTTTGGATTTCAGATCATGAAGAAAATGACCTCCAGTAAAAAAACATATGATGAATTAGTTTCTGTGCAGTGCGTTAAGAAAGGGGAATCGGCTTATGAAGAAACAACTAACTATGATATTTGTATACTTTCTCAGGCCTCACCCAAAGGCTTAAGTTTTTACAAGGTACAACCAAACACTGTTGAAAAACTGTAAAATGCAATCGCAATCAGCAAAGATGCTCAGCAATTTGCTTGGAGAATGCGGTGAAAGTTACAGATTGGTTGTTACAGAATGTTCCCAAATGGCAAGAAAACTGCAGGAATCAGTACTTAACCGAAAAAAAGTTTGAGTTGTGCACAACGTAACCAAGTTGGTTCTTAATCTGAGTCTAGACCACTAATAGCCAGAATTCATGATGAATCTACTCCAAGTCATGCCACTAGAACAGCAACTAAGCACTATCATGCTAAGGAATGGTGTGTGATTTGCGGTAAAAAATGATTACGTGGTAAAATACCAGGTTGTAAAGTTACTACCGACAATAGTCAAGAGGCAATAATCAATCATGCTATACAACAGAAACGAGATGACATTCTGCGCAGAATGGTTGGTGCAGGTCTTGATATGATAGCCAATGATATATGTTACCATGTACCATGTATGAATGCTTTCAAAGCTACAAGAGTCCCAGCCTGTAAAACGGAAAGGCCCACTCTATATGATTCAGCATTTGAATTGCTATCCCAAGAACTATAAACCAAACTGTTTGTTGAAATACATGCTTTTCTCATTCAGTCCTTGAGGGATCGATACAGAGTTATCTTAGTCAGTTTAGTTGTCCGAAGTTCCGAGAAATATTGATCCAACATATTAAAATTACGGTTGCAACAACATTTTGGTAATCGAGTCACAGTGCTGGATAAAAGTTGTGGTGCTGGTTTTGTTTGTGCATATAATATAGCTTTAGGTAGTACCATTGATAAGCTGAGAGAGTTCAAAAAGGGCAGAAATTAGAGCCAACACCTGGGTATCCTAAAACAGGCTGCAAACTCCTAAACAATGCAAGAAAGATCAGAAAGATGGTCACGTGAGGCAAATCTCAACAGAGGCTGCTTTAAAGCTCATACCAGATGATTACTATAATTTCTTGAATTTTTTCCTCTCAGACAAAACACAAATGCCAGATACTGGAAATTCTAGAGTATGTACCAACAAAGCAAAGGAGGAGAAAATTCTAAGTATGGCACAACATATTCTACAGAATGCATGTGGCGTTGTCACCCCCACTAAGTGTTGGCACTGAGTACACTTGTAAAACCAAACGATGAGCAAAGACTTAAAAACTTTGAACAATAGTCTTGCCCAGAGCATCAACTATGACAGTTTAGACAGAGAGCTGACGGCTAAAAGTGCATCTATCCATCAACAGATTGAGGAAGATGGGGTCTATATCTCTGACAGCATGAAAGCTACTGCAGATGTTCTTCAGGTGTTTGCCATGGACAACCTCATTTGGAAGAACAAAACTATCGACAGAGGACCCTTCCATGCAACAACAGCCATCACCGTTGAGAATGTAAATTCTCAAGAACGGCCTACTAGTACCAGTAACCCTAAAATTACTAGTTCGAAGAGCAGAAGAAAAACTCTCACAACAAGTAAAAACATCGCATCTGTCTCAGATCTTGAAGTTGAAAGCGACAAATCCGCAGATAAACTATTATTTGTTTGTTTTTTGGCAAGAGTGAGAAATGCTGGTTTGCAGGAACAAAGTATACATGCAGAAGACGATGAGAATACAATGACTGGCTTTGCAGCATTTTGTGCACAGATTATTGTAAGAAAGGCAGCAAGCAAAATTGCGTATTTGCCTTTGATTGAATATCAACAACAAACTATTCTGTTGTCAAAAAAGAAATGCATCGTTTGGTCAAAACATCGCAGAAGCTAGAGAATACATGAACCATCATAATTTGTGATCAAGCATTATATGAACTTGCCACACTAATTAGAATGAAAGAGCCTAAAAATTTTGAGAAAGTAATTATTCTGTTGGGGGCGGGGGGGTACCAAGCTCATAACTTTCTGAAGGCAATTTTAAAAATCATGAGGAACAGTGGAGGTAAAGAGCTGCTCTTCCGTTCATGTCTGTGTTAAGAACGAACAGGGAACAAAATATTTGGCGAGAAGGAGGACTAATATCAATCATTGCATGCTCTTTAAATTCTCACCGAGGCAATCTGGCAGTTATTTTGGGGAGCATTCCAGAACTGGCTAAAAGAAAATTATATACTTATTGATGATGATGCAATGGCTACTCCTACACAAATCGGGAAGTCCATCCAAAGATATACCATTCAGGATTTGCTGGAACTAGATCTAAGTCATATTGTAGACCTCAGCGAACAATTCAAGCAAACTCTGCAGCAGCAACCAACTTCAAATTACTGGTTAGCATTCCTGGATATGGTGGAAATACTGCTTCGGTTTCTATTTTACCAGCGTCAAGGAAACTGACTGGGCTACTTGTCCGAATCTGCCAAAATGTTGCCGTATCTAACAGTAGCAGGACATTACAAGTATGGGCAACTGTTTCTGCCAATTTTCCTACAGGAGATAAAGAAACTTCTAGAATCTGCTTCAGAAGTTCACACAGCTATGATGAATGGATGCTTTGTAGGAAGACGAAGTGATGGTAGCCACAATGCTGTGTCACTTGACATGATACTGGAACACACGTACAATGCCAATGCTAAAGAAACTAGTAATCTTTGAGGATTAACAGTAAATCCTGCTGCTCGTACAAGTGGATCACTCCTAAGGCTATCGCAGCCTATGTTAGCACGAGATACCATGCAATACTCCACTTTAACTCTGCCTCTGAATATCCTCATCATGATTCTGGCCAATCAAATGTTCAAAGAGATATAGCTTTGGTAGCAAGTGTCCTGGCAACAGTTGAGCTAAACTCTTTTCTTCACCAGTTGCCACACTTAGTCAGCATTATGAATAGGCAACTTGCTAACAATGAAGTAAAACATAACACTACTTACATTAAAGAAATTTGCTTGAAGGAACTAGAAAAAAACTCCTAGAAACGATCATACCAAAACAAGTACCGTTAAAGTAAATACATTTTACAGCCAAACAAAGAGCGATCCAACAAAACCTCAAACACCACAAAGAAGTGACGAAATGGCCGCGTTGTTTTGTATCACCCAAATTGCTGCCAGTGGTGGCAAAGTGTATATCAGACATTGTCCAGGTGATTATGAATGTAGCTCAATGCCACCAGTATTGTTTGAAAGCGATGCTACGAGGAGGACATCTGGATCTAAATTGGACCTCATCAAAGTCCTCAAAAACGAGACAAATGTATTAAGTGTAGAAGAGCTACAATCCACTGATAAATTTACATCGGTTATCATTGATGCAATGGGTTATTTCGTCGCTTCTCATTCCACAAAGATGCAAATTTTGCAGATTATGCAAACAGACTTCAAAATCAAGTTCTGAATAGTGTTCCAAATGGTGCAAGTTCCATTTACTGTTGCTGGGTCTCTAGTATGAAGATGCAACCCGTTCGAAACGCACTTGAAACAGAATTCAAAAGCTGTATAAAGTGGCGGAGCCAATATAATGCTCGAGACCCAGGAAAGTTCTTTTCAAGAAATCAGAAAAAATTTCAACTTGTATCTGTGCAGTTATTGGAGTGATCTGTAAAAAGAAAGTTGATTCATGGGATCGAAATCCTTTTACATTGGTGGTGGCTTTCAAGAAATCTCCAAGTTAGTTATTCTAACAGGAGGAACTGTGTCCAACGTTCATGAGCTTGAATCAACACAGGAAGAAGCGGACACCAGAATCCTTATTACACCATTGTCTCTGTGAACAAGAATGCAGCTAAATGTGTTAGTGTGCATGTCAAAGACACTGATGTTATAACTCTATGTATATATTATTATGCATCAACACTGATGACACAGCTTGAAGCGCTCTGGGTCAGAACTGGGCCATTGCGTTATTTGCCAATTCACAAAAAGGCAAAATCCCTTCAGCTATCACAATGCAAGTTGCTACCATTTCTACATAGTTTCAGTCGAAAGAATATTACAAGCAACCCTTACTTCACCAGCAAAAAAGGATGGTTCACTGCACCGACCAAAGTCAACACCAGTGCGCTTGAGGCATTTGGTAAAAATGGACAGTTTAATATTACGGATAACTTGATCAACCATGGTTGAGATCTTAAGATTAGGACTTATGCAAAAAGTAATGCCATCCCAGGAATGTCATTCTCAGATGCCAGGGCTAACAAACTTTTCACGAACGAGGCAACTTTGCTGAAATTGTTGCCACCTACTGAAAATGTCTTCCTTTTTTATTTTTGGTGCGCCATGTATGCTACTATTATCGACAAAACAGCACATGTAGCTAAGCCTAACTATCCGAATATTGAAGACTATGGTTGGGCCCTTAAAGATAAAATGCTTGTACCAGTTCCTAAGACGGAACCATCGTAGCTACAGGACTTGCCACAGACAGTGTCATGTGGATGCGAAAAAGGTTGCTCCAGGAACTGTTCTTGTGACAGAAAAAAGTTCCATGCTTCATTAGCTTTAAGTGCCAAGGGTCACCAGATAGATGTTCAAGGGTCAAATACTTTGCACATCCTGAGGAATCAGAATCAGATCGCTAAATAGTTTGCCGGTATGCTGTCACATACCACAAGCTTTTTCCATTATTTGTGTTGTATGTGTTAGAAAAAAACATTGTATGAGAGTGAACTTGTGAGACAATCAATTTCTGGATATTTAAGAAAGATTAGTTATCACTCCATATATAGTCTTCTTTACAATAATTCCTTATTTTTTAAAGAATTAAGAAAGTGGAGTAAATAAAATTTAATATAATGTTAACCCTAGACTATAAAATGACTGGTAGGAATACTACAAAACCTAAAGATAACACTAAGTTTTAATTGATGTTCATATTGATCCAGTATTGATATTTAAATAAGTATTAAGGATTAAATACATTTAGAAGTTGCCTTGTATAGTGGTTGCTTTTCAATTATTACTTTGTTTGTTTATGATTGTTGTATAGTTTCTTTTTTTATTGTGTGTGATAGCAAACGGCTATCAAATTAGATAAAACTAATTACTAAAATACTTTTATTCATTTTCTATGTACAAATTACCATTCTAGCATATCTAGAACATCATAGACAGATTACCTGACCCCTTGTGATAAAACGGGTTGAGGCCGCGTTAATTTCAACCCCTATCACATATTATTTAAAACCACGATGCTCCCAAGTGCATCTTCGTTTTGAAGCTTGGCGCCTTATCGCAGCAACCTGAGTCAATGTTTAAACAAGGAGGTTTATCTTCCCCCGTTCGCCCCCACACGCCGACCTCGCCAGATTGAGTTAGGCTTATGGGCAGATAAGGCATTGCTCCTAGGCTCGGCTGTGCATTCCCTCGAAGCTCCCACTCCATTGTCCCCCACGCCAAGGGAGTGTCTCGACTATTTAGATGGAAACTTTACCACTAAGAGCAGATTGAAGATCCAGATTTTCGTCGCGAAACATCACCACGACCCTCTCTCATTTTGTGCGCCAAGGGACCTCGACCTCGAGATTCACCATCACTTGTCTAGAAGAAGGACAATATCCCTTGAGTGCCAAGGTTTGAGCCTTTCGTGACGCTAAGTCCACAAGGCTTCCCCCTTGTTGTTCAGAAAGAGAACAACGTTAGAACAGCCATTGTTCGTTCGAGCCCGTTGACCAGAAACGGTTCTCAACCCTTGCCCTGTTTTTCAGAAGAGAACACGTAGAACAGCCATTGTTCTTTTGAGCCGGTTCGCCAAGAAACGGTTCTCACCCTTCCCCCTTGCGGTTCAGAAGAAAACAACATTAAAACAGCCATTGTTCTTGAGCCCGTAGACAAGAGACGGTTCTCACCCCCCCTGTTGTTCAGAAGAGAACAACGTAGAACAGCCATTGTTCTTCAAGCCGTTCGTCGAGAAACGGTTCTCATTCCCAAGACGCCACGTCAGGATCCTTTTATTCCCTCTCTTCAGCTGGAACTCGCCAGCGGACTGGAATTCCTTCACGTCGACTTCCTCTGCACCACTAGTATAAAATTACGTAAGCCGAACGTTACCTTTGAGTATTTAACCCTTTTGTCAATTCTATCCTGTGCTTTAAATGGTTTAGCGAACCATCCCATCTCTTTAACTTTATATTTGTTTCACCTTTTCAAATCTTTTAATCCTCGGATTAGCCCGAGCCCCCACGACCCTTTCCATTCTCTGTTTATGTCAATATTTTCCGTTTTGTGTATTGTTGATAGTTATTATTAATAAAACTCTATTTTATTAATGATAGCAATATTATTATCCTTGAGCTCAGTTCCACTTTTTAAGCATATCGAAGATGCATAATATCAGCCCGCCAGACATCCACGCACTCTAAAGATAATTAACGAAGTTCCCTCAACGAATAGTTATATATGGTATATCGTCGAGAGTCCATTCTAGACATATATATATATATATATATATATATATATATATATATATATATATATATATATATATATATATATACTATTTAAATTTTGTATCAGGTGTGTAAGGTTTAACGCTATATCTTTGCAAACACTGGTCTCAGTCGAGTAAAGCATAGTGTTATTCGTTATAATAATAGAGTATAGTAGTTCCCTTTTGTTTTAACGATTGCTATCCCCTTTTTTGAAACTTAAGAAGCTGGAGTAGCTCAAGGAACTGTTATAATAATTTGTTGTGTTTTTTTTGTGATTTTAGTCAGTGGCTATTGTAGATCGAGAAACCAAGTACGAATAGGTCAGTGCCCATATTTAGGTAGGCTAATTCTTTAAAAGGAATAATTCTTGTTGCAAGGAATTTTAGTTGGTTGACTATTGCGCCCCCAAGTGCAAAGATGACTCATTTCGAAATCTTTAAAGCGCAAGGAGAATCCTTGGGACTTTCCGGAAAAGAACTAATTGAGTACGTTCAAGAGGAGCAAAGAACAGAAATAAAAATCCAACGAGAAGAACGAGAAAGAGAAATCCAACGAGAAGAAAGAGAAAGAGAATTTCAACGAGAAGAAAGAGAGGAACGGAGAAGACAAGCTGAGCTTTACCATCAGATTGAATTAGCTCGTGTTGAAGCAGAGATACAGTCCGCCAGGTCTCGTTCCGAAGCCCCCCCCAATCTCTCACTAAAGCTCCCCAATTTCAAGGATGGAGAGGATTTCGGAGCATTTTTAGCCCACGTCGAAAAGATCCTCGAAATCAATAACATGGATCTGAAGGCTGAAGGTGTAGCCAGATTACTTTCCCTGTTAAATTGTAAATTGCGCGAAATTTTTATATCTTTGCCATCTGAGTGTACAATTAACTACAGCACCTTAAAAGCTGAGTTATTGGCCACTCATAATATGACTCCCGATTTCTACCGCCAAGAATTTCGAGGAGGTCGTATTAAACCCGGACAGACGTTCCGTCAATTCGGATACATTCTTCAGAGGAATTTTAAATTTTGGTTAGAATCCTCCAAGGTTGATCCAAACTACGAATCCGTAACGGACTTTGTGTTGCGAGATCAATTTTTGGCGTCTCTCCCGACGGAGATCCGCGCGTTCGTCAAGGATCGTCGGTGCCAGACCTTTAAAGAATGTACCGAAGAAGCGGATGTCTATGCCGCAAGCCATAATTTATACCCAAAGGAGAATAGAACTTCTCACCAACCCCCAAACCAGGAAAGAAGGAAGGTTTCACGCCCCTCTCATGAAAGCTGACAAAGTTTCCGGGCCCCGTAAAACCCCAAAACTTTATTCCCCAAAACCAACAACGGGACTCTAATCCTCCCGTTAAGATTTCTTCTCCATCTCTCTTCCCGAAGCGACCAATCATATGCTTCACCTGTGGTATAGAAAACCACATGAGCTGGAATTGCCCCCAAAATTCTAGGCTTAAAAGCGGACCAGCCCACCAAGTTCACCAGATTAATGCCACCCCGGCTCCCCTGGTGGTGCAGACCCAAGCAGCAACTTCTCCCCCTCCATCAGGCCACCAGGTAAATTTTATTTTTGATAAAATTTCACCGGGAACTTTGAAATTTGAGGAGGGCAGCGTGAACGGCTGCCGAGTATCGACTCTCGTCAGGGACACAGCATGTACGTGTTTCATCGTGTCCGACGAACTCCTCCCCCCAGTGGACCCTAACCACGAAAAATTTGCGGTGGTACATGACTACCTTGGGCGGGCGAACCGATTCCCCGTCGTTAGATGTTACCTGCAGTGTCAATATTATGATGGCTGGGCTGAAGTCATTTCAGCATCCATACAATTCTGTTTCGTACTTATAGGACAGAGCCCCCAAGTAAGTTCCGACCCTGTGTCTCAGGCCGCCCTTCCTCGAGGCCGAGCTAAGAAAGAAGCCCAGGAGCCCGTCCCCATCAGAACCCCGATACTGTCCGATTTCTCGGAGACCCCTAACCAGGACTTTGGGACGGCACAAAAGGAGTGTAAATTACTAACACCCTTAGGCGATAAGGCCCAAGACAAGGACACGAAGACTGTCCGTGGACCCCAAGAAAAAAAGAACCCACAACGCGCCCATGGAGATACCTTCGTAGAACTGGACGAAACATCGGTGGTTGAAGAAGATTACCCCGCGGAGTCCCTTAATGTAATACAGATAGTGTGCACCCAACCTGATGCCGATTACCCTCCTCCTTCCCTACCAGGCGAGTCTTTGAAACCCTTTGACCTGGATATTGACGCGCAGCTGACACCACATCAAAAGCGTCAGCTACAAGAACTATTTGAATTGAGTCACCATTTAACCACCCTATTAGCTCTTTTCGAGCGACTGCGCGAAAATGGCCTCACCATTGGCCCCCGCAAATGCCATTTTGCCCACGAAGCCATAAAATATTTCGGTTTCAAAATAGAACAAAGCAAGTTAGGTCCCCAAGAGAACAAGATTAAGGCAATCGCCGACATGCCCCTCCCGATTACAAAGAAGCAATTAAGATCGTTCCTAGAATCAGCTTCTCACTATCAGTGATTTGTTCCGAATTTCGCTGCAATTTCGGCCCCCCTCAGCCCCCTTCAAAAAAATAATTCCCCCGATCGCTTAAGTTGTAATGATGTCTCTATTTCCCATTTTAATCAGCTAAAGAGTAAGCTCATTTCTGCCCCCATTTTAAAGTTGCCCAACCCGGAAAAATCCGTTGGGATTGAGACCGACGCGTCCAACGAGGGCATTGGAGGTGTACTCCTTCATTACGAGGATGACGGAACGGGTCATCCAGTTGCATATGCTAGTCGCCAATTATTTCCACGCGAAAAGAGATATGCCCCTGTAGAGAAGGAAGCTCTATCAATTATCTGGGTCATAGACAAATTCAAAAGTTACTTGATAGGAAAAGAATTTCAGATAGGAACCGACCACCGTCCGTTAGCCTATATTAGGAATGTGCGACACTCCAACGGCCGAATCATGCGCTGGAGTTTACTCTTGCAAGAGTATCAATTTAAAATAAATTATATAAAAGGTTCCGATAACCAGGTCGCTGACGCACTCAGTAGGAATGCGTTACCGAATAGCGTATAGTAATTGCATTCATAGGATTAGTATCTCCATGTAGGTATATACCGTCTTGTACGACTTAAATTATATTATCTTGCAATTTAATTAGTTAATGTATATGTCTGAATTTTGTAACGCTCGATGTCTATTTTTTTTGTATGTATATTATTTGTACCCATTAATTTACGTATAAATTATTTTGTCCCGTATGTACTAATTTTATATCATTTCATTGTTCCATGCCTTTTTTTTTCTTAAGTTTGTATTAAAGGTTATTTTCCCTCATAATCAAAAGATCAAAATAATCATATGTATTGAGGTAATACTAGTTAGATGCAGGAAGGTACGGTTGGTACAAGAAAATGAGTTCCCCACAACGGAGCTCTATCGTTGTCCTTTGAGTATTTAACCCTTTTGTCAATTCTATCCTGTGCTTTAAATGGTTTAGCGAACCATCCCATCTCTTTAACTTTATATTTGTTTTACCTTTTTAAATCTTTTAATCCTAGGATTAGCCCCAACCCCCACGACCCTTTCCATTCTCTGTTTATGTCAATATTTTCCGTTTTGTGTATTGTTGATAGTTATTATTAATATAACTCTATTTTATTAATGATAGCAATATTATTATCTTGAGCTCAGTTCCACTTCTTAAGCATATCGAAGATACATAATATCGGCCGGCCAGACATCCACGCACTCTAAAGATAATTAAAGAAGTTCCCTCAACGAATAGTTATATATGGTATATCGTCGAGAGTCCATTCTACGACACCCCTTAATACCCATAATCAAGGTATTACTCATAGATATGTGATAGATATTAATATAAATGAGTAAATATTCAAATGGCGGCCATCTTGGACACCAGCTTGGATTGCAAGGATTAAACAGCTGATTGGTGAGGTTGTGAACCTGGATGTGATTGCTGAGGGCTTAAGGAATCCACCCAGATCCCAAAACCTTTTACAGCAGCGCGTGTCAGGTGGATCCCCCTGGCCCCAGGAGTATGACGGAACCTTTTCTATCATACACCTAAACATTTCAAGGATACCATCCTACCCCGAGGGTAACAGAACATTTGCAAAGCCCGGTATTATTATTTATTATGCTGATTCTTTGATATTATTTGTTCACTCCTTTGGTCTTATAGCTCTTCTATTTATTCTATAATATATTTTCTAGTTACCCATATAGTAACTGTTTAGATTATTATTAAAACCAAGTTTTCATTATTCTCTCATTCGCTTTTGTATACTCTTTTATTGTTGTTCTCAGCCTCAGTTTTTGTTTGTTTCGTTTAGTCGTTTAATTTCTATTCAAATTATTGCATTATGTTTGGTTATATTTTCATTATCCTTTCTCTATATTCACTATTTTTATTCTAGCTCTCCTTTTATAGTTTGCTTACGCTATTCATCTCTTGTCTGCTCTTTTTTTTATTGCATGTTCTCTTTTTTCTGCATCTTTCCTCTTCGATATATTATATTGCTCTCAGTTGTTGTTATTCTTTTATTGTTTGTTTTATCCTTTCCTTTCATCTGTTTTAGTTTTCTTTTAATTTCTCTTCTTTTTATTTCAAGGATACCATCCTACCCCGAGGGTAACAGAACATTTGCAAAGCCCGGTATTATTATTTATTATGCTGATTCTTTGATATTATTTGTTCACTCCTTTGGTCTTATAGCTCTTCTATTTATTCTATAATTTATTTTCTAGTTACCCATATAGTAACTGTTTAGATTATTATTAAAACCAAGTTTTCATTATTCTCTCATTCGCTTTTGTATACTCTTTTATTGTTGTTCTCAGCCTCAGTTTTTGTTTGTTTCGTTTAGTCGTTTAATTTCTATTCAAATTATTGCATTATGTTTGGTTATATTTTCATTATCCTTTCTCTATATTCACTATTTTTATTCTAGCTCTCCTTTTATAGTTTGCTTACGCTATTCATCTCTTGTCTGCTCTTTTTTTTATTGCATGTTCTCTTTTTTCTGCATCTTTCCTCTTCGATATATTATATTGCTCTCAGTTGTTGTTATTCTTTTATTGTTTGTTTTATCCTTTCCTTTCATCTGTTTTAGTTTTCTTTTAATTTCTCTTCTTTTTATTGCTTTTTTTTATTTTTACTATATTTTTATTATTCGTTTTCCTTATTCTATTAGGTTTGTTTGATCTCTTCTCTTAATTATTCAAGCCAATATTTGATTGCATTTTCTGCTCATTCCTCTAACTTTTTTGTGGTTATGACTTTAATTTTTACTCATATTCTTTATCCCCTTTCTATATTCTACTATTGCCTGTTCCAGTGATTCGTCGATTTTTGCTCAAGTTTTCATTAGTTTTCTGTTCTGTTTGTTCCTTTAAGTTCACTTTTTGTTCATTATTCATCGTGTTCCCTTCTTTCTCTTTTTTCTATATCTGCTTTTTATTTTCTATTTTATCGCTTGGTCACGCTTCTTTCCATTTGCTTTGTACTTACCTTTTCACTTTATCCTGGTTTCATTTTAATTTCTTTTCTTATAAAGGTTGATTGTCTTCATTCCTTTATTGTGCCTTATCTCTATTCTTTTATTAAATATTCTAGTTATTCATTCGCAAATCCTTCTTGTTTTCCTTTATTGTGCGCTATTTGCTCATTTTAATTATGTTCTCAATATTCTTTTATCAAAAAATATGGGTTTTAATTTAATTTCGCCTATGCGTTTTGATCTATACACAGTTTTATTAAATTCGTTATTTTGTTTTCTTGTAATTCTATTATTATTCTAATTCTTCATCTCTTATTTGTCCGCTCTTGCAGGGAAGGAACCCCATACCACGCCGTTGACAGATAAATACAGTACCGATTCGGCTAGCAGGAGCTCAGACAGTATGTGTAGAACACATAATAGAGCTGCAGATCACCCGGCATGCGATAGCGACTGGAGGGCCCGATATCACATACATTTAACAGCAGCATAGTGACCCATGATAAACATGAAATCTCCTCACAGGCTATGGAAGAGTATCTATATGGTCATGCAATTAAGTAAAATTACAAGTTCTATATTTAATGAAATATATGAGCTTAAGTTATTATAGATTTAGCTCTAAATTTAACTTCCAAAATTCTTATATATTATCTTTAATGTGTAAATTTTGCTATGCACTTATGGCATCTTGAGAGAGTTTAAATTTGCTAATGTCCCAAGCATGAATATATAGAGCGAATTGGAGGCGGACATGGTAATGGCAATAAACGATGGTGTTCATGGGCAATTCTTTGATTAAATTCTTTTGTTTATGGCTAAATGTATTTGTCCGATTATTGCTGCATTAAAGCCTTTATTTCTTTCTATTTATCACTTTTCTTTTTAGATACATCCTTCTATTTTCTCCCTCTATTCAACACCACAGGTTAGGCCAATTAAATTCCATTCTCCGTGTTAAAATACCACTCTTGGTTTAATTAGATGAAATTAATCATTCAGGGAGAGAAGTTTAACCTTCAGTTCAGGGGTGGAAGCTCTATAGTATCCTCTTAAGTTTCATTCTGCAATATTAATTTTCTTTATATAGAAATTTTCCATTACACAAGCGAGTATATATTATTGATCAAACCTACCCTCAAATTAAGGGGTATCATTATTATGCCCACATTAATATGACCTTCAAAATCCATGGGTAAGAATAAGATGCGTTATTAAAGCTATATTATCCATAAGAAGTCTATAAGTACCTTTTAACTGATTCATATAGATAATTTTCTTATCTCTATTTTATGATAGAGAATCGATAACGTCCTTATTAAAGTTCTCTAATTCTTTACTTCACACATTCGAAAGCTAAATTCAGAAAGCGGCCAAATTATAATAATGAGGAAAAAAAGGTGGAGCGGAAAAGATGAGGAAAGAGAAGAGATGGTAGAAAAAAGGTCTTAATGGAATTCTCTGAAAACTAAAACTAATAAAAAAAATTGCATCGGCATTTTACTACTACTAAATTATATAATTATTATAAAAATGCAAAAATATTGCAGAAGAAATAATGTATTAATCTCACAATAAACTATTTAAGGGGTTCATTACAGTGGGAAATATTATAAAATAGTTTTTATCTTTGAAACGACCGTAATGGAGTTATTTTCAAGCCCAAAAATGAAACTACGAGCGAAAACATCTGATCGTGAATTGTTAAGTATAATTAGCGTTATAAATGGATTTTTGCTTCTTAATGAAAGGGACAAAAAGTAGCCGCCCGATATAAAAAAATTGAAATCGATAACCAACGAGGAAATATCCCGAAGGAAATTTGTCACAAAATGTGTATAATAAATTGTTGAAGCTAGAAGTTAAAATGTGTGGAACATATTAGTATTTTCTCCTGAAAAGTTTTTTTAAGGTAAGATTGAAATAGCATAATTAAGACAAAATAGAGTATTTAGTTAAATTATGATTTTTGGTATCAATAAACTTTTATTAACGATCCTCTAATGATGTTATCGCAATTCCATAAGATTTATAATGTACATATATTGGTCGCAAATTCAAGAATAACACGAATCCAGTATGAATTTTCTATTAGTGAAAATTCTATTGCGAATGTGGAGTTCAAAGTGCTTAATAAGATGATAATAAGGAGCTGAAAATGTAGATGAAAATAAAAAATATCCCCTTCATATCTCCTTTCTCTGAACTTATCCATATGCAGCTGAGTGGTGTAAGACCTGGAATTATCATGAAATACTATCTGTCCAGTGAGCAATACATACTCGTCTAGGACAAATCAAGCATACAATTTTGAAATTGGTGGACAATACGATAAGACAATTATTGATTAGCCTGGCCGCAAAAGTGGGAAAATGGATCCTTCGTTCATTATTCCACCGAAATTGTATCATATCATTATTGGATAAAACTAAGGCTTAAATATATGCCTTGGTTTTTCCTTCTTGTTTAACTATTAACCAGACTGCGTCCAAATATAAGATAGGATCCATTTGAAATAACAAGAAACAATTGCCTTAAAAATGTTTTTCCTATTTTGTCTCATAAATTGTGATGTCCAGTCATTAATACGGCACAATTTCTGAATTGATGACCACTTAAGAAATGTTTTAACATACACTATTTTGTTGAGATGAGCTAGTATGTATAGTGATTACTAAAGTCCTAAATATTTAGGCAAGTCTGTGTAATATCGGTCTTGGGTTATGCAATAGTTCAGGCGATAATTCTTCATTATTAAAAGAAGTTATTAGCCTCCCTCGAGATTTACTAGTGGTGTCCAGGTTTTCATACCTAGACCTTAAATGTTTTGTAATGTTATCAGCAGCTTGGACAGAAGTAGGTCCCAATTTGAATTTTTACCTGGAAATGAAATTAATTTCATGGGTAGATACCATCCTTATTGATGTGTATACGGGGCTAGAAACCAGAGAAATGCATTCTATATTCAATAAATCTATAAAAAAGCTGCAATTAAATTTGTAAAATATTATTTTAGAGTTTTCCTTCCTGATTTGCAAATCGAACTTCTATTTCTCAGGAAAACTAACCAGAAACCTTTGTGTAGGCATTAGGGCAAGAGAGCCTGCGATCCTCTAGACGCCTACTGCATCATGCTGCCCTGTTTTACACCTGACACTGTCTTGGGGTGGCATTTAATTGCGAATGGCATACGTTCAAACCCCACCTATTCTTCATATTTTTAACGTGTAAAAGAGTTTATATAATTTACTTTTGTGTCCTTTCTCTCTCTATCTCTTTCTTCTTTCTTAATCAATGTATGGTCATTGTTTGGTCATATAAAAAGACGCATTCGAAGGTATATCATTTTTCTTAGTTTCTATGGATTATTGAGTATCTCTAGTGTCTTAAAGGGTATTGTGATTTCGCGTTCATATATATATATATATATATATATATATATATATATATATATATATATATATATATACGTGTGCGAACTTATCGAATTTGTGCAGGCGTATAAGTAATTACACATGTGTTCGTAAGTGTAACAATGTTTTTAAGATTTTGATTCAAAGTTTCGTGACCGAGAGTAAGGTCAATTCTATTATATATTAAAGGTTTAATTACAAGGTTCAAAGCTTTTCTCCGGTGTAATTAACATTATAAGAATATTTATAACTCGGAAACAACACGTTGTTCTGAATTTCACTCTGCTCCACTGCAGCGCCCAATGCTTTTCCACCCGGGTGCCTCGTCTCTCTGAACCTCACAACATTCCGCCTTCCACTCCTCTCTCTTTCATAATTACCCCTATCTCTTTTTAACATGGTCGTAAACCATTATAGGGAAAGAGGGGTAAAAAAATTAACCCCAAACTTTTATTGTCTTGCATTTGGAAAAGATTGAAAAAGGAACGATAAAAATGTGTATTACGCAATATATATATATATATATATATATATATATATATATATATATATATATATATATATATATATATATATATATATTATATATATATATATATATATATATATATATATATATATATATAAGCCATGGCTTCGCAAGTTTCCCCTACCCTCTCATCTCCCTCTTCCCCCCACCCTTATCGCCTCACCTACTCCTCTCCATATCCCATCTCCTCACCTCTCCCCATTCCTTCGTTCGATCCCTCCTCCTCCTTATCTTTCCTAACCCCTTTCGTCTCCCTCTCTCCCTTACTCAACAGGGAGGAGGGACAGGTTAAGGTGGGGGGGGTCATTCACACAATAAGCTAAAATAAAATAAAAAATTATTTAAAAAATCACTTTCTAAAAATATTCACTTAGCCCTCTCCCCCTTCCCCCCCCTTCCTCCCTCTCCTCCTTCTCCTCATGCTCCTCCTCCTCCCCCTTTCTAAACCTCTACCGGTAGAAAAGAAGAGGAAGAGAGGTAGAGGAGATAGATGGATAGGAGTCAGTTAGAAAGGGAGGCAGGGGAGCAGAGAGGATGTCGAGGGAGGCAGGGTGAGAAAGGGAGATATAGGGGGAGTGAGGGAGGGAAGAGTAGGGGAGTGAGTAGAGATAGGGAGAGGGTGGGTAAAGAGCGCATGGCGCAGAAATGGGGAGAAATATGTGGGAGGGGGAGAGATAGAGGTGAGATGGGGAGAAAACAAGGGGAGAAGAGGGAGATTGGGAGAGAGGGGGGACGGAGGGGCAGAGGGTTGAGCGGGGGTAAAGAGTGCATTAAAGAGAGAGGGGGAGGGAATAAAAAAAGGGTGGAGGGGGAGAGTGGAGGAGACGGGAGAGGGGGAGCAGGGGAGAGTAGGTAGAAGGGGAAGGGGGAGGGAGGGGGAAATGGGTTGTGGCAGAGAAGGTGAATGGAGAGAGGGGAAGGTTATAAACAAACATTTTGAAAAAAATAAAAATATTTAACAAAAAATCACGTTCTAATTATTTAGGGTTATAAAAGATATGTAAAAATCACCCACGCGAAAATGAAAAGCTTTTAAGTTGATTATCAAGGAATAGATATGCAAACAAAACTCAGCCCTAATAGATTACACGAAAAAAATCAGAATACGCCCATCACAAAATAACAACAATAGTAGTTTCCATCAGGAAACAAGATTCACTCATATTGGCTCTGGTCCTATACCTTCCTGTTTGTTTTTCCTGTATCTTTTCTTTTTTGTTGACATAAAATTGTGAGAAGGGTCGAAAAGTAGTCTGAAAATAGCTTTTCTATTTCATCTTGCCGCCCCATGCACTTATATGCTTAGATAGTAGGGTCGCGGGTCGTCACTGGCTGTCATACACGAAATATCTATTTTTCTTTCTTTGCGAAGCATTCCACTCAGTATATTAATGTCTCTTTCAAATTGTGGTAGCATTGTTGTCAAGATTGCCTAGAAGCCAGAAACCATTTTACTCTGCTTGAGAACAATACCTGATGTATCCAACAAGGGCATCATCACTGGGTAATGCAGGGAATGATGGGTTATAGATGAACAAAGAGGCCAATAATTAATAAGGATAAGAATAAAGGAAGTTTGACCCTTAATGTTAAGAGCTTTCTCCCCCTGGCGTAGGACTAGAATAAAACTAGTGTTAACCTATATAGGAGATAAAATAATGTAATATATAGAGGAAGAATGGTAGATGGGGTGAATGTTGATGTACAGCTTTGCCGAAGAGGTTTCCGTTTACACTCCCCTTAAATTGAACCGGTGGCGCTCACTTGATCCACGAAAGGCTACCATCGCTCCTGTTTGGTGGCAAGACAACCACTGAGCTTCCAACACAGCGAGGACTTTGCCCGTATGTCATCAGGCTTGCTGGTATTGCTCATTCTGACTTTCATGTATGTTAATGGGGTCGAGAGACCCCCTCCCCCGCAAAAAAGTAAATAAATGTGCGGCCTTAATGAATAAAAAAACTATAGCAGATAGTTTTTACCTGCGACGAAGCGCCAGGTCAAGGTGTCGCTTTTTTAAAAAAAGGAACAAAGTTCAATTATACCCATTTAGAGCCATGAAATTACCCATATCACCATTGGTTATTTACCCTGGAGATTTCAAATCTGCAATCGGATTTGGTGCCATGTGGCGCCATCTATAGGAAAAAGGCTTATTTAGCCATTTAGAGCCATGAGACGCAGGTCATTAGAGGGATTTTCCCTCTTGTTGCTATATAGCACATCGAAAATTGAATAAAATGTAATAGAATGAGTGGTACCCTTAGTAATATCATAATTACTAATATAAGTTTAACAAGATCACAATCACTACTTCTAAGAACTAACTCGATAAAAAAATAAAGAGAACATAAAAAAAATAAAACGAGTAAATATGGCATTACATATCTGAAGAGAAATAGTAATATAAACCCTTTTGCTCAAAGGTCAGGTCGCTGAGTCAATTATGATCCCAGAATTATGATAAAATTGAATACATGACTGGTTTTGAATTATAGTAATTTTTTGCTCTAATAATGCCTTATTCTATTAGTGTTCCTTTTAAAATATGGTCCTACTTTAGGGAAATCCTTCCCTAATATTGCTTTGTATGAAAGGCAGTTATGATTATCGGTCTACTTCTATATATGGGGATGCTTCAACTAATCTCTTTTGCATGCGTTAACCCCAGAAACTAGTCCAATTTTACCTTCTTTAACCTTAATTTACTGTAATTCTCTAATCTTCCTTTTCTTATATTGAATTTACCAACAAGATTAATAAAAGCACTTTCCTTTCATTAAAAATTAGTTATTTTAAATCAATTTTCCCTACCCACAATGACAAATTTCTATGTATGGAAAATTTTATTAATTTTATCTACTCTCGGGTTTTATTCTCCGTCTCATTTCTATAGATGAAAATTCTATTAGTCTAGAACTAGTTTGCACCCAATAATACAATTGAATCTTTTATATTCAGCTCTTTAATATAACTTTTCAGATATTATTAAAGTAAAATCTATTTTCTATTGGCTCAAGTTGCCGTTATTACAGGTATTTCAGTTAGGGACCTTTGGAAATGTGTTTGTAAAAAGAAAAAAAACACGCATCGATGCAGGAATACCTAAAAATCGAGATAGCTGTAAATAAAATATGTAAGCTTGATTGATGCGAAACTAAAAAGCTGTCAGAATAACCTCATGGCGTGGAGTTCCTGCGAGACTAAATGACATAGAGATAAGTTGTGTACAAGTGCAAGACTAAGCTCCTAAAAGTTTGATTAATGCAAGATTAAGAGAATAAAAAGCTTAAAGGCTGCAGAAAATTGTTAATTGGGAGGGAATAGATAATTGGAGAGATATTAATAGAGGGAATTTTGGAAATCTAGTAGTCTTAGTGCCCAAAATCAATGAAGGACGGGAGATCAGCATTGGAAGTTTTAAATGTTCCCCGAAAGGAGGTGAATTAGGAAAAATGATTAGCTGTGGCAGGTACAAATAAGTTGCGCGAAGCCAAGAGAGGAGAATACTAGAGCTATCTTAAATTTCAAAAATGCTGGAAATGAGGTACCGATGGATTCAACAATTATACTATACAAAATTCTGTAGAGATATGTTAAATCCTCGTTACTATTCCAGTTTTTGACTCTACTTTCCCAAGCCAATAGCACATCAAAATTCATTAATCTTGAGTGAACTCCTCACCCTAACACACGAAGACCCAGAATAAAGAGATAGATTTGCGCTAATAGTAATATAGGGACGTGTGTGTGTGAGAATAATTTATGAGGCGAAGAAATTTTATTATCAATACACGACAAATATCGATTCAATGATCATTGCCATTACATTGGATTACAATTAATAACATACAAAATACGAGTTAGCATCGTACTGGCCTCATAAAATGTGCATTTAACAGAAAGAAATCGTAATTAACCAGCAACTCAACAGGTTTTACCTTTTAAGGTTAAATGTATTGGGTCTCAACACGTGCTGAAATAACTATTAATCAACTGTCGAAGACAACTCTAAATTTAGTGCCTATTTTTTTTATCTTAAATTGGTGCGTGAAAATTGGATGCGGTTAGTGATTTATCTCATATTTGAGAGATTAAGCTGTGATGAGCTTTATGAAAGTTAAACACCTATAAAAATTGCAGAGGCGATAGAGATTACTTTTTTCCTAATCGTGGATGTAATTATAATTTAAGTTGTGGCTGTTTTAGATCACAAACAGGTTCAAACATATACATTATTTCTATAACCATGGGTGTTTTATTTTTTTTTCAGTAAGAGAGATGGTAACAGGTAATATGCTCTTTGTAATAGCTATTCGGTAATGGATCACCTGCCTTAAACTATTCTTCTACATTGTTAATTTGTTCATCTACTAAATTCTTTTTCGATTTAACAAAGAATATTAAATGAGTGAACAATGTGTGGCTAGATTGCTAATACAACATTAATCAGCTCTTATCAACGCTGGGAAAGAAACTGCATTCAAAATACAAAAGTATATTGGAAGTAATTAAAATTACGGATTTGAACACACTTTAGGAATAATCAAGTTCGGGGTTTTCTTAGGGAAGGTGGCTCTTTAACTTGTTTTAACTGAAGTAGAAATTATCTCCCTATTGTTTAATACTATCCTTTCCCTCTTATATATTTTCCTTTTCTATCCATTTTATCCAAATAATTTCCATATATTCTTTCATTACTAATTCTTTTAACCTTTATTCAGTTAATACATCCTTTTTAAACCTCTCTAAGCATTCTTACAATCCTCTTCTCAAAAAATATCTTCCCTGTTTGTTAAGATTTTTTTAAAACACATATGTCTCTTAGGTTGAAATTA
Organism: Ceratothoa steindachneri; assembly: GCA_963969495.1. Taxonomy (NCBI): domain Eukaryota; kingdom Metazoa; phylum Arthropoda; class Malacostraca; order Isopoda; family Cymothoidae; genus Ceratothoa; species Ceratothoa steindachneri. Next base: position 53,721,646 of record OZ018319.1, on the reverse strand, counting down.
CTCCTGGCCTGTATGAAAAATAAATTCCTTTTATTAATTCTAAAATATAAAGAGCCGACAATTGGTTTCAATCGACATGTATGAACTCGAGAACTCAAAACAATGGTTACTTTACCCGAGAGCAGCGTCATCTGCCAAGAGCGAAGTTTGGAAAAACGTTTGGACTTGGCCTTAAATTAAGACTTTGAGATGAGCTTTTCAGTTTATAAAACGCCATCAATTCATCTCGGCGGTTATTTTCAACCATTCAATTTTATCCAGCTTGTTTGTCCCAACTAGCAAATTGAAAGTCGTGTTCAGATATTTTGGACGCTTTGTTACCTCTCGTTTCATATCTATGAATGCCCCTTTATATCATAAAAGGAGTATTTTTATAAAATAGTTGCGAAATTGCATCCTTGTTGCATGTCTTACTAGGAGGGCATTGTTGCATCTGCCATGAATGCAGGCCATATATTCTCTTTCAATATAGTTTGTGTAGGGCGAGTCATGAATGCTAATAAGAAAGAAAGATGTACTGAACTAGTACAAAAATTGACTTATAAAAGAAGAAATGGTTGTTTTTTATAGTAAATAAAAAAAAATAAACTAACGATGTTATTTCATCCTGATCGATTAAGAGGAGTTTTTTTTATATAGAGGGGTGAATTTAGTAAAGAGAAAGTGCGTAGTTGCGTAGAGAGCACAAAACCCAAGTGAACAAAGGGAGCACTAAATATCGCTAGAGCACACAGCTCTCTGCGGTCTGTCTCCGATCCACCGCGAACGCAGATTGTGTTGCGGAGAGACATAAAAAATGACGATGAGGATGAAAATATAGATATAAATATGAGGAAGGAAATAAAAATATAGATATAGAAAATGAAGTAAAAATAAAACAATAGAAAAAAATGAGGAAACTAATAAAAATATGGAAATTATAAATGACGGAGAGAATAAAAATAAGTAAATATAAATGAAAAATAGGATAAACAAAAAAAATAAAAAAACGACAATGGGAATCAAAATATAGAAATAAAAAAGGAGGAAGATTATAAGGTATAAAAATGGAAAATGACGAAGAGAATAGAAAATACAGATGAAAGAGACGAAGAAAATAAAAATATAGAAAGAAAATTGACGAAGAGTATAAAATATAGAAAAAATAAGGAATGTAATATAAATATACAAATAAAATGAATACAATAAAATACATAGTATGTAAATAAAAAAAATGAGTAAGTAAATAAGAAATGGAGAAAGAGAATAAAAATATAGGAACCAAAATGTTGAAGAGAATAAAAAGCTTAAACAAAATTGACAGAGATAAAAAATATAGATATTAACAAAAGGAAAGATAAAAACTATAAAATAAAACTGTGGAAAAGAGTGAAAATAGAGATATAAAAATGAAGCGAATAATATATAGAAATAAATGATGAAGGAAGTAAAAAACTGCAAATAAAAAATGAGGGAGAGTATAGAAATATATAGATAGAAATTGAAGAAGAGAATAAAAATATAGGATAAAATAAACGAAAAGAATTGGAATATAGAAAAAATAATAATAGCCATATATTTTTAAAAGTAATAAGAGCATAAAAATATCAAAATAAGGAAGAAATAAAAAATAAACATGTCTTTAACAATGAGAAAGGAATAAAATTCTAAAAATTTATTAACAAATTGGAAAGAATAAAAATATATGAAAAAATGAGAAAAGAATAACAATATAAAATCCGTTCTTATTATAAGTGTCTCAATTAAATAATAAAAATACCAGAGTGTATTCCAAATATTCTCGAAAAATTCTAATTAACAAATAACTAAGCATTAAATTTAAATATATCTCTAAGGCATATAAAATACAACTGTTTTGGGTTGCAAAAACGCGACCTGAGTTGATAGATTATCAAGAAGAGGTTCAAACGACTAAATACCGACTGCTTCGTAATATTTTTTTTATGATAGAAGAATTAAATCATTGATGCTTTATGCAAAGATTATTGGCTCGTTACACTAAAATAGCATTGATTTCATTCCTTACAAACTCTAGTTGGAAATCCTCAATGAATATGATTTAAATTAAAAGAAATTATCTTTAATATCCTCGATGAATATTTCTTTAAGTTAAAAGATATATTTAATATCCTCAATGAATATTGCTTTAAATTAAAAGAAATTATCTTTATGCTCATCATAATAGAGTGTTTGAGTTTATATCTCAAGGATAAAAAAATGATATAAGAGCCTTAGATTTTTTTAACTTAAATTTTTTCTATTGAAGAAATCGGAAATGTTCCAGAGGAGTCCAACAAGGAACAAAATGTGCCAAATACGAGAACGTACATTTTGCATCTTTTAAATTTGTCTTTGGCCATAAAGAATTAATATTTTTTAGGGTATCTGTATCTACATGATTAATGGAGCTCTTGTTGGCCGAGTGGATACGACGTTGGTCGCTAACGTCGCGGTACTGGGTTCGATTCCGGCATAATAGGACACAAACCTCAGCGCACGTAGAAATCTGGTAGACACGCTGTGCTCAGCCCAGTACTGTGATTGATAGATCATACACTTTTCATCACACATATAGCCAATTACAATACTGCTTTCTTTCCTCCCACATCTTCGCAGCACAACGCACACACACACACTTTGTTCCAAGGAATCCTGCCGATGGGTATCTATATCTAAATACCTCTGACGCGGAACAGGTCCATCTGCCCCCGAGAGGCAAAAGTTTAACCTAAACGCTCTTTGGTGTCAAAAACATAATACCTCCTGATACCTCTCCCGCCAAAGCACCGACCTGTGGTGTCCTCGGCCTCATCAGCGATTATCACACTGACCTTTATGTCTATTTCATTATCCAGTCGGGATCTATCTGAATATTGGTAGGTTGGCAAACGACCACTACAACTCCATGATTAATGATACTCATGGAATGATGATATAATTGTTTAATTACCAATTGCGCAATTATTATGTTCTTAAATTTAAGTTTCAGTAGTTGGTGTTCCTACCTACATAACCCATTGGCATTCACCTGGACAAAGAAAACTAGGGTGGTTTGTGTTAAGAGGAAAACTATCACCAATTTCTATGTATCTATTTTTATCTGTCTATTTATCTTACACTTCATTGGTGCCTGAATGAAAATTCCCTCATCAGTTACACAATTTTTCCAGTCCAAAAAAAGGTAGGAACTGCCATCCACGAAACATTTTATATGATTGATCGAGTACTATTGGCTTCGATCACGCACTTCATAACAAGTCATTATATCTCTCTGAACGAGTACTGAAACTGACGTCTGGGCGGATGTGTGTGCACCATACGACAAAGCATGCAGCTAGACGAAGGCTAATATTGTCCGAGGAAGATATCATATGTAGGATTGGCAAGCTAGCTGCAGCTGATATCTCCAGGATTGTCTGTCAGGTTTCAATGCCACCCAAAAAATCTGCGAGTATATACCAGGGGTATATAGATAACTAAAAATCATACGAAAGGATTATGATGGCACTGCATCTGAAGGTTTTTGTACCAAAGTGTTATAACGGGTGCTAACATAAACCCTTAAATGCATTTGACCATGCGGCGCCGTCAGTTGGATGTCAGCACCCGTTAAAACAATATGGCTTCCTCCAAAATTGAGGCCAGTACAAACATCAAATTTATGGTGAAGCTCGGGTGGGAGAACGGCCAAATCATTAACGTTCTAGAACAGGTTTATGGTGACTATGATCCAAAGAAATCAACAACCTACAAATGGATGTCGTTTCAGAAGTGGAAGAAATGAGATTGAAGATGATCCCTGCAGTGGTAGGCAATCCACGTCAGTTTGTGTCTAAAATATTGATGCTGTTCGCGACCTAATTGAAAAGGATAGATGAATAACCATTTAATCAATAGAAGACATACTCAACATTTCCGTGGGTTCTGCACACGCAATTCTGGTGGAGAGTTTGGGGCTAAGCGAACTTTCCGCTCGATGGGTTCCTAGGATGTTGCACCCAGATGAGCAGGAAACAAGGGCAGACCATTCACCGGTAATTTTAAACAAGTGGGTTGTGGACCCTGAAGCTTTAATACAGAGAATTGTTACCAAGGGTGAAAAATGGCTCTACCAATACGATCCCGAGGACAAAATTCAATCGAAGAAATGGCTGCCCGTGGGTGAAAGTGTGCCAGTCAAGGCACAAGAGGAAAAGTCATGGCCACTGTCTTCTGGAAAGCAGAGGAGATTTTTCTGTTTGAACTCCTCTAGAACAAGAAAACAATTACAGCTGCTTATACTAAAAGCAAGTTGAGAAAACTGTCCAAGAAAATCGCAAAAAAACGGCCTGTGATCTGCATCGGCGCACCCTCTTCCACCACGACAATACCGCGCTCACATTGCTCGGCAAACAAGACCTGAGCTACGCGAATTTCGATGGAAAATCATCTCACATCCACCTTACGGCCCCGAATTAACCTCATCCGACTTCCTTTTGTTTTCAAACCTTAAAAAAACATGGAAAGGTACCTATTTACCATTAGTTAGAGATATTGAAAGAGCTGCTTTGACATGGTTCAAATCGTAGGACCCTCAGTTTTACACAGATGGACTTAAAGGCTGGTATCAATGTTTGCAGAAGTGTTATGAACTAAATGGAGCATATGTTGAAAAATAAACATCATAATTTAGATGTTTATTTCTCTCCCATTATTTTATCACTTTTCCATTTCTCATTCGTACCTTTCCTGTTATTCCATAACTCTTCCGTTTTTCCATCATTTCTTTCCCATTCTTCCAAAACTCCTTTTCCTTCGTTACTCTCCTATTATTCTATATTAGAATTGGTGTTTTTAAATCGGCCCACTCTTATTGACAATACTTTTGGCAGAAGCTGATTTGTGGAATTTACGAGCTTACAATTGTATTTTTATAATTAGTCTTTTTATTTCTGGAGATTTTTTAATTACTAGAAAATAAAAGTTGTATTTTTTCTCTTCTTTTCCTAAGTTTCTTTAGAGTTTAAATAACCGGCTTTAAAGAGTTCAGGAAACCTTGCTAATTACTTTTAAAGAGCCAATTTATCTGATCTGAAATTCTACAGATATATATAATTTATGAGTTTTTTTAAATAGTTTTACCCGTTCGATTTTTGAATTGATTAGTAGAGAAATTTAAAAGCCGCTCACATCAAAGTTTAACAAGAGCAAGGAAAATTGTCATTAATACCAACCCATTCCTATATTTTACTATAATTTATCCTTTCTCATATGATTTGCTATAAAGTTCAGTCTATGTTAATATTTCAGCTATTTTCAAGGCCTAATAAAGTACTTTTTTACGATTGTCACTAAGTTATATGAATAATATAAATACGCCGGTCATAGCTAAACAGTATAATCTACTCTTCTAAACTCGGAATTCATAACTAGTTATTATATAAAGCGATCTTCAGGTACCGAGTTTAGCAATTTAGCTTCATTTTCCGAAGAAGGAAAGGCAATAATATATTTAACAGCGGTTCGAGTTTAGATATGTTAAGTGGATAACATAAATTATTTATCGAGCTGAATTAATAATGGAGCAGGAAGGAACTTACTTGTGGAATGTTTAATTTCGACAAATTTCATCAACTTTTCCATACCACTTACATTTTAGAGAGATTATAAAGCACTTGTGATGATATCGTAGAATATCTAACAGGCTTTTTCCTAGCTCATTCTTATGCGAGTTTTTTTGGTTTTATAAGTATGAAATCTTCATACTTAATTATTTTTTTTTGTCGTGTATAATTTGGATCTCTCTCTCTTTATTTCATTTCTACCTCTTTTTCTAACTAATTTTATTTCTCTGTATCTCTCTCTACTAATTCTTTCTTTCATAGACGTCTCCTTTATTTTTTCGTGGTTCAATGTTCTTTTTACATTCATATAGGAAACTGAATAATAATTTCGAAATATAGACCGCTCGCGTAGATAATTAAGTAAGTGTGAAACCAAATGAAATAAAAAATAGAGACAAAAACATGAAGTTAAACAGTGCCAAGGAAAAACACGTTAATCCTGAATAACGAGAAAATAGGAGAATTTAAAATACACCAAAAATAGCTTGGTACAAAAGATACTAAACAATATCGAATTGCCACTTCTAGCCAGGTACTCGTATTTCCAAGATGAGATTAAAAATTAACAGAAGAGATAATGTAGATAGAAGGTGGGGTTGGCATTCATACAAATCAAGATATTTGGTTATTCCATAAGAAACGCATCATTTGTTTTCACGTTTAAGATTTTTATATATTTTTTTCTATTCTTTTATAGTTCTATATTTTAGCAACGTGCTATTTTGAAAGGGGGAAAATTTATTTTAGAGTTCCTTTTTGAAATTATTATAATTGGTGAAGTTCAGAAAATTTGTTTAATATTTAACCATTGCTGCTTTTTATTAGATTTTAAATATTAATCATAGTAGCCAAGCACAAGCTCCCCCCGTAGTGGAAAGTGGCGAATCCATTTCCTGGTATTTCATATTTATTTAATAAAAAATATAATTTACACGAGTTTCTACCAGTAGCCTCTATCTTTCAATTAACTTTTCACTACCATGTGTGTGAAAATCGTTTGACTTTGATTTTAAAAAGTTGTTTAAGGTTGTTAGACCTCTTGTCTTATTACAATTTTCATTATAATTACGTTAATTCGCTATGCTCATACAAAATTATTAGTCTGATGGGATTAAGTCAAATGAGTAAAGAGAATGAGGCATTAGACCCAATTGAATTTGGTAAGCTACTTTATGGTATCTGTTGTGATATGGTCTCACGTTGTTTAGAATTAAGACCACTTTTTTATTTATGAACTTTTTCTTCCAATTCTGCATGTAAATGTTCTAACTGAATCAGCCACAATTTTATTTTATGGTTAATATTTATATTTGGGGAGCTGTATTAAACTTACTTAGAATTAGCTGACGTTTTGGCTGGGGTGTTGTTTTTCCCCAGCCCTAATCCATTATCTGAAACGCTGAATATTATTGTACTCAACCCCCCTTTCGTCTCCTGTTACTATCTTAATAAAAATTGATTCGCTTTTTAGCCGAGAAAGTAGAGATAAACAAATGCTAATTCTTTATTTCAAGTGTACTTCTGGCAGGTCGTAAGGATTCAATCACCCTTATTGTGAATCTTTTCCTATCTCTTTCAAATGACGATGCACGGTGAAATGAGTTGAATGTCTTTTTTCGGCTAAATTCTCATCAGTTACAATTGGATTTCCTTTCAATCTTATTTTTAAAAGATCTTGAGAAAATTTCACTGGTCGTCCTAAACTGGTTTCATGTTTGAGACTAAAGTTTCTCGAGTAAAGATTCTAAAGCCATCTTTGGCACTGGCTTCCAATAATTATTCGTTCACCGTATAATTCACACAAACTTTCTGTTGTTAAATTATTATTACCCTTTTAAAATCACAAAGCAATAACGTTTTCGTATTGAGCTTCTGACCTGGAAGCTTTTTTTGCAGTGCGATAGTTAAACCCATAGAGGGATATTTTTAAGGGAAAATTAAAGCATAAAATCGCCCCAATTATTTTATTATTAAATTTATACAGCAAACCATATTTTGACATACAACTAGTTCCTTTACAAAGTAAAATGGACAAAGATTACTTTTAGGGCTGTTTTTATTACGATGTAAAGTAGCCTTAAATTCGTGAACTATAATATATATATATATATATATATATATATATATATATATATATATATATATATATATATATATATATATATATATATAAATCTATCTATCTATCTATATATTTACACTCTAAAAGATGTCTGTGAGTATACGTCTCAGGTTTCCTGGCTCAAATATACTTGAAGTCCGCTAAAAGAACTCATTCGGCGTAGTCTCTTAATCTTCTTAATAGTATCCTCAAATCACGTCGTACTGGATGCTAGAGTGCAAGATTAGAAATGTTTTTATCTGGATTTTATTTGTAGTGCTTAGATTAGGTGTTATTCCAGTCTTATGCGTATATTTGTATGTCTTACAATTTAATGTGAGTTTTGGCATCGATGGGGCAGAGAAGAAGAGTTGTCCCGTCTCTCCTCCGGTTCTTATCAAGTTACAAGACGATTCCGTTATGAATTACAAAGATCCAAAATGGTTATTCATCACAAGGGTGACAATGGGATTAATTTTACCCGTTATCTGATAGGCAATTCGTATTAGCTCTTATGTTAGGTAGAGTTAGGTAAGTTTTTGTTAGTTGTGTTTAGTATATTTTTAGTTCGTTTAAATTTCGATAGAATTGAATGTGTGAGAATGAGAGGAAAACATTTAATGTATAAACACATACGCAAACTAACATACACAAAAAAATCAAGATATACTGGCAGTTATAACAAGGATGAAAGGTTAAATTGAAAAAATAATCGTCACAATTTTGGATAGAGGAAGAAACAAAAAAGATGGACGCACCAACATCAAAACAGCCAAAATATTGAGGGACAAATTATCAAACAGGAACAAAGAAAAAATAGGGACTTCTATAAAAACTTGACCAAAACCAGAGACAAAAGAAGAAGCAGGCCTGGAAAATCTCCTGAATCTGCTTTTATTTACACATGCCAAACAACAGGACAGACCTAAAGAGTCAGAAAATCTCTATAATGGGAACGCTTCCAAAGAGCCGTCGAGTATGTCTGGTTAAATATCTGCTAAGAGACAAATAATTTCGAAGCATTTCATTCCACATAACTGTAACCTTTATTACGAGGGGTAGTAAGGGCAAGTATCAGTCCTTTTGCTCTAATTACACAACCTCGACCGACAAAGTCTATTTAACGCCAAATTCCAGGCTGTCAACGGACTGGATAGTTACACCTGTTCAGTCCAATCACAGAACACTCGTTTCCTCTAATCACTGCGAAGTATTGACAGTAGAAATCTATAAATGAGACAATTAAAGACGGCCCAATCTTGACGTCCAGTGGCGAAGGCGGTGACCTTTGAACTTCATAAGGTCATATTAGTAGCATTTAAGTGTGGCAGGATGAGGATGAAGAGAGAAGTCTAATTCTTAAAAGGTGTAACGTTGCGTATTTAAGGAAGCAGAAGGTAGGATGAAGAGATTTTAAGAAGCAAAATGGAAAAGAGAAGGAAGTGAAGAAGAAGAAGAAGAAGACAAATAAGCTTATTGAAACAATGTAGAATATAAAATTTAAGAGGAGAATAAGAGGAAGGCAGAAATAAAAAGAAAGCTACTCGCCCATAAATATCAAATATGTCGGTATATATTATTAAAGGAATTCATTATATAAATATGCGATAAACCAATGAAAGAATGGACCGGCAAATATCTTTCATGTCATGCATGTGCTGAAAGTAAAGAAGAATCACCGAATGAAAAAAATTAAAACCTTTTTTAAGTATGAAGATTAAAGGTAGGTCGGATTATTTAAGTTTCATAATCGCTATATTTCTATTTGCTATATTCAACTCTCACCACTATGGAGGTAGTCTACCAGACTTTTACACCACTACCTTGAATTGACCCTCTGGTTTGTACTTATAGCCGAGAAAATGGAAACTAAAGGAGAAAATGTAAAGTTAGATACAAAGTTTACCCTTTGCGATTTCCCCGTCGTTCTTGACTAAAAGAAAAGTAGTGGTAAAAGATTGACTATAAATTTACTTAAATCTTTCATTAAAAAATTTATTTTCGTTCTTCACCTTTGCCTTTTCACGCCAATGAGAAAATTATAAAAAAACAAAATCCCTGAAGGCTTGAGAGTTTTATAAATTAAGCTCATAAAGAAATTTGTGAGGTTATGAGATGTGCTAGACGGAAGGTGCTGGGTAACTTTACAGGGACCACAATAAAAGGAGAGGGTCCGAAACTCTCATACCTCACTCTCGTTTCAAATTGGAGTAAATTTGATCTTACTAGATTAACTTCGCAAATTATAGAGTGTGATTAAGGTGAAATGAGCGCATTTAATTCATATATGGTGCGGGAGTCTATTTCTTTGGATATTTTTTTCAAATTTCTCAAATTTTATGAAAGACTTTTTAAAAAGCCGTGTAGCAAAATGCTATCGTTGGTTTTCGCATATTTTCTGTCAATCAATATATAAATCCAAATTCATATTAAGTACACAAACGTGACAAGAAAAAAAGCGTTTCTGATTATTTCGACCATCTTTTAAAGAGAACGACCATTAAGACTTAAAGGCAGGCATGAGTGTCATTTCGAAAGGCGGAGATACGTGGGTCTTGGCCGTTAAACCTGGTCTAATTGTCAAGTATAAAACTAATCAGCCCCAGCTGCCATCTCACAGAGTGTTTTGGCAATTTTTCTGCATAACCATCTTTTGCCTACAGTTTCTTTCCTCAACTACACAATAAAACTAGCGAAATCGACATTTTCATGGAGGTATTTGTTTAATTACCATCAGAATTGTCCAAAATATGTTTTTGAGATTTGTTTCTTAAAGTGTCCAAGTTTACTTTTATAGAACACTATAAAATGTTACAAGGAAGAGAAATGCGTACTCGAAGAAAAGACGCGTCCAAAACTAGAGACAAATATCTAATAATTTTATGTCTACACTTAAAAATTAGTACCGTACATATATATGGCAACGCTGCCCGAGGTGTATTGTAGACTGAAACTGATGGTATAACTCATATAAGGATGGCAAAACGAGTTATGGTGGACAAACCCTTCAGAAAGTAGGTGGTCCAGTAGAAGAGTGTAGTTATAAGACTGATTTATATAGAATCCGAGGCATTGTAATCGGTCAAAAATGTTTAATTTTAGTCATTGTAAAAGTCCTTGAAGTTACTGATTTTGGCGACTTGATGAATAAACGTAGCCTCAATAAAAAAAAACTAAGGGAAGATCGCACGATGAAACAGATATTGACGTAGGACCAATTTAAGACAACAGCCGGTATTTGACGTGAAGTTGCCGAGAACCTGAATCTGAATGTGTCACGTCAGACTGTCACGTAGCTTTAGAGAATTGGGCATCATAGCTCGCTCTCCTGCTGAAAAACAACTCATAAGTAAATAAATTAGCTAGTTTGCTTTTTACTAATGAGCATGTCCTTGGGAATGCAGAAATGTAAGACAAAGTTTTTTAAAGCGACAAAGGCAAAGTTATTATATGAGGATAGGGTGGCAAGCAGCATGTAAGCCACCGTACAGTTGAAAGATTACATCACACATGCACGAATGATATGTAGGGGGGAAATTAGGCGTGAGCATTTTGGTGTGTGGCATGTTTTTCGCGTTAGATTCTCTCTATTTTTTCTGTTTATGCAGCAAAGAACACACTCCTCTATACGAGAAACTGCTTCGGAAACCTGACATCCGCTGTCTCTAAACATCATGAGTTCACGTGAGCCTGTTTTCAGCAGGGCAATACTCTGTGCCACACAGCAAGGAGGATGAAGCAGCTTCTACCTGCTTAAAATACCGAAGAAATAAACTAGCCCGTACAAAACACTGCTTTAAACCTGATATCAAACATAAGAAAGATTTATATCGGCAAAAATATTATGGTTCGGAAAGCGCCGGAAGTTGAAGAACTCTGACAAAGATTGGAAGAATGAAATAAATTTATTCCTTTTAACCATGTGACAAATCAGTGAAATCCAGCAGCCGAAGATTGGTTCAAGACATTTAAAACAAGTAAGTGCATAATTCTTATTATCTTGGCCAATATCCAATAAAGTACCTTGGTTGATTTATGGTTATGGGGGCATTTATATTTAAGTACACACTACATTCGTCATAACTTTTTTTTTATCCGTTTTAATAAATTATAGTAGGACACTATCATAAGTGAAATTCCGTGAATATTTGCTGGAATTTACCTGAAAATTAAACGAGCATTGTAAAGAAAATAATGATTTTGATATCGTCTCTTGTTCGAAGCGCTCTTGTATATCTAGAAACATAAGTGCAATCTCACTTTAAAAGCTGAATCCTGCATGGATCCGTTAACTTTCATGAGTTTCATTGTTAGTATTATGTTAATAGTTTTGATCAGAGTTAGTTTAGATAACTTTATGCTTACATATTTTATTGAGGTATTGAACTATAGACACTTCACTTAAACTTAGTATAAAAAGGCATAATATATAAAAATAATCTAAAAAATATGATAGGAAACATATAAATGATATTTTAGCCCCTTAGGAATTTGGCAATTGCTTTATTCTAGGCTTTTGGGAAAATTTGCACTTCATTCAAGGACTATCAAGTGCCTCTCATTCATTTGTCTAAGCCTCTTCTAATTCAATATTGTCCAAGATAAGAAGATTAATTGATATTTTGGAGTCTCTCACCTATTTTGAGTTTAGTTTTATGCATTCGACCTGGTAATTAGTTTTCTCTAGAGTTAGACGAAATGACTAACTAAGATAAGAAAGCTAAAGTAAAAGAAGTTAATTACCATACCTAAAAATCACAATAATTGAGCACACCATAAAATTGAACTGACCAGAGGTTTTTCTTTAAAAATTTGAGCGTAACTCTTGTAGTCAGAAGCACAGTACCCTGCGCCTCCTGCCTTAAAAGCCTCTAATAATTTGTTCAACGAGAAAGTGGCTGGAAAAGACCTACACGCAGGGTTGTTTTTGCATATAAATAAAAAAATGTTTATCTCCAAAGAACAACTTGCGCTCATATTTTACAATTGAGAATATTATGGAAAGTTAAGAGAGTTACTAAGCATTAGTGTTGGAGTAGGTGAAAGCAAGCCTTTTAGCAAATTTAAAACAAATATTTGATGGACAGGCGTCTAATATCATACAGTACTCCTATATTATGAATCAGTTTAAAATGGAATCTCACTAACCCGCTGATATGGCGTTGGATTTGTAACATAGAAGCAAGGGCTGAATCTCAGCAAGCGCATAATTAATACCTTAATGAAGGAAATGAAGCTGGCCGCCCATTGGGCAGATTCACAGCTACTCGCTCTCGATTGAGTACTCAGCTCGACACAAATTATTATACATATCCAATGGCGACATTGCTATATTTTCCCTTCTATTCTTCACAACACAACATTAGCGCACTTTTCTATATTCCCGACCTTTGCCGATTGAGTTGTAGTTTTCATAACGCGGAACTCAAGACACCCCTCCCAGTGGTGTCGATTGAATCCACCGTTGCTGGTTAATATAAAAAACACAGAATACCCACTCCCCAACGAAAACCTTCCTAAGGTGCCTTTGAATTCACTAGTGATTGTCATTTACATCTTTATGTAAAGTTCTTTATTCAGTTTGAGGACATCGTCCATCATGCGAAGGTCAAATAACCCTTCCCCCGGGATTTGAAACCACAAAACCTTGTGGTAGTCTGCAGAAGTATGTCAGAGAAAGGTAGACGCATGATTTTTAAGTTGTTCCTAATTTTACCTGGTTCATTCTTAAGGAAAGTAAAGAATAGAGTTTCGGCAGAATTGAAATGTGTTTCCTCTTTTATGTGGGCTATTTTTACATTCATTCCTTCTTAATGCGCTACTTTTTCAGTTTCCAATAGGTAAATGGTACATAAAAAAAAATGGGTAGGGGTGTTGCCACCAGGCCGCACTCATATAAGATGCCTCTTATAATTCTGTGGGATCTACAGTTTAACTTGGAATCGAAACAACAAGTAACTACATTGTATGACACTTGACGTGAAGAAAATTAGAAACGGTGCGCCATCATGCAACTTGCCATACCCGGCGTCGCTTAACTTCGCTGTAATTAAAAACAGAGTTTCAGCACGGCGAACCCGTATCTCAAATTACATGGTATGTATAATACATCATTTAATTCCTTACTCCATATACAGATAATAGATATTTGATATTTAGTGTTTTAGCAATGTTGGGCAGACTATTTTGATTCAAATTTATTATTTTTAGGTGAAACACTTATTTTCTTGATTATAAATGTTTGGAGAAAAAGCTTCCTACAGAATCTGGCTGAGAAAAACAAAACCTTCTTCCATCGTCTGGATTTCTTTATTTTCTAGATACTAAATGTATGAGGGGATTGGTTAGGTGATCTAATAGAAGTAAATAAATAAGTCCAATGGCATTTGACAGGAAAATAACCCCAAATTTGAGACTTGTTTCTATATAGGTTAGAATATTGAAGGTGATATGAGAACAATTTTTTGCTGGATGATAGGCATTTTTTCTAGAATGAATTGAGCCATGCATTTCTATATTTTAAGAAGTTAAAATATAATAATGTAGCTTGAGGTTCTGTTATGAAACTATGGCAATTAGAATTTCATTAGATTGCATTTGAGAAGAAGAATATTTCCATATTAAAGCAAGAAAATTCCTCGAGAAAGATTTTTAAAAATTTTTAATTTAAAATTTAGATTTCACTTCAGAATTTTATTCCATTGTAAATTTTTACAAAGAACATATCCAAAACAAAACACGTTTTGAACCATCCTTTAGATTACTGTGTATTAATATATCACATAGTGATCAGTGTTAAGACATGTTAGATATCGAGATAGGTGTTTCTTGTGAGAAACAAATTTCGAGTTTTGACATTGTTTTCACATTGTCTGGTGGAAGTTCTGATTAGTTCTTTAGAATAAAATAAAAGATTATGTAAAATTGAAAACATTATGACGCAGAAAGGATAAATGTTTCGTCATATCAAGGATTAAATATTTCTTTGAAATTAATTAAATCCTGGGACCTTTGGAGTAGAGAATCCTAATAAAAGTAGTAAAATAGGAGATATGATACATAAAATAATAATAATTAAATGATAAAAAATAAAATTACGATTATTTTTATTTTACCTCTAAAATTATTCTTTTAAGCTTCTAAAACGCCATTAAATTGCATTTGTTTACATTCTGCTTCAATATCATCCGTGATTTCAATGTTCCAAAAACTGAAATACATGACAGGAGCATTTATACCCCCCCCCAATCAAATTTATTACTCAATTTCAATATCGTTTCTGAACTAAGATTTACACAATTTCGATCCTCAAACTAAATTTGATATACTTGTTTTGGATTTTCAAAACCTTTTAATTAATCTCCTAACGCTAATGTGTCTCATTTTATGAACATTTTATAAACCACCTCGAAAAATTAAAAGAAATTTTCCAATTTCTTTTCCATGGCAGGTAATAAGATTTTTTAGATTCTTTAGCTCTATTTATGTTATATTTTTGCAGGTGATGTTCGTTTTCTTATGGAGGCAATGCGCTACATGTGTAATTTCCTATAAATCTAATTTCATATATTTAATCATTCCCAGTTATGTGGGCAATGTAAATTAACTAACTTTCAAAGTTCTTAATTTGTAGAGTTACTTTTTTAACGAAATAGGCTTCTTTATAATGTATACACCTGATTAAACTTTTAATCTAAACAATATAGAGCTACTTCCCGTCATTTTATGATTTATGGCCAATTTTCTAATAATTAATATGTCATCCGATTTATTTTTTAATATTTTAGAGTAGAACCGGTGCGAAAAATGGTTCCTGCTCAAGTAGAAACTAAGAAATAAAAACCTTCCCGGAACTACCTATAATCTATTGACCTTTAAAAGTAGCGGGAAAAACGTTTTGGTCTTAGCCGGTTGAGCTTGGGACGTCATAGCGAAAGAGTATATGTTTATTATAAAAATATTTAGGGATCATTTAAGAAAAGTCTTGGTTTGCTAGATAAAAACAAACCAAAACATCGAAATGGTTAACCGAGAAAGAAAAAAGATAATGTTGAGTTATAAATTTATATAGTGAGCCTGAAGAAACTTTTATTTTTCAATAATTCTGAAATATATACAAAGTCTAGATGGAACGATAACTTCTCTTTTATATTACACAATAACGCTTACGAGGTCAGTTTAAATTGACAGAATATGATTGCCTATAACATACGTATGTATATTTATATTTTGATGCTGATATATAAACATGTTGGAAAAATGGATATACAATATAATCTACATAAGAGTAATGAACAAAACTCGAATCAGAATATAATCCTAGTGATGAGCTAATTCTTTCCATGAAATAATTGGATCTATCATCAAAAAAAAAAGCCTTAACGCTTATAATCTCTCAGACTATATTCTAAGAACAAGAGTTTTGGGATTGATTGAAAAATAATAAATATTTGTTTTCTCTAAGTTTGTATTTAAAAATTGACCAAGAGCAAATGGTAAAGTTCAGAAAAGAATAAATATGATTATCGAATACGGGGGAATTTTTTAAAATCAAAACGAATTAAAATGTTGAAGTTCAGAAAATTAATTAAAATTAAGATAGGGCTGTTTATGTTTTTGAGTATTTAGGTTGGTTATGTCTCAGGTTTTTTTAGCAAATTTATTTCTAATAATTATTTATAATATCAAAAAACAAAATGGTAAAGTTCAGAAATAAATATAAGTATCGAAATTTGGTGAAATTTTTAAAACCCAAAGAATTACAAATGGTGAAGTTCAGAAAATTTCTTTGTATATATCTTTTTCTATTCTTATATAAATCTATATTTTAGCAGCGTGATATTTTGAAAGGGGTGTAATTTAGTTTAGAGTTTCTTTTCAAATTATTATAATTAGCGAAGTTCAGAAAATCTATAATAATTTAATCATGGCTGCTTTTTTTAGATTTTAAATTTTAATCTTAGTAGCGAAGACTGGTTGTGTATATTCGAATCTTATATCAAACTTCTCACTAACTTTATATTTTCCATTTTAATCTTTATCAGGAAAAGATAGTTACCCTCCCCTAAGAACAAGTAAGCAAAAGGAACCTATTAAATAAAATTTAGATGCGAAATAAATGAGCTCTGAGGATTTTGTTTTCTAGATTTCCCACAAATTTGAGTTATTTTCCTGCCTCTAGGCCTATAAAATAAGGATGTAACTGAAACACCAGACGAAAGGAACTTATTAAGAGACAAGAGAAGACTATTCTTATAGATGGAAAAATACAAATTGTGAAGTTCATAAAATGAGTTAAAACTAAAGCATAACAGGTTTTGGGAGGTATTTTCTGTATATAAAAGAAAGTTTAAGTAAAAAAAGGTAAGGATTATTCTTCCAGTATATTCAAAGAATACAGCTAAAAGATTTGATTGAGTTTAGGCCTAGAAAATCCGTATGGATTTGAACAAGGTCTGCTGACTAAATTCGCGTGCTCTCACTTATACTGATTTATCAACTGACGACCGTGAAAACTTTCAATAATTCACGGATTAACCTTGAGAGGACCTTAGCAATTATACCATTCGAAAGAGAATGTAAAACAACATTAGGATTTTGAATATCGTTAATATCGGCCGAATAGTTGTGAGGTTATTACCAAATAATTCTCCGGCTACTCTTTGGAGGACTTTGGCAATTATATTATTCGGAAGAGAATGTAAAAAATCTAACAGTCTCAAATTCTGGTAGTATCTGCCAAAAAGTTAGGATGTTATTGCCGAAACAAAATAATTCCCTGGATAATCTTAGGTGGTGGTGGTGGTGTAAGTAGTGTAGGTGGTGGTCTTGTAGGCAGTATAGGTGGTTTTAAGTGATGGTGTAGGTGGCGGTGGTGGTGGAGGTGGTATTGGTGTACTTGGTGTAGGTGGTGATGGTGATTTTGATGTATTTAGTGTAGGTGGAAGTGTAACTAGTGTTGGAGAATGTGATGTAGGCGGTGGTGGTGTAGGAGGTAGTGAAAGTTGTGGTTTAGGTGGGATATGTTATGGTGTAGGCAACATTGGTGTAAGATTTGTAGGTGGTGGTGGTGATGTAGGGGGTGTTGGTGATGTAGGTGGTGGTGATGTAGGTGGTGGTGGTGATGTAGGTGGTGGTGGTGATGTAGCTTGTGGTGTGATGTACGTAATGGTGGCGATGTAAGTGATGGTAGTGATGAAGGCAATGGTGATGATGTAGGTGGTGGTGGTGTAGATGGTGTTGGTTTAAGTGGTTTAGGTGGTGGTGTAGCTCGTGTTGTAGGTGGTGATGATGTAGTTGGTGGTGGTGATGTACGTGATGGTGGTGATGTAGGTGGTGGTGATATAGGTAGTGGTGTAGGTGGTGGTGCAGTTGGCGGCATTTGGTGTGTTGTTGGTGTAGGTGCTGTTGGTGTAGGTGTTGTTGGTGTTGGTATAAGTGGTTATGATTTAGGTAGTGCTGGTGTAGGTGATGGTACAGGTGACTGAAATGTTAGTGGTGGTGCAGGTGACGGCAGTGTATGTAGTGGTGATGTAGCTGGTGCAGGTTAGCGTGGTACAGGTGCTAGTGGTGAAGGAGGTGTAATTGTAGTTATTTTAGGGGGTGTAGTCAGTGCTGGTGCAGGTACTGGTGGTTGTGAAGGTAATGATGGTGTAAGTGGTCGTTTTGAGGGTGTAGATAGTGGTGGTATAGGTGGGGGGGGGGGTATTAAGGTGCTGTATATGGTAGTGGTGAAGGTCCGGGAAGTGTAGGTGGTGGTGTTGTAGGTGTAGGTCGTGTTGGTTAGGGGGTGGGGTAGGTGGTGAAAGATGTGGTAGTGTAGGTGATGCTGTTGTAGGTGGTGGTGTAGATGGCGGTGTTGTAAGTGGTGGTAGTGTAGGTGGTGATGTAGCTAGTGGTGTTGCAGGCGTTGATGGTGTGTGTGGTAATTACATAGGCGATGTAAGGGAAGGTGGTGCAGGTGTCGTTGGTGAAGGTGGTGTGGTCTAGGTGGCGGTGGTCTAGGTGGTGGTGGTGTGAGTAGTGTAGGCGGTGGTGGTTTAGCTGGTAGTGGTGTATCTCGTCTAGGTGGTGGCGGTGGTGGTGGTGTAAGTGGTATTAGTTGTGTAGGTGGTGGTGGTGCAGGTGGTGAAGGTAAGGTAAGTGATGGTGGTGTACATTATGTGGTAGTGGTGTAGGTGGTGAGGAGGAGTGATATAGGTGGTGGTGATTTAAAATTTGTCAACAAAGTATCTGGCTACTTTCAGAAAGAGAGAAAACTCGATTACAGAGAGTTTTCATTAGCTTCGTCACATTAATGTCATTCACTATTTATTTGAAAAAGAAATAAAAAAGATTTAGAAGTAACATTGAGCTATTCAAAGTGATGTCCTCAAAATAGTGACGCACCTTATATATATATATATATATATATATATATATATATATATATATATATATATATATATATATTATATATATATATATCGAGCGGCTCCAAAATCTAGTTCTCATAATTTAAATAATTCTCTCTCAGTAGCCCTTATCCTATGAATACGATATTAGAAATTGTTTTTAAAAAATCGATTTTGCACCATAACTAAAATTTGAAAACGATATCTTTTAAGCTTTTCCAAAATTTACAAATATATATATTTTTCACAAAAATATATAAAAAATATTAATTTATTTAACTAGGTAAATGATATATTGTACCACTGTCCATTTGAAAAACTTAGTCTCTTTTCCACACAGATTTTATTCGTTTCACATCACTATCATCAATTTGCTGCCACTCTCGTAATAATTATTTCCTTTTATTTCACGTTCAGTAAGTTTTTAGCGGTGTCTTGGGTAAAAGATTTTCTCAATGAATTCCAAATTAAATCTTCCATTGATTTACAGAAGAAGCTTCAAGGCGACCAGTCATTCTTGGTAATGAATTTTGGCTTATTATCATCGAAAAATGCCTCGGTGGCCAAGCTTGAGTGTGAATATGACCTATCTTGTTACAAAACAAAAATCCTTATCGCTGAGCAACAAAGTATATCGTAGAGGAGGCAAAAATGGACAATATTTTAATCATAGCAAGAAATTTGCAGTATTGAGGAGCAATGAAGCATATATGTGTGAGAAAGAGATCTCCGAATATTTTTTAGATATTCGGAGAAATTAATTGATACCGTTTAAAAATATATGTAATAGTGTGAAAGGAAATGTTTTAAATTCTGTTAAAATATCGGTTCTATGGATCTGCAGGTTAGTGAAAAAAAATTACTTAGATGATGAAAACCTTTCACAAGCTACACGACAGATCAAAGCCCTAGCTATCAAGACTCTTGATCTAAGGTAGGATAGAACAAGTGTTCAAAAGCTGCATAGCATTAAATAAGAACATACTTTCCCATTTTTAGGAACGTACGAGTATGTTAATTTTTCTACTTTGCGCAATTCGTACAAATTTTGTATCATAAAATTGACAAAAAATATTGCAAGAACCAAAATGTTTAGATTTTTATGTAAATGAGCAAAAGAAAACAACTTCTATTTCTCAGAAGGAGCGAGCCATGGCCACATCGTCTCTTCCGGTCCTCAAAAACGAATACTGAAAAACCTCGTAATTTGCGCTCTCTTTCTTCACGATTTTTCTATAATTTTGAAGAAACATCTTTTGCGTCGAGAGTTTCTTTTCCTTTAAAACGGTCATAAATTGAAAAAATATGTGATAGCCCCCAATCAGCAATTGTTTCAAAACAAAACAAGAAACTAAGCATTGAATTTTAAATTTAAAATTATAAAAATCTCAAGAAAGCTTCTTGGTTGTTCATAACGGTGTCTCTAAATTTAGCGAAATCTTTTGTAAGATCCATCAAGATAAATGTAAACAAAATAATAGAATGTTTTGAAACTCTCCACTTTACAAAAAAACGGGCCTGCACACAATTTTTTTTATATATCCTTCCTTCATTCATTCACAAATCATCTTTACTTTGCAGGACATGACAGAAGCAACGCCTTTAAACACAACTAGATTTCAGAGGGAGCTCCAGATAAGAATATACTGTGTCAAACATTACTAAATGACAGGCTCGTTCAAAAAAGTGCAGGACACTTTCGAGCATCAGTTCGAATGTGAATAAGGCACCTCCAAGAGCAGAATTTAGGACTGGGTGGACCAGTTAGAGGACTAGGGAACAGTAGAGAAGCTCAATGCAGCCAGTGACAACCGTTCAAGCCATTCCAGCCTCCCCAGGAAGCGTACAGCTGAGCTGTTCGAGAGCGTGAGAGAGTCAGTTCAGCAGAGTACAAAACGCTCTAAACGCAAGCGAAGTCATTGCATCGGTATATTCCGTGAGACTTGCAGGAGATTGCTAGTAATGGATTTAAAGGCCTACCCATAAAGAATACTGACGAACTAGAGCCTTAGAGCCTCAGACAAGGAGCAGAGAAAGGCTATGGCAGTCTGGATACTGGAGAAGATTCAGGAGACACTAACTTTCCTTAACTTCCTTCGGACCTTAGATGAAGCTCACTTGCATCTTGAAGGAAAGGTAAACTTGAAGACAAATGTCTTCTGAGGGAACTCCAGACCAAATCAGGTAGCCACCAAGCCCCTACATTACCCTAATTACACGGTACGTACTGCAATCTCAAAAGAGAGGCATCATCGGACCATTCTTCTTCGAGGAATCTGGCGCGACAGTAACAGTTACCAAGGAGCGTGATGTCGAGGTCATCGAGACTTTTAAAAGGAAGCTGCATACCCTGTTGCCGTCGCTTATTGGGAGTTTCTGGTTTCTGCAAGATGAAGCAAGCTCTCACACCTCAAACCTGTCCCGAGATTAGCTGAAAGAAAACTTTGGAGACCGTGTGATCAGTCTCAAGACAGATTGTGATTTGGGACCTCACAGCCAAGACCTTAGTCCCCCAGATTTCATTCTCTGGGGTAACATTGAAGACAGAGTGTACGCAGAGAGACCAATGAGCATCACGGAGCTTAATGAAGCCATAAGGGAGGAGATCAGAGGCATTAGTCGGTCTGTGTGTAAGGTCGTTATAAACAACCTCGTGCTGCACCTCAAGAAATGCACAGAGATAAATGAAGGTCATCTCGAATATACGCTGTAGAATAATAAAGAAAGGTCCAAAGTTACTCAGGTTTTGATATGCCGTTTTTAAACACAATAAACTAGTTATCACCAAAGGTTCATTCAATCCCGGCATTAAATTAACAAATAAGGCCTATCGAAATTTAGGGCCCATTTTGGGGGGTTCACCCTGTATTATTATATATATTTATACAAGGTATTTCAAACAAGACTATAGGTCATATATTTTGCAATTTATATTTATAGTAATCCTTAATTAAATATAAATTAGTAATCTTTGTATCAAAACGTTATACCAACTTGTTTGTATATACAATTTAATCAACTATGCCACTTGCTCAAAAAGTTCTGCAGTGGCATGAATGCACCTTTGAGAGCGTCAACAAACGGCTTAAAGTGTGTAAGAGAATGGCCTAACGCATCCACGCCTCGCCTCTATCACATATCGAAACTCATGCTTCCCACGTGCATCCTGCGAGAGACAGTAGAACGGCGTCTTATCACCCACTATTCCTAAGTTTAATGAAGGAGGTTCAATCCCCCGTTTGCCTCCAGGAGTCGATCTGGCCAGATTGAATTAGGCTTATGGGAAAATAAGATTTCTACAAGCGCTACCGGGACATTCCATGGAAGTCCCCCATTGTCCCCTACCCCGAGGGCCTGGCTCTGGCTATTTCGGCGATAGAATTTCGCGTTTGAAGCAGATCCCGATTATCTTTGCGAGGCATCACGCCAATGCGGTCTCTCTTGTATACCTAGGAACTCTCTACCTCGAGAACCCCCTTATTGTCCAGAAGAGGACAATATCCTTGAGTGTCAAGGCTCGTGCCCCTCGAGACGCCAAATCAACAGGGTTCCCCTGTTGTTCAGAAAGAGAACAACTTTAAAACAGTCATTGTTCTTTAAGCACGTTCGACAAGAAACGGTTCTCGCTCCCCTGATATCACGTCAGTGGTAATTTAATTCCCCCCTTTTAACGTTCTTCAAGAGAACGCTTGGTTACACCAATAATCTCAACTCTACATCCAGAACATCTTCGGTATCCGGTCTCAAGGATCGCTTGTACTTCCGAGCCCCACTTCGCTCTCAGTCCTTCCCCCCTCGTTAAGGACAATTCCCCTAAAAACCCCTTCTCCTAGAAAAGAAATTGCCAGTTGAACCGAAGATTCCTTCAAAACGCTTTCTTTTGCACGACGACCTTATTAATACATATACTACGCTTTGAATTTAACTATTTAACTTGGTGCCAACGTAACTCCGTGCTTTAACACGGTTTTAGCCAACCCTTTGCCTTCTTGTTTGTTTTGTCATTTTTAATCCCTCCAAATCTTAATGCTCTGCTTAGTCAAATATTCCCATGACCTTTTTCGTTTTATGTGTATCTCCCATTTTAATCCACGGTAATGTAAATATTTTTCATGTGTTGTTTTGTTAGATTGATTAATAAAATTCGATTTTATTAATGCTTGAAATATTATTTATCCTTGGGCTCTGTTCCACTTCTTAAGTACATTGAAGATAAATAAGCTCTCTCCAGGCCTATTTATTAACGTAGAGTTATTCTTGGTCATCTGATCAACCCCGCACTCGAATATAGAATAATTCCCACTGTGGAGAAATGGCTACATTAAGCCTCCTGGAGGAGTATAGGTACATTCAAGCCCCCCTCCCTTCATGAGGAGAAGCGTGGGAAAGGTAGCCGGCGAAAATGCTTACCATGTGTGATCTCCTCGCCGCTGTGGGCAGTTGGAGCTAACATATGTTTGAAGGCGACCACCTAAGGTCCTTAAACGACGCTCTAACGATCGCATGACCTACGAGACCCATAAACCCGTGGTTAGGAAAAAAAAACGGTGCGAGTCAGAAGGCACGCCAAGTAGCGGTGCGGTTACGAGCCTATAATTTGCGAGCTGACTTGGGCACCCAAGTGCCACCTAAGGAATTCTCACTCTCCCCAGATGCTAACTCACCATTCGCTCCCCCCCCCTTTTGCATCTGTGGCCTGGTCACTTCCCCTTTAGATGGGGCGGCAATCCGCCTATAAATAAGCCCCGCAAAGAAAGAGAAGAGGATTATCTGAAGTCAATACGCCAGAGTAGGATTAGGTCGTGAAGATCGATCCATCGGCTAGACAAGAAGATTTTTAGAAGTCGATTCGCCAGAAGAAAGATTAGTTCGTAAAGATCGATCCTTCAGCCATACAAGACTATTTCCGTGAGAAACGATAGGATCAGATTGAGAAAATCGATCCCCCCCTTTCAGGGCCGTATTAACCTAATTAGTCAAGTTTTATATCGGTGCCATACCGAAGAAGCCTTTTCCGTCTGCAAAGAAGCCCGACTGAAGAAAAGCAAAGCCGCTCACACGCGAGTGATTCTCACATCTCAAGCACCGTAAGAGTGAGAGGAGAAGAACCCTGCCCCAACGAACTCCCGTTCTTTAATTACGATTGAAGAATCATCCCCCGGCACAGGCGACAAGCAATCCCTCCTCGAAAATTCAAGCAGCGACGAAGCAACACTTCAAAGCGAGAGATAAGTCCTCCAGCGACATCCGGCAATCCCTAATACCTACCTGTAAGTTAACAATAACATTTATATCTCTATTGCGATAGTAGAAGTTTAGTACGTCCCACGTTTTAAAGGAGAGTAGAAACCATTATTCTTGAACCTAGGTCATATGTGTTTGTAGATGACAGTACATTAATTTAATGTTTTATGCTAAACAAATAGGGTCGTGATAAAAATACTAATTGGCAATTGGTTTGTTTATTGAAAGCCTACTTGTTTATGTTTTGTCATTTAAAATTCCTTGAGGCTAAATATAGAAATGCTTTTACTGTTGGTTTGTAATATTTAATTTAAAATACATATTTATTTTTGGTAGATTCTGGTGTTTCCTCTTATCCTTATGTGTTTAAAAATAGCTCTTCCTTAAGGACTAAACCACTAAAATAGCACTCTTAGAACAAAGCCTACTTCATCATAGAAGTACCTAACGCCCCTTAAAGCATACCGCTACTAAAAGGGTGTCAAAGCGTAGAGTGATCAAAGCCAAGGGTCATTCTACGACATATTATAAAAGTGGTGTCAGGTCTAGAGGTTTTATATTAGAAAGAACCCAGCAGTGTCTATTTAAGGAAGAGCTAACACATAAAAGGAACACCAGGAATAATAGAATATTTGACGAGTGGGAAATTGGTAAAGTTAGAGGTGGATACCATCTAAAGGTAATTGTTAGGCCAAGTGGTAAGTTTCGGTGGTGGAATAGGTCAGGCTTGATTAAAAACAAGGTAGATGACTGACATAAGCGCGATGGAATTGTTTGACCTTTATCGGAAGCAAGGTCAAAGCCTCGGACTGGAAGGAACCGAGCTGAACTCGTTTATTCAGGAGAAAGAGAGAAATGAAAGAGAAGAAAGAAGAGAGGAACGTAAAATGAAAATGGAAGCTGATGAAAGAAGAAGAAAGAGGAAAATGGAAGCAGAAAAGACGAAAATGGAAGTTGATGAAAGAGAGAAGATAAGGGCCCACGAAAGAGCTCTTAGTAAAGACCAGTTAGAGGTGCAGTCAGTGTCATCTAAAACAGGAGTGTCACCAGCGGCCAGCATGAAACTCCCGGAGTACAAGGACGAAGAAGATTTATGCTCATATCTCTCCCATTTTGAGAAAATATTTGAAGTCAATAATTGGGACCTAGAAGAAGATGAAGTCGCCAGACTGTTACTGCTACTCAATCGTAGGATGAGAGAGATATTCGTATCTTTACCCTCAGAAGCGACTGTGGACTATTCCACTCTCAAAGCCGAACTTCTCTCAGCTACAAACCTTAACCCGGAAGAATATAGGATGAAGTTCAGGCAGTCTCGTATAAGACCTGGACAAACATACAAACATTTTGGCTTTGATCTTCGTCGAAGCCTACAGTTTTGGATGGAGTCAGAAGGGGTAGAGAACGAAGTCGCTGCGGTCGTCAACTTCATGCTTAGAGATCAGTTACTAAGTACACTACCCCAGGAAATCCGTGCATTCGTTAAGGACCGAAAAGCTTCTACCTTCAACGAGTGCCTGGACGAGGCTGACCTCCACGCGGTAAATCATCGGTTATATCCTAGGGAGTACAAGAAAGAGAAGGCTCCCTCCCCAAAGAAAAATGGGCCGCCACCCAGGCATTTACAGAAGAAGCCCTTTAAGTTCGCAGCAGCAAAAGGAACTTATAAACCAAATTTTGGAGGAGAAAAAAATCAAAAAGAAGTTAGGATTCCACAAGGATCATACCCTAATACCGGCACGTATGCCAGGAAGCCCGTCACTTGTTATACCTGCGGGATAATAGGTCACCTGAGTTTCCAGTGCCCACAGAACTCCCGACTGAGGGAGACCTCGAGACAACAGGTGCAAAATCTGACTGCCGCGATCCAAGCAGGACAAGCTAATTCGTCCTACGTCCCCGCGCCAACATCCGAAGGGCCCCAGCAACAGGTAAACTTTCTATTCAACAAAAGTTCGCCAGGCGGCCTACAATTTGAAGAGGGCATTGTTAATGGGTGCCGAGTATCCACTTTAGTCAGAGACACCGGATGTACGTGCATAGTGGTATCCGACAAGTTGCTGCCCCCAGTAAACCCTGCCCATAAGAAATTCGCAATCGTCCACGACTTTTTAGGACGCGACAATCGATTCCCCGTCGTGAGATGTCACATACAATGCAGATATTTCACCGGTTGGACGGACGTGGTAGTAGCCCCGATTAAGTTCTGCGCAGTACTAATCGGACAAAACCCCCTAATTCCCCAGCAAGAAGTGGCCCAACAAGTAGTCACCCGGGCACAAGAAGCCCAGAGGAAAGAGCAACCTGCTAAGTTGACCCCGAGGATTACCCTCGAAGACAATGGGTTCAAATTGACTTCCTTCGCCAGTGCTCAGAAGGAATGCCCCACTCTTTAACCTCTATGGGAGAAAGCTATTAAAGGTGAAATTCTCCAAGTGAAAGGAAAGAAGCCTATCCAGTATATCGTAGAAGACTCACTTCTCTACCGTACTATCAGCGAGGAGGATAAGGAGAACAAGAAAGCACTGTGTGTACCTCAAGAATACACGCAAAGAATTTTGAATACCGCGCATGATGGAATATTAGCCGGACACTTTGGGCACAACAAAACGGCGCAGCAGATATTCCGACACTTTTATTGGCCCCAGGCCGCCAGGGAAATTGTGGCCTATTGCCGATCATGCGACGTGTGTCAGAAGGATCCCTCCAGAGGACGGGTACCTCCCGCTCCCTTACAAAAGGTGCCCGTTATTACCGAACCTTTCTTTCGAGTGGCAATTGATTTGGTGGGACCAATTCACCCCCCTTCAAGTAGAGGACACTCCTACATTCTCACCCTAGTGGATTGTGCCACCCGGTTCCCAGATGCCGTGGCCCTACGGAAGATTGACTCTATTTCCTGCACGGAAGCATTAATTTCAATTTTTGCACGAGTACGCCTGCCTAAAGAAATTCTATCTGATAGAGGGCGCCAATTCACCTCAGAATTGATGGAGTATTTTAACAAACTTCTGTTAGTCAAGCCAATTTTTACGAGTCCATTTCATCCAGCCGCTAACGGAATCTGCGAGAAATTAAACGGGACTCTCAAAAATATATTGAAGAAGTTGTGTCAAAACAACCCTACACAGTGGCACAGATACCTGCCTGCTGCCCTTTTCGCCTGCCGAGAAATACCTCATCGGACGTTGGGATTCTCGCGCTTTGAGCTATTATACGGGAGAAATGTGCGAGGTCCTATGAGTATTCTTAAGGAATTATTTTCCAACGCGAAGCTCGAGCAAGAAATAAAATCGTCTTACGCCTACGTGATGGATATGCGCGAGCGCCTAGAATACTGCTCTGGCTTAGCTCGAGAGAACGCCAAGAAAAATTTAGCCAAATACCGGGACTATTTCGATATGAAAGCAAAGGCTCGAAAATTAAAGGCAGGAGATGAAGTCTTATTATTACTCCCGACCGAAAATAATAAGTTATGGGCCCAGTGGAAGGGACCGTTTGAAGTAATCGAGGCACGGGGTCCAGTCGATTACTTGATAGATACCCCAACAGGGCGAAGAACCTATCACATAAACATGCTAAAAAAATATCACCGCCGCGCGTGCATAAAGAATATTACCCTTCTAGACGAAGAAGAGCCGATGGATGCAGTTTACCCGGGTACGCCCCTGCAAGTCATACACACCGTGTGTGTGGAACAAGACGAGGAATACGAACTTCCCTCGCTCTCACCTACCCCGGAAGACCCTCGGGTGGATTTAAAGATAAATCCCCACTTAGAAATTCAACAAAAAGCGGAAATGTTGAACTTGCTCATGGAATTCCCAGAAGTCATTTCTGAAAACCCCGGATGTGCCAAGGATTTTTTCCATGAAATAAAACTAAAAACTAATTCAGTGGTTCGGAGCAAACCATATCCTTTACCAATCCACCTACGAGAAGCCTTCAATAAGGAAGTCCGGAATTTACTAAAATTGGGAATTTTAGAGCCATCGGAGTCCGATTATTGCTCCTCCATAGTAATGGTTAAGAAACCTGATCAATCATTTCGGATGTGCGTGGACTTCCGAAAATTGAATTCATTGACCGTTTTCGACGCCGAGCCCATCCCACTAATAGATCAAAATCTCCATTTATTTGAAGACGCTAAATTCATCACCGAATTGGATTTGTGTAAAGCGTACTATCAAATACCTCTCGCTAAGGAGTCCAAAAAACTGACGGCTTTTGCGACCGAGAGAGGTCTGTTACAGTTTACCAGGCTACCCTTCGGACTACTTACAGCCGGTAGCAATTATAATAGGATGATGAGGCGAATTATCGCTGGACTAAGCGACGTGTCGTTTTACTTCGACAACGTGTACGTAGCTACCCGTACATGGGAGTCACACTTACACGCCCTACGCTCATTGCTGGAGAAATTGAAGGAGCAAGGTCTAACCGCCGGGCCGACCAAGTGTTATTTTGCCTACGAATCCATTGACTACCTGGGATTCAAAATAGGACAAAAACACTTGACTACCCAGCAAGAAAAAGTGGACGCCATAGTCAAGATGCCCCGGCCGAAAACCAAGAAACAACTCCGATTGTTTATGGGAGCGGCCTCGTTCTATAGGCGTTTTGTACCACACTTCGCTTCCATTGCGGCCCCACTGAATGATTTGTTAAAAAAGACAGCGTCAGACCCTGTCACGTGGAACCCCCATTAAATAACTCAGTTGGAGATTCTAAAAGGAAAACTCGTAACTGCGCCCATTCTTCGCTTACCAAATCCCAACAAGATCTTCGGTCTTCGCACGGACGCTAGTCGGGACGGGCTAGGCGGAGTATTGCTTCAATACGAAGATGACGAAACAGCCTATCCCATAGCTTATGTCAGTAGGAAACTGTTGAGTAGAGAAAAAGCCTACGCTACTATCGAAATCGAAGCTTTGGCCATAATAAGGTCCATAGGTAAATTCAAATATTATCTAATAGGGCGCGAGTTCAAGTTGGAATGCGACCATAAACCGTTGTCATACTTAGGTAAAAATAAGTGTAAGAATGGAAGACTCCTGAGATGGAGTTTACTCTTGAAGGAGTACCAGTACTCCATTCACTACATAAAAGGGTCCAACAATTGTATGGCCGACTCGTTAAGTCGGAACCCTGTCGACGATTAAGGAGCAGCCCAACTATTGTATTATAGCAAAGTTAAGTGTAAATCAGTAGAATTGTAAGTAAGTAGGGGCGAGTAACCCCCGAGTGGTAGGTAAGAAAATCCTAAGTTGGCACAGTAATATAGGAATTAATGTAAGGTCAGGTGAAATGTTATCGAGGCATTCCCGAGTGAACTAGAATTTATTGTATAATATAATGTTCCTTAAGTTACCAATGTATATTATTGTAAGCGTCGGATTGGAAACCCCCCCCCCCTCCCGTTATTTTCTTAAGAATGGAGGTAGATGTGGAGAAATGGCTACATTAAGCCTCCTGGAGGAGTATAGGTACATTCAAGCCCCCCTCCCTTCATGAGGAGAAGCGTGGGAAAGGTAGCCGGCGAAAATGCTTACCATGTGTGATCTCCTCGCCGCTGTGGGCAGTTGGAGCTAACATATGTTTGAAGGCGACCACCTAAGGTCCTTAAACGACGCTCTAACGATCGCATGACCTACGAGACCCATAAACCCGTGGTTAGGAAAAAAAAACGGTGCGAGTCAGAAGTCACGCCAAGTAGCGGTGCGGTTACGAGCCTATAATTTGCGAGCTGACTTGGGCACCCCAGTGCCACCTCAGGAATTCTCGCTCTCCGTAGATGCTAACTCACCACTCGCTTCCCCCCTCCCTTTTGCATCTGTGGCCTGGTCACTTCCCCCATTAGATGGGGCGGCAATCCGCCTATAAATAAGCCCCGCAAAGAAAGAGAAGAGGATTATCTGAAGTCGATACGCCAGAGTAGGATTAGGTCGTGAAGATCGATCCATCGGCTAGACAAGAAGATTTTTAGAAGTCGATTCGCCAGAAGAAAGATTAGTTCGTAAAGATCGATCCTTCAGCCATACAAGACTATTTCCGTGAGAAACGATAGGATCAGATTGAGAAAATCGATCCCTCCCTTTCAGGGCCGTATTAACCTAATTAGTCAAGTTTTATATCGGTGCCATACCGAAGAAGCCTTTTCAGTCTGCAAAGAAATCCGACTGAAGAAAAGCAAAGCCGCTCACACGCGAGTGATTCTCACATCTCAAGCACCGTAAGAGTGAGAGGAGAAGAACCCTGCCCCAACGAACTCCCGTTCTTTAATTACGATTGAAGAATCATCCCCCGGCACAGGCGACAAGCAGTCCCTCCTCGAAAATTCAAGCAGCGACGAAGCAACACTTCAAAGCGAGAGATAAGTCCTCCAGAGACATCCGGCAATCCCTAATACCTACCTGTAAGTTAACAATAACATATATATCTCTATTGCGATAGTAGAAGTTTAGTACGTCCCACGTTTTAAAGGAGAGTAGAAACCATTATTCTTGAACCTAGGTCATATGTGTTTGTAGATGACAGTACATTAATTTAATGTTTTATGCTAAACAAATAGGGTCGTGATAAAAATACTAATTGGCAATTGGTTTGTTTATTGAAAGCCTACTTGTTTATGTTTTGTCATTTAAAATTCCTTGAGGCTAAATATAGAAATGCTTTTACTGTTGGTTTGTAATATTTAATTTAAAATACATGTTTATTTTTGGTAGATTCTGGTGTTTCCTCTTATCCTTATGTGTTTAAAAATAGCTCTTCCTTAAGGACTAAACCACTAAAATAGCACTCTTAGAACAAAGCCTACTTCATCATAGAAGTACCTAACGCCCCTTAAAGCATACCGCTACTAAAAGGGTGTCAAAGCGTAGAGTGATCAAAGCCAAGGGTCATTCTACGACACCCACAAAGAATAATATCGTTGGAAGCCTTTTCTACGACAAAGTGGATGCTGTGATCTTGCGGCGGTAGAAGGAGGGTTTGTAATCTTAATTAATAAAAAAAATTTTATCTTCGAGATGTATAATAAAAAAGTCAGCTTCTACCACCGTTTTGTTGATGATTCCTTTGCAATTTTTAATAATCCTGCACATAGCCATCTTTTCCTGAATTTTTTGAAGACTTTACACCCCAACATCAAATTCACCATAGAATTAGATTAGATGAGATGCCCTTTCTTGTTTTTTTTTAGTCAGCCGAGATAATAACCAGCGAAAATTTCTAACAACTATTAACCGAAAAAAAATCAAAGTACTACTTTAGTTTTTGTGATTTTAGATAGAAAATATCCATACTAAGAACTTTAATATATAGAAATTCTCGCTAACATCCACCTACCAATCAATCCATAATGAGTTTATTTTTCTTAGGAAATATTTTCTAGCAAAATTATCTCATTCTCACCTATATGATAGTGTTTGATCCCCCTCAATCCTGCATAAAAGTTCCTAAAATGCTGATATATTTACTAATTTTAGAGATGAGTTTTAAACGATAGTTTTAAAAGAAAAATCCTATTCATTTTATAAAGATATTTCCCCCAAATCAACCCCCAAATTGTTTTTAGAAACAAATTATAGATAGGAAATATTTTTAGCAGTAAAGATCCTATTTCTTTGGAGTTCCGCACTGATGATGTTCATTGATTTAAATGTCCCAGTTGCACTGGGGCCTCTTACATTGGCAGCACTGTCAGGTCTCTTAGAGCTAGATTCTCTGCTCATACGGGGGTTAGTTAGCGCACAAGCAAAATCTTAAATAAAAAGGAAAAGTCTTCTATTAGGTAACACAACATAAGCTGTAAAACTGACATTTCTATTGATAATTTTCAAGTATTAGCCTTTAACAACAACCAAAATTGCCTAAGAACCCTCGAGTCCTTATATATCAAACACTACAAACCTACACTCAATGAAGATTTAAGTGCAATATCTTTATTAATTAACTAATTTTAATACAGTTTTTTAGTTTGTTTGTTTTTTTAACTACTGTTTGTTTAGTCGATTTTCCTCTCTCCCAAGCATCACTGTAACCTATACAATTATACATTAAAAATATGTTAATAAAACACAGTCCAAGGAACGATAATAATGTAATATATAGTATGCCTTGTTTGGATTGGAATTTATTCAATGTATGTCAAACATCTAAAGTTTTTCTGTAAAAACCAACTAACACCAAAACACAGTCTCGAAGGGATATTCCACTAATGCTTTGGCCGTCCATAGGCTTAAGATGGGTCACCAGATTAACGGGTAAAAAGCAGATACCATAATGCATATCAATCATTTTGTCCAAAAGATATCCTTGAATCGTTCTTAATCTCCAGCACAAAGGGAAAAAATATGTAAATATAAGTCCCGGTTTGTTTTCCTTAAACCCAGTTCAATCCTTCATTCTTAAATCCGACTTATCAGAGATCATAAAAATTCCGACCTCATAGGGAACGTTGCTCTGTATAAATACGGTGTATCTCTATCTTGTAAGCCATTGTGAGTTTTAAAATGTCAAGACAACAAGGAGTAACAACAAGGAAAGAAGGTACCTTAAAAGCCCTTAAGGTCCATTCAATGAGGGTACCTTAGGAATAGCAGTCGAGCGGCCACATCAGTGCTCAAATGCTTTACGTCCTTTCACGGCCATTTTTCAAGACCCTGTCTTGTCTTGACTTGAACTGGTTAACAGATTCACTGTTGACAACTTCCAATGGAAGTGCGTTCCAACTACCGCATATACTGTACGTGAAAAACTTTCCACAGAGATCGCGGTTGTAACGCTTCAGTTAAAGTTTGAAGCCGTGATTTCTTGTTCTGCTCTTAAGTGTGAAAATATCCCTGTAGTCAACATTGTCGAACCCTCGAAGTATTTTGAAAACTTCGATGAGCTGCCCACGCAGTCTACGGGTTTCCAACGAGAACAGATCTAATTCCTTTAGTCTATCTTCATAACTTTTATGTCTGATAGAGGGAATCAGTATAGGTGCCCTGGTTTGTACGCGTTCCAATCTCGCGATGTCCTTTCGAAATGAAGGACTCCAAAATTGTACGGCAAACTCCAGGTGTGGTTAAACAAGTGAGTTGTACAAATATAGTACAATCTCCTTGTTCCAAAATCCAAACTGGCGCTTTATATAGCCTAGCATCCTTTGGGTCTTTTTCTCCGCCTCAATGCACTGTTTCGAGAACTTGAGGTCACTAATGATTGTTACACCCAAGTCCTTGTCAGTGTCGGTGGATTCAATAGAAGTGCCCTTAAGGATATACTGAGATTGGAGGTTTCGATGGCTGATATGCATTACTTTTCATTTGTTCACGTTGAAAGGCATTTGCTACCTGTCTAACCACTCCTCAATCTTCCGAAGATCTTCCTACAAGCGTGCAGTATTTCCATCCTTTGCAACGTTAATACCAAGCTTGGTATCGTCGGCAAATTTGGCAATCTTGGCAACCATGTCACCGTCCATGTCGTTGACGTAGATGATGAATAGTAGTGGTCCCAGGACAGAACCTTGAGGCACCCCGCTAGTAACGGGCACCCACTTAGAAGCCTGTCCATTCACCACCACCCGTTGCCGTCTGCCACTTAGCCAGTTCTCGATCCAGCCGGCTACTTTTCCGTCTATGCTCAGCGCTCGCACTTACCGGAGAAGGCGGCGGTGTGGTACCTTATCAAAGGCTTTCTGAAAGTTTAAGTAGACCACATCCACCACCTTGTCGCGATCGTGCTCACTGAAGACGAAGTGGAAGAATTCCACAAGGTTCGTCAGGCATGACCGTTGCCTTCGAAAGTTGTGCTGGGAACTCCTCAGTAGCAGGTTTGACTCTAAATACAGTCATTTTGTCCACCATCAGTCTTTCATTTTTTATTACGTGGCATACACAAATATTTATACTTATCACACATTACCATTCGTCATTTTACCCATATATATATATATATATATATATATATATATATATATATATACGATATTGAAACCACTGTATAGGAGCAT
Source organism: Ceratothoa steindachneri (assembly GCA_963969495.1). Taxonomy (NCBI): domain Eukaryota; kingdom Metazoa; phylum Arthropoda; class Malacostraca; order Isopoda; family Cymothoidae; genus Ceratothoa; species Ceratothoa steindachneri. Next base: position 53,687,302 of record OZ018319.1, on the reverse strand, counting down.
AGAATTTATTTACGAGACTAGTTTCGGTATGAAGTTTACCATACCCTTTTCACTCGTATAATGAGAATGGAATGAACAACACAAGCAAGTTACTAAATATCTCAAAATCCCAACAAAACAAAAAAAACCCGAAGAAGGGGTCATCAATAAGAGGGTACGTTTCTAAGATCATTAAATAAACTGCTTAACTAAACTGCTTAGTTAATGATCCTAGAACCCTACCCTCGATTGATGACCACCTTTCTCCATTTCTTTTGCTTTGTTGGGATTTTGATATTTTTAGGAACTTGTGTTGCTCATTCCATTCTCATTATACGCTGAAGAGGGTATGGTAAACTTCATTCTGAAACTAGTCTCGTAAATAAATTCTATGTTCCTATACAGTGGCTTCACTATCATATACCATAACTCGGTATTCAGTTCTTTCACTTATATATATATATATATATATATTAGTATATAGAAATATTTTATTCACATTGTTGGCTGTATGTTCTTTTCTTTATATATATTAGAAACATACTCTTAAATTAAAGGGAATTGGAATTTTATATTTGCCTTTAAAAGTTTGTTTTCAATAGAGAAAATACTTTTAATTACATTCGCGACTTTAACTATCGCCGAGATTTTCCTTGTCTGTCGTCCTCAACAACTGCAATTTTTACCTAAATTAGAAATATAATGGTATCAAAGAACCCTCTTAAAAATCTCAATCTGCAGAATTCAGTCACCTAGAACAGTTAGTTATTGGAGATATTGAAGCTTTTCGTAATCAATCCCAACTGTCATGGTATTGTAAGGGCCGAGTGGTGGTACGTAAGTTTGTTCACGTACTTGAATAACTCCTTTATTACGTTTTCTCTAAGAGTGATATATTATTTTACGCTATTTAATCTTTAAGGATTTCTAGTGCCATGTGCAGCGTTTCCAGGATTGAATTAAATACTTAAAAATATATATTTCTTTAATTATAAGATAAAAAAATGAAATCTTAAAAACAAACTATACAGCTATGAATAAAGGAGTCTATGTTAGAATTACTAATTTAAACCAAATGAATATAAAGAAATGGTTGACTCCAAGCTCACTTTAATATTGGACCCTATTGACACACAAAACAAAAATAATTGAATTTCTTTACCTTTAATAAACCACCCGTGAATCCGGCTGAAGAATGAACTTGGCCTTGGATCTTAAGTAGACGGGAAAATGGTATGTGGTCAGGCGCGTGGGCAAGGAGACTGGTTTGAAGCAACAGGTGATTTCTGCGAGTTCGATGGATGGCCTTAAGCACGTTGTCCTAGTCAGATGATCTAAGCAATGGGATCGTGGAGGTATGTTTTTTCCAATTTTTGGGTAAATCATGGGATGCTTCGCACTGACGAGCGATGAGCAAACATTGATTCCTTTGACGAATGGGGGGGTTTTGGGGAGTTCACTTTGGGTATTCCTCAATGGCGAGGACTATCTCTGATTTTTAACCGAGATAAAGGGGTTTCTTTGACGAAAGATGTATGAGAGTGATCCTCAATTCAAAAAGGGCTAATTTTCGGTGTGACCCCCAGGAACTGGCTCAGAATAAGCATAAGCTTTTTCTTTGTTCCGTTCTTTGAGTGCCGTGCTGACGCCAGACCTCGTCGTGTCGATCTCTAACTCAATCTTCCCGTTCTTCTCCAGTTATAGGCCTATATACTTCACCGAACCAGTGGGGGTAGGGAAAGAGGGGCATGAGGGCTTAGGAATTAAGCCTCGCTCCTCAAACGACTCTTCTCCGAGCGTCTTTTACTTAGCCCTAAAGGCATCTTTTGACTCTTGGTCGCAGATCCTCTAATTTCGTCGATTACGCGAAACTAGATCTCAAATCTTAGGAGAAATAGTCCCTGTTTAACCATTGCTATTGCGCCTGGTCTCCTCCCCTTCGTATTGTTATGCTCACTGGCAAAGAAATCTGTTGATTCGTACTTCTAGTGGTTTGAGGAGGCCTCTGGCGGCCCACGGGTTGAGAAGAGAGAGGAGAGGGGGTTAATTAATCAGATTACACTGCCTAGTGCCACGACGTTGTGTTACTCGAACGAGGCATCTGTTATTATGGTGGGTATCGATTTCCCTGCATTCAACTATTGCCTATTTCTCTAGAAATATTGAAGCCTTTAATACAGACAAGTGTATAGCTATGTCAGGTGGCTCTCTCAAAGCCAATCTAAGAAAGTCAATTATGTATTTCCTTCTTATCCTAAATTATTCGTATCATAGTCCCGTGCTCTATATTTTTTAAGCTAATGACGCAAACTCAGTGCTATTTATTATTACTCCTCATCTGTCTCATTAGTTCACTTTAACGTTCTTAACATAAACATCAGGCGAGAAATTATATCGGGGAATGATTGAGAAAGCGTCATTCTTTCATTTGAAGACACAAAATCGATCTGAAGAAATTGCCGGAGCGGCTTTCGTTTTGCTAAAAAAAAATCATAAAAAGACGTTTCGCCTTTCCATTCTATTCTCAGAGCAGTTTGTTTGGAATGGACATTCACTGCATCGGTGGATTTGGGAACTTTCGGAAAAAAATGGTATTTTGCACGACCTTAAAAGACTTTCCGGAAGCAACCTTTTATCTAGAAAACGAGAAATAACCACATATTTTTCAGTTTATCGGGGATCCATTTGGTACACTCTATCTACGCCAAGCAGTACCTGTAAATAATGTACTAAATGAACTCTCATAAAAATAACTGTAATTTGGTTAATTCTATTTTACCTTTTGGCGTGGCAGTGCACGGAACTTTTTTTCCACTGCTGTCGGCAAAATATATCATACAAAATCTCAGCAAAACTTCATTTAATTTTCTAGTAATCAGAAGGAAAGTGTTTAAAATATTTTCTCGAACCTTTTGGTTGGTTGTATAAGCAATTACTGCATTACCTTTTAAACCGTAGGAGATAAATTTTGACTAGGAAACGAAACCAGAGAAATAGAATTTTTCAGGATTTGCAGAATGACAAGACTCTATTTTTAAGGTGTAGTGTAATTTATACTAAAATTATACCACAAAGATGTAAAATATAATTAAAGAACTCCGGAGACTTAAGAGCATCTCCTGTGAAAGTTTGCAAGAAGAGATCTTTAAAGAAAGTTGTGAAATAAAGGAAGTGAAAATGTGTCGAGGATATACAATTACAATTTATTTTGCGTGAATTGGCGGCTGTAGGGCCAGCAACTGTCAGTTTCATGCCAGGAGGGCCCGCTATTTTCAAGTTGTCAGTTGCAGTTAATGCCTTAAAATCGAGTCGTCAATCCATCTTACAGCAACCATGTGCCCAAAACGTGTTTATGTAAATATTATGAATGGTTGTGGATGCATTTTTATCGTATCACAAAAATATATGAAGAAAGTAAATATAAAATTAAATCAATAAAGATGTGTAGAAAAAGTGAGTGCAACAGGTAGGTTTTGGCTCTTCTCAAATATCGCCATGAGAAAATGCAACATTTTTATTTAAAAAAATTAAAACAGAAAAAGTTTTATAAAAATGAAAATGTACAAAAGATAGCAACTCAAATATAAAAAATGTGAAATTCGTTAAGGGGGCCTTGGAACATCAAGGTGTGGAGATTTACATCTTCCCCCTTCTTTAGCCAGATGTGCGCAAAATATCACCTTTACCAATGCTTCCTTTGCGGGACTCCAGAAGCCAAAGGTGTAGTGGTCAACAATGTGCAAGTGGAATAGATATATAAATCCCCCCCATCCCCAATTATTTTGTATGAGTAGAAACTGTCTGACCAATAAATAAATAATTCATTGACGATTAGAGGAAATATTCGAGGCTCATTTTGGATAGGAAAGGATGAAAACTAGAGCGATGAAAATCATTAAATTGAAGGGAATCATGTCTATTAAAATATACTAGATTTTTAAACGTTGAAGTATTGAAGTAGGATGTAGTCAGGAGATTAATTAATGGGTTAAGTGGCTAGTGGTAACTGATGGGGAACAGGCAACGCTAGTTTTAAAAATCCAATAGACAGTACACATTCACCAGTTTATTAAACCCGTTTTTATCTTTCTATGGTTATTAATAATTTCGTCATATTTATGTAAACAATTTCCTGAAGAGTCTATACGGTACTATGAGACTAGTACCGTAAAATATTGTGATTGCATCCCATTATTCTAATTTCTAATTCCAATTCCAATATTTCTTTTCAATTTAAACATTCCAAATCGACACACACATTCCTTTTCCAATCTATCATTCCTATTTTAATTCCAATTCCAATATTCGAATTCTAATTTCAGTCCCAATATACCAATATTAATATTCAAATTGCGCCATATATAGTTTTGTAGGGTCTAGTTGCCCACCTAGATAATGGAATTCACATAGAAATCAGTATGCAAGTAATGGGTTGACCAGATGAAAGCATATGCTCTTTCTGTGTGGAGGAAAAGGCACAGTCAGATCTGTAGTAGTGTTTTGCGACCAAGCATCGATTATAAAAGCCTTCGTGGCAGGTTAATTAAAAGAATGTGTGATATGTGGTTTGTGAAGTGGAAGGGAGATGAAATAAACAGCGGAACAGAACCAAGTGGCCATGCTCGCATGACCACTGCTCTATCCACTTCAAATGTGAGGCCTCTATATCCGCTCTTTTCTCTCTATTTCTATCTTTTTAACGTCTACAATGATTAAAGTTAAACTAATAAGAATATAGTTACTATGCTCTTTTTATCTCCGTTTTTTTAAAATTATAGTGATATTAGCCCATTAATTACCTAGTCAGACCACTTTCTCCCTAGTAGGTTGTGCAAACGCTTTTAGGTGATCCTTATTTCGTGAGAAAATACTAATAAAGAGAAAAGAAATAGAAGGTGAATAATTTTAGAACTGAAGAATACAGACGAGTCGCAATTCACCTCGAAGATTTACCCGTGAAGAAGATTAAAAAGTAAAAAAGAAGGAAATGAAAGAATAGAATAAGAAAAGAAGAAAAGAAAGGTAAAAATCACAGGGCTCTTCCAAACCCTCGTAGAAGCTAGGGATAGCGCCTTAGTTTAGTCTGATTTAGGATATAATAGAGATGGAAAGATTTAGTCATTGGCTAAGAGTTATCATTTGGCAGTTCGATTCCGATGAATTTTCGCAAAATACAGTTCTTATTATGCAGGTTTCCTCTCTACTTCCCCCTCCCCTTACCTCTCTTTTGTGATGTTACGCCACTAGAATAAATAAAACGCTCCCTTGATGCGTCCAGAGGTCCCTACGAGAAAATATATTGTGTATTGCGTGCTTGTGTTTACGGTCTGGGCTGTCCATATGTGGATTTTTTATGATTTCTTTGCTTTGGTTTCATCTTGTGCATGTTGCTGTTGGGGCAGGGTTTATTATGTTTTTATATTGTTGTAATATAGTGAAGTGCCGTGAGTTAAAATAAGGAGTTCTTCCAAAAATACTTCACCAAACTGGCCAACCATGCACTTTGATTGGAAATAAGATCCATAAGTCGTTACAACATATGGCAGCTATCACACAGTTAACCAAAAATCTAATTCCTAAACCAAGTGTAGCTCAATATATCACTCGTTCACCCGACAATAAGGGCATAAAAATATTTTTAAAAAGCAGTTTTCAAAGCAGATTTAATCGCAAAAGTCAACAGACACCATAAATGGTCCCCTAAGTATTACATACAAGGAACACAAAATCGGTTTAATACGATCATAAATAATCTCGTAGGTGGAAATAACCGTCTGAGCCACATCGGCACCTAATTCCTATTCTACTCCATCCGGGGTTGACTCATGTGGGTGTATAATACTGATATATAATTATTCTCCGTTCAAAAATACTTAAAGGCCCCTTAGAAAATTAGATATATTTACATTTTCTCTATATCCTGTGGAATTTTGGAACTTGTTTGCAATGATAAAAGAATACTCCTGGTTTCATTTATCGAAGAATTGAATTTTTTAGATTTGTTTTTAATCGTTAGGTTTGTGTAAGCTTGTGTGCCAAGGTTGCGTTATTAAGTATATGTATTAGAGGAGTTGGGTGTATGAATATATAATATTTGTCACTCCACGTATGTAAACTTTGTATGTATTTAATTATATGATTGTGACCCTCGTTGTATTGTCAAATTTGAATGTAGAACTTTATGTACCAAAGTTTTACTCTATATTTATGTGCGAATTTGATCTAATGCATTTTGGATTCTAATTATAATGAGATTACAATATCATAATCCAAGAGAATCCAGTACATATTAGAAGCACGACCTTAAAAGTATGAACCAAAGTCATTCGTGAGAGAAAAATCAATAGATTTTTTTTAGCATATCTGGTGACTGCCTAGTAGTGTAGTGGCCCTTAAAAATTTTAAATATTTTAAATCTAGAATTTTATGAGATGTATATACTTGGCATTATTACTTTTCCTCCCGTAATCTGCGTGCAAAAATGAGTTAATGGCTTAAGAGTGGTGAAACTATTTAATGATGCTCAATGGTGTCAATTGGAGCCTAGCATCTTTAATTAATCTGGTTATTGCCTTTGCCTGAAAATTTGGCCCACTTTGGGAACATGTATTTTTCTCCTCCAGTTTTTTGAGACTAGATATTTATTATTAAAAACAACAAATAAATAAAACTCCCTAGGAAATCGATCCTTGCCATAGAGTTGTTGAAATGTTTCGTAAAATGGCAAACCTAGAGAAAATGAAAATGATAGACTGGGATGACACACACATTTGTTTAACCTACTCCCTTTGTGCAAAGAATGCAAGTCAGAGTACTAGGTTAGCTGTTCTAAAAGATGAAAAATATTAAACATAAAGAGACTAGGGTAAACATCGTTCTGAATAGTGGAGAGTGCTTTTATAGCATCTACCGAGGAAGAAAGAACTATAAACCATAGTGGTAAATATTTTAAGTAAAGAAATTGGAAAGAGAAAAGAAGGTCTGTAAGTTTGGCTTGTGTAGAATGCGTTTAAATTGCCTCGTCCACCTTTTTGCTTGTATTAGGCCTTTCATCACGGTTGGTGAAGATTAATAGTCTATCTTCTTCTTTCCCCCAGCTTGCTCCAAGCAGAAATACTGCATTAGGCTAGGCTCTTGAAGAGGAATAAATAGTAATTAATCAATCTTTGGAAGTTTTTAGTAAGGAAAAACTTCCAATAGATTTCAATATAAAACGAAGCGTTTCAAATAAGTCACTATAAGATGATGCAACATTCAATAGGAAAACCAAAAAACTTAAATTAATAGCTAATTCTCAAAAAAACAGTTATGTTTGTATGAATACTTGGCCTTGACCTAATATAATGTTAGAGCACACATATGTAAAGACTTAATTAAGTTTCCACTTCGGCTGGTCCCTGATAATTACGTAAATTTTATAAAGATTTCAAAATATGCCCTGTCAGATAGATTTTGTGGTAAAAAAACATGGTTTAGGGGACCATCTTAGGGATGCCCCAATAAGAGATTTGCTATTATTATCCTTTCCATTGTTGTACTTTTTTTTTACTTTCGTTTTTCCTATTCATTTAATTTGTCTTCTTCTATCTACCCATAACCTTTTTCCAGTGATTGGATATGCCCTCAAATGCACTTTAACTGGTTGTCCGTGCAAATAATCATAACCAGATCAATATTTCCCATACTTGACCAGCCGAAAGCCAGTCTGGCTGAAGCTATTTAAACTCGAGGCCGTTTACAAAGCTTTATACTATAAAACGAAATCTAGATTGCTAAGTTTTTTAGGAATGTTAATCAAATACGGTTTTCATGCGTCTCTTTGACGCGTGTGGGCCAATCAGATACAGTTATCGTTATCTCAAATCACATCCTTTTATCAATGCATACTACTATCTCATGATTGGTCACTTTTGTAGATATTGTTTAAAGTAGTTCATTTTCTTCGAATTTTGTGGCAGTTTGACATTCCAGGCATGTTATTAGTAGTTGTTTAAAAGGATAAAGGCTATACCAATGCTTTATCATTGGCTGTTGTCCACTGAAGAAATTTTAGAACCAAAGGAAAGGATCCCCGAACAACCAAAAGAATTTCACCGCTATAATGGCTACTGGCCATCTATTAATTGTCCATAAAGTAGTCACATTTATGTAAGTGAAGCTAGAAGGATTAAATGCTTATCTACAATTAAGATTTCCATTTTAAATCAGCATTAAAATTTATTTTGATTTTTAAAAATATATTTTAATCTACATATTACCCGTCTTTACTAATAATCATGCGGTGTTGGCAATTCCCATAAACAAAGTGTTAATGGCGTTAATTATATTGAGATTAAGCATGTTACGTCTATGGTAAAAGGAACAAAGTGCAATAAATATTTCATGTAATGACTAACATATATTGGAACAGCCCAATTTTGCATTCTTGCGTCAAATTCCAACAAACAATTGGGTCTTGCGATCAACCAAAACATAAAATTTTCCTTGAAATTTGTCAGCCTATTTACTACTTTGTCTAATCAGTCAAGAATATACTCTTCCCTTGATGAAAAAATGTTTAATAAGTGTTAAATCGTACATTTTCCTTGTGCATATTTATAGTCTATGGTAGTATTGGCCATGTGGTAAAAAGGTGTCCATGTTTTGTAGCTGAGCCTGTAAGGATAGATATTTTTCCCAACTCTGGCTCACCCATCCGTATCAAAATCATTGCCATGTTTATTATTATTGTCTTCTTCACTGATACTGGTAGTATTTATTGCTTTTACCCTGTTCGGGGATATATGCAGATAAGCAAGCTTAAATTGACTGCATAAAACGGCGTTAAATTCCAATGGAAATTTTAAACATTTGCTAATGTTCTCTTTGTTAGGAAACTGCAAATATATATATCATTAACCTGTTAATAGTCATGTATGTACCCTTATTACCAAACCCACTGAAAAGTATCGGACACTTGCTCTATTGGGAACTGTTGTTTAGACATGCACGTATATCCCAGAAACGTTTTATATAGGAAAGCGTCGAATCTTAGTCTATCTAACTTAAAGTTCGTCCTTTTCTACGAGGAAGGCAAGGTTTGAAGCCCAATCATTTTTATTAGATATCTTTGATTATTCTGGATAAACCATGAATAGCTATAGTGCCCTCCTGCCCTATTTATTTTGTACAGTTCTCTACTAACTCTCTGTTAGATACGGCCCATAATGTTTGCATTTCATTTCTTCTCTGAAAGAGATAAACACCTCCGTCTTTGTAGTATTATAGGCAAAAACCGTAAATGATTTTGATGGATTACTACGGAAAAACGAGTTTAAAATGAACTCCCATTCTGCCATTCTGACCTTTGTTAAGATGAAAGCTGAGAAAAACATCAAATTCTTGATGTTGTTCTGCTGGTTAAAGTGTGGAATAAATAATGTTTTGGGTGCATTGTCTTGAAAGACTTTCCCTACAACATTTATGATTTGACTCTTTCACGAAAACTTTAGTTAAATGGGATTTTTTGCTGTTGGCTCAAGATTAATGTAGCTCAAATAGGAAGGGAGAGGGTTCCGTTACACGGCCCCTTCCTTCTAGCTGTTCCATTAAATCATATTTCTTAATTAAATCCTAATTTAGTCACAAGACTTTAGCTCCTTGCAAAGCAATCGAAATTTGACACTTATAATTTTGTTAAGCAACATTTTCCAGGTATTCTTTGACGACTACTCATTCGGTTATATAATTATTTGGTAGCTCTGTTCTATGATAAGACTTCGCTCTAAGTACTCAGAGGAGCACCTTTAAGACTCTTTTATTTTCTCTGAGGAAAAGAGGCATTTGAGGAGATTCAAAAGCTATTTGCAGGTTATGACATCTCGCTCTTCGCAATCGTGGTCTTATAAAGGTTCTTAAATTCTTACTATTGAGTTTTTGGTAATCAGTATAAGAACTGTTACATGAATTCAAAACGTGCTTTCCACCCTTACCTTTTTTTATTTAACAAGCTATGTTGTAGCTTGTTTTTATCACACATTCTCCTCCCTTATTTTCTGATTTCATCGCTCTTTTCTTCTCATTCTCCTTTAAATGAAGAGATTCTCCTCACATTTCACATATTTAGCAAGGAATTTATTTTCTTTTTTAAACGGTTTTTTATTTTTTTTTTATCTTTTCTTATATCTAGGCTTTATCCACCAGTTCATGTTAATCCCTTGCATTTTTACATTATTTTAATTGTCGAGGTTTTCCATAAATTTGAAATTAACAGCAACTTTAGGCGTATCCTAGAATCAAACGAGAATCTTTAGTAGCTCGCCACCTTCTCTCTGTTTAATACTGAAAATGATCCTATCTAGGGTTCGTGAACATCATTAACATCATATCTTGGTCTAAGCTTCATTCAACCGCGTCCTCAAACTTGTTTGGAAATTTTCTTATCTTGCTGTGTACTCAGAGGTTTGATTGCAGTAATCTCCTTTAGAGTTGCCCTAAATATGTTTCCTGGATAGCTTCATTAACTATTACTCAGAATAAAAAAGTACTAAGATCTGGTTTCTATACCGCATCGTTTACACTCATTTTAAGCTCGACTTAGATCGCCTTGCATAGCTATCGATTATCGCCGTTAGGTTCATGGTTGTTCTTTGTGAATACTAAGCATAATGAGGGTCAGCATTTAAAGTCATTAAAGGCTACTTGAATATTTGTATCATGTCAAAAATAGCGGATTCACTTTTACCATGTCAAAAGGAGCAAACCAATGTAAACATCTTAGAAACGGAAAGGGTTAACTATAAATAATGTTTATTTTATTGATGAAAGAATAAATTAAACAACATAGTAAAATAAATATAGACAATTATAATTAATTCCAAGATTTTGCTGTGAGGAGATGGAAAATCACAATGATTTAATTTCAACATTGTTCTCTGGTTCACTTCTAGAAACAATTTGTACTCTTCTTTTCGGGCCTTCCCCTCCAACACCTCTTTATTTCACGGCTTCAATCATAAAGAAATAAAACAAATACTCCTTACTGTTTTACAAGACAACTACTTCTCAGCAAATTAATCGCAAATTATTTCACTAAATAGATGGCCACGACATGGGCAGTCCTTATGACGCCCCACTACAAAACCTATTCGTTCTTTCAAGAAGAGGCCTTTGATAATTGTCCCCTTCAATTTCTTCCAATAATCTACAGGAGATACGTAAACGTCACGATATACTTTTTCTACTCGGAAAATTCTTCCAATATATTGCATAGTATATTAACCAACTGCATCTAAGTATTAAAATTCACCCAAGAAAAAGAAGACAATTACTCAATCCCCTTCTGAGGCCTACAACGGACTGGCACACCTAACAATTTCTTTACATCCATTAACCGAATTTCACTTCCTCAGTTATTTTTCCATCAAATTAAACTAACCTCCATTAAAATTCTTCTTTCTCGTGTATTTAATATCTCCTCTTCCTTCGTCTGCTTTCACAATGAAGTTACCTTCCTCTTTAAATACTTCGCCAAAAACAGATACCCACTAAGCCTATTCTACAGAAATCTTCGAACATTTCTTAATGCAAAGTTTAATCCTAAAGTCCCTTCCTACAACTTCCCTAAAGAGAAAATATTCTTAACTCTTTCTTATATAAGACCAATTAACTCCCTTCTCTGCTCTAAACTTTTACGAATTCTAAAACACACTTTCCATGGTTCCAATTTTCAACCAGAATTTCAAAACCCACACAAATTACGGCACCTTTACAACAACAAAGACAAAGTGCCAACACTGCATCAATCCTTAATTATTCATGAACATAACTGCTCGCGATGCAAATCCGAGGTTTATATATGTTCGACCTAGCGTCTTTACATCACGTATTAGCGCACATCTTGGGATAAGTCAGAATTGAAGTCCCCATTACCAATTCAGAAAATTTCACTATCATATAACATTACCGAACGAAATACCCAGGCCCTACACTCACAGTCGATACAGTCAATGAATTTTTCTATTAAAGACACAGCGATCAAAGTTAATTTAAAAGACTTGAATCCATTTACATTAAATTTACAAACCCTACTATAAACTCCGATACCACCTCCGTCCCTTTACCTTTATTTCATATGTGAACAACCAAGATCTTTTACCTCAAAACTTCTCACACCCCAAACAATTAATAGTGCTCACAAACAATCTTACTTAAATTGGTTAATTTAAAATGATTTCCTTTTAATGTCCCATAATTTTTATTTGCTATCACAAATAATTACCATGGGAAGATGAAAGCTAAAATCTTATGCACATTTGTTTTAATTATAGGTCCTTAAATATGAATTCCAACCTGATGCGTCGATGCCTAAGAATTAAACATCCATAATGGAAATCAAATCATTAACGAAGCTTTATTGTTCATCCTTATATATATATATATATATATATATATATATATATATATATATATATATATATATATATATTATATATATATTTATATTCATGGAGGTTTCAGTTTAATCTATACAAATTGTAAAGGTTTAAAGAAAGGTTGTGTACAAGACGAAGCAATATATTCTTATGAGAATTTACATTAGAATATAACGATATATATAGTTGTGTATTAATTCGAAATGGGCAACATCTGCTTTCACGACTTTCTCCAGGACCTGAGCTGGTTGCATGCCATGGGTACGAACGCCTTGTCAATGTATAACATTACCTCTACTGAGGTGGCCTTTAGAAGTGTTGAAATGTTGTGAGCAGTTTGGCGACCGCAAGTCTGGAGACCAGTGGTACGGGACCTTCTTGATCAACCATGTCTCTGTCTTCTTTGCCTTGCGTTTGGTAGCAAAACTGTACTGTAAAACGTAATACCTTTCCGAGGCTTGACTATTGTTCACAGCTCTACAATTTTAACGTCCTCAATGACTACGGGGTCACGGGAAATGACGTGATGAGCCAAACCATGGACCTAGTGGCTGACTACGACCAGAACCATCGAAGATGCGGGAACTTTGCTGTACATGATCATAGGCACTAACGAGAGGTCTGCGCATAGCCATGGGTCATTCTGCCACGAAAGATTTCTCTAACGAAATCTTTCTCGTTAGAGAAGAAACGAAGAAGACGACACCATCTTTGATAAGTGTTTGGCCTTTCCTGAAAGGCTTTCTTTGGTAGCCAGTGTGACAAGATGCCGCCTCTGCAGTACGTGAGAGTATTAGTCCAGTTCCTAGTACTTTGCTCTGTGGATGTTTGCCTTGTTCACACACATCTTCTTGGCTAGTTTGCCCATTGACTATCTAGGATTCTTGGAGATCTTCTGACTGAAACTGAAGATGAATTTATGTTTTACCTGGTGGTATCAGAGCAACGCTTGTAAAACTGTAGTTTGATGGTAACTTCCTTCTTCGTAACAGCGCTGTATACAGAGCTTCATCTTTTCACTTATCTGTTAAGTAACGAATGGTGACTTATGTATATGTGAACTTGGCCTCCGTTTTCTCTTCTGATTGGATGATAATCATCTGCAACTTCCTGATTTTCTTCTTTTCCCAACAGTTGTAATCTGTTTATTCTGTCAGTAAAAATAGTACTATACTATACTTTTTAACCTGAAACAAAACAAAACATACATGATGGTTGGTGATACTATAGTAAATCTCATGTTGTTATTGATTATTCCTCCCTTAGACTGTAAATGAAAAAAATTTAAACTCGTGTCACGCTCCCAATGTAAACATTAAGAAATTGATTGCTAGGTTAAACTTATGACAGCCATTGAATTAAGTTAGGGAACAATCATTCTTGCTGCACATATGACCACGAAGAACAATAAATAAGGAGGCGTATTCAGAAAATAGGGTTATCAGGAACAGGAATAGGTTTACTGGGGTAATAGGTATGAGGGTATTGTGAAGGTTTAAAATCTTATATATAACAAGGGAGATTTTGAAAGCAACTTTGTTGCGAATGCGCATCTATGAAGTTAACAGAACAGAAAAGATACATGAAAGTAACGTTACCGTGGAGAAGAACACGAGCCTAAAGTGTTGAACAAGACGCAGGGATAGAATATTGGTAGTATGGAGCCAGCGAGAAGTGAGTACAGTACATAAATAGAAGAAATAAACATGGAATAATGGGCCTAGAACTTTTAATCTTATTCATGTTAACATATTTATGATAAAAAAAATGGCATAGTAAAGAGATGGCAAAAAATAAATATGATATCTCAAGTTAATATCCACAGGAAAATATTTTATTACCTAATAAAAAAAAACATAACGATAAATTAAAAGCAAAGTTCTGAATAAAATACTATCTTATCATTTCAAAGGTAAATTAGAGATAAAATGAAAGTTAATACATTTTCATGGGTACCTAACTACTACACGTTTAACAGCAAGTAATATTATTGTTGTAATCATAATATGAGGTTAAATTTAACAAAATCTATAATTGTGAATTGTATAATGAACCTTTGGATAAGAATTAACAAAGAATGATTTTTAATACGGGTTAATCAGTTTAATATTGCTTTCAAAAATTGGGGTCTTTACAACAGAAGGTTTCATCTACCTAGTACCGATTTGTCCCATCTCCAAGTTCAAGAGATAATCTATTGACTTGACTTAGAGTAACTTAGCTTCGCATAAAATGAAAAGCGGTGATACCAATCGTCTAGCTCTTAGAACTTTTATCTCAAAAACAGAGAATTAAAAAAAAATATTAAAACCTCTAAATAGGTGACATCAGTTTAAAGGGAATCATTTAGAAAATATCGAATTATGCAATTGTTATTCAAATTTCTGGAAAAACTATTTATTGCTAATCATGTTATTTTTAATTATTTTGTTACAAAAATAATTGAAGCAAAAAGAATTATTTGCACAGATTAGCGTAAAGTTAAAGGATTAACTTAATTCAATTTAAATTAGGTTCTTCTAGAACTTCTTTAATCTTTATTTAGGTGAAATTTTCTTGAAAATATAACGGTAAAGAAAGTGTGAACTGGAATTTGATGTTAGAAGAAACCTCGTTCAAATAAAATTAGAATTTATTCTTTTTGCGTAACTTTCACCTTTTACATTCGTTTTATTTTACATTAAATTTTTTCTATTGTTTCTTTTCTATGCTCTCCTCCTCATTCTCTTTATTCAGATTCCTTTTTCTCGCCATTAAGTCAGGTCTTCACGTATTGAGAGCTGTTTCGGTTTAATATTCGCATCGATCGTGAGTCCGTTTTTTTATATGCATTATGGCTCCTGCGGACATGGTAAGCGAGGCTATACGACGTGCATTAAACTTTCTGCCGAAAAATTATAATTATTTTCCAGAAACTTCAACCTAGATATGAAACAGGATTTTAATTTGTCGTTGTCAGCGCACAAATATGCGGGCAATACAACCAGAGCACACCTACTTTATGGGTGTGGTGATGGTGGTTAAGAGAGAGAGAGAGAGAGAATGGCAAGCTCTTTAGGGAGAGTCAGACACAAATACGAATGGGAGAGCAATAATATCGGTGACCGACCGCAATGGATGGAGAGTGTAAATCTAACATTATACCTAAAGAAAGGAGATAAGGAGATAAAAAATTTAGAATTTTTAAAAAAATATATATAAAAATAACATAAACAAAATTTATTTAGAAATTTTATTTGCAATAAAAACATCAAATACTTAGCGAAGGGTATTTTTGCCTTTATTTGCACAAAATAAATCGTGACAAAGATGGCGTTCTTATCGTAAAGAAAGAGATGATCTATGTTGGGATATTTTCGGAGTAATTAATTATCAGAATTTATGAGCAGCTTGAGATTAATCAATTATGTAATTTACAATTAATTTTAAATATATTTTTGTGAAATATAAATTTTAATAGCAATTTTAGGATGGATATTTAATTAAACATTAAAACTTCTTGGGCTAAATATACTTGTATCACTCCTTAGTTGAAGATTTAAATAGACGATTATAAGTAATATTACAAGATTGATGAAAATATATATATACATACATTTATTACTCATTTGATTCAATATGAATTCAAAACTATAACCACACAATTCTAGATAATTGCCGATCTGAAAGATATTATTTATTTATATCTACAACTTTATAACTACCTCATTACATTACTAATCTGATGTTTTCTCACCCAGAGGATATTTATTCCGCTATTTTTATAGTTAAATAAGTAGATGGAAAGGTTTTTCTGAAAAAGATTTATTAGGCTGAAGGCTTAAGTGAGGCATCTTTGTTTGCTTTGCCATTGAGGTGTCACAATGTACTAATTCAGCAACTTTTAGTACTCCTTAGCTTTCACCGTTTCTCCTGACTCGAAGAGAAATAACAGCTTATTTGCGTTGGAGGCTACTACACTGAAAACCATGATATTGGTCAAATGATTAGAGCTTAAGATAAACTTGATATCTGTTGTTCACTCCAAGAGTTACCGGTCGTTTCGGAACTTCAACGCGACATCTACTGTGACAATTTTGCCCAAGAAGATTTTCATAGTGGACTCATCCTGCCTGAGGTATTTGGGCACATTTGGATCTAGCCGCCCTCATGGCCTTAATGGACCTTGGCAGGAGTTGCTTTGGGTAGTCATTTACAGCCTTCATGCAGATTTTGGACTCACGCTTAGCTTGGCAGTCATTTAACACATTAATAACTTTGGATTATTTGCAGCCTTGTCTTCTAGGGGATCCAGGAGACCTAAATTCATTTTTTTGTTGTCTTCACTAGTGCTATTATTCTGGTCAATATCCGTTAGTATAGTGGTCGGAGAAAATATTAATGTAAATATTCCTTCCAAGTTTTCCTTCTCTACCTTGTAGTATTTCTTTGGTTCGTGTCGTATGGATTTGACACCTCCTTTTTTGAAAGGCGGTGTGGGCCCGGGAGAAGGCATGGCCGTGTTCGGGCTCCGCGGTTGGATTACTCTTAGTTTGGCTTTTCTCAACTCCCATAACATGTATGCCAACACGGATTCCGGCGGTTGATTCCCGTAGACCAACCGCACAATCCTTTGGCGTCTGCATCTCGTTTTCTATCGCCTCAGAATCAAGCGCACTGGCATGACGCAGCCTGATTTGAAGGAGCGCAATCCAGAACCTTACGACGACGACTGATTGGTTCCACAGACTGAAAGACCCCTTTAGGTTGAATGTCCTTTTTTGACGGAGATTTACGAGCCATAACTGTCTCAGTTTCGCAAAAGGCTAAGTACTTACCGCCTCTTCCGTTTCACCAGGCAGTGGTGAGATTGAGCAAATAGATGGGTAGTAGGGGTGAACCATAGTATATATTTAATTTGTTAGCTTTTGGCGCTTTTTTGAGAAAGAAGGCCTTCCTTGAGCACTTGAAAGAGCCTTTTTTCTTTGCCTCGTAGTACAACTCGTTAAAAGAGACAAAGTTTTAAGAGTTATCTCCTTGGTCCTTTGAATCTTGGAATAATTATGATGTGAGGCTTTAAAAGATCCCACTATATCTCTAATTCCTCAATATGGAGCAGAAATTATACCCATACCCTTCTCCAGTGCGTGTTGTAAAAGGCGACTGAACCGAAAATAATACCTGAATTTATGTAAATATGAAAAATACCCATATCACCCTCTTGTATGTACTCTAAGAGGCTACTAAACAGATCGCAACACAAAATGAGAGAAATAGCCTGAGCTGTCCCGGACCATGCCTCCTCCAGCTATCTATTCAGCATCAGTGTGTTAACCTAATGCATGTGTCTAATATGAGAGGTATGTGTGATGTAGGAAAGAGAGAGGTGGTAGCTAATGGTTTTTAAACGAGGGAGCCGGCAGATATTAGATCTGTGCGAAGAAATCATGAAAGAGAAGAGAGAACTTGTGGAGGAAGGAGGGGGGTATGAATAAAAGGTATGTGGCATCGCTTTGAGTTATGAGTGGCATGAGACAAACTTTATGTATGAAAGTGTGAGCTAAAAAACTATGTACGTTAAATAGATATTTGTAAGTGTTAAGCAGAGGGTGATTGTAGTGATTGGCCTTTGTAATGATAGGAGTGAAATTAAGAAATATGTTCTGGAAAGACCTGGGACGATTTTTCGATGAAAATGGGAGTGGGGATTGGTTAATATTTGCAGGATATATGAATAGACGAATATACTCCCATGGAGAAAAGTATACAGCACCCTATGGGATCATTAAATTAATTTAATGAGACATTTGTAGTAAACGCATTCAGTATATATTATATTTTCAATTATTTTATTACTTAGTGTGACCCCATTTTGCATTAATTACAACCATAATTCTTCGTGGCCTGGATTTCACCTAATTTTCAACAATTTCGGAAGCTATCTTTCACTCACCTAGCTTGTAATTTTTTATACAGTTCTGATTACTTGTGGTATTCCTTATTGTTTTTTAGAGCAGTCCTCACAAATTTTCTGTTATATTTCTGTCTAGGTGACCAGTCCATAGGGGTGATGCCCATTTATCCAAACAATTTCTTAGGTGTGGTTGGATGTATGGCATGAAGCATTGTCGTGCTGAAATATAATTTTATTTGGGGGTTTTGCGCGGTGCAATTTCTGGGTAGATTGATCTAAAGCTTGACAACATAGTGGTATCGAGTTTTGGAGTTCATTCTTTCCTGTCATAAAAACATACCTGGCGCAGGTGAAGACATACAGAGCCATAATATAATAGAACCACCTTCATGCTTCACAGTTTGTACCACACGAGGCGAGTGAAATGGCTCTCAATCTCTTCGTCACACAAGGGTAGCCCAAATTGGTACATAGAGGGTATTTTTTTCAATAATTCTTTTCCACGTTTTAATAAATCGAATTACATGTAAAACAAAAAAAAACACCTCAGAAAATTACTTTGATCTGACCAGATAACTTTAAATCATTGTTTCCTTATCCAAATTTGGTGATCATTCTCTTCAGATATCCATGGCTTTTTTTAGGCCATTCATCATTTAAACCCTTGATCTTTAAGTCTCTCTCGAAATGTTTTGGGCAGTATTTTTAAACTTGAAGCTTCAAGAAAACCCCGGCAAAGTCAGAAATTTTTATGATTTTCTTTAGTGAAGGCCAAAAAGTAGATGCTCTCTCCAGGTGTAGTTAAACTTTTTATGTCACTTGGCTTAATTGACACAAATCTCTCGGCTATGTCAATTGACAAATGTGATCTCTGTGCCTCTGTAAATTCTTTATTTGTACTCATTTTACCCAGTTAGAAGGGTATTGAATGCACAATAGTTTTAAATTTAAGCTGGAACATAAAAATATTGGTTAAATTCTTATTTCGAAAACATACCATTTCATTACCTCCCCACTACTTAATAAAATACTAAGTAATTAAAATATATTTACAAAATATTAAAATATATTACCAAAATACATAATATGATCATAAAAATTATGAATAATATGATAAATTCAAAGATTTTGATTAAATATATAAATCTATGAGGGGTATTTTATACTTTTGCTCAATGGTGTAGGAAATAATGAGAAAGGGGATAACTTGAGCTTTTGGTGCATCCGGTGCGAATAAAAAGTATCAAAGACATTCCTTTATAACAAGTTCATACATAAATGTACATGGACTAGGTAGTTAAGAGTGGAAGTATATAACAGTATTTTTGAGAAAGAATTTCTTTCGGGATGTATTAGTTGTGATAGCAGTAAAAGTATTTCTATGGAATTATCTGATCATATGTTTATACTGTGCAAGTTTAAATTCGTTGAGGCCTTGTTGAAATCATATGAAGAAGAATCGTGTATAGGCAAGAAGTAAATGCAGAACAAAGTTAAGCTGAAAGTAGTAAGTGGTGCAATCGCTGTGTGTGGAGGGGGGGGGGAATTTGTGAGATAAAGCAAAATGCTCAATTGCAAAATGTCGTTGAGAAGCGGGTAGTGGAAAGCAAAGAGGAGGTGTACTTTCAAATTATTAACTGTGGAGATGAAAAAGTCAAGGAGATCCGGTTGAGTACGTACAAAAATAAAATTAAGACAAGTGATTAAAGAGAATCGTAGAGCAGCAAATGAAGTAATGGGAGAAAAGATGAATGACATTCCAGATGGGAACAAACAATTATTGAATGTACAAGGAAATAAGAACTGGGGGGAATCAGAAGATGAATAAATGTGTGAAAATCAACTGTAATATCGGTTGATCATTTATGAGCAATGAGGTTCAAAATTGATGGCGAGTATACTTGAATAGTTTTATAATGCGGGTATTGAAGATGATGCAATGTAAATATGATTGGCTTCGTGGCTGAATATCGAGTAGTGTATCAGAGAATAAAATAGAGAATCTTGCGAGGTTGTGAGTGATCCTGAAAATCGAAAAATAGTTGGAGTTGATGATATAGTCGCTGAGATACTAAAAGGTAGCGGTGCGAGATTCAATGAAATGCGTCTGGTGCCGTCTTGTTATGAAAGTGAAACCAGAAGAGTGCCTGAAGACTGGTAAAATGTTGTGATACTACTGTTGTATATGATTAAGTGGAAAAAATGAATTAAAAATAGTGGCAATAAGTTTGTTGTGCGTTGTAGGTATGGTTTATAAAATTCTGATTGGACCCATATGAAGGATAACTGAGGCAGTGTTAGATTGTATATAGTGTATTCAGATTGAGTTTTTGCATTGCAGCACCAGGTTGAAATAACAAGGAATAAGAGGTGTTAAGTACATGCTAGATTCCCGGATCTATAGAAAGCTTATGATCTTTGATGGGCATTACGTATGTTTGATTCTAAGAATGTATGGAATGAGTGATAAATTATTGTATGTATGGTGTGAAGTTTATTTATGCCAAGGTTAGGCGTGTGATAACCCGGAGCCAGTGGTTTAACATATGGATGAGTAGAAGTAGGACATGATTAATAGATGACCTTTGACTGTTTAATATCTTTGTGGTTGGAGTGCCGATAGAATTACGAATAAAAATGCTTAAAAGAGAGGAAAAGTTGATGAGCAACGGCGAGAGTTGGACCCCACCTCTTTTGGTATATGCTGATAAACGGGTGATTTCAAGATGTCGATCGTAGCTTTTAACAAAGTGGGTGAAAGAACGAAACTAAAACTAAATCCAAAATCGAGTGAATTAATTGTATTTGGGTTCGAGAATGGAGTGAAGTGTTCTGTCCTAGGTTTGGGTGTCACCTTTGTAAAAGAGCGAAGTTTTTAGTATCTAATATGCATTATGAATGCTAGTGGTATGGATGGAGGAGATTACGACCACAAGGTTTTAATGGTAGGAAAGTCTCAGGGAACATTACAGTGTTACTGAATGCTGAGGATTTGAGTGCGTATGCCAATATTATTTGGCATGAAAGTGGTGAAGTCACTAGAAGTGATCTTATGTGTAACGTATAAATGCAGAGAGGGATAAATAAGGTCAAAGGAGATCTTGCTACGAGAAGAGCGCCCTACTGTCCCAAATTTGCGAGTTTAGTGGCAATGAAAATTCTAGTAATTTACATAACCCGATTGTTAAAAGGATGAAACTACTTGGAGAGGGCGAGGCCACAAAGGTAGGCATCTTTCCAGAGACTAGTAAAGGGGAAGTAATGGAGGGACAGAACGCCTTTAACCTCCACAATAGGGACAGATTAAGCCTTAAGTTAGAAATCCCTTCGAATGGGAGGCAACCCTCCTTTATGTTACAATTTAAAGTTTACAAAATTGGAATTGGGATAGCTGTGTTCCACCTCTCTCTCTCCCTCTCTCCCTCTCTCCCTGCTGCTTCCACACATTTGTCCTTATCCTTCTCCACTTTATTTTCAATACTCCTTTCTTAAATTATGACCTCGTTGGTTTTCAATTTATCTTTTGAATTAAAGAAGTGAAGATATTTTTTCGATAACAGATTAATTTGAACGCCCCGAGTAATAAAATTTAGTTAATTCTTTTAAATGTTCTTTTAATACTTCAGGAAACTACTCTGCTCTTTTTCTTAAAAACAAATCTTATTTTTGTAAATATATTTACATATATTTGTAATATAAGAAATTCTTTGTTAATGAATTAACAAATCTTGTATTTCTTAACCAAAATCTCATATTTCGTTGACTTTTAGTGTCTATTCTGGTGTGTTTATAAAAGACCTAGTAATTTAAAGACCCTACTGCGTATTCTCATATTCTCCATCAGAAACCACTTATTTTAAAGACTCCTTTGCATCTTCTACTATTTCTTCATCAGCGTCCGCGTAGTTTAAAGACTCTAGTGACTATTATGGTATTTCTCGATCAAAGAATGTACATTTTAAAGACTTTAGTGACTATTCATAAAGGTAATTACGTCGAGTACTCCCTGAGAGGTACCTAGTAATTCGTAATTGTGGTAAGATAAAAACTACTTTATTACTAAAATTTATGTATAATATCTTAATTTTATAATATAGGTTCTGTTTGAAATTACAAAATTGGCAAAATTTATTTTGAAAGAGCATTGAGGTCACCCTTGATTACTTCTTTAGACCGAAATCATAAATCATCTTAAGTCTCAGTAATAATTTTAAAATATTATTAAAGCCAACACCGTTCATCGAGTTTAAAGGACCGCTCTGAGTAATTTAAAGAAGAGATCTAAATGCTGGAATTTGTAATACTTTTTATGTCTAGTTAGATTCATCACCAAGGTTTGGTTTAATCGTAACATAATATATATATATATTTATATATATATATATATATATATATATATATATATATATATATATATAAATGTTTATATGTAAACTCATAGGGTATCGCGTGATTAAGCAATAAATGCAAGAAAGCTCACAGGAAAAATGAAACAGAAATTTCAAGTACTTTCAAACTCTATTCCAACTTCCAGGGCAATGAACTTTGAAGAGTTCGAAAGTACTTGGAATATTCGTTATTTTTTTCTTGTGGGCTTTGTTGCATCTTTTTTTTTCTCTCTCTCTCTTTATATATATATATATATATATATATATATATATATATATATATATATATATATATAAATTAAATCAAAGAGTAAAAAAAATGGAGGAACAGATTTTTTTTTCAAAATTTTATTTCTCCGTTTTATATTTCATTATAGATTCATGAACGTAAATTTCAGACCTGCATGATCAAAGTATAATTGCTCCATATATGATCGTTATAGTTGTAAAAGGTAATAATGTAGATTAGGCATCGTTTAATCTTCTTTATACGATTTATTTCATATATAGTATTTTTTATCAGGTTATACCAAACCTTTTGTTTCTAATGTTGTACATATTTTCTTTTCAATATTTTCTAACTTTCAATTTTGATAAAACAATTTAGTAGTCCTTATTATAAATTACTTTCACAATCCTTTAAATATCCTTAAAAATCATGTCTTAAATTTCCTGTATAGCTGTCGCATATGGGATTTAATCACTTTTAGCAACAAGTTCTCCTTCGAAATGTAAAAGTCAATCGTTTTTTTTTCAATTCCTTATAAACTCTATTTGGATTTCAACTTCAATTTTTCGCAATTTTACTGTCGAATGATATTTCTCTTTTTAAGAGCTTTATTTATTAACTAGATCTACCACGGAATATTGAATTCTGTGTGAATCGTTCTTATTTCTTGATGATGACGTCGTATTTCTTGAAGAAGCGTTATTATTTGTTGAAGATGGTCTTTTGATTTCCTCTATATCGCGTTCTGATTCATTGATGATGAACGTTTTATTTCTTGAAGAAAGATCGCATTTTTTCTTGAAGATGGGATTATATTTCTCTCAGATTTCCCTATTTCTTGAAGATTGAGTTCTTTTTTATTAATTATGACGTTCTTATTTCTTTAAGATTGCCTTCTAATTTTTAAGATTGCTTCAAATTTCTTTAGGATGGTGTTCTGATTAATTTAAGATTGCATTTTTGTTTTTGATAATGACATTCTTATTGCATAAAGATGTGTATTTGGTTTGGAAGATTGCGTTCATATTTTTTGGAAAGGGTGATTTTACTTCTTGAAAATGAATCTAGTTTAATTGAAATGACGTTCTTATTTCTTGAAGAAGGAATTTTTATTTCTTAAAGATGGTGTTCTTGATTTTTGAATATGTCGTCTTTATTTTTTCAATATTGCGTTAATATTTCTTTAAGATGCGTTATTATTTCTTGAAGATGGCATTCTTTTATCTTGAATATTTTATTCTTATTTCTTAAAGATGGTGTTCTTATTTCTTGAATATAGCGTTAATATTTCTTGAAAGTGGTGTTCTTATTTCGTGAAGATGACGTTCATATTTCCTGAGGATGGCGTTCCTATTTCTTGAACATAAGAACATAAGAAAAGAAGGAGACTGCAAAAGACCATTCATGGCCTACACTTTAAATGGCCCTCGTATTTCTTGAAGATGGCATTCTTATTTTTTGAAGATAAGTTCCCATTTCTTGAAGATATCATTCTTATTTCTTAAAGAAAGCGGTCTTATTTCGTTAACATTGCATTCATATTTCATGAAGATAGCGTTCTTATTTCCTGAAGATTGCCTCCTTACATCTTCAACATTGTATTGATATTTTTTTTAAATATAGAGTTGTTTTTTCTTGAATATAGCATGCATATTTAATGAAAATTCTGTTCTTATTTCTTGAAGATGAGTTTCTTCTTTCTTGATGATTGTGGACGAATCCCCTTTGAATAATATTATTTCCCCACCTACTAATACAGTATTTCGGGCGAGAAAACGAGCCGTTACTCCTCTCCCCCTTCTAACCTCTTCCTTGTTTGACCCGCCGCCAGGTTCCCGTTAAATTAACACCAAAGCTTCTTCCCGGTCGTCTCAACCTCACAACCCCCTTCGGGTCGGGAGACTGCTTTGTAGCCTCGCCATGAACCACATTTATGGCCCCGCCGCTGTCGCCCGTCTGGCTGCTGATCCCACCCGTTGACACTTCCTCGTAAGGAGGCGCTTGGTTCATCGCGCCCGATAACGAAGGTTAAGATGGGCTCAATCTCTCTTTCTGTTTTGAATAGCTCCGGGTATATATGCACCCGCTCCAGGCTTACGGACAGATTTAGTTAGACGAGACTTCTTGAAAGGAGTGCAAATCAACGAGCTCTTTCCCAAGAAGTGTGAGTGAGGGTCGCAAATCATGGAAGAGCTGGACATCACCCCCGTATCTTCGAGGCAGGGAGAAGAGTCTCGTGCTGCAACGTAAGCCTTTCTCACCCCTTTGGATCAAGGATTGGAGAAGCCGTCCTCCGAAGTTCTTCTGGTGACCTCTTTCGACAAGAGGCCCATTAACTCGCTCAAGCCGATTGTGGAGAAGTCAGCCTCCCATCCTTTGAAGTTCGTTCAGTTACCTCTTGAGGACAGGAAGCCCGTATCTCGCAAACACAATTTCGAGTGAGTAGCCCCACCCGCTGTGAGTTCTGCGGCTACCCCCCTGAGTAATTAACGTCAACAAGACCTCCCGCTTGTTGCCCCACCTTACTTTTAAGTTTCAAAGGAAGTAAATTATTCATTGCCCTCAATCTCCCAGAATAACCATTCCCTAACCACGGTTATCTAACTAATATTCGGGGTCTAAGTTCGTCTCATTTATGAACCTTTATATATATATTCATTGTTGTCCCCTTTTAGATCGTGTGTATTAAAAGTCTATTTTTGTCATTGTACTTGTTGTATTCCTTGGTTAAGAAGCTGCTGCTATCTACTTAAATCACACTCTTAAAAACAATAACAGTTTTTTCCTTGCTTGGCCTACCTTAGAGCCTGTGTGCGCATATTCACGTACATGTGGCCATACCTCGACAATGATTGTTTTCTTATCTCTTGAATATTACGCTTTTCTCATGAAAATGTGAAATCCATGTGTGTAGATTCCTTAGATGGGGAAAAAAGAAGCAAATGAGTGAAGGATTTTGAGTTAATGAGTGAGGGAAGAAAGGGAAAAATTAAGTTGAAGAAGGAGAAATTTACAAGGCTTATGATCAATGTGTCTTTGCAGAATCTAGTGGCTAGAGATAATTATTCACTGGAGTAAGTACATATTAGTACAAGTACAATTCATTTACACCGTAGCTGTAAATTAAAGCAAGTGCATAAAAAAAAAAAATACATTTTGAGTTATTCCAAAGCTGCCTTCTCAGAAACTTTCGTCTTTTTAATGTCATAATCATGGCACTTTGATAAATGTCTACTGACATCTGGAAAGTAGGTAAGAAGAGAAGGAATGACAACATTTACTACTTAATGCGTGGTGTCGTATGGGTTGTTAAGGATAGCTTTCTTAGCCGCCGCTAGATAAAAGTGACTGAATACCCCCAAATGGACGATGGTCCGGGAATCTACGCGCACTAAACCAGTTACGTTAACAGGCGCAACCACAACATGAGCGTATATAGTTCAGGTTAAAGAAGAAAATACAACTTGTGTTACCAAACAACGATAAAAAATAAATAATGCAAATAATCATAAAAACAAAATATCATTGATAAGAAAGAATGAGAAGATATGGACGGTGGATAAATCGCTGGATTGTCAGGCGTATGGAACTATGTATTCTCATATTGGTGTCGCGCTGTTGCGCATCTACGCAGGCAGATCCATCCTCAATTTTAATTTTACCAAGGTCGAATTACAACAATGATTTCTATTTTCTATTTCTCTTATTCCAGAAGCAAAATATTTTACTGTTCCATCGAGTAAACTTCCGAAGGGGATTCCATAGGCACCCACCCCTGATGCCGATCGGTTAATCTTTCCTCGAAGCAGGTTGGATATCCTATTCCCGATCTGGTGACGAAACACACTAGTATCTTTCTTCCTCCACCTTCGCAACAATCTAATCTTTATGTTAATTTCAGTATGAGGTCTGTGGGCATCTTTATCGTTCAAAACGGACAGTTGGCTCAATTAATTAACTAATAGCAAATATAGTATGATAAACAAAGCACTAAAATTTAGTCATAAGGGGGCCAATTGCTTCCTCCCCTTGTTTGAAAAACAGCCCTGTTATTTAAAATTACGAGCAACGTCTGCCAGTCGTTTTGCACCCTACTGAAGAGACCGAGAATTCCCTAAACCTTTCCTAATTTTCTAGAACTATATTTGTTTAAAATCTAAAAACTATGATAAAGAATTTTTTTCATTGCCATAGATTTATTTTCTACGATAAAATAGAATTAAATTAAATATTATCAATATTTTCAGTTAATATTTATTAATCTAATCTACCGTTTACGTGTTATTATAGCTCCTGCAATTGCGAAGACTAATGTGAGAATGCTTTCAGTTATCACGTATTGAAGTTAAGCTGTTTTGAAAAGTGCGAGGGACTATAGGTTCCGCTTCATCTAAGAGTTCTTCTACCGTTTCGGAAGCACTTAGTGGCTTGGTGCAAAATTCATAATATCTTGAAAGGGATTTAGTTTTTAAATTTAAAAGAGTAATTTTAAGTATCATTATAGCGTTAATCCCGAAATTCACCTTCAGGCGTACTTCCGTTGGCTTGATTAGAACGTGGGATCGTATTTCGACCCCCCTCCGCCGCCACCAAACCTTTCTTTTGGATTTGGAAAAAGTGATACTTAAAGGGAAGCCAATATTATAGAGTATTCTTTTGTATGGAAGTAAAGATTGGCGCAACAGGTTCAGCTTCTACATTGAACGCGTCACTTCCCGAGGGATTTATCCATACAATAGTTAGGTAGAATACCCATATCCTCTTTCAGCGAAAGTAGTAAAAAGGTAACTAATCCCGGATAGAGACGCCCAGCTTGGGTGGCAGCGCATCGGAAAGATAGTGTTTGCGTAAGCGCATTGTGTATTGATGGTAATGGGCGAGGGTATCGAGGCAACCGACAGTAATGTTGGCTAATCTGCGTCACTAGTTGGTGGGGAGAATCGGGTGTATGTGATGACGAAAGAGAGAGGTTGTAAATGCGTTTCAGACTACGAGCTTACACATACCTGGTCCAAGTTCGTCTCTGGCATCGCGGATGAAATCCACGACTGAATAATAAATTGCACATAAGATCAGAACGACAAGCACTGTTAACTCTAAAGGCACCAAAAACCGTTTTTCTTGTAAGTTGTGTTTGTTTCAAACATTTTACACGCAATAGCACTGAGGCAAAAAGTTTGTAACAGAAATAGTGAGGATAGAGGAAGTAAAGATGTGTGGAAGAGATATAGATGCCGATTCTCATACAGACATTGGAGCCGAGTGTTGGGGCCGGAAAGGAAACAATGATTCCAAAGTCACCAGACACC
Organism: Ceratothoa steindachneri; assembly: GCA_963969495.1. Lineage (NCBI taxonomy): Eukaryota > Metazoa > Arthropoda > Malacostraca > Isopoda > Cymothoidae > Ceratothoa > Ceratothoa steindachneri. The sequence continues at coordinate 53,659,091 of OZ018319.1, read as the reverse complement.
ACCTTGTGGGTTTTTAAACAAACCAGCAAAGATGGGACACTTAGTGACCCCAGAAAAAGGAGGGGGGACAATTTAGCGTCATGGTTATGTTTATATGAGTGCCTCGTAGGGGATACACTATTTCTCTATCGGCAGGTTTAGGAAACTGAGAATGAACGTGTTGCGTTGTGAAGACGGAAATAGAAACGCGCGCGGTGTTGTGATTAGCAACCTGCATGAGAAGCGAAAAGATTAATGTAAGCCTATATCCCCAATGGCCGACGCAGTTATGTCGCTCTTGAGAGTTTAATTGGTCTCAAACTTCTGCCTCGAGGTGAGAGATCAAATGCCGCTTCCAAAGGGCCAGCGGCAGCTTGATTTGCTCAATGGAAGATAAACATTGAATGAGGTGGAGAGGTGGAGTGGGATTAGGTGCGACCTGTGACGGAAGAGTTACATGATTTAATGGTTGAGGAGGAATGTGCAAGTTCAAGAATTATTTGAGATGGATGCATGATGTGTAGTTGTTAGACATATTGAGGAAAAAGTAGATAAATGGTATTTATGGTTTGCAGAAAGGTTAGATGTGGTTGATACGGAATGAGTTCTGAGCTGATTATGTGAGGAGAGTGAATGAGAATATAGTGGTGTAGAGAATAAAAAGACTGTATCTGTGTGTTGAAGGGTTGGAAGAAGGCGTAAATGTTCGGGTAATTTGGGTAGGAGTGCTGAAAGATAAAGGGCTGATGGAGGCACAAGTGGCTGATATTGTGTATGGTAAGTGTGTAAACATGATTGTTGGCTTGGTGGTTGCTAGAGCACTAAAGTGGAGGTAGTGTTTTAGTGGTGTATATTATAGTCCACAACACTTCGCTGAAAGACTGGTAGAAATAAAAATATAAATAGTAGTGATAAATACAAATAATATTGATAATAAAACTGATAAAATAATAATGATAAATCTAAAAAGAGAGACAGTGGGTGAAAGAGAGAGAGCGAGTTAAGATAGATAGAAAGAGAAAAAGAGGGAAGAGGAATGGGATAGAGAGAAAGAGAAAGATTTGATAATTGTGCATTTATTTTTAAACCAGTAATCCAGATTTTTAACTTTCTTTTAAGATTTTAAAAAAAATCTTTTATAGAAAGTAAAAAAACAACCCCCCAAATTAAGGATTATTTATTCTGTCATTATCCTCTGATCCTATATACACGTATGTTATCAACATTTTAATACAAATGTTAAAATTTTTATCTAAATAAATCACTACTTCCTCATACTCGCACTACCTGTAAATGTCGTGTTGAAGTTGTTAAAATAATACTTATGCTTACATCACTATGTTACCTTAAATTAAATTAATTGTTTTACTTTAATTTTAGTATCAGTTTGCGTTCCAAGGCTAAATTGTTAGTTACAATAAATGATTAAAAGTTATACATTCTCTAAGAATTGGTAATGAAGACGGATGAAGGATGTTTAAGGAATTTGAATGCAGTAGCATTTATAAATCAAAATTGAAACTATAAATCCATTGTTCAAATAAGGATATTATGTCTAATGTGCTGTTTTGAGTCTTTTTACAGTATAATATCATCAGTAAATTGATGTGAATAATTGTTTTAAAATTGCCCAATTATATTAAAAAAATTATCACAATTTTATTAAAATAGTTTAAATAGTTTATTATTTATTCAAATCCGTTTATTTTGCTTATATATTTTCTTAATCGTCTGTGGTAGCTAATTTCCCTTATCGTTCTCATTATTTAGTAAAGTTTATATTATACCTGTCTATCACGTGAAATCGACTCCAAACTATCTCTAAATATCTTAAAGCAACGAAATATTCTAACATAGTCGGCATAAGACGAGAAAGTTCTGACGGTCTCCCAAACCAGCTTTTCTCGGGCGTGACGTCATAGTGAGAAAATGCTGGCGTCGAGGAACCACCAATGGACGTGATGCGATCGTCTTCTGTTTTAGCTCGCGCGCGGGATCAGCAGGCGAGAAAACGATGATGGGGGAAGGTTTCATGAGTTTAGGGTAGGGTTGGAATGGGGGAGAGACGTAAAAACCACTTCAAATTCAGGGATTGCGATCAACGGTCCCCAGTCCGAATTTCGCTGAATCATTCGTTCGCAAGATAAACCGTTATTACCAGCATTTTGTCGTTTAATTCCTTTTATTTTTGCCAAACGTGCGCACACACGTTCAACCACAAATATTTATGCACTTATGTGTACGTACTGACTTAACCATACGCTTTTTGGAAGGGGGGTGGGACGTGACGGGCCTGGCAGATTAGCCCATTCTGACACGTGCGTGAAAAACAGTTCCCGGTCTCTCTTAAAAAATTCCCTAATGCAGTTGGAGATGGGGGGACTCCAGCCAAGTGGAGAAAGGGGACAGTCAGATGAGTACAAGGAATAAGAAACCATTAACAAATGGTACCAAAGAACATTCACTGTACTCTAGTTCCTTTCATTCCAACGAGGTATACGAACAATGGAAGGATCAGTCTTCTATTTCCAGCAGGTGAGTTCTACCAAATGTGCATACTCATAAGAAAAAAATAAATGAAGCATTGTTATGAAAAAAGGGATAAAAAAATCAGGGTACTTTTTCGGCAATGTTTTCGGAAGGTTCTTAACCAAAGTAGGGGCTTTGGTAGAAGTATAAGTGTTTATTTGTATAAGGTTCACATCCTACGTAAATAAACAATAATAATAATGGGAAATTTTTCTATGGCACTTTTCAAGATCACATCTTCACAGAGCGTATTAAGGAGAGGAAAGGAACGCAAGTAGCAGGCAGAACATTCCACAATCTAGGAGCAAATATCGAGAAAGCGCGATCACCCATGACTCAGAGTAGAGTCAATGCAGTACCGAGAAAGAGCCTGGGCGTATAGCTTTTAGGTTATGGACTAAAACAGCGAAGAAGAAAGGCAGGAAGGAGAGTACTACGGTAATTAAGAATAATATCTGCAAAGAAGAAAAAAAACCTGAAGGTGATTCTGTATCGAATGGGCCGTAAGTGCCGGTGAGGGAACAGGAGGGTTTTACGGGAGAAACATCCCATGTAGAAAAGAACCAAGTCTTCAAAGATGCGAAGAAGTTTAGGGGTAAAAAGGGGGAAGCTTTTGAAGCAGCTAAATGGGTGTCGTATTAAACAATGTTAAAGGCCAACAAAGCATAAATGGCATTATCCAAACTGTTGTGATAAATGTGGAAGCAATTTTGGTTAAGGGTATAAATAAGAGTATGATATTATTTTGTTTCAGGTACGTTTAGCAATGAAATAAGCAAATCTGGTAGATACTCACAACACAATCTATCTCCGGTATACTGGCATTTTCTGTAATTAAATTAAAACGGCCGTTCACATATCTTTTGCAAGCCGCATATTTTGATAAAATGGCCTGGACATAGGATCCTTTAGAAAAAGAGAAGAAAATAATGTGAAAAAATTAGGTAAACGAAAGTCAGGTCTTTATTTCAAAAGATTCGAAGCGTAGGCATCACAATATGAATAAATGGTAGAGAAGGACATTCTACCAAAATAAACAAGGTTCTAACATAACTTCAAGCTCTTACCACTAAAAATCTTTCTCCAATCAAAATATAACTGTACAATATCCCTCATGCTAGAAGCAAAGTAATTTTTCAATCTGACATGGCTTCCTAAGGGTAAAGAGACACAAGGAGTAAGGCTCTTAGGAAATTTTCAATTGTTAGCAATAAAAGCAAAAAGCCGTTCCACCCACCCATCCCCCCCAAATCAAAAAGGAAGACATCTTATGCGGGATTGGACATACAACAAAACTTACATTAGCAAAGTTATTCCCACAGACACATCAAGAACTGCTCTGGAGCGGATAGTTGGGCAAGACCCTTGGTCGTCAAGAGAAGCATTCGCCTAGAGACAAGGAGGAACCGAAGATGATTCTGACTGGAATTGTTGGAGTCAAGCTAGAGGACATTTCAAAGTGGATGATAGTGTCATTTTTATTCGAATTCATACTATGACTTCCTCAATACCCCGCTTCCCATATTGGTACGAGAAAAAAGAGGTTACATTTTTCATAAAGGATAATGACCCTAGTCATGCGTACAAGTTATATAAAATCGTTAGAGTTGACAAAAAATGTAGGAGACTCAATCATTGACTTGATTTCCAATAGTTGCGACATAAATCCTATAGAAAACTTGTTTACACAAAGTGTAGGCAAGTTAACAGCACAGATGCTGCAAAGAATGCGTCTACTGATTGTATAAAATCTTCGACATTATCACTGAATAACAGAGGGTTCAAATTTCTTTCGAAGAATGTTTCCTTATCCTATTAGCTCTTGAACAGTTCTGTCTTAAATTAGGTTGCATCTGGTTTCCCTTCTTGTATTTGTCAAAATCTCTACATATAAGTCGATCAAACTTGCTATATCTCGTTATTATATCATATTTTATCCTTTTTGTTTGAAATTCTATGCATTTCTACTAAATAAATGTTTTGAAAGGATCGCTTCGCACTAAAGTATTCAATTCAACAATAGATTGTTGAGATCTTTGGGGTAATACGTACAATGACATCTTATTTTTTACTTTCTTTGCTACAAAAGCAGATGAACTGCAAAATAAAAACGATCCCTTTTATGAGATTACTAAGAAGTATTTAGTTTCTTTGTAGCTCCTTAATATGTTCCATCTTTATTACCTCCTTAATCTTATACTTTCTTTCTATTCATTTTCTCCCACTCAATTCTAGTCTGATACTCGACTTAAATCATTTATTCTCTTCTACTCTTTTTTTTAGTTATTCCAGTGGGTGATTTGATGGCTCTACCTAATGAATGATTGGTGTACTTAATCTCATAACGCAAATGAGAACTTTAGACTCAATATATTCCTGGTTTATTGCTACAAAGAGAATACTTGAGATATGAAAAGCTTATTATTAATATGAGGGAATAAGTAGGATAAAGTTTGGTTGAAGAACTTCATTCCACCCATTCGTTCTGCTCTACCTTCTTCTACCTGTTTATTTTATCAATTTCACAGACTTGTAAGCGCGCATCAACTCCCTTCGTAACCCTTTATAAGTATTAAGCTAAAAGCCTTCTATCCTGTTCTTACCCCCAAAATGTCACATCATAAAGACAGGAGCTGTTCTTTGCACATCGTCCAGCTTCTTTAGGTGGCAAAAAATCCCCTTGAAGAATCCTTACCAGTGTGAAACCTCGTATAAATCTCATTAGTTTGCGAAATTCTTCCTTACATTTCCACTTTATTTTATCATTATTCACAGGAAAGAATTTTTGATCCCTAAGGGCTAAAGGAAATTGAGGGACATGAAAAAATGGCTGACCATAAAAATTGGAGTCGTTTTTTTAAGGCGGGTTTATATTTCGCAATTATGGAGTCCTGCTTTCCTCTCACGAATATACTTCTGAGGCCCATATTACTCCTAGGTTAACTACCTAGAGCTGATGAGAGGCTTGTTCTTAAACCATTTCTCATCTTCATCTTCACTATTCTTATTTATGTACCTTTTCTCCTTTATTTAATGGTCCCTTCAATCAACCATGCCAAAATGCCTTTGTTGTATAGGCGATTTTCTACTAAAAAAATAAAACCGTGAAAAGAAAAATGGAATCATGGAAGCGACGTTTAGGTTCAAGCTGTACATTTTATTTTCCTATAGAACAAAAAAAGGTTTAGCAGAAACTTACTCCTATTCACTAAGCAACATTAAAACAGAAATACATTATGAATCTTAGTTTCTACTCAAAGTCGATTACGACTTGGATCCAACATCTACAAGTCACAGTTAATATCCGTCAGTGTGTATTGGTTTGTGGGCGTACACTTGTGTGAATATATGTAGTTGGTTGGGAGAGCCTGAAACCACTTGATTGGTCAACTGCAGCAGAACTCATTGGACAATATCAGAGTGAAAATAAGACTAACGGGTGTCTGGTGCAAAACGAGTTATGAGAAAATACGCGAGAAACAGATTTTAATCATTGAGCATTGACTTCCACCGTAACTTGTGGTCAATTTTACTTTTCACGTCAATGATTAGTCCCACTATCTCAATAAAACTCACCTCACGAGTACTCTCTCTTCCCATAAGTTTAATTGATAAATGATTAGAACTATTCTCAATATAAATTTAATCAGTACTATTTAAATTTAGAAGATTGAGGGAGCAACTTTGGTAAATATTGGGAAGACTAGAGTTAGAGATTCCCTCATTCAAACATTGCCTTTTTTGCAACATTCTGACTCTTGTATGTTTTTCAGGTACTCAATTAGAACTACTATTATTTCAACCTATTTTAATAATGAGAGCAAAATAAGACAAGGCAGCTTAGAGAAAAAGTTTGATTAAATTATTAAGAAATCAATATTTTTTCTAAGATTCAAATATTTTTGGAGAAGTTAAAATTCTCCAAAATTTGCTGCAAGCTAATTGAATATAAATTTAGTACTCTCTATTAATATATGCCTATTTTAATCTAGCGATGCTTAAGTGATTTTCATCTATGTACTAATACGGGTACCAAGGAATATTTAGGATACAAAAATCATGTTTAGGTGGTAAATGAACTTTCTGATAAACAAAGTTTATGACATGGGAATATTAATTCATCTAGATTGACTCGAAAGGCTGTGAACTATTTCTTGAAAGAATTGTTACGAGAGATGTAAAGTGGTTTCTTTACTACGATATTAAGCGTAAAAAACAATGGTTTATTTAACAAAAATATTATTCGACGACGTGATCTCCAACAGCAAATGGTTATGCTTTGCAATTCGAGGGAGTGTAAAAGTAGTTGGCCCTTATGATATCCTCAATAACAGTTACCGTCAAGATACATAAATGTTCACGGATGTAACGTTTAAATAAATCTTCCTACACTGGTCAACTAAAAGGGTCTCCTTCTCCTTTATAACAATGAAAACGCAACGTAGCACATTTGACCCGAGAAGAGAATTAATGCGTTATGCTGGCAAGTTATTCATTAATATTCCATTTTCACTAAACCTAGCGCCATCTGATTATTCGTTTTTAACTCGATACAGCATCACCTAAGGGCCAAAGGTACTCTAATATGAAAAAAGAGCAAACTAATATCCAATTGAAGATTTCTTTAACACCGAATAAATTCTTCGAAAAAACCTATCCACTACTTTCCAATGTAAATGTATTTAGGCACGAAATGTTTGTCGCACGTATAATGTATATTAAATATTGTACTGTTTATGTCTCATTATTTATTTATTACATTATTTACATATTTATTATTATAACTATAAATTAAAAAACTCTTTGCAAACAACATCCGTTCGTCTATACGTCCGCTATTAATAGCAACAGAAAATTAATAAAACATATTATTTAATACAGTAAAATATCAGAGAGTTGGATTGGTCGGGCACGAGGCCTATCTAACTTAGGGAAGGGAAAGGGGGTATTAATAACATGCCAAGACTTTCACTTTGTTCCGAGGCTTTATTTCTTTCCTACAAGGAGGCACGTTAATTAATTTAATATCCAGTACCTAAACAAATTGAAACCCTTTTGATATTTACAGCTTATTACAGTAATGTTTGTTACTATACACACCAAATATATACAGTATTTTATACCAAATTAAAAATGTATCTAATTGGCAAAGAATTTGACATAGAGACAGACCACCGCCCAGTGTCATACCTAAAATATGTTCAAAGTCAGAACGGGCGAATAATGCCGTGGATTTTAATTTTTCAAAAGTTTCAATTTAAAATTTTGTATATTCGCGGCTCAGACAACTGTATGGCCGATAATCTCAGCCGCAACCCATTCGCAGACAATGCCACCTAAACCCGCTGCTCTAGATTACCATGTCTATAGTAATTTTAAGTATTTTGTATTCATTTAGTCCAAAAAAGAAAAAAGAAGACGAACGAGGTTCGCCGATCAAGTCGTGTAAATATGTTTTTTTTTATCTTTTTATTTATATTGTGTGTATACAGTACGTTTTGGGCTTATATGTCAAACCCTTTGCACTACTGATTCTAAAATTCAATTTATTTCTCTATTGATATGTAATTTTTGTTTTGTCTGTTGGTCAATTACTGTTTGGAAACGAACTACTAAATTATTCTTTTACTTTTTTCTTTATATATATATATATATATATATATATATATATATATATATATATATATATATATATATACGCCTAGCTCAGATGTGTACACCTGTTGATAGGAGTTAGGTTTCCCTTCTGCCAATTTTTAATCCCCGTCAAATTGTGGGATCTCCCTTTTCTTTCCCTTCGGTCGGAAAAGTCTCATCTTTCGGAAAGGAGGAGTGTAGAAGGATACACATTTTCTGTCTTCTCTGCAAATCTCAGCACGTTGCAGGAAGCCACGTGGTTAGCCATACCCCACGTGGCTGAGAGTCCTACGGCGGAGCAAGCACAGATGTGGCCCCTCTCCCCCATAGTACGATCTAAGTAGAGTATGGAGAACATCCCCTAGGCGGTCGTAGATTCCAGCAGTTTACCCCACAGAGATAGAGAGATGGAGTAAAAGAACTGCCTATAGCCGAGAGTTGGCGCCTCAGCTTGCCCCATGGGAATTCCCCGAAGTAGGGGCTATCGCTCATCTCCCGCCGTGGAACATGGTTAAGAACAAGGCTCGCTCGAAAAAGACATCCCTTGTCCCAAGTCGGTGATTCTGTATGTACCCAACCGAAGGCTGGCCACCCTCTCCCAGGTAAGGCATCCACGATCAAACGTAAGCCTCTGCCGCACCGTGTTCTGAAACCGCTGCGCCGGATTGATCCTTCGAATCCTCGGAGCACCCTCGTCGAAGTTATCCTGAGCTAGCCATACCTTTCCCAACAATCACCAAAGATTCCAGCTTCCCCCTCGATCTCCAGCCAAGGTTAGAACTTACCCCTTCACAGCCCGAAATAACGTGCCAACCATACCCTTCCTTTCCATATATATATATATATATATATATATATATATATATATATATATATATATATATATATATATATATATATATACATATATATATATATATATATATATAGTAGTATTAAACTAAATTTGTGTCGTAGTTGTTGGGTTTACCGTAAGTTTATTTTTCTGATACCTTGAGAGTCTTTTATAAGTTCCCTCCAATTATTCGTGTTCTCCTTTTTATTGTTCTTTATTCTGGCCGAAAGTGCGTTTAGATTAATTCGAGAATTTATTTTTTTTTTGTGTGTGGGACTCTGATTAATTTGTGTGCGAATTTCCTCGGAACCGACGCTGCTGAATCAAAAGTTAATCACCCGAACGGATTAAGGGATTTAGACCAATCCCAAGGTCCGTTTATTCCAAATTGAACCGTAATTTAGTTATTTGTGTAGATATTTCTTTTTTTTTGTGGTACAAGCTAGCCCCTACGAATATTACCGAGACTTTTTTTCGCGCGCAAATAGACCAGTTCGCTCGCATGCCACATTTACCCAAGCCAACCTCTTAAGACGATGTCTCTGCGTTTGAACGATTTAAAAGCCAAGGTGCCTCACTGGAAAGGACCTCCTATCTTAAATACAGGAAGAGGAGAGAAATGAGAGACAGAGAGGAAACAAGAGCATTATAAAAATAGCAAGGAGAGAGAGAGCAGAGATATAAGATTAAAAGGCCCAAAGAGAGATAGAAAAATGAAGAGAGAGAACAGAGGTGGAAGAACGCAAGAGGATCAGAAAACATAAGCTCGAAATAAGCCGAAATCAATTGAAGATAATGTCGGTTAGCTCCCAAACTAAGGTTCCGCATTACCCATTGGTTAAACTTCTTAGTTTTCAAAGAAGGAAGGGACTTCGGGTCCTACCTCACACATTTCGAAAAGATCTTCGAAATTAATAATTGGGACATCGAGTCAGATGGTGTCGCCAGATTACTTTCCCTTCTTAGTACCCCGTTGCGCAATATCTTCATTTCCCTCCAGTCTGAAGCCGTCCAAACTCCTGGCCGCAGTAAATATGGGACCGGACTTCAAGAAAAAATCCGACCTGGACAAACCTTCCACCAGTTTGGTTTTATCGTTCGAAAAAACCTTCAATTTTGGCTTGATTCATGTAAATTCTCCCTAGAATACGAGTCCCTTCTGGACTTTGTATTAAAAGACAAACTTTTGGCTTCATTGGTCCCCGAAATACGCTTTTTTGTGAAGGACAAGCGTTGCGCTACATTCTAACAGTGCTTGAAAGAAGCAGACGCATACGCCTCCAGCCATACTTTATAGCCTAATGACAACAAGAAGCCTACCCCGTCGTCTCCCAAGTCCAATTCCAGTAATTCCAGACTCCCTCCACGGAATACTCCGAAATTCGTAAAGATCCCTGGCCCATCGAAGCCTAGAAATCTCCCTCTATCGGAACCCAGGGATATCAAGCCCTTGATTACGACGCATCCTTCGTAATCGTACCCCCGAAGGCTAGTAATTTGTTTCTTCTGTGGAATTAAAGGTCATGTGCGTACCACCTGCACCCAGAATTCACAATTCAGAAGTGCACCCTCTCACCAGGTGCACCAAATTAGTGCCGCTCTTGCTCCCCGATCGCTTCTCCTGGAACACCCCACTTCTTTCCCATCCGCCAGCAATCCCGGTTACAAAGTTAATTTTCTTTTCAATATGAGATCCCCCAGCGGTTTAAAGTTCGAGAATGGAACCGTCAATAGATGGCGCGTGTCCACCCTTGTTCGGGACACTGGCTGCACCTACATTGTCATATGAGGGTTTATTCCCCCCTTTTGGTCCTGATCACCAAAAGTTCGCAGTGGTCCACGATTATCTGTGCCGAGTGAATTGCTTCTTGATTGTTAAGTCCTGCTTGGTTCGCATTGGTCATAGTCCCCAGGTCACCCAAGAGCCCGTGACACAGGCCGTTATTACGCGGGTTCAGGCCGCAAAAGAAGCCCAGGCTTCCCTTCCCTTGGAAACCCCCATCGATCCGAGTTTGACGTTCTCCGGAGCAAAGATTTTGCCCAGAAGGAATCCACAACTTTCCTACCTGTTTGGGATAAAGCACGGAATCAGCCACAAAATTCTACCTGCAGAGATAAGAAGGTCTCCTACCTCGTAAGGGATAATCTTCTGCACCGCTCCTGTTCTGAAGGAACTGACCACTTATCACAGTTCTTATGTGTCCCCCGTTCGTACGTCCCCCAAGTTTGTAGGCACAATAGCCAAGTTTCCGGAGACTTCATTCATAACAAAGCCTCCCAGAGGGTTTTTAAGTATTTCTTCTGGCCAGTTGCGGCCAACGATATACCAGATTACTGCAAATCGTGCAATGTCTGTCAAAAGACATCTGCCAAAGGGCGTGTTAAGCCAGCCCCAATTCAGAAAAGCCCCATTATAACAGAGTCCTTTTCCCGAGTGGCCATTGACCTTAATGGCCCGATTCACTCAAGATCCAATAAATGACACATGTACGTCTTTACCCTCGTAGATTTTGCCCCCCGTTTTCCCGAATCAGTCCCCCTTAAGAGGATTGATAGTGTCACATGTGCTGAGGACCTACTATCCATTTTTCCTAAGTAGGCATCCGTAAGGAGGAAATATCCGACAGAGGCAAACAGTTTACCTCCAAGCTTATGAAGTATGTCGGAAAACTCCCAATGATAAAGCCCCTGTTTACCATTCCTTTTCAGCCAGCTGCAAATGGTATTTCTGAAAAATTAAATGGCACCCTGAAGCCAATTCTGAAGAAGTTTTGTCTCGAACAGCCCCGAGAATAGTACTGATACTGGCCTGTAGCTCTTTTTGTGTACAGGGAGATCCCCCACAGGACCCTCGATTTCGCTCCCTTTAAATTATCGCATGATCATAATGTGTGAGGTCCCCTCTGAATCTTATAAAAACTCTTTGCTAACCACCGAATGGATAGAGAAATTCAGTCCTAATACTACTACCTCCTGGACCTTAGGAAACGCCTGGAGAGCTGCTCGGACATCGCTTAGAAAAATGCAGATGCGGACCTGGAAAAATATAGAACTTATTTCGACCTAAATTCAAAAGAACAAAGACTTCTCTGGCGAGGAGGTGCTGTTGCTACTTCCCATAGAGAGCAACAAGCTTTTTAGTCAGTAGAAGGGCCCCTTTCCCGTCTTTGAGGCCAAAGTTTCTGTGGATTAGCATATTCGGATTCGTTCTGGAGATAAGATATTCCACGTAAGCATGTTGAAGAAATATCACCGCCACGCTATTGGTAATAAATTTGTGGCTCTTGACGAAGAGTCCTCCATAAAAGCGTCATACCTCTCTGACCCCCTCAACGTTGTTCAGGTGGTTTGCGTCGAACAACAAGATGGCGACTACCTTCTCCCATCTCTACCTGAGGACCCTGAATCCTCCTCCCGGCGCTAGACCTCTACCCGGGCTTAGCCTCTCCCCAGAATAGTCAGCTGCAGTATCTGCTGAACGACTTCGGTGACGTCTTTCCTGAGATTCCCTGGTGTGCAAAACGCTTCGAACATGACATCGTTCTTACTACGCAAGAACCTGTCCGTTAGAAGCCGTATCCTCTTCCAATCCACCTGAGTCAGGCCTTTAGTTCTGATGCAGATAACTTGCTCAAACTCGATATCATCGAGCCCTCAAAGTCGGATTTCTGTTCCCATATATTCATGGATCGAAATCCCGATCAGTCTTTCCGAATGTGCGGCGACTTCATAAAGTTAAACTCTGTGGAAGTTTTCGACGTAGAAACAATCTCTCTGATTGAAGAGAACCTCCATCTATTCGAGAAAGCCAAGTACATCTCAGAATTAGGTCTGTGAAATGCCTATTCTTAGATTCCCCTCCTTGAAAGCGCGCGAAAATACAAAGCGTTCCCCACCTACAAAGGATTTATGCATTTCAAGCACCTCTGTTTCGTGTCTGTAACTGAATGCAGCAATTACAACTGGGGATGTGAAAAATTGTGGACCACCTGCCCAATGTGTCATTTTACTTAGACAATCTATACTTGTTATCACTGCAGGGGACCAGCAATTGATCGCCGTTTTGACCTGGCTCCGTGAGCATGGACTCACCCTTGGCTCAGTAAGTGCCACTTCGTTACGATACCATCAAGTACCTTGGCTTCCACATTGGGAAGAAACGAATGGGACCCGAGAAAGAAAATGTTCGGGCCATAGTACAAATGCCCCTCCCCCGTAGTGAGAAGCAGCTCCGATCATTTATGTGATCTGCCTCGTTCTACCGGAGGTTCATCCTCAATTTTGCATCCATTTCTGTCCCCCTGTGTGCATTATTGCAGATAAAGGCCCCAGATCTACTAGTCTGGAAATTCAAGGTCACTTCCAGCTTCCAACAACTAAAGGACCAGCACTCCCCTCGAGCCCCAGCCAAAGTTAGAACTTACGCCGCCACAGCCGGATGTGAGGTGCCCACCATACCCTTGCTTCCCACTCTTCTGCTGACGGAGATCCCTCCTTTGAAGTCTCCAACAAGTTCGTCTCGCCGAGACACTACCTTCTCTCAAGCCTACTTGAAGTCGCTGTCGCCCTGACCCTTACTTGGCCCCCCTCCCTTCCTCAACTTTTTATCTTGTGAGCCCATTTTGATCTGAGTAGGTAGCTCTAAACTAATTAATTGAAGTTATACCTTCCCACCGGTAATAGTACATAATTACCTAACTGTTAATTTTCCGCTGTATACATAATTTTGATCATTTTTATTTGTAAATAAAATTTAGATTTTATTATGTATATCTTTAATTAAACTGAACGTCACTCTCGGTCCCGTTATTCAAATATCGTAACCTCGAACTCGACTGGATTAGTTAAGTGAATTTACTCCGCGCCTCAACCTGACCAATATAATTCTCGCATCAATGTAGCGTTGAGTCATTGGACGCTTTGCGCTAATAGCCTGTTCTCTCCACCTTAGTACTAATAATATACATTGTATTGAATAGACGTCTATATCAATATATATATATATATATATATATATATATATATATATATATATATATATATATATATATATATATGAATAACGTTACAGCCACGAGTAAATGAAACAACGGAGAACTGCGAGGCCTTTCGACTAATGGTCCTTTACTAAGCAGACTAAAAGCCAGGGAAAAAGAGAAAGATATTTATACACCTGATTAATAAAAATGTATTATTTGGACCCTTGTATCAAAAAAATGTTTAAGAATGATTTTAAAGATAAAATTTCTGAATTAATGATTACCACCTAGAAGTTTTTTGAGCTTATTTATTAAAAAAAACCTTTCCTCATATTTTTCTTTTGTCATATTTTCTAGTTATCATGTGTAAACTTTTTTTTGTTTTTATATTGCATATGTGATTCCTAAACACTGCCCCCCCCCCTTTCTTTTGTAACCAGTAACTTTTTTTTTTTCTAACCCTGATGGCTCATCTCGTTAATAGGATTTTTCCAGGTATCTGCTAATCCAACCTCTTTTAATCTTTATATCCCATATTTTAATTAATCAGGTGTATAAATATCTTTCTTGTTTTCCCTGTCTTTTAGTCTGCTTAGTAAAGGACCATTAGTCCAAAGGCCTCGCAGTTCTCCGTTGTTTAATTTTACTCGTGGCTGTAACGTTATTCATAAATTCCTTATTTTCGTGATTTAGTTATACATATATATATATATATATATATATATATATATATATATATATATATATATATATATATATATATATATATATATTAAGGGTGTTCCAATAACTTGGACCGAATTTAAATGTGAGTTAAGTTTAAGCGTTTAATGATTTTTTTCTTTTTCTTTCAGATTTAACAACTTCAGTCTTTGGTAATTTCAACCATGGAAAGATTAACAGTCGAACAAAGTGTTAAAGTTATCGAAGCCTATTACGAAAATGGACATTCAAACAGAAACGCATTTCGGTTACTAAGCGACTTTTTTGGTCAACATAATCGACCAACTGAGTGTGCAATTGGAAAAATTGTTCGTAAATTCAAACAAACGGAGTCGGTGGCAGATATAAAAATGCCATTGCGTGCTCGTTTACGCCGTTCAGCTGAAAACATTGCTATAGTGCGCGAGAATGTGGCCGAAGATCCAGAAACCTCTATTCGTCATCGCGCGCAGGAATTGAACCTCTCCACAAAAACGTTACATCGAATTTTTACAAAAGATTTGTCTCTACACGCTTACAAAATTCAATTGACATAATAACTGAAGACTGCTGACCATTTGAAGCTGCGTATATTCGTCAATTGGGTACACGAGCAAAGACAACCTAATGTTATTTTTCGATAAAAAATCATCTTTAGTGATGAAGCCCATTTTCATCTTGGTGGATTCGTTAAAAAGCAGAATTGTCGCATTTGGGCTGATGAAAATCCCAGGAAGATTGTTGAAAAGCCACTGCATCCACAAATGTCACTGTTTGGTGTTTGCATTTTTTTGCTAGCGGAATCATTGGGCCGTATTTCCTTGAAATTGATGCCGGAAATTCTTTTACGGTTAGAGGCGAGCGATACTGTGCCATGATAACCAACTTTTTATGGCCTGAATTGAATTCTATGGCTGTCGAGGATTTGTGGTTTCCACAGGACGGCGCCAGAGGCAACACAGCCAATTCAACAATGGCTTTATTGTATGAGAAGTTCCCAGGTCGCATCATCTCTCGAAACAGCGAAGTTAATTGGCCACCACGATCGTGTTACTTGACGCCTTTAGATTTCTTCCTTTAGGGTCATCTCAAAAGTAGGGTCTATGCTAACAAGCCAACAACAATTCAACAGCTGAAAGATGAGATAATAAGGCATATTGGTGAGATTGAGGATCTACTATGCAAAGACGTCATCAAAACTTTGACCAGCGGGTGGAGGTGTGCCGTCGAAGCCTTGTTCGACATTTAGGCTATATTATTTTTCACACATAATTGGCATGACTCAAATAACATAATCTAATAGTAAAATCAATCAATTTTAACCAATAACACTGTTTTATTTACTGCTAACTTCGATCCATCTTAATGGCACATATGCGAAACAAGGTTTCGACGTAGGGCTCCGTCATTGTCAATCGCTCATGAACAAGTGAGATACAAAAGTTGCTTAACATACAAACACAAAAATCAGTGGCGCTAAGGTGGATTACTCGAGAAAGTGTCGGTATTTTTGAGAAACGCAAGTATGAATTTCTTGCTTATTAATGTATTAGTATTGAATTGACCGTTGGAAGTAATAAAGTTGGGAATTTCTTTGATAAATGCTGATTCAATTAAGCGTCGATGTATATATTGGACATTGGACATATAGAGTGAGGAATATAGTAATAGAGGGTTTTATTAAGAGAAATAGTGGGAAAATTTAGGAAATTTATAGGTAAGCGAAAATGAAAGGAAGTGTGAAAGACAGGTGCCTGCTGAAAGGGCATCTCTGGCTTTCTTTGCGTTTTGTTATATAATTTGTGATATATATATATATATATATATATATATATATATATATATAAATATATATATATATATATAGATATATATATATATATATATATATATATATATATATATATATATATATATATATATATATTATATATTATATATTTAGAAGGCGTTCAAGTTTTTGTAGCAGTGGGTTGTTTTGCTCCCTACTTGTTTTTTTTTGTGAAGATTTGCTTCTTCTTATCTGGGTAGTTTACGCCCAGATTTTGAGAGTAATTTTGTATTTTTGTTGTGTTTTGTTTTTATTGCTTTTTGAAATTTTGGCGAGTTTATCGCACAAATTTTTACGGAAGTCTAGAAAAAAATTTAGTGAATAATATCGTGTGGTTTTGTTTGCGTTTTGTGTTGGGAAAAAATCTAAGTGAACCTTGGGTCTACATCATCGTCTATTAGTAGCCTAATACTTTTAAAGGGAACTCCGCGTCCTATGTCATCAAAGTCCAAATGCTCGAGCAAAAACTCGGGAGGAAGGTGCCAGTGCACTTTGCCCCAGATCTTAGTTGCTCTCAAGTGAAGCTTCACGTTCATGGGGGTTATCTCCAGTTCCCCATGGAGCTCACTCTGCCTTCTCATCTCTCTCCTTCGGGTTCCTGTTGTGATGTAGACCGCCTTATTTCGGACCTTCTGCAGTTTAAGGACTAGGGTCTTGGAAACCGCGTTTATAGGGACCGGCGTATACAGGAGTTTTAATCGAATGCATGTATTGTAGATCTTAATTTTGTTGGAGGTACTCAGATTTATGAACTGCATTCGATGTAGTTTTTGTTACATGACTCCCATACCCACCAATCGTAATACAGAGTCCCAGAACCATGCCCTCCTTGTGGTATGGGATGCTTACACTCCCCCATGGATGTCTGTGAATGTCCGTCGGAATAGTGAAATTACACGGAACTTTGGGGCATTGGTAGATATCTTCCATCTTTTCTCGAAAGAGTTGATGTTTTCGATTTCTAGCGCCGTACTCCATGCCATGTAATTCGCATTCCGATAGGGCGTCGTAAATATCATTGTTATATCGTCCACAATTCGGGCGTACAAAAAACCCTCGTCAGAGGTCGGGGAAGGTCGATGGTGTACATATTGTAGAGCAGGGGATTTATGCACCCGCCTTGAGGCACCCCCGCCTCGAGCTTGAACTCGGGGCCATTGTAATCCCTGATATTCAGAAACGCCTTCCTCTCCATTACATAATCGCACAGAATCCTTTTAAGTATGGGAGTGAGGCCCAGTTGTGGAATTTTATATTGCAGGCCTCTCCTTCATACTTTTTCAAATGTCTTTTTGGCGTTGTGAAGTACTAGATTTGCGTGGCGTCTTTCAGCTTTTACTTCTTTCAACTTCTGGGTAATCAAGGCTGGCACGGTGTCCGGTCCCCGCTTCATTCGGAAACCATGTTGTTGGTTGTTATGAGAATTGTTATCCTCGAGGAATGAAATTACCCTGTTAGCCAATATCTTCTCTAAGACTTTCCCTGCGAATTATAAGAGAGATATAGGCCTGAAGTTAGCTGGACTGTCCGGTGGCTTACCTGCTTTGGGAATGAATATCATTTTCGCTACCTTCCAGTGTTCAGGAAAGTAACCCAAGTTCAGGCACGCGTTCATGATATTCATTAGCCGTAATAAGATGTTAGGAGAAGATCGAATAAAATTCGCCCTTGTCAGTCCTGTACGCCCTGGCGCTCGCTTTAGAAAGAGATTTTAAGGTTTTTGAGAGCTCTTCGGCAGTAATTCTACCGCCAAGTCACTCTATTTCCCTTTCCTGTGATACGCAATGGTGAGGATGGGTTCTGTGTATCTGATTGTTCAAGTCATTAATAATTCCGCCTTCGAAGTCTAAATCGAAGTCATCATTCTCTTTCGAGTATATCTTAAATATAGATGCCCCCAAAAGCCTGAATTCCTCTTCGATTTTTCTACACGTCAGTAATTTCCGTATTTTCACGTCTAAGTTTAATGATCTTTTGTGGCTGTCACCATTTAGTCTTTTTACAGTGTGCCAGAATGTATGTGAGTCGGTTTCTATGTTCAGTCTGTCAATTAAATTGTCCCAAAGTACATTCTGTTGGTCTCTAATAAGAGTCATTAATTCGTCACGAATGCATCGTGTTTGTCTGTGTGTAGTGATGTTGGGGCCAGTGTGGTTCACTTCCTAGATGCGCTCCCTATACTCCCTTGCGAGTGATTTCATTCTTGGGGTGCAGGAATGGACAGGAAGAGTTTGATATCTAACTCGGGGAATGACTTCCTTATTGGCTCTTTTTATAAATTATCATTAATTTCATCCAACTCCTCATCAATTTCTTCTAGAGTGGCATTAGTTAAGGCAGTGTTCGGGAAACAGAGGTGAATTACCCAAAATGAGATAATTTAGAAGAATTGGGAGGTAATGGATGTGCTATGGATGTGGATGTGCTAAGTGAGAGAAACAAATATGAAAGTTGGAAAAAAAGAATGCATCGAGGAGCCTTTCTTCTATTTTACGGTAAAATCGGGCAACATTTCTCCTAATTAAGTGGCATTTTGCCATGTTTTGAACATGCTCAGAGTAGTTGATTAATTAGTAGAGCTGATCAAGTGAATAATAATTATTTACATTAGGTGAGTTATGATATAATCTATAATATTTACGATTCTGTATAGACTTTTGTGATTAAAATTCAACAAAAGTTAAATATATAAATATAAGATTAGTTTAGACTTTTAAGATATTTTAGTTTATTTGTAAGGGGCTTAATTGTCCCATCAACTGTTCAGTTGCCATTTCTCACTTTTTTAAGGGTAACTATTATATTTTTCATTTATTTATTTATTTTTATTTTTATGAATTATTTTATATTAAAAGTAAGTTTTTTAACGAGTTTAACTCTATTTAAGAAGATTTCATGCAGCCCCTACAAATGTAATGATCACTCTTTTTAAATCTTATTGTGTGAATTTTTATGGTTGTGAGTTGTGGTTTGATTTTATGATATGTTATTTTAAAGTTTTAATTTAAACTCTTAAATTTGTCACTAAATAATTTTTTCTTTTTCAAAAATAGATGTCAAAAGACCTTAAAAAAGTGATAGATTTGTCTTTCATTTTCAGATGGCATCAGCAAGGAAAAGGACATATCAGGCAGAGTTCCTTAATTATGGCTTCACAGAAATAGAGGACAAAGGACAAATGAAACCTAAATGTGTCGTCTGTATGATAGTACTGACTGCCGAGTTTATCAACAAGAACCAACTGAAGAAACACTTAGACAAGGTTCATTCACATCTGTTTTGCAAACCACGGAAATACTTTGAGAATCTGAAAAAAACAGTCAAAAGACAAATATTGGAAAATAACAAGAGTGCAACGTTTGACCAACGTTCAGCAGCAATAGCTAGTTTTGAAGTGGCATGGTTGGTTGCTTAAAACAACAAACCACATACTATTAGTGAGGACTTAATCAACCTGGCGGCTGTGAAAATGGCAGAAATAATGTGTGGGCAGAAAGTAGCTAAACAACTGAATGTAGTGCCTTTGTCTGCAAGAGTTATTAAAGAAAGAATTTCCATCTTGGTAGAAAATGTGAGAGAACAAGTGATTTCTTCAGTAAAAAAGAGTAAAGAGTTTGCCATTCAACTTGATGAGGCTACAGATGTAAGTAGCATTTCGCAGCTGATGGTATACGTTCGATACAGGAGTTCTGATGAAATTGAAGAAGAAATGTTGCTATGCTCTCCTATTGAGTTGAAAACTCGTGGTATTGACGTGTTCACTAAGGTTGATGCATACTTTAAAACACAAAGTGTTGATTTAAAGTGGGAAGATTGTATTGCAGTATCAGTTAATGGAGCTCCTGACATGCTTGTTGACGTCACTGGTTTTGTGGCTTTGGCCAAACAACAGAATCCAAATATTCAGGTCTTCCGTTGTATGATACATCGCCAGGCATTAGTTGCGAAGGATTTGGAAGCATAAGTGGAAGCTGTGTTGAATGATGTAATTAAAATTGTTAATGTTTAAAAGGGCATGCACTAAATACGAGGATGTTCCGTGATTTATGTGAGGATAGAGTGGCTGAATATTCAACCTTTCTTTTCCATATGGAAGTGAAGTTGACTTCACGAGGAAATGTCCTGAATAGAGTGTGGGCTCTTAAAACTGAAATTGAGATATTTTTGACCCTTTAAAAACACACACTTGCAGAGAAGTTTAGAAAATCAACCTAGCTAGCTCTTCATGCATACTTAGCTGACATTCCTGGTCATGTAAATGCGCTGAACAAGGAATTGCAAGGAAAGAAAATCAATCTCATCTTAGCAAGGGAAAAGATTTCAGCATTTGTATCAAAGCTTCAGTATTGGAACCAAAGAGTAAATTCCAATAAGATTGCTGTCTTTCCAAACCTGGCAGAGTTTTGGGGAGAATGTGAAGACTGCAGTCTTAGTGACATGAAGTAATCAGTCACGGGGAACCTGACCAAACTGAGGAATAGGTTCTGTAACGACTTTCCAGAGCTTGATTCACGTACTGTCAGCTGGATTTTAAATCCCTTCAAATGTGAACTGGCTGATTTGCCTGAAGAGCCTGAAGGACAGCAGAAGAGCTTATTGAATTGCGTTCCAACAGTGAAACAAGCATGGAATTTAAGACCAAGGATGATTTCTCAAGTTTTTGGAAATCAAAAGCTGCAGAGGCTTATAAAACTGCTTATTTGGAAGCAACTAAAATGCTGCTACCTTTTGCAACAACCTACCTTTGTTAACAAAGTTTTTCTATCCTTGTAAATCTAAACACAAAATACAGAAACTGGTTAGATCCTGAAAGTAGCAGTGACATCAAAAATCCCTGATATTGAAATTGTTGTATCAAAAATGAAACAGTATCATTTTTCCAAAGCTTGAGGCAGCTGATATATTTAAGTGTTCAATAATTCATTAGTTTTATTTGTGTACCATTCTCATGCCAGAAAGGGTAAACATTTTTACATAATAGTGGATTCAATAACATTTTCCTATTTTATTTTTGTACGAATTTTAAATACATAATAGTGACATAGTCAATAATTTTGCTTGTATGCCATGTAATGCAAAAAAGTCACTGTTAGATTTCTGTTTACAAATATATAATTTCCTACAATTTTTTCTTGTGCGTTATTTCCATGCCAAAAAGACGGACTTTTATTTCCTAATGATAGATGAAATAAAATATTAAACATTGTCCCAATATAAATTTCATTGTGTCTTTATTATCCATGATTTTTATAAGTAAATTGGTTTGTTCCCTAGAATACTTCAAAGTCAAGAGTAAATTCATTTTATTACAAATTCTTTTGGGGTAACACCCCAAAAAGTTACCCGACCCCTGAGTTAAGGGGTCAGGGTTGTAATTTTCAAGGAGTTGTTTATACTTATCCCAGTTGGCTCGAGCGTTCTGGGATAGGGAATTGAATGGGGGAGGTTGAAACTTTTATACGGATATCCTGGTGATCGCTGGGAATAGGGGTATCCGGCTTAATGAAGTAATTGTAAGGGAACATAGTGCTAGTGAGCAATATCTGTATATCTGGCTTGGTGGCTGATCTGTGTGTGATGTATTTGGGAAAGTTTGGTCCAAATCTTGTCATGATTTGTCTTTCAATAAGTGTCTCAAAATTCCTGCCTACTGGGTTGGTCGACGTATAGTCTGAGGCAGCACTCCTTGCATTGAGGTCGCCGTGAAAGAGAACGTTTCTGCAGTGACCACATAGATGCAGGCAGTTGGGAATGCGCAAGTACCAGCTCCTTGGGAGCTGGTTCCCTGTTGCCAGGACCAGGGGGCCCACTGCCGTACGGCCCTCAACAGCGAGGTAAGACTCGTCGAACCCACTTATTAATTTAAAGTCAAGACCTCTTTTCACAGCTATTTCACATCCATCGAAACATTCTCCACTGTGAATTTTGGTTAAGATTTCGTAGGGGAAAATTTTTAGTCTGTCTGTGTCATTTATTCCATGTTCTGAAATAAATATAACGTCTGGGTCGCATTGTCTTATTACGTTACCATATAGTGTCTGTTTGTTCGTCCAGCCGTCATAGTTAAAGGGTAATATTTGAAAAGTCTCCACTGTCTAGTTCACTAAAGGTTCCTGTGTGTAGTCATGTTGTTTTAGACTTATTCTTTAACGAGCTTAGGTCGACGGAGGTCTCCGTCGAAACCTGGTGTCGCATATGAAATTAGTCCTATAACTGTGGTTTTATCCTTATAGTTACTCGTACGCTACTCTACTTTTTTAGATATATATATATATATATATATATATATATATATATATATATATATATATATATATGAGGAATTAAACCACATTCTTCGAAGAAAGTTTAATTCAGAACAGTTTCGGTGTATCTCACACCGTTTTTCAACTGACACTGCGTAGAAAATATAAGAGAAGTGCATATAAGCGTAACACAAGATCCCCTCTATTTTCCCCCAATCCCCTACTTGTGGCTAATCTGGATGGGGGTTAGGCCTAAACATCTTGAAGGGATGACATTTAACTATTTTCTTTATATGCTTTCATATTACAGGATTAAAAGAAAATTGACCCTCAAATAGATTTAAATCAGGAACTGACGATACCAAGCTTGATTCTACGATTGGAGAGTCATAATTTAAATCTATCTGAGGGTCAATTTTCTTTTAATCCTGTAATAAGAAAGCATATAAACAAAATAGTTAAGTGTCAACCCTTCAAAATGTTTAGGCCTAACCCCCCCCCATATTAGCCACAAGTAGGGGATTGGGGAAAAAAGAGGGGATCATGTGTTATGCTTATATGCACTTCTCTTATATTTTCTACGCAGTGTCAGTTGAAAAAGGGTGTGAGATACACCGAAACTGTTCTGAATTAAATTGTCTTCGGAGAATGTGGTTTAATTCCTCATCTTTTCTTGCGAAATTGCATTAATTTTCATCATATATATATATATATATATATATATATATATATATATATATATATATATATATATATATATATATATATATATATATATATATATATATTTATATATATATATATATATATATATATATATATATATATATATATATATATATATATATAGACAGAAGTCCATAATTTGCGAAAATCTTTAACATTAACTACAATTAAAAATTTATAATATTTACCTTCTGAATCCCGCCATTTTTCTTTGAGGAACTGTCTACAACATCAAGATTAATTATGTTTAGTTTACTTAAATCAAAGTCATTTTGGGCAATTTTTTTTAGACAATCCAGAATACCAAGTGATAAAATTAAACTACAGCAATTGGCCGAAAATTCATAGTAAGCAATAGCTAAGACGGTGTTTGGGCCTCAATCATTTACCTCCATTAGAATTTGAGCACAATTTTACGATTTAAGAAATATTTTAGCAATCCACACCACCGTTACGACTTCTAAGGATTTCGGACTAATAAAATAATGACTTACAGAACATTTACTACCTTTAGCGTCTGACTTTTATGCTTAATAACAATGAAGTTCTAATGTAAGTACCACGTCCGATTTTCTTAACGTATCTCAGATATCATACGAGGTGTTGCTCTATATTTAGGAATTAATTATCTCATTATACGTTAATTACTATGTTATTATTTAGATTTTTAGGAACATACTTTTATTTGGAAAAAATTGATGAAATCCCTTATGTTTAGTGATTTAATTAACGAATTTTCAGCTAACGGGACATTTTACGGAACGAATTTCCTCGATTGGAGAGTCACCGCTGTATTATTTTTAAAAATTAAAATGATTTACTTTTCTCTTTTAAAAAAACACTAGTTATTTCTTCACATCCTAAAAAGGGGGTTGTTAATGACAAAAAAAAATCCGTGCTACCAAGGACGGAATAATAATAAGTGGAGAAATAATCAAAGATAAAAAGGACATGAAGAGAAATAACTGGATAAATAAGACGGGAATAATGCAGATTAATTAATGAGGCAAAGACTTTAATAATAATTAGTCATATAAGTCAGACTTAATTAATAGAGGCAAGAGGGGCTTTTAAAAACTCCAGACGTCCCAGACAGCCGACCTTTATCGTACTCTAAATCGCCGAATAACCACACACGATGTGGCTTTGGATCGACAAGTAAAGATCGCATCAGTATCACAAAAACAATAAAATACAATCACTAGAATCATGTAGGATCACTGAGGAGTACTGCTTCCCACAACTCGTTTATCTTGTTCTTTGCCCGTTCTATCCTCGCTTGTAAAGTATAATATGAGCCTATTAATGGGATCGGTAAAAACTTTGTCGTGGTTCACGGCCGAGTGCGTATGTATGTTTTCTCCGTACATGAGTAACTCCGTGCCACTCCTCTTTAAGAGTGCTTTACTTTAATTCTTTAACCAGGGAAGATTCGTGTTATGATATAACTATTGCCATTTGCAGCGTTCGAGGATCTAATTAAACAAATCTGACAAAATATACTTTTAATTACATAAAAAAAATGAAATATTAAATCTTTAAATATACTAATGCTATAATAAGAGGAGCTAATCAAAATTAACACTAGCAATGAGTAATACGCGATGGTTGACTCAAAAATCACTTTCGCATGGAATGGTAACTAACAAACGGGAATAATTTGGGGATTCCTTTTACCTTTAACTAATAGGCAGACGTCAGTGGTTTGACCTTGAATGAGAACATCCTCGATGAGTTGATTAGAGGCAAGTTGGACTGGAGCCTTTATCGCTAACGTGAGAATGGTTGATAATCTCACTGGGTGAAAGAGACGCGTGGTGAGTCTATTTGAGAAATAAAACAGCTGATGCTTATCCCGAGGAGGTGGAGACGTGAGGCGAGACTTCTTGACTTGAAGATGTAAGTGAGAGGATCTTGGTTGAACAGAGCTTACTCTGATGCCTGTGTTATAAATTCGGGCTTCACGATGATGAGACTTTACCAAGAGGTGAATCTTTTCTCGAGTGGGAATTTACGCTGGTATTCCTCAATGCTGAGGGGTATCTCTGTTTTTTGATGAAACTGAGATAAGGGTTTTTCTCTGGAGGAGAATAGTATGAGAGTTGGTTTCAATACCACTTGTCTGCTCTTCTAAGCGACCAAAGGAACGGCCACGAGAGGGAAAATCCCGCTCGGTTCCACTTATCTTCTTGATTCCCTGTTTGATTCAGGCACTCGTCTTCTTCTCTCGATTGCTACGCGGATTCTCTTTTTTATTTCTCAAGATCGAACTATATACACGTCGATTATCCCGTGGGGGAAGGGGATGCGAGGGGGTTTAGGAGTAGCGAACCCTCGCTAGCCCTCAGTTAAACCTCTCTCCTAGGGCATAAATTTTTAATGTTGTGACAATTCGCCCCTTCAGGTTTACCCATGGAGAAAGTGAGATTTCATCTATTTGGCGAAAATAGACATGAACAATCGGAGAGGACAGTGAGCCTGTTTATAGATTGGTATTTTTACAGGCCATGGCACCCTCCTCTGTTTATATTAACGGACTACGAAATATGCTAACTGAAATCCTTCTTTGCGAGCGACGCACGACGGGTCTTCGGGACAGCGGGAAAAAGGGGAGAAGCGGGGGTTAAATTCTTGGCCCATGTGGAGCGTAACAGTTGACGCTGTATAAAAAAACTAGTGTCTGTTTGTCCTCGTGATATTTATTCCCCCATAAACTTTTATTCCCTTCTCATTTCCTTTATCCATTTCTTTTTTCCTAAGTTATCATAATTATTTTTAATACTTACTTAAAACAAACGAGAGCACCACCACCACAAACTGTGAAGAAAGATCTTGTAAGGGGTGATGAAGCGTAACAAAAACAGATTTGGAAGGTATATCACATCAGATCCACCTGAAGTTGTTGAGGATGGTAAGGTGCGCATTGCGCAATTCTTTAGGTGCCAGTAGTAGTATGGTTACACAAGCTACGCTTGTACCCCATGGAGCCTCCTAATACAGAGTGTGGTGTAAGTGTAAAATACCAGTGTACAGTAGCCCAAATTAGTCGTGTCTCATTTTTCAAAATGTTTCTGATAAAACGAAGTTAATTATCATATTACATTTGTGATATACAAATCTTCGGTTGGCTTTGAAGGACTGGCGCTAGGCTGTGCTGTACTGCTGATTAGTAATAATATTTTTAACATATAGTTTGAAAAATTAATTATAGGGCTAAAAAAATATAAAAATAGACAAGTTTAATGTGAATACTTTTGTGTTACTAAAGATAAAACGTTAAACAAGTATACTAAGTTAAATAATATGGAAAATTAAAACTTGGCGGAAATCTGGCATCAGTGATTTAAATCCGTTTTAAAATATCACCACAACTTTATACACTGCAATAACGTAAAAAAATATACTGTCCCACTTTGAACGAAATTAGCGTAAAGTGTGAAATGACTAATTGTCCCAATTGTGCATGACCCTCCTTAATGGGATCCTGAGTAATTCTACTTATCGTCGTTCCTCCATTATCAACTACTTCTCTGTACATCATGACCTGTTTTAAAGTGCATTATTAAGCCTCTTTTGGAGTCACCCAGGAGTACAATTCTCATTTGCGTCGCCTTTATTTCGTGCCTTCATTAAATCGGTAGATCATTAAGAGAAAGGATGAAAATGACATTCTGAATGTAGCTCCTGTAGTGTAATTCTTGTATTTTTTTCTCCTTTATCTTCGAGTCTCATTGTTCGAAGAAGAGAGGAACATTCAAATCATGAATCGTTTATTTGGATCTAGTTTATACAATTTAACAGTAAAATGAATCATAACTTTACATGTATTCGAACGCTAATGATTACATCTTCTTTCTTTGATTCTACTGATTCCTAGTTCCTTTTCACAAAGAGCAAGAAAATTTTAACATAAAAATTATTCCAACTCATTTAACTGGTTTTTTTTCATTAGACAAAAACCCCAAAGAAAATGTAAAGTTACACATTCCCTCCCAAAGAGGATGACTAAGGAGAACTGCCCCTTTCTCTTTTCGTTCTTTCTTACTTTTTTCTCATTCCTTTTCTTCCAGACATTCACTTCTACACTGATTTTCCCTTTATACTCCTTTTTCTTTATTTTACCTTGCGTTCTCTTTGATCTTCCTTCCTCCCTTACTTTCTTTGTGTAGACGAGCTTTAAGTGGATATTAGTGTCTTTGCCGACCTGTAATCCTGCTCAGCTAATATTGCTGACCATCTTCTCGGAGCTCTCGCCATCCAATTAGACGCGACGCTAGTCTCATAGCATCGAGGCAAGGGATCGATCTGTGCTCTCATTGAAACAGAACCTTAGGGGTGCAATAAGTTGGCCGTCCAATGGCAGACAAGCTGAAACATACCTTCACAGGCATAAGGAGCACCGCACGCATCAGCACGCATGTGGTCAATCATAACATCGCTCTCATTTCATTACTCCTTTACCAGATGTCGTAGAATGGACTCTCGACGATATACCATATATAACTATTCGTTGAGGGAACTTATTTAATTATCTTTAGAGTGCGTGGATGTCTGGTTTGATCGATATTATTTATCTTAGATATGCTTAAGAAGTGGAACTGAGCTCAAGGATAATAATATGGCTATCATTAATAAAATAGAGTTTCATTAATAAAAACTATCAACAACACACATAACGGAAAATATTGACATAAACAGAGAATGGAATGGGTCGTGGAAAATCTAGCTAATCCGAGGATTAAAAAAGGTAAAACAAATATAAATTAAAGGGATGGGATGGTTCGCTAAACCATTTAAAGCACAGGATAGAGTTGCCAAAATGGATAAATACTCAAAGGTAACGTTCAGTTTACGTAAATACACTTGTTGTGCAGAGGAAGGCGACGTGAAGGAATTTTCGGTCCGCTGGCGAGTTCCAGCTGAAGGGGGGGAGGGAATTAAATGATCCTGACGTGGCGTCTTGGGAATGGGATCGTTTCTTGACGTACGGGCTTGAAGAACAATGGCTGTTCTACGTTTTTCTCTTCTGAACAACAGGGGGGGTGAAACCGTCTCTTGTCTACGGGCTCGAGAACAATGGCTGTTCTAATGTTGTTCTCTTCTGAACAACAAGGGGGAAGGGGGAGAACAGTTTCTTGGCGAACGAGCTGGAAGAACAATGGTTGTTCTACGTTGTTCTCTTCTGAACAACAAGATGGGGGGTGAGAACCGTTTCTTCTCAACGGGCTCAAAAGAACAAGGGCTGTTCTAACGTTGTTCTCTTTCTGAACAACAGGGGAAGCCTAGTGGACTTCGCGTCACGAAGGCTCAAACCTTGGCACTCAAGGGATATTGTCCTTCTTCTGGACAAGAGATGGTGGATCTCGAGGTCGAGGGCCCTTTGGTGCACAAGGTGAGACTTGACCGTAGTGATATCTCGCGAAGAAAATCTGGATCTCTAATCTGATCTTAGCGGTAAAGTTTCCAAATAAATAGTCGGGACATCCCCTTGGCGTGGGGGACAATGGATTGGGGGCTTCGAGGGAATGAACAGCCGAGCCTGAGAACAATACCTTATCTGCCCATAAGCCTAACTCAATCTGGCGAGGTCGCGCATGGAGCGAACGGGGGAAGATAAACCTCCTTGTTTAAACATTGACTCAGGTGGCTGCGATAAAGCGCCCGGCTTTAGAGCGAAGATGCACGTGGGTAGCATCGTGGTTTTAAATAACATGTGATAGTGGTTGAAATTAAGCGGCTTCAACCCATTCTATCACACCAGACACCTCCACCTTTAAGACAACCGCTCTTGGTTCTCACACATTTCCCAACAATTGTCATTCTGATCGTTATGTGCATATAATTATCAGGTTGGGGGATCTTATCCATAAAAACTCGAAGAGGATTAGCGCAAATCGGACTAAGTGAAGACTTTGAATAGCGCAGGTGACCAGAGTATCTCTCTTTCTATTATTTAGATCCGTGTCTTTATGGTTTATGAAGAACGGTGCATTGCTAAATATGCCAATAAAAATCACACATCCCGGATAGAAGTGAAGTTTTTAGCTTATTTATATTCCTTGTCAACCTTGGATGCATACATGTGTATGTGTAGAGAATCTTGCCAAAATTGTATCAGACTAAGTTTGTAAATTACTCGAAGGAAAAAAAAGGTGCTAGAATCTCTCCCCATTTGAACAATAGTAGGTAGATGTGATTAAACCTACCAGAGACAGAGGAATCGTCAGGATAGTTGTGAGCAATCCTGATAACCAGCACTCAAAGTTATTTCCTTGGACAGTGTATTGTTCGGGCATTTTTATTTTCTCTATCTTCCCCATTATCCTTACGAGCCTAACTGAATATCCTCAAAGGGGGGACTGCTGCAATATTTCGCATCATTTTAATAGCATTAAAAATTTCACTCTCTTCCTATTAGTTTTTTATAATTCGACATTTACTACTTAATATTTAGCTTAATTTGATCCTAATCAAATGTTTAACCAATATTTATAACTCTAAATTTGTATAATATCTGATATTCTATGTCGTTTCTTTTGGAAAATTGATAACTTTTTGTGTCCCAATAAGCCGAAGCAAGAATCTAAATTATGCAAATTCTTAATCTCCCCCAAAAATTGTATATTCTTTGTAGATGTTTGTCTCATCTTAGATATCGATTTGATGATTAGGTCATGTTCTAGACACAGGATTTGGAATAATAACGTATTTGCGCACGGATGTTTTAATGCAATTAAATATATAATATAACGACGCCGAACGAAAAGGATAGTGATAATGAAAAACACAAAATCACCTAACGATTAATATCACTAGGTATACTACATATTTAATAACTTCAACGCTGAAGGATGACTCCAAATCTCAATGATCACAAGTCTAGATAGAATTACAGACCATCATTTGAATGGATTTTAGGCCAAGTTTTCTAAATAATTCAAGAAGCGCCCGCGATCCACAGCTGATTTAACTTCCATTACAAGTTAAATTATACGAAGCTTTTCAAACAAACCATTGGTTTTCTTCCATAGAATTAGCCAGAACGCTTATAATAGGCCAGTTAGATCTTCTTTGTGTAGCCAATCCCAATGAAAGTCATTAAAATTGACGGGCCTGTGTAATCATGTGGTAATTTAGGCTGCAGGAAATTATCACCGGCCCCGCCCTCTCCAAGGTCATTGGGTGCTTGGTTGAAATGAAGAAACTTGATCTAAGCCAAAAGACTAAAGCGATCGAATAATTGCCTACATATAAAAGGGCGTCATCTTATTATAGGGTACAGGAAATAATGATATGGGCTACCATTAAGCGTTTACCCATGATTACGGCACATAACTCAGTAGGTGGATGCATTTCCGAAAAGCAGACGACACTTTAAAAGGATATTGTTTAGTTGAAGCCCGGGAAGGGAAAGAAAACCAACGAGGCTAACTCCGTTAGAATATATTTCTAAAAAGTGTTGGAACAGAATAGGATGGAGTTAGGAGAAGTAAAGATATTTGGAGATAATTCGAGGTGACTATTAACTACAATATTGAACAAATGGCTGTGCTATTCTCTTAAATAGAGCTCCGTTCTTCAAGAAACTAGTTCCTCTTCGAGGAAATTGAAGCATAGTAGTAAGAAATGAGATGAGAAAGGGAAAAATAACATGAATCGCATCAGGCGAACATCAAACTTCCCTAAATTAATAAAAAATCCTTCCAATCCTTTGCATGCCCCATTAAAAACAAGGTTCAATTATATAGCAGAAAATAGCCAATAAATGATAATTAGAAGAGAATTGACCACAAGATAGTTAAAATTATTAAGATAAAGCAATTTGCCATTAGAGTTTTATCAAGTATCCTTCTCTAATTCAAGGCAATCATAAGTCTTATTTTCTTTTATTTTATTAATTTGCTTATAATTACTTTCTTCTCTCTGATGATGTAAGAATGGTTTGGTTGGATTACACAATTTATTTTAATTTCTCAGTGAGGAAATCTTTACCCAGTCATTTAGCTATAATAGGAGTAAATTACTTCCTTATGAATAAAACTTATAATATTATTTTCTTTTAGTTTTTTAAGATTCACGACGATCAATTTTTTCCATCGGCGAAGACTAGGTAGCATGATGCAGCATCTTATCTCTGTTTAATTTAAATGTCAAAATAACTCGTTAAAATTTCTTTTGCATTTAAGTTCCATACATATAATCCTTTTTTATGCCGATTTTTGTCACAGTGTCTCCACTGGGACAAAGTTTTCCTCTTCGCTTGAGGAATTTGGGCAATCTTGAAGAAATCATTTGATTCTAATGATCTTTTCTACGGGACTCGTATATATATTTTTAGATAATTTGCTAACTACTGAGACCAAGCACAAGGATTTAGTTTAAATAGTTTAGCCGTGATTTTTTTAATTCCTTTTAATTCCAAAGAACGTAAAAGTATGCGCCAGAGTCAGGTAGAATACCTCCCCCCCATCCAAAGCTCAGAGATGGAAGACAATGATCATTTTTTTTTTCAATTTAAATACAAATTCTTAAAAAAATAGCTATTAATATCAGCGCCTTCACTCTTATATCAATAAGAAGATGAGACACAAACACGTCTTCTCTAATTAAAACAAATTTTGGTTAGGCCATTCACTAATCGCACAATCGAGATCTTTTGACTCTTTTGTCTTATCATCCAAGAGAGCAAACAAAACCAAAGAGAACAAAAACAAGGAAATTATGATCAGCGCCAAAAAAAGGAAGCCATTATTTTCCTCCATTTTTTTGCAAGATGAAGTCGATAGGAATAAAATTTTATATAATTATGATTATGTTTCTGCATCCATTTAAGATCATAATATGAACCCTTTTTAGGCAGAACTCCCAAAGGGCATGATGTCCTTAAGGACACGGAAAATAATTACTTTACCATCTGTCTATCTCGTTTCTGTCTCTTTTTATTTTCTTGTGCGTTATCAAAATGCCTGTGGGGGCCATTTTGAACTCTAATTCCTCTTTAGACCATTTATAAGAAATGTTTGGCATTTAAACCTTTTAGGACCCTTAAATGGGTCTTTTAGGAGGCTGTTTTGGGTTTTCTTTCAAATAGTGAGTCTTTTGAATTTTTTGATAAATGAACACAGATAAATGGAAGAAAACGAATATTCTCTCTTCTTACTCTGTATTCTCCTTGCCGCAAACCAATAAGAATTTTAAAATATCTCTTGAACTAGGTCAATAATGCACATTGTCAACATTAAAGACACTAAAAAATGAAGAAGGAGTGCAAATATGTTATATTCTCACCGATGGTTATGATGGATTAGATGAAAGTCACCCTGATTTACAAAAATTTCTATACAGAGAAATTTTACTTCAAAAGACAATTGAAAATCAGCTACAGTTGAATGGGGATTCCAGGTCTTTAAGAATAAGGAAGACAAAGAGAAAAGAGAGATAGAGAGAGATGGGGGAGGGCAGAGAGACAGATATACATTGATGCAATGAGGGGAAGAATGAACAAAAACAAAGCGTCAAACTTTTTGGCCGATTTTTCTCATGGCGGCAGCTGCTTTATTCGTTTCTACATATTCGTTTTTATTAATTATATAATTCTCATTCATCTATCTATAGTGCATAAGTGCTTTATATTTAGAGATTCTTTGCTATAATTTGTTCAATTTAGCGCCTCATTCGTCTGTGTATCAGGGTGTACAAGTTCAAACTGAATGTAAACTAAAATTAAAACTCAAGGGATCACTGGAAAAACCTTTTGCTACATATTAGGTGCCCGAAAAAGTTCGGTCGTTTTTTACTTTGCCTACAATTAGTATCGTAAATCTACTATACCTATTGACTTGCAACAATTGAGAATCATTTACAGAAATAAGAAATCTCTGTAGTGATTCCATACCAGATATTTTTCACAAGAGGACGTTTGCCGCCACAAGGAGTAGAGGTAAGACGAGCTTTCAAAATTTGTTTTTAAAAGGTCTCCAATATGAGTTGATACTTGTTGGCAAAAAGCATAATTGGTCCGGTTAACTTATGCGCCGTCTGTGGAAGATGAAGTTATAGCATTATGCTTAAAAGGTAAAAGACGTTTTTAGACTCGAAATGAATAATCCATGGAAATAATCTAATCCCAAAGTGTCAGATGATTGTTTTAGATGTTATCACTAAGAACAGAAACTACCATTCTTGCCCAGTTCAGAGAAAGGAAGCTCGTCTTCGAATTTATCAACTTTTGATCGCCAATCCCGCACGAACATTTGCGGCCTGAAAAATCAGTTAATATTTTTATGGAATACCTCGGCGTCGGTGACCCGTTTGCTCATTAGTCAGAGGTCATGAAGAGTTCATAGTAACATAAATGTTGCACTTAAAAGAAGATTTGTTTAGAGATGATTTAATTGAATATTTAAATTTATTTGTGTTATTTGTAAATCGAAAAAAATATTTGATTGATGATTTCAAGGCATAAGAAAGATGAGTTAACTTTTCTATTTCAGCCTATTTATTAAAAGTTGTAATAATTTTAGTTT
This sequence comes from Ceratothoa steindachneri, assembly GCA_963969495.1. NCBI lineage: Eukaryota > Metazoa > Arthropoda > Malacostraca > Isopoda > Cymothoidae > Ceratothoa > Ceratothoa steindachneri. Next base: position 53,625,102 of record OZ018319.1, on the reverse strand, counting down.
AGCTTACCTAGTTAGTGCATTTATAATAATAATTTACAATATAAAGGAGAAATGATTTTGTATATACTCCTTTAATTATATATAAAGCAAAAATGTTCCATAATGTTCATACTATGTACAATGGGATCGTTAACTCAAATTTTAATTTAGACATTTTCTCTTTTAAAATTTTAGGTGTACTTACTTCTCTTCCACACCTTTTGACTTAGTCTGCACTAGGTCAGTCCTATTCAATTAGAGACAATCTAGCAAGCAGGCTCTACACCCTTTCCTAAAAATGCAAATTGGTTTCCGATACCGTAAACGGGACGAAAAGTGATATGGGAAAAGTATAATGTCAACATTATGGGCAGGACATGTATCATAAAACTATCTTACAAATTCATAAAAAGTAACACAAGAACTCAAAATATGATTTTTAAGTAATTTAGATAAGCTGTATGTCAAACTACTAAGATCATTCTTAATGTCAACGCAAAAGAAAAAGAAGCGAGATTTTGCCTCTATCCGAGAGATCTCTATGCCAATAATAATGATCCACAGCAAAATATTTATTGTCGATGATTAGTAAATAGTTCTTTCTCTTCCAAGATATTTCTTGCCCATAACTCTGGTTAGGGGATAAAATCCACGAACGAAATTTGCAATCATATGAATGGTATTTGGTTCGCTGACTCGTTCGTGCATTCAAAAGAATAAATGGGATGGAGTCTAATATTGATATGTGATCTCCTGGAGATGATAGCAAGGAAAGCCTTACAGGATAAGAAAAAGTTCATTAAGCAACAGTTCAGAAAATATTCACAAATAATACAATATTACTGTAATAACAGGGAAAGAGATATACCCTAGAACAAAGGAGGCGAAGAAAATGAATGGAAACAAATTGATCGAGGTAGTCAAAAATAATGTAAAATAAAAGTAATCTTATAATAAAAAAGGATCAGCTAAATCAGTACTCACAGAAAAAACGAATATAACTTTTATTTATGAAGAAATATTACAAGGTCAAATTATTTTATGTGCGGTAAGTCTAACACAGCTTGTCCATTTAAACCTACAGTTCTATAATTCCTTCACCTAGACTTCAGCTTTTAAGATGTATGATGTAAAAGTCACTGCGAGTCAATAAAACGTAAATGAAATTCTAGCTAACTTAACCTAACCTAACCATGACGCTAAATCTCTAAAAAGAAGATTTATAATCAGATTTAAAACTAAGTTTATCCTCATAAGATAAAAAATTAACCCTAAACGACATTACAAAATGAGGAATTAAAAAAGTAGTAAATTCCTACACAATTATTAACTTAAATGGTATTTGTTACCATTTAGGCAAGGGTTATTAATATATGGAAATTTTATACTAGGATCTTCAATTTGATTTTGTTTTATTTAATTATAAATAATTTCCAATTCTGATTAATTTTAGCTGAATAATCAGATATTGTAGAAGCACGGCAGAAAGAGCAACAAGGTTTGCATTTTGATAAAACAAAGTAATATGAAATTTTGAGTGTTTGTGCGTCTAAAATAGATTTGAAATATACCATAGGTTAAATCCTTTCATGAATTAATTGGTTAGATAATTAACCATAGGTACATGCATTCATAATTATATTAAGTTGATAGAGAGAGGTACACTGTTTCCAGAATGCGATGACGGTGATATAGTAAGGCCCACTACATACAAAATAAGATGAACCTTATAGAGCAGGAACCACTGTTTACAAAATACGATGGTGATAGAGCGAGACTCACTGCAAACAGAGTGATATATAGGAAATAGATCGGGAATCAATTCATACAGAATGCGATAAATGTAATATGGAGCGGTATAACTCATACAGACCGCGATAAAGGTGATAAAGCATGGTTTAATGTATACAGACTGAGATGCAGGTAATAGAGCGTTGTTCACTTTATAAAGACTGCGAGGAAGGTGATAGAGCGGGTTTAACTGCAAACAGACTGCAATGACGGTGATAAAGGTCTCTCTCTCTCTCGAGGGAGAGGTGACGCCCCCTTGTCGCGGGAAGAGAGCTTGTGTGGACCTTGGACTTTTCGAGCTATGTCGGCGGGGGTACCTCTTCTGGGTACCCCTGGTAGAGCTTCCCTTGTCGATTTGGTTGGAAACGAGGTTCCAGACTAAGTGCGTCATTCCTTCCTTTTTCTACTCTATCCCTCTCCTTTTTTTACTTTTATGCTATCTCCCACTCATACAAAAAGAAAAAAAACAAAAAAAAGCCTACTCCTATCGTGTCACTCTTTCCCTTTCTTACTCTATCTACCTATAAGGACCTGGCAGCTACCTCATGCGTCAGAAGAGAGGCTTTGGAACCTCTATAAACAACGCCAATCGACGCTCACTGGTTGTGAGAGACTAGGACTAGAGGTGTCCTAGGCGTTGGGGCACGATGAATGGGATGAGGGTAGGGCCTCGTTAACCCCTTCCCTGGCGCGTAATTATTGACCGTTCCCAGTGACCGTTGACGGGTGCTTATGGTAGCATTGGTCCGAGGTGACGGCCCTTTGTTCCCATGTTGGTTGCCAGGCCAATAAAAAGCCTTGGGTCGAGTTCCTTGGTGTGACGGGATATCCATTGAACGCTACTCCGAGATCCTGGCCGTTTTGAAGGGAACTAGTAGGAGTTTAGTACGGGGCGTGCTTTGTTGTTGTTCACCTGGTGAGAAATCGATGGCCCCTTCGGGGACCGTCAGTGCTGCTTGGTTGTGAGCCACGGCACGCCGAGGTTTGACGACTCAGTCGGACGAACAGCAGCACATGGAGCGTGCCTTCTGAAAGATCCGAAACCTCTCCGATCGATAGGCGGAAGCGACTCACGCTGGGAGAACTCACCAACCCCCCTTTTTTATCATTGATTGGTCACGAGTTTTCAGAGAGAGAGAAAGCGCTCAAAATGACAGGCAAAAAATGACCCGTTCGTCTCAAACACAACAAGGAGTAACAACAAGGAAAGAAGGTACCCTAGGAGACCTCTGTGCTATATACCAGTTAGAAAAGTGGTGCGTTGACTTTCTGGAGGGCTGCTACTCAAAATGCAGCCCTGAAAGTATCTGCACTACTTGCATATTGACGCGAGAGGTGGAAAAATTAAAAGACCTCTATAGAGCCTCAGAGGCGAGAGCTAAGGTCCTTGAGGGAAAGTTGGAGAAGCTCGAAGCCCTTAACGTAGCTCAGGTTCGATGCCTAGAAGAGGCGCCGCCCACTGACGTTTCGGAATCCCCTGGTAATGAAGCGGACATTCCGGCATCATCTGAGGCTAAGCCAGCTAAGGCGAGAGAAAAGAAGAAAAAGAAGAAAGGAGAAAAGAAGAAAAAAAAGAAAAAGAAGATAGTTGAAACAAGAGTAGAACCCAAAATAGAAGAAAAACAGATAAAGAAGAAGAAAAAGAAAGATAAGAATGTGGAGAGTAAAGAGGAAAAGGGGAGGGCTCTTCCACAAGGGAAGACCCCGTCTTCAGAGACCAAGTGTCCGAAGGTCACTCTCATTGGTGACTCGCAAACACGGGATCTGCAGCCGCTGCTAGCGGCCCGCCTTCGCACTAGCGTGAAGGTAAGCTGCCTGTCAGGACGGGGTAACCACACCATCAGAGTAGAGGCAGAGAAAGCTCAGATTTCTGAGAATTCTGTTGTTGCTCTGATGGTGAGCGGCAACGACCTCTACCTCAGAGGGGGTAAGGTTGGCCTCAGTGGTAAGACCATACAAACAGTGATGGGAGCCGTGGACGACATAGGGCTTAAAACCCGCAAACGTGTGGAGGTTGGGATGCTTCCGAGAAGAGGTCCATACCGAACCGCTCACGAAAGAAACGTCGCAGTGAACAAAAGGTTGGCGGATCTCTGCACGGCAGAAAAAGTCTTCTTCGTGGACCCCTATCGTACCTTTATCGGTAGAGACGACCTCTACCAAAGGGACGGGGTATATCTCTCCTTTAAAGGGAAGGCCTTTCTCGCCAATCTAATTCAAGATGTCGTGGATCGCACCTAAAGGAGCGTTCGAAACAGAGCGAAAGCGGACGTGCGCCAGCATGCCCATGTCACTCCTGGAACGACCTTCTCGGAGGTCGTCGAAAAGGGTGTGACCACGAAAACAGAGAAGCCGGGAAATGGAAGAGCGTAGGGAGTCCTACACTAGGGGACTCCCTCAAAGTTCTTCTGTTCAATGCGAGGTCAATCAGGAATAAGTTTCTTGAGCTCGTGGCCTCGTAGTAACAGAGGAACCTGAGATGGTGGCCATAACGGAGTCGTGGATAAAAACCTCAAGCCGAGATTTTGAAGGTGAATTCACGATTCCCGGTTACCAGCTCTTCCTGAAAGATAGGCCAGACAGAGAGGGTGGCGGTGTGATGTTGTATGTCAAGGATACTCTCAACTCGACGGATTGCAACATCATATCCGACCATGAACTACTAGGTGTTGACCTAGAGATAGGTCCTGCTAAATACAGAACCCTGGTGCTTTATAGACCTCCTGCCCAACTCGTTGAAAAGGAAAGAGATCTGCAACAGCTACTAGGAGAGCTTGTCGAAGACAGAGTGTGTATCGTCATGGGTGATTTCAACACATAAGTTGACTGGGAAACCAGAGAACCTTGTGGCGAGAACGCACTACTCCTGGAGTTCACGAACAACGAGTTCCTCACTCAATGGGTGAGAGAGCCAATGAGAGGAGACAATATCCTCGACTTGGTTTTCACCTCTGAGGATGACATCGTTGAGGACCTCTCTGTTGGCGAAGAGCTCGGTGGCAGTGACCACCGACTAATTAGATTTGTAGTCAAAGTCCCCAAGGCAGAGCCTGCAACTAGTAAATCAAGGAAACTGGATTTGAGAAGAGCAGACTTTGCAGGTCTACGCGCGGGACTGACTGACGCGAGGCTAGAAGAGTGCGATGCTGTTGAAGACTCTTGGAACAGTTTCAAAACCACATTCATGAGTCTTCAATCGCGTTTTATTCCTCTGAAATGCCCCCGTCGGTCTTCTGTTCAACCAAAGTGGTTTAATCGAGAAATCGGGCAACTGCTTGGGGAGAAGAGAAATGTGTACCGGCAATCGAAGATCTCGGGTGACTTTGACGAATACCGGAGGCTAGCCAGGAGAGTGAAGTCCAGTATAAGGGCGGCTAAGCGGTCTGAGGAACTCCGAGTGGCGAGACTCTGTAAAGAGAATCCCAAGGAGTTTTTGGATATGTGAACAGCCGTAAACCAATCCGTTGAACGATTGGCCCTTTGAGGAATGAGGAGGGGACATTAAAGCATTCAGATGCAGAAAATGCTAACCTCCTCAACGACTACTTCTCTTCAGTGTTTACTGAAGAGTATGGTCCCATTCCCCAGCCGACGGATTCCTACTCGGGGGAAAAGCTGGAGGCAATGGACTTCACCGAAGGAGAAATAAAGAAAAAGATCGCTGACCTAAAGACGAATAAGTCCCCTGGACCGGACGGGTTTCTACCTAAAGTTTTGAAAGAAGTATCACGACATCTGTGCGCTATCTTTAACATGTCAATTCGGACCAAATGCGTTCCTAGAGACTGGCGTGAGGCGGAGGTGACTCCTATCTTCAAGAAAGGAGACCCCAGCCATCCGTCAAACTACCGACCTATCAGTCTGACTTCGATAGTTGGTAAACTCATGGAAAGCATGATGGTGGACAAAATGACGTCGTATTTGGAGTCAAACCTGCTACTGAGGAGTTCCCAGCACGGCTTCCGAAGGCAACGGTCATGCCTGACGAACCTTGTGGAATTCTTCCACTTCGTTTTCAGTGAGCACGATCGGGACAAGGCGGTGGATGTGGTCTACCTAGACTTTCAGAAAGCCTTTGATAAGGTACCACACCGCCGCCTTCTCCGGAAAGTGCGAGCGCTAGGCATAGACGGAAAGGTAGCCGGCTGGATCGAGAACTGGCTAAGTGGCAGACGGCAACGGGTGGTGGTGAATGGACAGTCTTCTGAGTGGGTGCCCGTTACTAGCGGGGTGCCTCAAGGTTCTATCCTGGGACCACTACTATTTATCATCTACGTCAACGACATGGATGGAGACATGGTTGCCAAGATTTCCAAATTTGCCGACGATACCAAGCTTGGTATGAACGTTGCAAAGGATGGAAATACTGCCCGCCTGCAGGAAGATCTTGGGAAGATTGGGGAGTGGTCGGACACGTGGCAAATGCCTTTTAACGTGGAGAAATGCAAAGTGATGCATATCAGCCACAGAAACCCCCAATCTCAGTATATCCTTAAGGGCACTGCTATGGAATCCACCGACACTGAGAAGGACTTGGGTGTAACAATCTCAAGTGACCTCAAGTTCTCGAAACAGTGCATTGAGGCGGAGAAAAAGACCCAAAGGATGCTAAGCTATATCAAGCGCCAGTTTAGTTATCAGAACCAGGAGATTGTACTGTGCCTGTACAACTCACTTGTCCGACCGTACCTAGAGTATGCCGTACAATTTTGAAGTCCTTCATTGCGAAAGGACATCGCGAGATTGGAACGCGTACAAGCCAGGGCAACCAGGCTGATTCCCTCTATCCGACATAAAAGTTATGAGGATAGACTAAGGGAATTAGATCTGTTCTCGCTGGAAACCCGTAGACTGCGTGGTCAGCTCATCGAAGTTTTCGAAATACTTCGAGGGTTCGACAATGTTGACTACCGGGATATGTTCACACTGAGTGAGAACAGAACGCGCAATCACGGCTTCAAACTTGAACTGAAGCGTTACAACCGCAATCTGTGTGGAAATTTTTTCACTTACAGTATCTGCGGTATGTGGAACGCACTTCCAGTGGAAGTTGTCAAAAGTGAATCTGTTGACCAGTTTTAAGTCAAGACTAGACAAAGTCTTGAAAAGTGGCCGTTTAGGGACGCAAAACAATTGAGCAGCCTTGTGCCCGCTCAATTGCTAGTCCAAAGGTACCCTCTTTGAATGGACCGTAAGGTCTCCTAGGGTACCTTCTTTCCTTGTTGTTGTTGCTACACTACAGAAAGAATGCGTAAGGAGATATAACGAGATTGACTGCACACAGAATGCGATGTATGTGATAAAGCGATGCCCAAGCATTCCTAATGATATGAAGGTGATAGAGCGAAGTGAATTGTTTACAGACTGTGATGAAGATGATAGAGAGGGACCCACTGCATACAGACAGCGATGGAAGTGAAATAGCAGGGTTCACTGCGTACAGACTTCGATGAAGGTGATATAGTGGGGCTCCATGCATAGAAACTGCGATGGAAGCGATAGAGCGGGCTTCACTTCATAAAATAATGCAATGAAGATGAAAAAGCGGGGTTCACTGCCTACAGCATTAACTAATAGTGAGAGACCTGGACTGACTGCATACAGAAAGCTATTAGGTGATAAAGCGGGATTTATGGCAGACTTAATGAAATGAAGGTGATAGAGCTTGCTGCAATGCATACATAATGCGATGAAGGTGATGCAAGGTGATAGAGTGAGCTACACTGCGTAAAGTATGCGATGACTGCAATAAATCGATCACCATGCATAAATAATGAGACTAAAGTAATAGAGCGGGGTCCAAGAGCTTGTTGTAATGCATACATAATGCGATGAAGGTGATGCAAGGTGATAGAGTGAGCTACACTGCGTACAGTATGCGATGACTTTAATAAATCGATCACCATGCATAAATAATGAGACTAAAGTAATAGAGCGGGGTCCAAGAGCTTGCTGTAATGCATACATAATGCGATGAAGGTGATGCAAGGTGATAGAGTGAGCTACACTGCGTACAGTATGCGATGACTGCAATAAATCGATTACCATGCATGAAGAATAAGACTAAAGTAATAGAGCGGGATCCATCTCATCCAGATTGCGATGCACGTGATAGAGAGTGGTCCATGCATAGAGTCTGCATTGAAGGCTGCCTGTTCGTTGCTCACATTGTTATTAAAACCAAATTTAATATGCTTGAAAATTACGCATCTTTTGAAAGAGAATTTCTAATTTTTAAGATTAAATGCGGATTTTTGCGGGTGAAATAAAGTAATGCTCTAAATGTTAAGAGCAACATTGTTGCCTTTAAACTCTCGTGCAGCAAGAAGGAACGGGATTATTTCTAAGCCCAAAGCTAACCTCTTATAAAATACCGAATACATAAATTGGGCATTGCTTTGTTATATCTCAAATGTTCTCCTGTGATCAGACACAAATCATTCACCTCTTTAAAATTGTTGATACTCAATTTAAAGCTTAGCTACGATGTTTATTGTATCATAAAATCTACTTAAAGTTTCTTTCTTATAAAATATAGGGTTCGATGCTAATAGAAAGCCCTTAACGAAAATTACATACCTTTGCAATAATCAATCGTTTAGATATTTATAAAATGGCAATTAACCTTAAATTTACCCTCGAAGAATTATTTTCAAATATACTCTTATTTCCTGTGTTTGGTGGTTGTGCATTTTATTATATATTATGGATATGCATTGATTTCCTATATTTTAAGGCAACTTTTATCTGTGTGGTATGTTATGTAGTGGGTTTTATGCGTTGTACGTATTACTTGATTTTTTTATGTATTGAACATGATATATTTATGAATTCCTTAGTTTGTGTGTTAAGTCTGACATGACCAAGAGATTGGCAAAGGATAAAAGAATGAAGGATCGGTAAAAATACTCTCTCATTCGAAACTGATTTATAACCATAACCTCTGCAAAAACATGGTTTCAGGTGTATGTAAGACGGACATCTGAGAGCTTGATCTGTGGCATTAATTTGTCTGAATGTTTATGTTCAGCAGCGCGTTTGCCCTTTCCTACTAGAACAAATGTTCCAAGTAATAAAAAGATTCACGATCTACATTGTTAGATTGGTTCTGCTAATTAAATGACTTTTAAAAAGCTCTTTTCTGCAATGGATGCTCAAAAATTTCTGTTAAATAAGCCTTCGTAACAAAGGATGTAGTATAACCTTTACACTCCTTACTCATTAGCTCTGCCTAACAAGCTGTTTTGGATCCATTTAATTGGATTACTGTCCGTTTATATACGACTCTTAGTTCGTGGTTGGGCAAACACGCGTATTCCCAGACCTCCAAAGTGGAGGAAGCTTTTAATAACTGGAAACTCTTGGGAGAGGAGATGAACAAATTGCCTCAATATCTTCATTCCTCTATCATATTTAGGACCAAAAAGTTCACAAAATAGGTATAATTGCGGTTGTCAGTGGAAGATGTTCAAGATAGGGTGGGGCAGCCGATAAGCAAACAGGTACTAAGGATGTATGCAACTTGGAGGAAATCTTGTTCATGATTGCGGAGAAAAAGCTTCGTAATTTCTTTACTGCGTCAAATGGACTTTTTAAAAATTATATGAAGATATGAAGAATGCACAAATCAAGGGGATTTTTATATCAATTACATTAAAGAGTATTTAGTTTGTAAAAGAATATCTAGTTGTTAAACTTCATTAAATTTGGCATTATTGGACATTACCGTAGCGTTACAAATCCAAAATTTACTCATAGTACAATCGAAAATTATGAAAATCTTAAAACCTTATGATTATAAAATAACAAAAATCGCCAAAACGATAAAAAATGAAAATTTGACATGAGTTGGAATCGAAAATTGCAATAAAAAAAATGGAAATTTCCGAAACTGGTAATTTTCCACCGTAAGTTAGCAAAGAGCTTTCAATTTTTTGGTTGTTAGCAGAAAAAGAAACAAGTTTATTTACATGACTTGTTGAAGGAAATTAGCATCTTTGATATACAGGGAACAAGACGGCAATTATATAAGTTAGAGATATTCGACAATTTGCTTTAATATCTTTGTTTTCATGTACAAGATAAAATAAGTGCGTACAGGAATGAGGGTTAGGCGTATTACGTAATGGTATTATTTAAGAAGAGTATGATGCGTTTCTCGGTTTGAAATGGATCTGGGGTAGTGTAGTTGTATAACTAATCGAATATACTTTTAGGGATAGATATATTCAATCAAGTTTAAATGTGTATAGAAAGAGAATTATAAAATAAATTATACTAAATTCGATCTTATTGTTAAATATATTCCTATACACATGCAGATACATTCACATAACGAAAATAACATAAATTCATAGATTAGAAGAAAACTTTATTAGAACTTAGAACTAGAGACCTACAATATACCAGAAATACCTGTGTACATGGTAGCAATTTCTGTGTTCACATTTTTTTGTGAGCGAGAAGGGGAGACAATTATTAATAGATTGTTTGTATTAAAAAATAGACCAAAGATCCGACCAAGGCATCACCTTATAAATGTTGCAATGACAGATTAGTAATGAAAGTGGGGAGTTATGTGGTTGGGGACAAGGCACGCAACTTTCTTGATTCTGTGACCAGACATGAACAATGTGTAGGAATCAATTGAAATAATACTATATGTAGTGGCCTGATCACTCGAATTAGCACTGGCATAAGTAGTAACATTAGTACTTCCATTACCTTCGAATGATTATTTGAAATAGTACTAACATACAAACAGACATAAGTTTGTACACAAGGAATGAAACTAATTAGCATGAGTATTGCTATGCGTAATTGAATTAATTACATTATGTAAAAAACATTCACTTTTTCTTTTTCCTTGTTTAAATGTATTTCCCATTTGTTCGGAACTAAAAGAGAGAAAATTTGCTAAGCTAGGAAGCTTCATTAACTATTCTAGTGTTATAGGCTTAGGATAACCTTAATTGCAGTTATCTAATCTTCATTTGTGAATAAACCTCAGGATCTAATTTTGTATTCTAAAAAATTGAGTGAATTTACAGAAAAGATGCAGTTGGTAATGTTCATTTGCTAACCGAGCAATTTCAAATTGCAAATACTTGGTCTATATGTTGCAAATGATTACCTTTTTTCCAGTGTCCAAAACATCAACATGGCGAAAAAAGCTTAAAGGAGCGACAATATAATTAATAAATCGCTAAAGTTTACGCAAGAATTGTACATACCTTGTGTGGGTGCCTACTAATGAAAAATCCCTGGGTTTGTTATAAACCCTGATTTCTCGATTGACCCTGAATCCATTAGATCCTGAATAAAAATGAATCGTTAAGATATACCTTCGAGATATTTGGCATTCATGCCTTGCTAAGAAACAAGGACTTACGGTCCTTCTTTCAAAGAGCCAGTGGTGCATTTTTGGTAGTAATAAGTAGGGAACACTTTTGGTCCCTTTTTACGATCGCGCTATCAATTATTGGGCTTATAATTTACTACACTTCTTGAATAACTAAAGGAAAGGTGAATAACTTCAATTAAAAATGTAGAGTGAAGGAGACATCGCACATTTATGGACAACTCGTATCAATAAATTAGTTATTTCGTCAACCAAACACTCTCCCCTTCCCACCTTGATTTAAGAAAATCATTTTGTGTTTGAAATGGAACGTGATTGATATATCGGAACAGGTATCCACCAAAAACATTTATCTTCGATGGGATTTCTGACGTGCAGGCAGGGAGTTTGGGGAGAAAGGGATGAGTCGTTTTTCACTTCTGTCCCGCTTTGGAGATTGCCAAGGTTTTTTGCCATCCAGACAAATCGTGGTTATTTTGGTTTCCAAATTGATGATGTTATTATCAAACTTTAGCCTAATTAATGGAAGAGTTTCAGGACCCACAAGAGAGTTTCGCGAATAGGAATGAGACTCTAGCTACTAGAACACTCCTAATTCTCGATTCTGCGTTAGAAATTATTAGCTCCTTAATTGGTGGTCATCGCTGCTCCTATATGCCCCTTGAATTGTTGAAAAAGTACTTTGTGAAGGAGTTTTCTTTTGATTAAGAGATATAATTCAGAAATCTAGTCACAGCGGTCGCTTATTGTTCAAGGATAGCGTCAGGAGATAATATCTAAAGAGCCTAAAAATGTGTGGAGGAAGGTGAGAAACAAATTAATCTTCCACAAATCAAGGCTCATGATATCATCAAGGGTGTCCCCTAACCTTCTCATGAGGAAGATGGGACAATTCAGAGGAACAAAACAAAAAAGCATCTTTTTAGATGTCCTTTTAAAACTGATGCATTAGGCTATTTGGCTCCTATAGCCTTTTGAATTCAAATCTAATATTAGGCTTTCGAAATAGGAATATATATATATATATATATATATATATTTATATATATATATATATATATATATATATATATATATATATATATATATATATATATATATATATATAGAGAGAGAGAGAGAGAGAGAGAGAGAGAGAGAGACATCTCAATAATTCAAGTGGGGGATAGGGAGACTAAACCCCTCAATTGAAATTACCTTCAAAATGCTATATAATACAATATGATGCGATTGCAATAGCCTAACCCCAAAAAACAAATTCTTATATATATATATATATATATATATATATATATATATATATATATATATATATATATATATATATATATATATATATATATATATATATATATATAGAGAGAGAGAGAGAGAGAGAGAGAGAGAGAGAGAGAGAGCGTATTTCTCTGAAGATAGATCGAACTCTCGTGCTCTCTGTCTATATAGTATCCTCATGATCAAGTTAGTGCAGTATCCTTAACGGCAGGATGTCAATGTATGCGCCATCTGCCTCAAGATTGAGGTCATTCACCCACTTGGTGGGAAGAAAAGTCCTCCCATTCCACTCCTCCCTCCCTCCTTGGAAGAAGGAAAAACAAAGGATAAGAAAAGCAAAGGGCTCTGGCCCTTTGCACCCTCACGAATAGCTTCTATCAAATGATCAGAGGGAATAAATCTTGCACCTTAATTCTCTTATTCGCATTAACGAACAAAGAAAACCGCATACACACCCAAATACATAACCGATCATTGTCTTGCCAGAGTGGAAAAATATTCACTACACACTTATACTTATGTACTATATCCTATTAATATATATATACATATATATATTTATATATATATATATATATATATATATATATATATATATATATATATATATATATATATATATATATATATATATATATATATATAAACACGCACACAGAGAGAAATGAATCCGGAGAAAATTAGGAAACTGCTATTACAGGTAGTTGTATTGATAGGGATATTAGTTATTATTTAGAGGTTCTTACCAGCAACTCTACCAATTTCACATCTACGTTCACTCGTTTTTCTTCCTCTTCTAAGACTGGTAAGGTTCACAAAAGTGGTGGTATCTTTTCATCCCCGAGACAGGTATAACACGTTCAAACAGAATTAACACATTGCAAAATTTGGGGACGGAGGTTCCGGATGTTTTCATCTTTGAGCATCTTAAGTCTATTAATTAAAGTTAATAAAATATTAACTTAAACAATATGTTCATGGACTTGTTTATTTCTATTTGAATTCGGTCTTTATTTCTATATTTATTCATTGCCAAAATGTCTTATATACTTTAGTATGATTCATATTTGTGTTTTGTTACAACAAACCTATTTGGCTTGGCTAATTTACTTTGGTGGGGTATGAGAAAATTGTTTTATTTGCTTCAACATATTTTATAATAATTTTTTGTTTGGAGCGTTAGCTACCTCTCCTATCACTGGTTCTACTTCAGCAATATTTGCGGAAAATATTAGCATTCATTGAACTCTCGTCTCATTACTTCCCTTTTTCCGGTATACCCATTTCTGTCATTCTCAATCTCTTCGATATTCATTTTCTTTCTCTATTTTTTAAAACTAACATGTCTTAATACGGTGATTTTCAGCGTGAGAACAACGCTGGTTTGCAAGGTATAAATCCTGATCGTTTCAATTTTGCGATCAAACTTCATGCCACTCAATTTCCCCCTTTGCCCTCTACATACCACTTTTGGAAATAGAAAGGGAGATTTTATGCATGCAGAATTGCCATATACCACGATTACGTCCAGCTTTGAACATCCTCAAATGGCAAAAATTCAGGGCACCAAAATTCGACTTTGCGGAACGCCATACCTTTTATTGAATTAGAAGTCAGTTTATTAGCTCCTTGTGAGGTCTCTTAATACTAATAACATTTGATAAACTGGAAAATTACTTCTATTGTAATCCCAAGGGATGAGGTAATATTGAAAAAATATCTTACATATTTTTGTAAATAGATCGTTATTTATTTTAAATGAACAGATTCTAGGATCATAATTCTCTCGTATATTTAGAGGACGACATAAATTTGAATTTATATCAGAGCTGAATACAGAAGAGGCAATCATCTAACGAAAGCGTTAATGGTGATTACAACTGTGGGCACCAATAATAAGAAGAAATAAAGACTCGCAAATTTTGGACTTCTCAAAGTCCGCTTTAATATAGGAAAACTTTTACACCAAGACCACCTACCCAGACCTAGTATTTAGCAGTATAGGCGACCCAAAATTCTCCAATAGCTGACAAGGTTAAGAAAATATGAAATAAATGAATAATAGGAAAAGGAAAATAATAATAGGCAAAACATAGAAAAAATGGAAAGGAAAGGAAAATAGGGGTAAGAATAAGAAAAAAATATTAATGAGGTTAGGATACAGTTAGTTAAGCTCGGATAAGTTTGAGATTGATGATATTTTAAAGGAAAAATAATCAAATACTTAATATGATGTGAAGGAAAAATCGGAAAGTATTCAGATCACTTTAAATTATTGCAAACAAAGACAAGTGGGAAAGAATAGGTTAAAATGATTTAAAATTGGAAGCAATATGTTAAATTGTACGGCTTGAATTCTTCTAATATCAATTGATAGTGGTGAAAGAGTCCCAAAATCCTAACCTCACCCAGGTAAGAGTTAGTTAGGTCACCTGTTACAAGTTTAGTGTTACATTGATGTAAAATGGTCAGTTAATGTCTTGTTTTGGGAAGCAATAAATTCAAATTGATCTAAATAATCTATAAATACATGGTTGATATGTAAGAAGCATTTGGAATTTTGATAGAGGTGAAAAAAAAGAATGTACGGGGTTCAATGCGTGATTTCCCGCATTTGGCAAATGTGGATTCCACGCCTCCGTGTTGTCTGGCTTCGCATCTCTCTTCCCTTTATCATTGTAGACTCATTTTTTCAGCGATAGTTAAAAAAGCAACACCACGGTTGAATTCGATCCCCCCCAAAAATGAAAAAGAAAAGTGGTGCTGATAGAGATTCATAGCGGGCGTTCCAATGAGAAGATCTGCGAGTGTTTTGGGGTGTCAATCTGAAGACCGGTGCTGACGATCAGGACAGAGTCGGATGAGTCAATCTTTGATTACTATGAGACGGTGTCTCAGAAAACATGAAGACTACATCTGGCCCATGTTTATCTCCCACGAAGACCTCGGACTCATTACAGACGGCTAATATCAAGTGCTTGGAGGAGTTGTTGTTTCCCTGGATACGGGAGGTGGCCTAGGGAATAATATACGTGTGGCATCAGACTCTGTACCAGACCACACAAACTAGAATACTAAATATTGGCTGTCAGACAATTTAATTGACCACGTCATTCCGGAAATCTTGCCTCCCAGCTCCCCAGACTGCACCTACCTCGACTATTATTTGGGAGGCGTGGCGGAGGGAGAGACCAACAAGTCTCTGTGCAACACTAAGGTGGATATTAGGTCCAGAATCACTAGCTTTTACCGAGCTAAACAGGTGGACCCTAGAAAAGACCTGCAACAGGCTCTGACGCATCCTGGATACTGTGGTTGAAAACGACGACAATTTAATAATCCCTAAAGATTTGTAATTAAGCTTTTTTACCACTCGTATATTTTGAAAGAACTAAGCGTTCAGTCTTCATTTATTTGAAGTTGAGGTTATCTAAAGTTTTAATTATTTAATCTACAATTTGGGGTTCTCTTTGCTGTTGTAATTAAAAAAATGAAGATTATGCTTGATTCCAATGTAACAATCCCTTAAAAACCAGGCTAATTTCAAATTTATATTTAGTTTCTGACTCGGGAACTAAAGATGAAATTTGTATTTTCTGACTACTTATATTGACTTCTTGTGGCCTTTTAATATACTTCTTGATTTACCTTCGAACTTGTAATTTCGGTTGACCCATTTCATTTTGACATATACTTTTCGAGGAGTTAGGGTAAGTGATTTGCTAGATTAGAAATTGTAACTTTTAGGGGTCGAATTTCTGAGACAAATAAATTATTATGTAGGTATTTAAAGCATTTAGTCCAGGAAAGATGCATTGGTTCATTGTTAAAATGGAAATTTCGATTTGTCTAACCCTGAAACAATGTTGTGACTAACACGCTAAAAAAACAAGGTCTGCTGACCAAAAAGTCCCGTGTTCTCACTATTTCTGATTTATCATCTTACGATCTTCAAAACTTTAATTAATTCCGGTCTACTCTTGGTAGGACCTTAGCAATTATATCATTCGAAGGAAAATGTAAAATAACATTAGGGTTTCAAATTTCATTAGAATTGGCCGAATAGTTATTATGTTATCACCAAAATAAAATAATTCATGGGCTAACCTTGGAAGCACCTTGACAGTTATATAATTCGAAATAGAGTTTAGAACAACATAAATGTTTCAAACTTCGTTAGAATCAGCATAGTAGTTATGATGTTATTGCCAAACAATTACCCGGTTTACCTTGGGAGGACCTTGTCAATTATATCAGTTAAAAGAGAATGTAAAGCAACATAAGGATTTTAACTTTCGTTAGAATCGGCCGAATAGTTATGATGTTATTACCAAAAGAATAAAAGCAAGATGGGACCGACCGACAGACCGACAGACAGACAGACCAACCCACATAGTGAGATATAAAGTCGCCACAATTAAAAATCTTCACCGATCTCTTCCATTTATTTGAAGGTTTTTTGCATTAAGGGCCACAAAATCATTTGTACTTTTGTGACGAGAATAGTAATAGCTTGACCAAAGAAAGAATGTTGCGTACAGCCATATTTTAGTAGAAGAATAGATAGATGATGCCAAAACAGTCGAATAAAAGTTAATAATATAAAAAACTACTATATTTTTAAGCCATTTATACATTAACACCTCGTGGTTTAAATATTAATTGGGACTTTAATTAAGCAAAAAATGACTAATTTTAATTTTGCTTATCCTATTTATACATTTACTCTGTAAAATAAGACTAGATTCATTATGACTTATTTTCGGGAATGAATTGTGTTCTCGGACGTAGTTAAATATTGTGGATGTAAGAAAATTTTGGAAAACTTTAGGAACAGCAGCGCTGAAAATACACATATAAGCCAAATCGCGAGCTTAACTCTCGTATCAGTTTAAAAATTTAGGATAAAAGTGAAATAAATTGGATAGATAACACTAAGACTATTAATGTTTATTAAATTCTGATTATACAACCACTTTGGAAATAATACTTGTGGAATAAGACCACTAATGTTTATAAATTTATCCCAATTCACGCTCTAAATTCATCCAAAACACCTGCTATCATCAATAAGATCAATATGTTCAGGAGAGTTGCGTGCTTGAACTGTTAGTGCCTATATTAGTATCAAGTTTTGGCTACCGAAAGAAGTTCACTCCACTTAAGTTCACCAATTTTCTTTACGAGCTTGCAAACACTCTCTGGCATGATTTTTAATAGAAATCATGCAATTAAGAGGTAATTTTTATTCAAACTTCTCTTCAAATATTAATAAATAACAGTCAAAAATAAAAATCCGAATAAAACACTGAAAATAAAATTATAGAAACTAACCTGGTGATTTGGTAAAATTTTACCGCTAAGAGGCGTTGTTTAAAGTGATTAGCTCCTCTGAGGTAACCGGACGAAGATCTTTAACGTCTTCCGCGTCATTCGAGGGTTAACGAATGTCAAATTCACTCAGCTAACTGTAAACACTCCGGAAACATTAGCGTACATATGCCAAATTAAACCAGCTCATTTGTATACATACCACTCCCATACAAAATCTCTTCAAATATCGATTATACTCATACATATGTATACAATTATGTAGAGTCAGCTAAATATTTATTATATATTACACTTTTCTTGTTCCAATTAAAGGAAACATAAACGGCAATAACAAATATTTTTGTTTGTTCAGACTTTGTTAGAATACATTGGCATGCAGAACCAAGCAGAGATGAGGGGGATATTTATATAATTGATTTATTCACTTAAAAAAACTTTTAAAATTTAAGTTGAGTTAAAAAAGGAAATTAATCGAAGGATCATGGTAAGAAATTTCTTTAAAGTGGGTTACTATTTGTCAGGGTTAGGTTAAGTTAAAATTAATATAGCATTAGTAACCTGGATAACTCTTTTAGATCTCTCTTCAAGACAGTAATAAGATTAAGTCCCACGAAATATTAGGGTTTTTTTTATTTTGTTATTCTTTTCATTAATTCTCCTTTTATAATATGTAGCAATTTGAAATATAATATTATATTTACACTTTTGTTGTATTGTGATTTTATAGCGCTTTTTATTCACTTTTTCTTTTTGACTGTTATTAGTCTTTCCTTTAGTAGTTTAGTTTTATTTTTTCCAAGGATTATGACATCCCTTTTCTTGTTCTTTGTTTGATGGTTGCTACTATTAAGTTATTTATTGTTTTGTTATTTGTTGCCATTTATGCTGTTTATTATTTCATTTTTCTCCTTTCTCGCTTTTTTGATCTGAGCTTTTATATCTTCTATGATATTCCGATTTTGTTCTTCGTGTTATTTATATGGGCGTGTTTGTTTACCTCGCCATTTAGATTTATACTTTCCTTGTCATATTCTCTTTCGGCTGGCTGTTATTGTGATTTTAATTTGTTATGTCAATTTTTTTAATCTTCTCTCATTTACTTTCTTTTCTGATTTCTAATATTTATTATTTAAATTTTATGGACTGAGTTCACATTTTTGAGTCCACGAAATCAAAGGTGGAACTTTTAGGTACGATTAATTTCAAATAGGGCAAAAGTCCGAAAGTTTCAGAATTATTGAAATAACTCGTTTTCTCTCTTGTAATATCTGTCTAACACATGATATTGGATCTAATGTCTTTATCAATTTCAAGATTGAGGGTTACTCTCTCTCATTACGTTGGGAGTTGTTTTATTTGTATCGGACGTGTACCCGGCCGAATGCCATTAGAAGCTCGGCAAATGAATCCTGAAATTGGAAAATAAAACGGCCCGAAAATGATTTTCTGCTTAAATGCTTTGAATTGCTTCCTTCGACAGCCATAAAAAGTTCATCAAAGGTCAGCGAAGAGCTATCATTTTAACGGAGATTCCTCAATCTCAGCTGCTTTCTTTGATCAAATTAATGTTAGTGCCCCATCTTTGTTCAAATCGAGTGGAGAGGCCACCCAGTTTGAACTCCCTAAACGCTTTACAAGCTTGATAAGCACTGGAAAGCCCGTCATTAGGTTCAAATCCTTAGCAAGTCAATTACAGACGTTTAAAGAACAAAATTAGACTCAAGGCCAAAGACCTGAGTCAAGTTATGGTCTTCCATTTCTCTAACAATGTCACTGTAAAATATATATATCATATATATTGAGATTAATACTGGGAGATTTTGTGATCGTTTTGCTACCGTTCATTGTGCACAAAGGTAAGCAAAACTATTGCGATTAATATTAGAGGAAAAAGACGACAAACGGATAAGCACGCTAAATAAAATAGATACTAAGGTTGATCAGGTTAATAACAGACTACTTTGACATGAAGTACCTTGTAACTTAGTAAATATAACGCTTGATAGAAAATTTGGAGATCCAGTTACGAGCGAAACCTATGTCAGTGGAATTAAAATGATTTCAGAGATTATTTTGGCCTTTATTAATTAGATACATGCATTATTCATCTCCCGTGCTTATTCGTATAATACATAAGTTGTCTTCCTCTCAAACCAAATAAATATATATCCTGCTAAAACTTGGTTTCCTCAAACTCTATCTTTTTCAAAGAGATTGAAGGGAAGTGACCTAGAATATGATCGAATTAAGTTGTGAGCACGTAGAAATATAAGTATAAAAATACATTAGTAGTACTTTTAGCCTGAATAGATACTGAATGATCAGTCTTAGTGCAAAATTACTTTGGGATACAGTGCCTTAAAACTTAAAGGGAAGAATGCCCTTCCCTTTATTCAAATAAGGCTATAGAACCAGCTAGGAGAGAGGTTTCAAAATATTTTTATATTTTTAAAATGCCAATTTACCTACTTTTAGTTAACGCAGGTTAATTAAATTTACAATACACGTGGTAATTTATGTATTAAATAGAATGTAACGATAAAAAAAAGTAAAATAGTGAACTAGAAATCTTTATTTGGAAAATAATAAAATTTTAATAGAGTGAAATTGAATTATCTTTGCCATAATTTGAACTCTATTATCCTGATTGCCGCTCGTATCGAACACAGTATCTCTCCTGGCTAGGAATCGACAAGTAACTATTATACCATATCTCTAACCCACTCACAATTAAGAGTCTCATTATACATTTCACAGCCCCCAGTGGGGTACCTTGTGTAAAAAAGTAGAAAACTACCGGGAGGCTTAATATTCTCCCGGCCTGAGTACAAATTATGGAAGCTCCGCCAGTAAAATGAAATCTCTGAAGGAGCAGGAGATAGTTGTTGGTGAGTTACCTCGTCCCTCCGTCTCAGCGCTACTTTTTATTTTTTTTTAATCTTCGACTATGCTATCAAGCTTTTGGTTATCTGCACTTGATACCATGAAGAACTATGCAAATTTGGGACGCTCCACCACTGGGTTGAGATAAACTCTGTGATGGGGCTGGGTAAGTTGTTGGTACGATTACTCATCGCTCTCAAACAGAATTTCCTTTTTTCTCAGCTCTCTCCTCAACCCTCTGTCTAGGCCTAATGACCTGAGAAGCTCACTCATGCCGTATCAGAAGAGATGCTTTAGAATCTCTGTAAATAAAGCCTTTTAACGCCTGCACGTTGCAAGGGACCAGACTTTGATTCGACCGGGGCGTTAGGGCGCAAATAATGGAATTATCGAGTTTGGTAAATAACCACTTCCCTGCATTTAATGGGCTAACGACTTTCTTGGGACCATTTTTGGCTGTATAAGGCTGAAAGGGTTGTGGAAGATGGGTTTCACTGACTTATTGGCTGCCAGGCCCATTACACTATCGGGCCTGGGTCTGTCACAGTACATCCTAATATCCAGACCTTCCTTTTTATGATAAGTAGGCCCTAATAAGGATATACGACCTGTCGCAGAGTTTATCTAGCTGCTCAGTTGGAAGCTCGACCTATGCAGAATGACTGAGCACTTGGTAACCCCCATTCGGAGTGAGTATATGTCCTAGGTTGTGATTACCATTGTCTAACACTAAAAAGGCAGACCCCTGAAAAGTCCGAAAACCCAAGACAAGATAAGCGGAAGCGGCTGGAGGCGGCATTTAACCCAGCAAACCCCTTTCAGTTTCTTTAGTGATCATAAATGTAAGAAAATATCGTGTGTTGGCAGGATATCTAAAGTTATTCAAGGTTCGACATAACACCCAATTACGTCCCAAACTATTAATCCTTGCCCGTTATTAGTGTTGGGGCTGATGAGAAGATAAATGTCAGCACTATACTGACAGGTGGAGGATGGGTTGTCCTCCTACCCCCCGAATGGGGCAAAGGTATTTTCCAGGGCAGCTCACCTCTGAGACTGAGGTGGCTTCCAATTTATTTCGCTTGAGCCCGTTCCAGATTCTTCTAGCAGAGAGGATTCTTATCCCTCTCCTTTTTGACGGGTTCGGTGGTTTTACTCTTACTTCCTTTTGTAGAGTTGCCTCCAGGCGACTCTATACTTGCAGCCCGTTCACCTCTGCTTTCTTAGTTCTGCTAAGAACAATTCAAGACTGAGGATGCACCGCCACCTTGGTCTACCACCCCACCTTTTGATGTTAAGTGATTCCCCATATCATCCTTAGAGGGGATACCGTCCCTTGGGCTTTACCCACGTAACTTGCAATCAAATGTTTGCTCAGCTGATGAGAGCAGGCCAGCCTGGTCGGCCTTCTGGTCGAGGTGGCCAGCCATAGAATTTATGAGTCGGCAGTCGGGATACCTGACACTTTGATGGGGGATGGCCAATTATAGGACACTCTTGAGGTGCAGATGTTCCCGGATGTGACCCTACTCCATACAGAAAGGTCTTGTAGTAGTGCAAACTTTGGCTCTATGCCAGGCAGAGAACCTGTCTCCGTCCTAGTGCAAGGCATTCTTTATCCGACACGGGCTCCCCAAGACTCAAGGACAGGAGGGATACTCTCCCTCACCTGGGGCCCCTTTGACGGCCAAGATCTCTATTGCAGAGAAAAACTGGCCAACGATGGAATATCCGGCCTCAGGCCTTTATCCAAGGAGAAAAGAAACGGGTTCACTCCACGCACTGGTAAAACCTAAGGAGACCGGTTTCTTGCCAATATCTCTATATTTTTATTTTTTAAATCTTAATGTTTACGCTCCCAAGAATATTACTATCAAGTGAAATTATAAAAACTAATACAGAAATATTATATATTTTGTTATGTTAGAGATTATATTGCCCTTTTGTCCCTATGACCAACTTATAGTAAAGTTTATTCATGTGTTTTGTTTATGTGTGAAGAAGGGAGAGAACTAACTTTAGTTTGATGTAGTTTATGTATACCAGGCATGTCAAACTAAGATGCTGTTCAGGGCCATATGCGTCACATTTGCGTTGTCATGAGGGCCACACACGACATATAATTGAAGTCATTCAATCAAAATATTTTTGTTACTTACACGTAGGAACATGCAATTTCCATACAAATGGTTTATTCGGTAGCCATATTCATGATTGCAAAATAATGAAGTAGTTTAACAAAAAATAAATAAACGGCAACATAGACCTCGATACAACAGCAACAAATACTGTACAAAAATGATTATTTATTTACGACTATTCAATAAATTTAGTGTTTTATTCTGAAGCTTGACATTACATTTTAAGGACAATTTTTGCTATGTGCGTGAAAAAAAAATTAAAATAAAACAAATGTCACTAATATTTCTCAACAGAGTTTCCATTTAGGTCAATGCACTTATCAAGGCGATGTTTCTACCTGACAAGTCCCTCGCTGAAGAAATCCTGGCTTTTAGAATTACACCGTGTCTTGACTTCACGTTTTGCCTCTTTAATTGATTGAAATCTTGTTCCTTTAAAATGATTTTTAAGCTAAGTAAACAAGAAATCCTCCAGGGGCAAGATCACGGCTAGAGGGTTAATGGGGTATGATTTGTCATCGAAATTTTTTCAAAGCTTCTCTTGTTAGACGTGAAGAATGGCCTGAAGCATAGTGATGATGGAACATGACTGTTCTGTGCAAACTAATCTTCTCGTAACGCTTTTGGCACCCCATGGCCAGAAAATTATTGAGATCAAGATACTCTGTTGAAATTGCATATGCTTATTCTTGGGAAATATTGACTTCTTTCGCAATAAATTCAAAGATAATCCTGCAATCTTCAACCAGAAGTTTTTGAACAGCGGCCACATCTTTGGCACTCTTGGATGTGGATGGTCTTCCTTCTCTATCCTCGTCATTATATTTTTTCCTCCTTCTTTGAAACATTTCATCCACTTCAATACAGTATTTATATGTGGTGTAAACTCATCATAAACATGATGCAAAAATCGACAATAGCAGCGGATCTCCAATAAAGTTTTGTTAAAAAGTTGATAACAGCTTTGAACTCAAAAGTTTACTTTTCCAAAGATAACAAAAAGCTAATTTCGTGTAATCAGTCAATTGCTACCTGAAAACCGTTAGCGGAATAAATAAAGGCTTTGCAGGTATCAGCAAAACGGTTAGGTTATGATCAAAGGTGTTTTGACTTAAAAATTTACGATAATTCTTTAAATAAAAGGTTTGTCCCAAAACCTTTTGTAGATCCCTCATAAGTAGAACTGAACATTGCCATAATCATTTTGGTAAATTTTCTAAAGTTTTGAAACTTTTGAGGAAGGTATGAAAAGAAACCATGTATCTCCACTTAAGATACTCTCCTCCGAGTGTAAAATCAGACTGCATTTTTAATAGTTCCATCTGCCGGATTTCATCTGCCATGGCAACATCAAAGGTGAAATGATGCTGATAATAATGCAAAGTTGTGTTCAAAAGATGAGAAATCACGGAAAATTTCCTGAAATTCCTTTGCCAACAATTTTAGGTGACTGTCACAATTAGCAAAGATAAATACAGACTCGGTATTGGCACTGTTTTTTAACTCTTTGCACTTAGGAAAATAAAATAAATTTCCTTTTGACGACTGTGACTTCCTTAAGCTTAGTTTTGTCATGAAGAACTTGATTTCATTATACAACTGAATTATAAGGTAGTTTATACCTTGTTGTTTCAAGTTAGGTTAAGTTAATTGCGCAATAATGTCCACAGCAAAAGCCTGATCCTGTAACCAACTTCTAGCTTTCATTTCATCTGTATTTTCAACTCCAAAACATAATTATTTCTTGTATCAACAAATAAAATCTTTTCACTCCTCTATCACATGACAACGAGAGGACTTTGTGTAAAATGGAATAGCAGTAAACTGATAATCTATATCTTCCAATAACTGGCTGAATTGACAGAGGTTGAAAGCACGGCCTCTGACATTGTTCACTGTTTTTGTGAGTAAACTAAGCACATGATCTAATTTAAAAGCTTTGAACATAAATTTTGCTGATGAATAATGCAATGAAAATGCGCAAATGATGAATCTGGATGGGAATTTTCTATTTTTGTTCATAACATAGCAGCAACATCATTATGTTTGTCACCATATTCGCAGCACCGTCCGTAGTTAAGTATGCAAGTTTACTCAAATCCAAACCATAGCCAAGCAGAACCTGCTTGACCTTCTCAAAGTTGTCCTGGTTTATTGTAGTCTCACAGGCCCTGATGAAGACCACGAGTTGTTAAATTTCACTGATGTTAACGGTCCTATCAATAGCAATAGAAAAATACTAAAATCTTGAAGATACACCAGTCAAGTCTTTTTTCAAAGCATTGCAAGTCTTTATAAACAATCTCTGTCAAGCATACCTGAAAATTATTAAAACACCAAGCCCACAATGAAGAAAACTTTTTCAAAATCTTGAGATCATTGGGAGATATGATTAAAAAGATCATTGGATCTTCTATTAAAAAATGGCAAAATATTCAAAGTTTGTGAAGTAAAAATCAAATTTTTATGTGAAAATTGCCATGTTAGTCTATATCCTAAATACTTCAAAACATTACCTTATATCCCCAATTGTAAAATTCAAAATTTGCTTAATGCCTCTAATTGTCAACTAAAGTCAAATTTCGCGGCGTTATGTCTGAAGGGCTATTTAAATGTACATACCATTTATTATAAACTACTGTATCCTAATAGAAAACATATACATATTGGTTGTTTTCCAACCTAAAATGTGAAATTGTATTGCTATAGTTAATAAAATACTCCTGTTCAATTCACTATACATATTTGATCCTTTTACTAATAGTCACATTCCTTTTGTCTAAAAAACTTTTTTTGCTCTCTCTTAGGTGACTTTGTCTCATTCTCTCGCCCACTGTGAATTTTCCCATCTATTGACTAATGTGAGTATGTACTCCTACTTGGCCACTGATGTTCTCCATAATCTTATTAAAATGTTGATTTACTTGTTTATCTGTATTCATGTGTCTTGCACTGAAATCCTATACTACTTCACGTAAACGAGATGTAGGCCCCTATTCTTGAGTTACTTGTAACGAATACCGAATTCACATTTTAATTCCTTTGTGATTAATATATCACATATTCCTATATTTTTTATTATAAATAGCGCTGTGTCGGTATATGAGGAAACCTATGCTACTATTATGTGTATTGTTTCAACCTATACAAGGGAGTATGCGACTATTTTCAATTGTATAGTTTATTCTTGTTTCTCCCTCGTAGGTTCCTCTTCTATTTATGGGGTTTAATGTCCTTAGAGATTTTTCCCAAATTGTAAGTAGACAAGATCACCAACCTTCGAAGGACAATTCCATAAACACGTATGATCTTTATCCTTGCTGCTCCCGAGGTTATCCACTTGCTGTCATGAGAAGGATATCGCTAGGCTCTGAGGAGTGAGGGCTGTGGTTTGCGTTGTGGTATCATGATAGCAACGGAAAGGAGAACTAACCGCTTTTGACAATTTCGACGGGTGAGTAATTCGAATCAAGGTCGAAATTGGGAAACATTTTCGAAGATAGGCATATTTAAAAAAATGCATCGCTTATTTACTATCTGAAGAAAGTACCAAAAAAAGCGTTATAGACAGAAAAACCTCGTTCTAAAGAGTATAATCCAAGAATAGTACCCGGGGTTCCGTGAAATCAACTTTTAAGAACGATTCATAAGCTTTGATGTCGAGTTCCATTGTTTTCCAGCACGATAGAGAGCGAGGTGTCATTGAGCACAAGTACCATATCAGTTCGAACGCAACCACCACATACCTGTCCAAGGCCAAGAAAAAAAGGGGGCAACCAGAATCCAATCGATAATTAGGATTGATCCTTAAAGAGAAAAGATGAATTGCAAACGCATCATTTTAAGAAATTCTTTAACCACTTTTGAACTAAAAATGAAGAACCATCATTCAAGTTAATCCATAGCTTGATAAATAGACTAAACAAATTTCAGAAGTCATTTACTTTTATCATCTTTTTGCGGGTGAAGTCATAAAACCTATGAACCAAGGAAAGGTGTATTGTTAAATTAATAAATCTAGATATGTAAATCAGAAACTAAAGGAATTTGCCTCTGAAAAAGCTTCTTTTTACGAAGATATATATATATATATATATATATATATATATATATATATATATATATATATATATATATATATATATATATATGTGTGTGTGTGTGTGTGTTTGTATAAAAGAGCTAAGAAAAGAAACTTCGGTTTCTTGGCTCCTGTTCTCATGCATTTAGAATTTCTTTCATTATTGTACTATATAGTGTTTTGTAGTTTTATAGTCTGCAAGGCACGATTTCTTGATCTTTCTCTGCCATCTAAAGTTTTTTGATAGGTAGATATTAAAAATGGCGAAAGTCCTGTCGTTGTTTTTACCACTCGCTGACATTGCATTTGCTCCTTCATTGCTAGTACCAATGTTAATATAGGATAGAGACAAAGATAGTGTTGTTGTGAAGTGCTACATGTGTAATGATCTAAGTGAACTGTATCCAAGTATAACTGAAGTGTATCAACGTATGACCTAACTCAATGAAACGCTTCACTCTCGGCTGCCCCATGCAAGCATCCATTTTTGTTGGTCTCCATCTCCTGCGAAGATTTAACCCGTTACACAGGCGTGAAAAATAAAATGCTATATTCAATCGAATAGTATGGATTTGTATGTAACAGACGGCTTTCAAATAAATCAATTGCCAACAAGAACAATTTTAAGCGTTTTCTAGAGATATAGACGTATGTGCCACCAGGCAGAACCTTGAGTCCAGTTTCTATCATCTCTGCCATAAATTATATCAGAAGACATTGGCTAGTTCTGTTTCTTGTATGAAATACAACGGAGAAGCAAATATGTTACTCCAAAAACTTACATAAATCAAAGTTACGTCTCTCTGACGTATTAGCAAATCGCATTAAACTACGTTCTCTGACTGAGTATACACATGCTCACACACACAAAAGAGATTTAAATCCCAGATCAAAACAACGATCTCTAATCTACACACAAGTTTTATTGCACTTTATGAATGCCAAATTTAGTTTAAGAAAAGAAATAATTGACTTGCTGTCACATTGTCAGGAACTAGAAGAAGGGATGAAAATGAATGAGAATTTTTACAACTTCAAGCATCAATCTTCCTAAATGCTTAAGAGGTAAAGTGATTAGTATCATTTTAAATTTAAGTTGTACCAAATACGCACTTATGAACATACTCAAATTGCCTGCTTAAAAGACTTTTTAAAAACCAGAATCATTTAGAAAGACGTAAGAACTCAAATTAATGATCCGACATTTCCCTCCGTTTAAATAACTTGTCACTTGAATATTTAACAATGCTAAATATTACGAGGGCATTTCACCTAATATTTACTAAAGGAGCAAATAAAGAATGTGTTGAAGGTTTGAAGGAAAAATAGGTCTCAGTGCTTTAACCAAGATAATCTAAAATTCTAACTTAATGTAACCTGGAATAGGACCTTACTTTGTGGGTGGTCATTGCTAGACCAATGGAGAAATATGTGAGAGGTATAGAAAAATAAATAAGGGTAAAATAAAATAGGTATTAGAAGGAGCTAGGGGCTGAAAATATGCACAACCATCCTTTATTCCCCTTATTGAGATGTTTCGTTAAACTCAAATTATGTATATATTCTTGCTTGATGACGCTCTTGTAAATACAAGGTGAGAGCAATAAGATAGCATTGAAACTTACTTCAACTAAGAAGCTTTGGTGAGACAACTAAAAAACATTTCAAGCTTTTGCCTCAAAAAATACAAAACAAATGGACAAAAAGAATTGGCATATGGAATGAAGCTGGCTTTAGTGGGTAGACAGATGGAAAGATTTATAATTGGTAGATGCTCCTTAGAATTGATTAATGGAAACCTAATATCCATGATTTAGGATAAAAGTTATTATATATTACCCATATTCGAAGGAAATTTGAGAAAGAATTTTATCTTCTGGTGTGACACTAGGGTTTTGCATTCTAGCAGAAATGATAAATGGCGGGTCAAGGTAATTTTCCCTTAATATCGATTACGGAGAAAAAATAAGGATAAAATATAATATGGAGTCCAGTGGTGAATGGGCTATCGAGGCAGGACATTGATTACTCGTTTCAGCTGGGTCTTGGTGTCTAGCTTCACTATAGTTAGTGCCCCTGAATAAGAACCGGATATGTATAGTACCAGCTTTTGGAGAATTGGGTTCCTAGTTTTGACCGCCTGTTCGTAGTTAATATGTGTTTTTTTTGGTTTATTTAAATGAATCGATTCCTTACCTCACAAAAATCAACAATGGAAAATGGGCCTAGAGTATTCTTCTGGAATGCTCTTCATCATTAAAGCAATGAGTGTATCCATTAGACAACAATGGAACAGACGTACTTCTTTAAATATTCATAGTTGCATTTAAAACCTAGACGGAAGTGTTAAGGGTTAGCTCATGTTTAAATCCCTTTTGTCGCCTCACTACAGAACGAAATCCGATTCAAATAAAGCTTTCATCCTCTGAGCACAAAGTTTGCCATGCAACGCTATTTTGCAATTCTCAGTTAAGCTTTAATGTTTAAATTTCATTCTGTGGCTACCTGCATTTCAGTTTAACCGCAAATTAATCATGTCGCCCACAATAAATTTAATGATGCCGTTGAAGGAGTTCTTAATTAGACAGTCCCTTAGTCGTGATACTATCTACTTGTTCATGACATACAATCTCACAACATATTTGGCTCTCGAAATGGAATTCTGATAAGTTTTTGGATCATTATTTCCATACCACGTTTGCCACGAAATATAAATCCACAAAATCGATGGTACACGAAACACGACCCAGACAAATTTAGGCGGTGCTAAATTGGGCCTCATTTAAGACTTATCCCAAATAAGAAAATCTTTTAAATTTTCAGCACATTCGATTGGATTTTTTTTCTGATCGTTTCATGACGACAACTTACAACGGCATATCTACCGCGCACTGGATGAATTGGATGCAGAAGAGCTGCAATGAATTAAGAGTTGGGTGCAGAATAATTTCATAGTCGATATATAGCTTCAATTTCATATATTTTCTTCATTAATCGAGTTCATTAAGGATTTCAATGGGGTTTGAGAGAGAGAAAAAGCTTACCTGTAAATTGTATTTCCAATTTTTAATATTAGAAAGAACCTTTTGCGAAATTTACGAAAAATAAAACGAAAATTCTAACGTTCTGCTATATAATTAAGTTTTTCAGGAAGATTACATTTACTGTACTTTATTATTATTAATAATTAAAAGAAAGAAATATCCAACTTCAGTATCTATACAAGACTATTTTTAAATGAAGGTTTGTCCCTAGATAGAAAAAGTAAGAGAAAGTGTAACTATGAAGTAATTTGATAACGCAAGTAAAATCTTCGAACACGATGAGCTAGTGTTCATATATCTTTAACGAATGCAAGTACACTTACAAATCAAAAAGAGTACTAGAGTGTAAGCCAAAGTTCTCTGAACCTTGAAACAGACTGTTTATTTGGTACAATCCATTGTACTCCAAACTGTAGTCTGTAGTTTAATCCACAAACAGCCAATGATTGTATTGATATAATTTAAGGTCTACCTATATTATGCAACTGCTAACTGAAACGTGATAATTTGACATAAACAATAAAATTTTATACTAATAGAATATAATTATTAATGTTTAGTTATGGAAAAAATAAATATAGACGAAGTGTTTTATCTTGTAAAATACTGCAGGAAATTAGCTTAAGCAGCTCTGCAAAATGAACCGTACAGATGGAGGGATTTATTTGCTAAGCAATCAACCATTTCTTTGTCCTTACCTTTGCAATGTTCGCTCATGGAGAATAAAGACTCCTTTCAATTTAACCATTGTTTTATTGCCCTAATGCTAATAATACAAAGAGTCTTTCTATTGGAAGCTAAGAAAAAAATAAAAAAATAAACGGGTTATGGGACATCTTTATAAACAGCAAAATGTTAACATCTTTATTTTGCTGTCAGCTGACTGACAGATATACTTGTTCAAGATATTGCTATTTAGAATTTGAAAATGCTCTTATTTATTTATTAAAGACCTACCCAAATTTAAAGAACTGTAACTCTTCTCCAAAGTATATGAATGCAAGTACGGTAAATGATGAAGTTAGTAGTAATGAAAATTATAGATAGAACAAAAGTAAATTAATAAGAGAGAAAAATACGCGGGTGAAATAGAAAATGATACGTACATTAGAATGAGTTTGATAGAATTCTTCGTACGCTAAATACTGTATTAAATTTAAATTAAAGGAAAATTGATTACAAATGTTCGTTGGCTTACACTTGCTCAAGAAAGAATACCTATTCTACGTTTTTGATAGACAAATAAAGGAATAATATCACTTTTTACCAGAAATTAAAAAGATTTATTCCTACCCTATATACTCGTAATTTGATAACCAATGGTCCAAAGTATAACATCTTTGCTTAAGGAAACTCATAAAAGATTATTATAATTTTTAACAATGTTCAAACTTCTGATGGAATTATTCTCCACTTCTCTTTGTAAATTTTATCAAATTCCTCGGTGTTTTGGGAGTGTCTTGGATGGCCTGGAACTATAACTCAAGCCATAAATCTTCTATCGGGCTGAGGTCTAACAACTGCTATAGCGACCCCAAATTCTTATAATAGCTTTGTTCGAGCAGAAATAAACCAATTAGATGATTTTTTAGTATCGTGTTGAAAGTTCAATCTTCTCCCAAGTCCATCTGTATTCAGATAATTTTCAAGAATCTTTATCTAGTATTTTTTACTCATTGTTCCCTTGATTTTTATAGTATACCAACGACTATTGCACAGAAAATGCCCCATGATAGAATAAATAGAAACGATTTCTATGTTTGAATATAGTAACATGAATTTTGAAAGATCAGTCTCACTTTAATTCAAACACATCTACCTGATATCATTGTGAAACTACCCAAATCTTGCTCCAAATGATTGTTGTCGTACTTCAGACGAACTTTAAATGTTCTTCCATAAAAGTGTCTTCCCGGGACGACGTCTCTCCATTTTGCTACACATTGGACACTGTTCAAACTAATGACGATTTCTTCTCTTAAATGATCGTTCATCACTCATTTAGCCAACCTTGGGTTATTTTTAACAGATCTTACGATACTCAAAAAGGTGTGGAATGAAATTTTCAGAATAGAACCCGAATAAGGTTGGGGGGGGGGGGGCACTGACAGTTGTCGCCAAATCCTAAAACTTACCTATTACTTAATTCACTTTCGATTTAGGGATATTTAGTCCTTCGCAAATATTTTGCTGAGCTTTGATTTGAATTTTTCTTTTTTTTAGATTTGATGTCGAAAGACAGTTCACAACCTTTCACCATGAAAATTTCTTTTTAAAAAATAAGGATGTTAGAACCTTCCTGCCTATTCCTAACTACTCTAAATTATGAATATAAAGTGAGAGAAACTACTGGTTTGACTTCAAAGCTTTGTCATATCTCTACAACTAAATTTATGTATGTCAAAATGATATCATTTAAATAGTTTGTATTTGCAAAATATCTTAGTAAAAAGTGTTATTATTACTTTTTTTCTATCAAACATGTTTAGATTTTGTGGGGATGTCAGTTACTTCATTCATCACAATGCCTTTGAATATTGTTACCCTGAAATAAACAATTCATGAACTAAGGTGAAAAGGTTCAGTATTAGGTAGGGCTATGAATATTCTGTAGGTACTGTAGAGGCCTAACCATGTATTAAACATTCCGACCAAATTTTTATGCTAAAACATACTTTACTTTAAAATACGTGTGTTTCTATATTTTCTATCATTTACATATAATTGATACTATAATCGATATAAAAATATATGCATAATAATATGACAACAAAAATATACCATATACCATAAAATAGTAAAAGTCATCTAAAGCATTACCCGATATACAATAGATGGAATAATGAACATAATCTCGAGGAATTTATTTAAAAATATAGTAATGACATTAAATATAAAGATGTAAATTAAATAAAATATATGCATAACACTTGAGTAGAAAAAATATAGTAATATGTCAAGGCAAGTGACCCACACCGTCATTTAGAAGAAGGTAATTTTTATACCTTGGTTTAAGGATTGTTTTCTACATAAAGTCACTGCAATGTCTTCATTGGCCAAAGTTTTGTGTTGATTAAATGATGTATAGATGAATCCTTACATCTTTGCTTACTCTTCCATTACAAATTTGCAGCAAGCACCATAAGAAATGGAGGGCCTCTGGGAAAAACACCAACTTTTTGGCGAAAGTCTCTACCTAATAGAAAAAGCTTTCTTCATAGGAGTTTTCTTTTATTCCTCATAGAGCCCAGTAGACTGTAAACGATGAAGAGAACATTCAAGGAGGGCATTGAGGCTTCGTTTATGATGTTTATTTTCAGAATCTTTCGAAGGAATTTTCATAGGAGATATTGATGTTTTAGGAATACGATCAGGTAAAAGGAATTCTGTGTACTTTCTCAAAATATTGGCGCACATCAGCAGCAATGCTACTAACTATATACGACAACACAACTTCACCTCTTACATGGCAGTAGCAGATAAATATAGTATATAGCTATAATGTAAATAGACCTTGAACGCTATCAAAGAAAGAGGGATTTCTGATCTTCATCATCATTTAAACTTATTATGGTACCATCAAATGCAGGAATTTTAAGGTCATTCATTCATTACACTATGTAGCACAATTTTTGTTCCTGGCCATTAAGTGTTATTTTTCGACTACTTTTATGTAAAATAAAAGGAAATAGCCATTATTTATTTTAAACTTTTCTTTCCTGGTTTGTATGATGAAATATTTACTAAAAATTTGCATATTTGGGGGTTTTCATACATTGTAGTGCTAAAAACAAGAATTTATACAATTTTATTGAGACTTCCATACGAAATATATAAAAACAAATAAAAAAGTTAGAAGTGAAGTTTTCATGGCTTTCCTTCCATAATGTAAATCACTTCTTAGTCTGCACTCCAAAATAAAGGTCTTTCCTCATGTTTTCATTGTATAATCCTTGCTATCTATGTTCAAAATTTAGTATATCTTGATGGAAGTACACCCTTTTCTCATCTGAGTATGCTTCTATATTCTCCTAGAACTTGTTGGGATCGGCATCAAAGATATGCACTTTCAAGGACATCCTGCAGCACATTTGGACATTGCTTGCTTTTCAACCAGGTCCACATAATCCTTATCCATGTGGTTGCACCGAAATCCCTGACACAGAGAAACAAAACTCTTCCAGGTTTCTTTTTTATGATTTGTTGTCATCATAAATACCACCTTCACCTTTGCCTCAGAGAGTTTGAGAAAGTAATTTTAAGGTACTTGATGACTGCTGACTTTGTTAAGGACTCTAAAAAACTGTTTTATGAGATCTAGTTTTAAAAGCAGGAATAAAATCTTCAGTAATATATATATATATATATATATATATATATATCTAAAACCACAGTAATAAGACTAATTTTATATGCGACACAGGTTTCGACGAAGACCTCCGCTATTGTCAATCGCTCGTGAACAAGTGAGATACAAAAGTTGCTTGATGTACAAACACACAAATCAGTGGCGCTAAGGTAGATTATGCGAAAATGTGTCAGCATTTTTGAGAAACGGAAGTATGAATTTCTTGCTTATTAAGGTATTAGTATTGAATTGGCCGTCGGAAGTATTAAAGTTGGGAATTTCTTTTATAAGTGCCGATTCAATTAAGTGTCGATGTAAATAATTGTGAGACTTCTAAACTATTTTAGCATTATCAATATCAATTTGATGATTTTCATTGGACATATGTATGTAGAAATAAACTCTAAGAGAGGGCACGACGTCGTATATCGCAGTTATGTTCATTCATTCGCTTTGAAAATCTGCTGCTTTCACCAATATATAATTCGTAACATGACTTGCATGGAATAATATAAACTCCCTGTTCTTTATCGATCGATCTATTTTTGGATAGGCTATTTTTGATCGTATTTTCGTACTGAAAGGCAACATTGATATTGTTGGTCCGTGCCAACTTTTTGAAATTGATTAACTGGGAGGAGTTTGGGAAGGTAACATAATATTTGCCACATCTGTTTTCCTTATAATTAGCTCGGGAGTGATAGATGGTTCTGGCTTTATAGTGACACTTTTCTATGAAACAAAGGGGATATTGCAGTTCAATAAATGTTTGGATGATTGTATTAATTTCGTCTTGCCAGAAACAAGGATCACAAATTCAATATGGTTTTATGAGCATGGAAGAAACTATAGACCTTTTAAAGGATACATCATGGCACGAGAAATAATGTATATATGCATTAGAATTACATGTAGTTGGTTTCCTGTATACGGAACAATATGCTTTGTCGTTTATTTTAGATATTTTTACATCCAGAAACGGCAATGAGTTGTTTAGTTCCCAATCTACTTTAAATGTAATAAATGGTTGGATCTTATTCAATTTTTCAAAGAAAGAATCAAATCTGTTATCATGATGGGCCATGTGGGACATATATCGTCTACATAGCGGAACCACGTTATGGGTTGTGTAAAATGGGGTGAAGGAGGTGCTTTTCAAAATCCTCCATAAACAGATTGCATAATATAGGGGAAGGGGATTGCCCATACTTATGCCATAAAAACAATATTCAGTTTTAAACACATTCTCCGTCACACACAAACAACTTTACAATTTAATTACGCAATACGGGTAATGTTAGGTTAGACAGAGGCAAGTTTTTCATAATTACATCCAGAGCTTCTTAGACGGGAACTCTTGTGAAAAGGCTATTGACATCAAGACTTAACAACTGCTTATTCGATAGGTACACCTCTTTCATTTTATTCCCAAAATCACCAGAATGGATAATGTGAGCCTCAGAAATGCTACCAATTAATTTATATAGGATTTTCGCTAGCCATTGAGAGAGTTTGTATAAATGGGATCCTACGCTGGAAATTATCAGCCTAAGGGAAGTAGCATCTTTGTTTGTTTTCGGTATCCTCTGTCAAGCAAAACAAAATAGTTTAATATATATATATATATATATATATATATATATATATATATATATATATATATATATATATATATATATATATATATATGGATGCAATGTCCCGCAGGAAAAAAGATAAAGGACTGCCTCTAAGGCAAGAAATCACCAATGAGAAAGTAGGAGAGGGATGGATAAATTCACATTAAGATTTAGCTATAACAGGTAGCAAGGTCAAACCAAGAGGCAGAAAGAGTCAAGAACCGAGCCAAAATGCTCAAAACGATTAACGAAGGAGATTGGGAGAGACACGATTTGTCAATTGAATTATTGCATTATGTCGTGGTATGACCTGGTGTACGGTGTTCTACGCTCACTGGCCTACTGGCCGACCGAAATTTAGGTTCCCCCTGGAAATGGCTCTAAGAGTCCTTTAAATACACAGTTGCTAGGCCAATGGATATTCGAACACGGCTACAAAAATATACTTTAATAGGATTAAAGATTACATACACATATAGGGCAAATTGAATGGCAATGCAATTAAATATTGACGGTTCATGGCTAAGATGATTGACACTATCAATTAAGTTTGAATCGAGGGATAATTAATTAAGAAATGGTCTTTCAATTATGCAAGTTCTAGAGCAAAAAGAGTCCTTGAGGTTCGACGCGGTAAAGATGGGAGGAGCGTGAGGAAGTTGGGGTTAAATCCCTTTTACCTTGATGTGCGGCGATTAGGACCAAGGAAGTAAGTTTGACCTTGAGTTTGTGGGCCTCCCACAAGACGCTTCGGGGGTGGCTTTTCCGATCCTTAAAATCCAAAGACGTGGTGAGAAGGGTCAAAGCGCCCCTAAAACTATCTCCACGAACGATTCTTCTCTGGACGAGAATGTAGTCGATTCCATCTCGACTAACGAAGACGTTAACGGCTAACGTACTAGAAGGCGGCATCAGCCACAATCTGCCTGTGAACCCCGAAGTATCGAATATATACTCCGAAATAAACTAGACGGGGAGAGAGATTCATAGCCAACTGACTTTCTTAATTGTCTCGGTTCGCGATAAGGCTCCAGAGCGGGAAGTCACGATGCCCTCTTAATGGTCTTTACATTGTTCTAATTTTCACAGTATAATGGAAAGATAAATGCGTCTACGACAATAACGTTTCGCCCTCGCGCGAATTGCTTGGGCAAACAGTCAACGGCGAACTGGGGAAGTCAGGGGAGGGGGAGGGTGGGGGGGAGTAGATGACGTGGAACAGTATTCTTCCCCACATTTTGTATCAATATTATTTTATTTATCTTCCTCTATCCTTGCTCATCTCCCCCACGTATCTGCTTACTTCTCGTGTCTCTCCTAATCTCCGACTCCAGACTATCGCTTTATCCGTTAATTATTTTAGGCCTTTTGACTTTCTTCTTGACTCTTTTTGCCACTCAGGTTGACCTCGCTTACTGGTTCTTACTGGTTCTTGCGTTTTTAAAACAATCTCATGAGTGAATTGGCTTGAACAGCCTGGGGTTTCAGAGAATACGTCCGAGAATTCACTTAGTAGGCTCACCAATTGAGCCTTGTCGATGGGTCGGATACGAGGGTTATAATCGGGCTCGGAGGCTGAGTCTGATTTGGGGGAAAGGAGATACGGCAAAGGTTATTCGTCATCTGCTTCCACGCAGACCGTTTGAACGAGGCAAAGCGGTTAGACCGGGTAAGTTGTCTCTTAGACGATTTCTTCGTCTAAAGCGACCACATTATTAACGCACGCGCGTCGGTGGTACTTTTTTAACAGGTTGACGTGGTACACTTTATTAACTCAGGGGATCTGAATTAAGTAGTCAAACGGTCCTCGAGGTTCTACTACGCAAAAAGGTTCTTTCGACTAAGATAGGAGCTTATCTGACTCAGAGGGCAACAGAAGTAGTACCTTGTCGCCTGCTTCGAATTTCCATGCTTTGGATTTGATGTCAAAATACGTTTTGTATTTTTCCAAATTCACCTCAGAATTCTTGAAGGCGAGGTCTGCACAATTTTCTAAGAGGACTTAATCTCCTCATCAAGTTTGGTTTTTGACCATAATTCTTTTTGGATGCTCATCGGCCCACGGACGTTTTGTCCGTAAAATAGCTCGAACAGGGCAAATCCGAGCGTTCGGTGTGAGATTTCTCGACACGCAAATAAAGCCACGGGGAGGTAGTAGTGCCATTCTCGCGGTTGGGCTTGGCACAATTTCTCGTAAACTGATTAGAGAGTCCCGTTTATTTTCTCGCATATCCCATTTGAAGCAGGGGAGATAAGGGGTTTAGAAAAGGGGTTTGACCAGCAGGAGTTTTCCTACATACTCCATCAATTCTGAAGGGAAATAACAGCGTCTGTCCGATAGGATCTTCTTCGGGATTCCTACTCAAAGATTCCTGTTTTCAAGGGGACTGCTTCTTGGAATCGAGTAGCACAATCTACGGTGGTCAAAATATAGTAATATCTCTCACTAGATGAACACGGAGATGACCTATCAACTCGATCGCGACCCTGAAGAAGGGTTTAGACACGATTAGGGTCTTCTAAAGGGAAACGGTGACCTTTTGACACATGTCACAGGGCTTGCAAAAGTCAGATATTTCTTTGGCAGCGCCTAGCCAAAAGAAATATTTATAGACAGGCTGGGCTGTCTTATTATGGCTGAAATGCCTAGTCATTAAGCCTGCGTGAGTCATATGCAGAATTTCACGTATATACATCCTGGGTACACGCAGGGTAGTGACCGGGGCGTTATCTGGTCTTAAAAAAGATCGATGTAGCAACGAATATTTTTCTATGTAGTCAATTCTTCTATTCCCTCGAACGGTTTTGGGCTCCTTTTTTCTAGCCTTCTCCCACAGGGATTGCAAAGAAGGGCAATTCTTCGAGCTTCAGCAAACTGATCATTGCTGGATAACTTGATGTCCGGGGTTGACGATGACGTTCAACGTATGGGGTAATGGTATCTTTCGCAGTTTAGGCCCTGGTGATCACTGCTTGCGCGATGGGTTTTGAGGAGACGTGCCCCCTCTCTCCTATAAGAACAGAGCAAAACTTTATCGAGGCGGCGACTACATCGGCCTATCCTGTAAAATACTGACACTGTATGTAGCACTTTATCACAGGGGACTTAGTGGCACGACATAAAACATCGTGGACAATCGCAAATCTCTTATGCTAAGGACTTACTGGAGGCAACAGCTTATCCGAGACTACTCTGCATGTGTAACCCGTGTTTCTTATAAGGGTTGATAATTGGCACCCATTTATCGTGCTCTTCTCAAACTTGAGCCCACCGAGGCAGCTTTTATTGAACAGGAAATTTACCTGTTGTTTCGAGGGAGAGTGAGCAGATGGCGACTGTGATAACGAGGTAGAAGAGTTAGGGGGGTTACCTTAGTTATAACTAAGGTGACCAGGGGTGCCACACGTAAAGCATACGATGGGTTTACGCGGACAGTGTGACAGTGCAGAAGAGAATGTTGGAGGCTTTACGTCTTTTTTCACGCTGAGGATGAGGCTTGGGTTTATGGGGCACCTGATCTTAATCAAGCTACCATTATTCTTAGCATGGAACTTATTAGACCCAAACTAATGTTTGGTGGACGGGGGTGAGTCTTCTTCATCTCCTTGGGATACAGGTCGTGGCTAGAAGCGTGAAGGTCGGCTTCCTCTCCACACTCTTTAAACGAAGAAGCTCTTCTATCAAGTACCAAGGCCTTCAATTCTCGGTGAAGGGTAGCCATGAGTTGATCCCTTAAAATAAAGTCGACTAATGACTCATAGTCGTTAGTCACTTGTGATGAGTCCAGGCAAAACTGTAAATTGCGGCGAAGGGTGAACCCAAATGGCTTAAACGTTTGTCCCGGCTGTATCCTAGCCGAGCGGAATCTAACCCGATAGAACTCCGGATTCATATTAATAGCAGAGAGGAGCTTTGCTTTTAGGTTTGAATAATCTATGGTTGCTTCCGAAGGGAGAGAAATAAAGATTTCACGCAGACAAGTATTTAAGAGGGGGAGTAGACAGGCAACTCCATCCGATTCTGAATCCCAATTATTTACCTCAAAAAAATTTTCAAAGTAGGTCAGATAAGAACAAAAATCTTCTCCGTCTTATTACTTGGGGAATTTTAACGAGGGTGCTTGTGGCTGATGGTTACGTGTTCCTACAAAAGTCATTTTGATCTGATCATGACTTAATTATCTCTGGTGCTGTCGTATTTGCTCTCTCTCTCTTCTGCTTCTCTCTGTATTTCTTCTGCTTCTCTCGGTCTTTCTTCTGTCTCTTTTGTGTTTGTTCTTTCTTTTCTTCTGATTCTCTATGTCTTTCTTCTGCTTCACTCTGTGCTTGTTCTTTCCTTTCTGAACGTTCGTTTTGTTCTTCCTCTTGAACGTAAGCGATTAAATCCTTTCCTAATAGTCCTAGGATCTGTCTTTGCTTATGACCCATCCCCCTACAAAAAGTAACCTAATGTTCCAATCAATTATGCACACCAGAAAAGGAAAATAAATAACGAGACAGCCTGAGTCAGGATTGAGTCTTCTGTTAATTTTATTGCAGCAAAGTCAAAATTTGGCGGCAATTCTTCCCACTTAATTAGTGGTATCTTACCCATGTAAATACGCGCAACTAAAAAAAAATGACTAGACGGAGAGAGAGATTCATCTTTAAAAGACTTCCGTAAATTCTTGGGTCGCGATAAGGGTCCATAGCGGGAAGTCACGATGCCTCCTTAATGGTGTTTCCATTGCTCTAATTTTCGCAGTATAAAGGGCAGATAAATGCAGCGCTGTGAACGGGACGTGAGGCCAACTAAATGCGTTGCGACAATGGCCTTTTGCCCTCGCGCAAATGCTTGGGCAAACAGTCAACGGCAAAATGGGAAAGTCAAGGGAGGGGAGGGGGAGGATATGACGGAGAACAGTATTTTTCCCCACATTTTGTAATAATATTATTTTATTTATCTTCCTCTCTCCTTGTTCCTCTCCCTTACGTATCTGCTTACTTCTCGTGTCTCTCCTACTCTCTGTTTTCAGACTATCGCTTTATCCGTTAATCATTTTAAGCCTTTGGGCTCTCTTCTTGACTCTTTCTGCCTCTCTGGTTGACCTTGCTATCTGTTATAGCTAAATTCTGATTTGAATTTACCCGTCCCTCTCCTACTTGCTCATTACTGATTTCTTGACTTAGAGGTCGTCCTTTATCTTTTACTAGCTTATATATACCCTTATTATAATATTTTCTCTTATAGTTATCGTTGTGAATGAGCGGAATAAAGTTCGAAAGTACTTTATTAAAACACATTTTTAATTTTTTCTGCGGGACATTGCATTCATTGCGAACCTCACGTTCTACTTTGTGAGTTATTCATTCATATATATATATATATATATATATATATATATATATATATATATATATATATATATATATATATATATATATATATATATATATATAATTAATAAAGTCCAAGGACATTTCAAGGACGATTCGAAATTATTCGTCGTTTAGTTTACTCTTTGCGGATTTTTGTGATTATATATACTTATGATATATTTATTGGAGTTGTTAGAAGAAAAAACTTCAGAATTGATTTGGCAGTTGCTTTGCGTTTGTTGTACAGGGCAATATAATGTTTGTAAACTTGATGATTGCCAAACTTACACACTGCTGGACCAATCCTGTCTTCTCTCTTCAGCAAACCTCATATTAGCGTCCAGCCTGCATCTTCATATGGGGAAAATAACATTTATACCGAGGGGCAATATTTGGACTCAAAATATTAGGGTTGATTTGTAGTTGCGCTGGATTTATTAAATATAATTGAAAGTATCTAAAATGGAGGAATTGTATTGGCATTCTTAAAAAAACATGGCCACATAAACACTGTTATAAAATTATATCGGCTCCTGGCAACAGCGTTCGACCTATATTTAATAACCCTATACTAACTGTTAGATATTCTCTATTTGCCAGTTTCCCCTAGGGCAACTCTCCTCCACTTGTCTAATTATTGTGTAAGCCATTCCATGAATATATTTTCCTTTAATGGTGGATCCAGATTCACCATAATTCTGGACTACATCCAACTTTAGTTTGATAGTGAGGTCTAATCTCATAAGCCATCCTAATTTTCTGCCTTGACTGTAAAGAAAATGTCACTGTAAATATTATTTATTTCTTATTCATAAAATTAAATGCAAATATATGCTCATACTATAGAGGTTGTTGGGGATTAATGGAAATTAAAATCTATATTACAATATTAATAAAGATGAGCACATGGATGTTACAACACCATGGATATATAAGATAAGATCTCACATTAAATACACACAGAGTTGCGCATACAGAGAGAAATATTATTATTATCTGTATAATAAATAACAATGAAATATTTATAATTTAGAATAGTTAGAAAATTTAGTTTTAAGTAGACGAATGTAAATTTGGTGTAAGCAGAATTAATTCAATGAAGGTTAATGGCATATTCAAAATCAAATTCCAGAGGAAATATTCGAATGATCTTTAAAAAGCTTTCATATATAATGAAAGACCATAAGAGATTCTACACATTAAGAAGAGAGGTAGATATGAATTCCTGACAATGCGTGAAATGGCGGAAATGTCAGGGAGGGTTGAGGTGATCTTCCAGTTACACGCTTTATTTGTGATAGTTGATTAATAACCTTGACCTCAATTATTAAATCTACCTATTTTGACTAATATATAATGGAAATTTCTTAGGATAAATACATAAGGGAATAAAGTACCATAAATAACAAGGAAACATGCTAAAATGTCATGTAAATCCAGAATTGCAAATGTTAGCACTGATGGAATATTAAGAATGTTTAAGTAATTCAAATTTTATCGAACCAAATTTAAAAAAAACGTTTAAGTACCTGAAAACAAACATAAACATTAAAAGGTATAAATACTGGTATCCTTTATATTTTCCAATAAAACTATTTAACACATAAAAATATTAGCCAAATTGTAAAAACGATTCATTCTAGAATTTTTTAAAGAATATATTTATAATTTAACAGAGAAGAGAAATATTTAAGCGTTATCTTTAATTTTTAGATTCTATAATATATAAAGTATTCTCATAATATAATATCTTATTTGATTTCTGAAAAAATAATCTCTTAAATGAATATTTATAGTTTAATCGTTATTATCCTTAATTAGTGACAGTATAGTAATTTTTAGTCGCCAGTGGTTCAACATCTCACTATGTCAGTCTGTTAGTCGGTCCATGTTTTGCTTTTTATTCGTTTTGTAATAACATTTTGTAATAACGAAATTGAAACCCTTATAATGTTTTACATTTTTCATTGAAAGATATAATTTACTGGGTAACAAATTTTCAAAATATTTTTGTTTCTCTTATTTTTTTGAGTACGTTCAATACTAAATTTTGCGCTGATTAAAATTATTTCCTTGTTTTTTCTCTACGATCGACCGTTTGAAAGATATAGCAAATTATGCTGATATAAAGAAACGTAAGGGGTACGGGTAAAGCACACTTTCATTTGTTGCTAATTTATTTATTTTATTTTTAAGGTTTATATGATAAATATTGATTCTCCTGATTACGGCTACAAGAGAATACAGAAATTCACCAGATTCGTTGTGTTTTGTGTGGGATTTCTATGTTGGACCTAAGCGTGTATCACATAAAATTGTGAAAGGTGCAAAGTACTGGATTGCATATAGACTGTTCTTTGGAATGAGTATGGGTGACCAAGAAAATCCAATGGGCTTCTTATGTGATATGTGGAAGTTTTCGATATATTTAGATACATGGATGAGAGATGAAAGAAAAGCAATGCCATTTGCTTTGCCGAGAGTGTGGCGAGAGCCCCAGAATCATCACGATGTTTGCTATTTTTTGAATGATTGACATATCCTTCCATATCCCAACATTTAATCATCTACTGCACCTGTGCCACGTGATGATACTTTATTGGTTCCACGGCCGCCAGAAAATTTAAGTAAAACCTATCAAATTGTAAGCTATATTCTTTGTAACAGAACCAATACTGAAATATTCTAAACATCTAGCTAAGGTTTATTGTAAGGTGATTACAAATACAATTCCTATTTATGTTCCGGCTATTAAGTGCATCTCTTTTTATATATATTTTTTCAAGTAGAGAGTATAATGGAGGTCTCATCAGGAGAGTCGGAAGGTTGTGACAATGAAGAAATCGA
This sequence comes from Ceratothoa steindachneri, assembly GCA_963969495.1. Classification (NCBI taxonomy): domain Eukaryota; kingdom Metazoa; phylum Arthropoda; class Malacostraca; order Isopoda; family Cymothoidae; genus Ceratothoa; species Ceratothoa steindachneri. The sequence goes on along the minus strand of OZ018319.1, from coordinate 53,581,041 downwards.
TGAAACGTTTGAGCTAAGAATGAGTACCCACCCAGACTTTTCAAATCAACGAGAACTGGCATCTAAACATAATGAATGGAATCTGCTGGGGGAGGACTGAAAATCAACAGTATATAGGAAGCGCCATGAAGAATTCGAAGTATACTCTGATATAAGTGAGGATCTCTGCTTCTGCAAAGATAGTAATGGATTTTTTAAAGCTATTGGAATTGATCCCAACCCGGAAGAATGGCAAATTTTCATAGATAGTTCTACAAAAAGCTTCAAAGCTGTTTTACAACATAATGGAAATCATTATCCATCCCTGCCTATAGCATATGGGATACAAATGAAGGGGGAATGTGATACCGTAATAAAGCTTCATGAGTAGGTAAACTAGATTAAGTTTAAATGGGATGTTTGTGGTGATTTTAAAATTCCTGCCTTCTTACTCAGATTACCGTGTATGTACACCAAGTATTCATGTTTTCTTTACCTATGGGACAGTAGGGCTAACCAACATTACCAGGAGGTTGATGGCACCCTTGAGATGACCTGCAGCCAAGAAAACTAAATATTATTAGACAGACTCTTGTAGAGCCTGCCAAAATTTGGCTATATCCACTCCATATAAAGCTTTGTTTGGTTAAACAGATTGGAAAAGCATTAGATCATGGTAGAGAAGCATTTCAGTACAACTTGAGAATGTAATGAGTATTGATATCAAAAGTGAGACGTAGCGTGCATTTTGAAATATAGTTAATGGATTCTTTGGTAAAAATACAAACTCAAACTACAAGCAGCTGGTAGCAAAACCTTTAGAAAGTTATAAAAATTTAGGATGTAGAATGTCACTAAAGGTCCGCTTTTTGCATTCACATTTGGAGTTTTTTCGTATAAAGTTGCGAGAAGTGAGTGAGAAGAATGGTGAGCAGTTCCATCAGGAAATTGCTGTAATTGAGAAAAGATACCAAGAAAGATGGGATACTGCAATGATGGGGGACTATATACTTATGGTGACCGGTGCGTAAAGATCAAGAAGCTCACAGTAAGAAAGCACGTTTCTCAATGAACTTTTAGTAGGTTATCTTTTATTATCACATTTTCTCATTAGTTTAAAAAGGAATACAAGGACAAAATATAATCAGCTATTATTCATGGACAACGTGAATATGGTAAATAAAGTGAACTATGTTTAGTTTTATATACAAAATTCCAATTATCTCCTAAGATATCGATGATAGGAAATTTTAAATGGTATCTTTGGAATCAGGAAATAAAGCCACCTTAGAAACACTTACAAACATTTAAAGAAACAAAACTAGTGTCACCCATTGAATTGACAAACTCCTTCCTAGGTTTCCCCATGAATTATATTGTTTTGGCAATAACATTATAACAGTTCGACGGATTCTAACGAAATTTAAAACATTATTAATTCCCAATGATATAATTGCCAAAGTTCTGCCAAGGTTAGCCCTGGAATTATCTTGTTTTAGCAATAGGATCATAACTATTCGGCCCATTATGTTTTTTTATATTCGCTTTCGAATGGAAGAATTGCTGAAGTCCTCCTAATCTTAGCCCGGGAATTATTTTCTTTGGACCATAATATCATAGCTCTTCTGCCGATTCTAACGAAATTTAAAACCCTTATGTTGTTTTACATTCTCTTTCGAAAGATTGAGTTGTCAAGGTCTTTCCAAGATTAGTCCGAGAATTATTGAAAATTTAGAAGGTCGTAAGGTCATATATCAGAATATATGAGACCACGCGACTTTTTGGCCAGCAGACCTTTGTTTAATTAACTTTCACTGCTTATTTTCCTATTTTTTCAATAACATCATCAACAATTTTTAAAAGCCTGTATGTTTCAATAAGCTTCAACTTTTCCTTCATTTATGATCTTTCTGTTTCTCGAGTGCTCAAAATTCAGTTTTAACGATGAATCAACATAACCTTTTGCAAGAAAATAATGTCCACTAAAAAATATCAAAAAAGTTAAAATGCTGGTAATTAAAATGAGAAATTTTATCAAAAGGTTAGTCGATACAAGTATAATACAGATTGATAACGGATAGGATGGAGCAGAATGACTTCAAAGTCTGTAAATAAATGCGACTGAAATATCTTTCTCCGAAAACTGCCTCCTTTCTTCTTTCAAAATCGCTTAGCAATCAAACAGCACCGACGGAGCAAACGTTTCCGCCACAACAGCGAAAACAAAGAAACCTCTGTTTAGCTATTGTGATTTTTAATAGCTTCACCAGGAGCAGATTCCCTTAGCTCATTCCTACCGCCTGTGTTCTAGGCCATGCCAATTTTACCACAATTACATGTTGCCACACTTTTTGTAGGAGTGTTCTGAGCAAGTAGGTAAGATTGGTGGAAAACTGAGTTCTGATGGAATTTTATAGCATCCCTTATTACTACCCGCCCATGCCACGGCTGGGAAGTGAAAGTTCTTTAAGATTGTAATAGAGTAAAGAAGAGAGCTTGAGCATAAAAAATTCAAAACTGGGTGATTGATACATAAAAAAGAATTCTGCTGACCAATAAGTCAAGTTGAAATTCTGGGTTCCAAATGCCGAGGAGTGGTTGTAAGAGATAGTTGGAGCTGTTTTACTTGCCCTTCAATTGTAATTAAATTCGAGGACGAGATATGGCCATGCTATCCTATTTTATGGCACAATTTGTGTGCGTGGTGTGTTTTTGTTATGCGTTCAGTCACTGCTTTAAATCTTCCGTGGGAAACAGTGGATATTTATCCGTTTTTTAAATTTGTAAAACACATTCTTTTCAACCTTTCTAATATGGCCCTGTGTAATTAGACTTACAATTGTCACTAACTTTAACCCTCAGGATAAGGAACAAGAGGGAATGTTCCTCCAATGACCTTCGGCGTTTTGTGATAAGATGATAAATGGTTTCCCATGGTTCAGATTACTTACAAGGGCCTTTGAAAGGTTGGACGAGGCTTCTGCCACTAGATGATGCCACCCAACACCAAATCCGATGGTAGGTTTGAAATCTCCAGGGTAAATAACCCTTTGCCCCATGGTCATATCGGTCATTTCATGGGTCTAAATTGAATTGCTACAATTGAACTTTACTCTTTTTGAAAAAGAAGCAACGACATGACCTTGGGCTTCGTCGCAGGTAAAAACAGTCACGTTTGTTTTATGATATTCGGTTATTAGGTCTAAAATATTTTGAAAATAACTCCTGAGACGATGTTCAATTTTCTTTTTACAATGACTCACATCAATATGATCAATTTGCTAACGTTATATTTACAAAAAAATAGGGCACAACATTTAGGTTGGCCAACTAATCTTTTTATCCGATTTTATGGCAGAATTGATTGTGATAGGTTTTGTATTATCGCGGCAGCCATCTTTTCCTTAAATCATTCAAGGCCAACCGAGTATATTGACCTGTTTTTAAGTTTATACAAAACTTCTGTAGCCACCGTTGAGATATGTTTGTGTGTTAATATGTTTAATCTTAGTCGAGACATATTTCGTGGGTCATTTGTGTGGTTTGTAATGAAATCTCGATTGATATAATTATTAGGTCTACAATATACTGAAAAATAAGTTCCTACTACAAAATTCATGTTTCATTATTTGAATTTAATGGCAGGAAAAATTCATACCAATTCAATGAAACAAAACCCTGATACAACCCGGGTAGGCAGATGAATTTTAGAATAAATGTGTTTATAAACAACATATTTTCGACTATTACGTTTCAATTTTCAATGTAATTGTCACTTGAGTTCCTTGACTTCCTCCAAGTTTGTTATTTTCACTGGAGTTCGTGTTAATATTAGAGTTGTGTTCAGCAAATTGCCTAGGATTATTCTTTTTTTTTAATCAACTTCCCTAGATTACCACGTTTAGTCACGATAATCGAGTTAAGCACTTTGAATATGACTAGAACAATGTTGCTTTATGTTACTGAACAAGTTTTTTTTCTCTGAAATGTAATAAAAAGTGCGATTATCAAAAAACAATAGTTTCTTGACACCTCACAGCGATGATATTTTAGGTTCTGTAGATTGATACAGACACAGAAACTGATTTGAAGATCATGAATAATCATGTATGTTTCGTTATATTTAGGTGCATTCATTACAGAATAATTCTTAATTTAAGGTTAAGTTGGTTAGCTCACAAGTGGTTGGTTATTTTAGCAGAGATTGGTTAAGTTAGGTCTATCTTAGTAATGCTTTATATATGACAGAAATTATGCTCCGATTCATTTATAGCACCTTAAATCTCATAAAACATAGTTATTTCTGTGAAAGAACTTTTGGTCCTAATCTGCACTATTAACAAAACTAATTTGCCTGATATATATGTTTACGATAGTCTCAAATTTTGGACGTTTATGTGAGGCAATATCTTAATAACTATTGCAGCTAAATGATTGCAAAAGGATTTTCTATCAAAGGTAACTTTTGTCATTCACATTTTCCGATAAAACAGTAACTTTTATGCTTTTTAATGTTTTGAACCCAATCTACTTTTGAATTATTCATTGTACTGATGACGACAAATTCCGGTTTCCATTTCAAATTCCTGCTCACGTTTATTTGTTCCTGGCTGGTTGATCTTTTTGGATTAATGCCAGTTCGCTTACTTTTTCGATACTTCTGTAGTTCTAATACTTTTTGTTCGATCACTTTCTATACGTCGTCGAGTAAAACCTGTTTCCCCAAATCTTTGTAAAAAATATGCCACAGTACTCTTTTGTTTTACATTCTCTTGCCAATGATAAGATTGCCAAAGTCCTCGCAAGGTTAGCCATATAATTAATTTGTTTTAGTAATAACATCATAACGAGTCGGCTAATTCTAACGATATATGAAACCCCTATCTTGTTTTTACATTCTCCTTTGAATGATAATATTGACAAGGTCCTCCAAAGTTTATCCCGGGATATTTTGTTTTGGCAATAACATCATAACTATCCTGCTGATTATAACAAAGTTTGAAAGCATTATGTTTTTTTATATTCGCTTTCGAATGGAAGAATTGCTAAAGTCCTCCTAATCTTAGCCCGGGAATTATTTTCTTTGGACCATAATATCATAGCTCTTCTGCCGATTCTAACGAAATTTAAAACCCTTATGTTGTTTTACATTCTCTTTCGAAAGATTGAGTTGTCAAGGTCTTTCCAAGATTAGTCCGAGAATTATTGAAAATTTAGAAGGTCGTAAGGTCATATATCAGAATATATGAGACCACGCGACTTTTTGGCCAGCAGACCTTTGTTTAATTAACTTTCACTGCTTATTTTCCTATTTTTTCAATAACATCATCAGCAATTTTTAAAAGCCTGTATGTTTCAACAAGCTTCAACTTTTCCTTCATTTATGATGTTATTACCAAAATAATTGGAAAGAGAATGTACTAAACAAGGATTTTTCATTTCGTTAGAATCAGCGGAATAGTAATGATGTTATTGCCAAAAGAAAATAATTCCATGGCTAACCTCGGGAGGACTTTTACAATTATATCATTCAAAGGAGAATATAAAACAACATAAATGTTTCACACCTTGTTAAAATCCGCTAAATAGGTAAGATCTTATTTTCAAAACAAAATAATTCTCGGGCTAACCTAGGAGGGACTTTGACAATTATAGCATTGGAAAGAGAATATAAAACAACATAAGAGTTTCAAACTTCGTTAGAATCGTCCGAATAGTTATGGTGTTATTGTGAAAACAATTTATTCCAGGCTAACCTTGGGAGGACCTTGACAATTATATTATTGGAAAGAAAATGTGAAACAAGATGAGGATTTCAAATTTTATGATAATCGGCCAAATAGTTATGATGTTATCGCCCCTAAAATTAATTTACTTGCTAACCTTGATAGGACCTTGCCAGTTATATCATTCTAAAGAGAATGTTACGAAACTAAAGTTTCAAATTTCGTTAGAATCGGCCGAATAGTTACAATGTTATTAGAAAAACAAAAAAAAAAGATAAGGGCTTGGAGCAGCCGACAGAATAACGACATAGTTAGATGTAGAGGCGCGCCGCGACTAAAATACAAGAGAGCACCCGACCAAAGTCGGGTGTTCTCGCCTAATCTTATTGTAAGGAAATCGACCCTCTCCCTCCTCTCTCAGTTGAGACACGGGATGTTGATCGGAAAACATCCGGGCCAGGCACCTTGGGTCAATCTCGTAACCACAGCCCCTTGCCCCTCGTCCCTATGAAAGCAGAACGGTTTAAACTGTAAGGTCTCCCCTATGAGTGTGTACTCGATTTCATCTCAATTACGAAATTGGAGACGCGTTTCTCTCAAGCTCGAAGAGCTAGCTGGAACAGAGGTAAGACTTTCTGAGAAAAACCATTGGAGTAAGAACCCTCCTGCGGCCCATCCACAAGCCCCCCCTCCCCCTATCCCTACCACAGTGGGGTGACGAGGTATAAATACCAAACACTTGGGAAAAACATGGTAGATTCGGTTAGTCATCAAGGCGATGAAGTTCCCGGTAAGAGGCACGAGCTACCAAGAGAAGGGACTGAGAAGCAGCTCATACTCGAGCTAGTTCCTGGTTACCAAACCGAAATTTAAGTTAACTTGTCCAAGTTTAACTTATTCTCGTCAGAGAACCGCCCCGTCCTGTCCTGGTATAGCACAAAGCACCGAGATAGTCCTCACCCTTGAGGAATTCCAAAACGAAGAAGAAAAAGCTCCTCATCGAGCCCGTTCCTTGGTGATCACACCGATGTCTAAGTTAACTTTGTTTAAGAACCAAAATTCAACTTACTCTCGTTAGAGAGACTCCTCCTATTCAAAGTATTCAACCCATAGCGCATCGCTAGACAGTGCGAATTACCCTCCAGAGGAATCCGAAGAGGAGAAAGTGACATTCTTTCACTATCCAGTGGTGATATCCCTTCCTGCCGAAGGCGTGTGGCACCAAGGCTGCCACACTCGCCAAAGTCATTTGCGGCTTTCAAGTTATTCGCCCGCAACCTCTATCTGGCCGGTCAGCACGCGTCTTCTAGACAATAACATTCCCCAGGTAAAGTAGCTCATTGAGTTCAAGATCAGACTCAAACCCGTTCCAAGGGATATCCACAAAGGTAGTTGTGGCCGGTAAAGGCCGTTAGAATTTTTTTTGTTTTTTTAAATTGAAGTGATTGGTGGGAAAACCATCACTATAATGTCAAATAGGTCAAGTTAAAAAGCGTTACTTATAAATTATTGAAGTCCTTACGGTGTATTTAGTTTGTAATATTTCTGTGGTTAACGTTTATTTTGTTTTTGTGATTTAATTAAAGTTAAATTTTGTTTTAACACTTTTTTTTATTCTATACTTGAATCGCTACGTTGGCACAGGGAACCTTTAAAGCTTAAAGGATTCAAGACCCTAGAGAGGTATAACGTTAATCACGGAGTAGTACTTAAACAACCCGTACGTACGAACATCCTTCCATCACTTGATCCTACCTCGTACCACGACACTTATATATTATCTTACGACTAACAAAACTTTTAATAATTCTCGGACTAAACTTGCGAGCATCTGGGCAATTATATCTTTCGAATGAAAATGTAAAAAAAAACATACGGGTTTCATATTTCGTTAGAATCGGCCGAATAGTTAGTAGGTTATTACCAAATAATTCCCCCTCTAACCTTGTAGGTACTTCACAATAAAATCATTCGAAAGAAAATTTAAAATAACATAAGTGTTTCAAATTTCGTTAAAATCGGCGGAAGGGTCTGATCTTATGGCCAAAACAACAAGATTTACGGGATAACTTTGGGAGGACATGGGCAATTATATCATTCGCAAGAGAATGTAAAACAAAACGAGGGTTTCAAATTTCCTAGAATCGGACTAATAGTTACAATGTCATTACAAATAGAAGAAAACCAAACCGGGGATGGAGCGACCGACCGACCGACCGACTGACCAAAGATGTAGAGTCGCTCGTGACTAGACCCACACGCGACTAGACCCACGCGCGACTAAAAAACAATGTCTGCTGAACAAAGTCGCTTTATTTCACCTATATCATTAGGAAGACCTTGGGAATTATACCATTCTAAATAAAATGTAAAATACCCTGAGGTTTTAAAATTTTGATAGAATCGGCCGAATAGTTATGATGTTATTGCCAAAACAAAATAGCCCGGGAATTATTTTGCTTTGCCAATAACATCATAACTTTTTGGCTGATTCTAACAAAATTTGAAACCTTTAAGTTGTTTACATTCGCTTCCAAATTATAGAATTGCCAAAGTCCTCCCAAGGTTAGTCCGGGAATTATTGAAAGTTTTGAATGTCGTAAGGTCATAAATCAGAACACGTGAGAGCACGCGACTTTTTGTCAGTAGACCTTTTTCTTTAAAAGCTAATTTACTCATTAAAGGAAATTAAGTCGATTAAAACGAGGAATAAATAAATATTGATAAAGGATATATACCTTTCATTTGTTTTTTATTTCATGTCCCTAGCTGCAATGATTTTTGTGATAGTCTTCTCAAAGACTGTCCAATTTGTGGGAGGGGGCACCCTGTATATACATTTGTATGTATTATTGTCAAGTTGATATTAGTACATCTATGTATCGGTATTGTTTAAATACTCAATAGGCGAGCCTACTAAGTTAAGAACTTAATCCTACGTAGGCCGAATATACCATCGTACTAGTTTGATTGGATGTTGGATACTCTGAATGAGATTACTTCTGGTAAGTACTAGTTGCTTTTCTCATGTTTTATGTTATGCTATATTGTGATATAGCTCCCAAAGATGTTATATCATTTGGCTGGCCTGCTTTATTTTGAGTAAACACTTTTGTTTCAATTTTTTGCTTAACGGCATAGGGGCCTAATGGACAATATGTCTGATACCTACACATATTATACAAATTCTATACATATAAGGTGATAGCTAAGGCAAAGAACTACTTGTTTACCTATATAGGTTTTAGCAAGGAGTAAAGTTTTAATAAAATGGTTAATTGAGCAATGGAGATTTTGCGCCAAAAGCGTTAATTACAGACTCATCATCTAAAAGTATTGACATTTACATTGCTCTATGTACTATTATGGTGAAAATAATAGTTTTTGTCCCGTTTCGGTAATCAACAAGTACATGAAGATTGGATAAGAAACCATGCTTAAAAATTTATGTGGATAGAATTAGCTTTCCTGGAATAAAAGTTATTATGTTCAAAACTTATTTTAAAATTTAAGTTTTTTTTTCTTAAGATCTAGATGTTTAGACAAATAAAAATAAAGTTGATAGTGGGTATGCTTTATAAAGTATATCACTATTTTCTCTCTACACAAATTGAGGCCTTTTTATTGCAATAATTTAAAGAAAGAGTTTTTGTCTATTGATGTTTAACATTTAGATATTAGATGGCGGAGTTTCCTATTGTAATCGCAATGGCTATAAGTTGTTGGTTGTGGTGATAACCTGTAAAGATCTGTTTATGCGACACTAAACTAAATCTCAAATTGAATAAATTTTTTTAGATTTAATAGAGAAACTTGAGTGAAACTTTAGAAGACCTACACTGTATTTTTAGTATTGAAAAACGGTACTAGTGGTGTTTTGAGGCATTGCAGTCGTCATACATATATGGTTTCGTTTTGGCGCGGAAAGTACATATTTTTAAGATACTCTCCATTGATGAGGTGAAAATGAAATTGAAATATGTCCAACTTGCATTCTCTTGATGTATAAAGAATTCCTGATTTCAACTTAATGCTAGGCTTTCGAATTGTTAATACCACTAGGTGATTAAAAATGGTGGGGGTTGCAATCCCCCACAAATAAAGTAGAGTATGTTGGGTGAAGAACCCCATTTTCAAATAATTATCTTAGGGTTCGAAAACAGTTCAAATGCTTAGCATTATGTATAATCCGCACATATATTTTACTATAATAAAATCAATATAATCGACCTAATTGTATGACGCTCCTATGTCACTGTAAATTAGGTGAATTCTATTTCTAGTCCACATGAATTAAGGAAATTATAAAAAATTTAGGATTTTTTTGCACTAAATTGAGGTACTAATAGAAAATTCGGACTGCTATTTGTTGTGTGAATGTAATAAAGCAAATCAAAACCTCAATGACTCCAATAGAACCAATTTGGTTAAGGCGTTAGAATAAAAAAAAATATACACATAACTCGCCTTTTGCTTTTCTTTAATAAGTTTACACGACATTGAGTCTCAGATTTTTTAGTTTATGGGCCATATTATCAAAATAGAACACCTAAAATTTATTAACTTCTGTTCGGGTTTTTTTTCCCTCTAACAAACTTTACTCGAAAGTTCAATTATCTAGTTTTTTAATATTTTAATCAAATCGAAAGTCCGAAAATAATAAAAAGCTTTAGCAGATACAAGGATATAATATTTACCAAACCAGAAAAAGAAAGGGCTTAGTACTCCTTGACCTTGTAAGAATTATGACCTAAAATGAACCACTCACAACCAATTTCTTACGAATCGATCACAAATTTACCATTATTTAAAACAAATCAAACAGGCATATCTCATTAAAAGTGATACTTATTATGAACCATTTGTGTATTCTAGCTACTTGCCATCTATGTACTTTCTCCTAAAAATACTCACAGGTGTTCCACTGGAACACATTCTTTTCTCCTATTCATTACCATGATGCCGTATGAAAAGAAAGGTGATAAATCTCTAGTCACCTTTAAATACAAATCAATTTTCCCTTAAAAATTATTATATGTTTAAAGTAGAATTACTCAGCAAGGGGTAAATGGTAAGTTTATACGTTGAATTTTAATTCACTACCATGACTCTCAATTATACAATAAATATAATTTTAAATAAAGTATTTAATTCTTAACAAATATTTAATGGATTTTAAAATAACTTTGCCAGACTACTTATGTTACATCTCTAAGACTAACTATAATACTTATAATACAAACTCTCTTATGATCGTCTTTTCCTTTGGAATCTTTTGCGATGTCCAAGAGACTGCCAAGAACAAAGTGCTTTAAAATTATTCCAAACAGTTTGCATAAAAACATCAAATTCACCATGGAAGTACAATCGGAGGTAAGATGCCTTTTCTAAATGATTTTTAAGTCAGAGAAATAACGAATAGGAAAAAGATCAGACTTCTCATTCTCCACAAGTCTTTCAATTTGTTTGGTTTAGATATGTACTATCACTACATTGCTACATGGAAGCTTCACTTTCGTTTCCTTCTACATTTTTTGGCAGAATGAATTTGTTCTTCTTGGAATTATTATCTAAACAATTTATTTCTTCCATGTATGATAGATCCCTGAAAACATTTTTGGATAAACACATTGGTGCAGTGCTTACATAGGAATCATGCCACCTTTCTTTACCTTGCAACAAGAGCTACACCTTTATGAAAGCTCATGTTTTGTCTATTCACATGTTCATGGATGATTATAACAATTTCATCCGACCTGTGCCTATAAGGAAGCAGCCAGTGTAGACTGTTACATTAAAAACCCAGAAAAACGGCACGCAGTCCGGACCCCATGCTACCGGCAGTCTCAATCTAGATAGCGACTACCTGGGCTTTATTCTTTCCTAGACGACTGCACTTGTTGTTTGGATTGCTCACTGACATACTCGTTGTGCGGTAAAGTCAATTTTTGGGGAAATTTTGACTGGATTTCATTCGAATGAGGTTGATTGGATACCGCTTTGTTGTGCGTAACCGGATATTCCACCAGCATTGATACGTTCGGAAGTTGCTATTTTCTCCTTGACTGGCCTTGATAGAGGCTAGTTAAGGGAAATGAGGAAGGACTCCGCTGCGTTGGCTGAAGGTAAATTGGCCTTTTTGCTCATTAGACATTGTTTCCACCATTCATCCTTATTTTAATAACAGATCCCCTAAACTACATATACACTCAGTTACACTCACTTATAGACTCGGGTCTCCCCAGATTCCCTCCCAAATTAAGCCCTTGGATGAAATGGCGAAGAGATGAATGAGATGCGGCGTATTGCCCTGAGGACCTTGCCAGGCCGGCAAAAACCGGACAGGAGCAAAATCTTCGAAGAGAATTTACGGCAAGTTCAATATTGTCTTCGTACGGCTAATTGATTTGCAAAATGGCGAGGGAGGCGGAAATCGAAGCCCTCTCCTCCCCGCGTGCCTCAGGCTTCCTTCGAAAAATTGATCTCATACCTCAGACACAGCTATAAATATGCACACATAGAAGTGTGATCTGCCAATGCCTTGACTCCTGGGTTGGAGGACACTCGATTCACTAAATCACGGACGAGATTCTTCGGAATCATCAGTGGGAAAAAGTAGCCGAAATAATCAAATTCAAAGAATACACCCACGTTTTTAAAGTTGTCTTCACCGGAACCACAATGGCGATTAAGGCAAAAGAAAACGGCCTTCTCCTCTTTAATGTCTGCATCTGCACCAATCAGATTGAGCGTGAGGAGTTCGTTGACCTGCAAATGGGCTTCAAGTGCTACAGGTACAACGAACACACCACCGCTACTTGCTCCAACTCTACACTCGCAGTTTTTTATGTGTGCCCCGGTGGCCAAGACCATTCCTAGCGCGTATGTAAAAGTTCGTTCCAGAAATGCCCTACTTGTAGTGGCCCACACAGAACCATGGCAATGACCTGTCCAATAAAGACGGAGCAAATACAGAAAACAAAGGACAAAGGCCGAAAAGAGGAGGAAAGAAAGGCTTATGCCACCTACGCGAAGGTTGCCCAGGCAACGGTCGCAGAAAGTAGTGTTGCTACTGCACCTACGTACCTGCAAATCGAAAACGAAAAATCGACAAAAATAATGTTTTGCATATATTATGCACACATTGTTAACTTGGCCAAGCCTGGCATCTTCGCGAAGGATCTGAGCACCATGCTCGTGAATAACGGCATGGAAAAAAATGTGGTATCCGGAAAACCCTCCGTCAAACGAGGTTTTTCGGGGGAATCTTAAAACGCAGACCGAGAAGAGTGGCCCAAAAGCTCCAGACACGAGTAATGCCCTTTCACGGGATCCTCGAGTGCAAGCTATGGCTGCCCGGCAGAAGGCACAAACGGACTCACACACACACCCACCTACCCCGACAGGAGTACAAGTCGAGCACAGGGAAGCTGCTGTTATGAGGCCTAAGAAGCTGGAGCATTCGACCCGCCTTTAAAAGGCCTCGCAGTCACGATGACCGAGTAGGTCCTCGTCTTCAAAGAATCGGGCTCCCATGTACATGTACTACTCGAGGATGTTAAACCTCAGAGTATATATTGCCGAAGGGAACCAGTTTCCTGACGACGCAGGCACAGAAGATATTGTCGATGGCCTTAGGGCCGGACAATACAGATGAGACTACGAGGCTGACATAACTGAAGATCTGATAAAGCAGGCTCTCTTCGCGACTATGTCCAATTCTCAATCGACACTTACGTTGTTCTCACGGACGCAAAGTTTCATAAGAAGAGATCCGGCAAGGTGAAGACTCCTCTGTTCTCACCCTAAGGTGAAAAAGTAGACCGAGAATAAAACAATCCTCGCGATAACATCTACGCTACATTACGAGCCAAAAATTGAAAAAGACCTTTCCCCAACAGCAACGTCAACCCTAACATGTAACACTCTTAACGATTATGACAACCCAATTTACGACAACTTTTCAACGAAATTTGACCTACCGTAGTAGCGAGTTTAACTAGTTACTACAAAGGCTAGAATGTCAACCAATTTCAACCCCTTTTAACAACACAACGCGAGACTAACATTGCCAGAGCTACCCTTTGACCCGGGATCTATTCATCTCTGCTCTCGCGTACTATAGTTTTACTATACTATCTACTTTTGCTGGAGATACCCTTCCACCAGGGAAATATACCCCATTCAAACTTATACTAAACTTACCTTTACTATCCTTTTCATAACACTTTCACCACTATACTCTCTTACTTTTGCTCTATTAATCTATACTTCCTAACTTGTGATGTCCATTGTCTTTTCTTGACATTTCCATTTTAGCTTTTTCCTCCACTTTATTTATGAACTTCTTCTCACGTAGTTTCTTGGCCCGCAGCTAACCTCTTAGGCTAGTCGCCGATCAGCTCTCGTTTATTTATCACTAATCAGGGCTCTGATGGGGAGGAGAGCGTTAACCCCACCCTATTTGTTCAGATTGTGGCAACAGTTTATACTTTCTTCACACCTCTTTCTGTTTCTACTTTCTCTCATTATGATTTTCCTAATATATCCTTTTGTACCCTCGCTAGGGCCTATCAGGTATAGATGCAGCTGAGATCTCGAGCATTTTGCCTCCTCTCAGCCTCATCAACTTCATTTTTTTCCTCCCGGCCCCATGGAATGCTGGATGCTCTGTGGCTATAAATCTTCGACACATTTTTAAATTTCTCTAATTCTAACTCTTACCAAATATACGGTAAAGAAGATTTCAGAGATAATAACATAATTTCGAATAAGGGCCATAATTTGACAATGGCAACCCAAAGACCTTAACAATTATCGGTTTCAAGAGTTCAACAATTCAAATCAGACAAAGTTTAACAAAATCAAACGAAGTACAGGGGGATTCCAAAAGTCTTGTCACCCACTCTTAAATATTGTTTTAATTTTGTATTTCAGATGGCTGACAAGAGCTCCTAAAGATTGCCAGAGTTGTTGATTGCAATTGTATGGCCACATGATCGTGTACCGTGTGGCAAGAACATAGAGGATGTGTGACATGACTTCACTGCAAGATTCAGCAGACAATCCCCTCCGAAGAGGATGATAGTTTGTTTGGAACATAACTGTTTCTGACAGGATCAATTTAGGACAAACCGAGGACAGGATGAAATTTCCCGATATGTGACAGTGTTAATGAAAGTGAATACACTAAAACCATTACATGAGTTTGATATTATTATATTGTTTCTCTATTTTTCTGATTAATTTTCGGTAAAGGGAGACAAGAATATTGGACTACTCTGTGCATAAAGCAAAAGAAGATAAATTCAAACATACGAACTGTGGTAACAATATAGGAATTTACTCGGTTGAAGAAGGTTTCAAAAGTTGATTTATTGTTATAGTAGTTAGGTTTTAAGTTAGCTAGTTTGTTGTTCTTTTCTTAGTTTTGACGGTTTTATGCTTTTAGGAAATAAGTCATTTGACACCAAACATACAATATAACACGTGATCCGCCATTTCTCATACAAAGCCAGGCGTAGCTTATACTTGTGGCGAATGCGGAAAAAGTCGCCCTTAATCTCTTAAAATATAAGGGCGAAATCTCACGAGAGAACACGAATAAATTAGTTAAAACTATTTGTGCCTTAGGAAACAAATAGTTTCGTAGGCAACATGTTAACTAGAGATCCAATCCACGTGTGGCTACTGCAAATGGCCTTTACTACAAAGTGGATCTAATTTTGTTTAGGTTTCTGCAAATGGAAAGGTGTTTACATCTCGGTGGGTTGTACTTCTGCTTGCTTCATTTTGTTCGATTTGGATAAATTTTTGTTTATTGTTGTATAGGAATATTTTGCTTATGGTATTTGGTTACAGTGCTTCGAGATACTAGTTTGCAATATTTATAATAACATTTTGAAAAATACTTCTTATTATTAATTTGTAAATATTTCTTATTACCGCTCTTTTATTTACTTCTCCCAAGGGCTGAATGATGTAGCATTAGTTCCCTTCTTAGAGGTCTTCGTTTCATTTGGTTTATTAGCCTCTAGTTTTCTCTGGGTCTTTTATATGAGTAAACTTTTTTTTTTTTGTTTTTCGATGAGATGCAAAGACTCTTTTCTCTTCTGCTAAGCATAGTTTGTTGTTCTCTAGTTCGTCCGAAAATTGCACTTTGATTGCAGTCACTGCTGAGTTGCCTGTACTTACCTTTCAGCTCTTTTGTCCATCTTGGTTAGCAGAGTGCGCGGTGTTTCGTTTTTGACACGTTTTTATTCTCTACCTCAATCAAAGCTGATTTTATTAGTGCAATTTCTTCCAAGTTTGCTTCATTAAGATCGTCAGAGATGAATCTTCTAGGACTCTTTATGCATTAGTTCCATTAGCTTTATTGAGGCTCTTCCTTTCCTTTACCGGTACCTGTATGAGGTTCTGATTTATTTCCAGTAATTTTTCCAAGTTAAGTATATATGCTATGGTGACGGCGTGCAATATTATTTCGCATGGCATGTAGTAACTGCCTAGTATTATGTTTATTTTGAAGTAATTTTGCCACTGAGGTACGTACGGAAGTCTGTGCTAATTCTTTGAATATTTTCTTTGCCATCAATATTTCGAAGTTCTCGCCATTTCTATTTTTGTTTCGGTAACCATATGCTCTGTTCTTTGCATTTATGTCTCTTTTGTATCTTGGGGAGCTTTGTGAGGAAGAATCTCATAATATTGAGCAGATGAATGAAATTGTGTCTTGGCAGTTGGTATTCAGTGGCTATTATTAGTGGTGAAACCTCTGTTTCAATTCGAACGACCAAGTAAGTTTCATCTAATCCATCGATTTATTTGTTTTTTATGTCTTTTTTGATTGCCATGGCTGCCCTTTCGTGCGCTTCACTTGTTGGGTTAGCGTTAATGAAGGTAAATATCAAAATTTCATTGCTCTGCTATTTGTCTTCACTCCATGTTCGAATATTAAAATTATGTCTGGATCTATTTTCTTTAAGATGATGCCAAGGATTTATGCTTTCCCGATCCATCCATTTGTGTTAATTTGCATAATTCTGAGTTTTCTTCTCATTCCGTAATCCATTGTTGACTTGAGGTTTTTGCTTGGCCGATTCAGTTAATCTGGAGAGTATTCAATTTCAAAGTGTTTGTCACTCAATTTCCAAGATAACCAGGAATTTCTCCTGCATGAGCATCTTCTCTACCTCCCGTTCATATTCGTCGCATATTTCAGCAGCGAAAGCTCACTTTCATGTACCTACCTATATTACTTTTATTATATCAGCTTATTTCGTTCTTCTTGACAGGGGAAAGTTTTCTTCTGCTACGTCGGTGCTGGTTACTTCTGCAGTATGTTTGTTTTCGGTTGCTGTTTTCTTTTGAGATGCTCCACCACATTAAGGTATAGTATTTTCGAAGATGGATGGTTCTCATGAAACCACTACTTCCTCAAGCCGTTTTTCTCCAGGATGTCGCTTAGCGTCGTTTTAAAGGTTCCGGGTAGGCCGATATTCATGACTAGAGCGTTTAAGATACATGTCAATACCTCCATTGATGTGCCTTTAGGTACTGCCAGGTGCGTTTTGGCCTTCGCAACTTCAGCATAGGTGGCGTGTCTTTTTTCTATTACTATTTCTCTTCTTTTATTCATTTCCTTTTCTTTTGATAATTTCTTTGATTTATGAAACACCATTAGCCTAATTTTGTTTAGCATTCAAAACTTAATGCATTTCTTTTTCATTTTCATAGTCTCTATAGTAATGTCCTATTTTTCCGCATTCATAGCATATCTGTTCCTTCTTTTCGCATTGCTTTGTAGTATGGTCCCCATTTGGTAGCAAATAAAGAATATCTGGATATTAATGTGCTTCTCTCTCTCAATATTATCTGAAGAATTTCCCATATTAAACAACAAAACTATTCTGTGCTATTTTGTTAGCCATCTCGTTTGTTGCACTCATTATCTTGAAGACGTGTGTGACTTACGAATTTTAATACTCCCATTATCTTTGTTTCTTGATGTTTCTTTTCAATTTCTGAATTAATTTCCACTTTTGTGTGTGAGCCTTCCATAGGTCGACATTTCCACGTACAAGGATTCTGTTTGGTTGGAATTGCGAATGTGATTCTTGGAGATATTCCTATCTGTTGAAGTGTTTCCACTCCTTCGATGGACCATAACTTTTCTAAGTCATTTTCTGTGTTGCAGATGAAAACGCATCTGTTTGCGACGTCTATAATTATTATAAGAGCAACCTTTCAGTGTCTATATAATGCCTTGTATAATTCTTTATTTGAAGGGGGGGGCGGACATGGTGCTCCTTGATCAAATTTCATTGGTGGTACTCGGGGGCATTCGAGCCTGCCTCCATTCTCATTCTCAGGGGGTATCCCCGCCATTTTTTTTATCTAGCACCCAGGGCGCTCTTTTCTCTATTTTTGTGTGTTCTTCTATTTGGTGCTTGTTAGCTCATTTTGATAAATCTGATAAATATAAATACATAGAGAGGTCCTGCAATGTTAAATGGCGTATGTGTCTACAAATTCTTTCCTCTTGAGAGTAGCACGCCTTGACCAACCTAGCTAATTAGTCCTATTGCTATTAGGCACCTCTACTAAATTTTGTGCTTGTGATGCTAAAGTTTCCCCTTTTATTCGCTCCCTAAAGAGGTTCCTTCTTGGGTTAACTATACACTTCTTTAAGGTAGTTCTGAACGTAAAAGTGGTCGATTTTTCTGATTTCTATCGTTCTGAGTGTATTAAAGTAAAGGTATGAAGTCAGGCTAAAAATCTAACGATAATTTCGGCTTTAGGGTAGCTACCACGTTCACTGAAGACAAGAGGAATCTGCAATCAGTTCAGTTAACGCATATTTTTCTTGAAATTCCATTCTTTAGATTGCCTTGAAAATTTGACTTTTTCTAATCACTTATGCTTGGCCTTGTCTCCTTTACCAGTGAGTAGCATTGCTAAGCGCAGGGTGTATAAGGAAATCAATCTGAATCATTCAATTCTTTTTTATGATGATAATGATGTGTGTATAGAAAGAACCGAGAGGGATCGGTGTGAAGACCACGAAAAGATTATGTATTCGTAGAGGAAAAGATTTGGAAAAAATTTAAGAGGGGATAGGTAGAATTTACAGGTTGCTGGTTATAGTGTTGTGTGTTCGACTGTGGTTGCGGGAGGAAAAACGGGAGGGACGGAGGGGATAGAGTCGCTCATTTCTTGCAGACGTCGTTCTTATTGACTTTTTTGTATGTGAGTGTGTTGTTCCAGATGTAATTGAGATCTGGGTGTATATATTGTGTAGGTGTTGATGATGTATCCACTAGTGTTAAGTTTAAGTCAAGTGGACTGTCATTTCGGCTGCAGTGTGTGCGGTAAGTGTCAACCTTGGTGCGCAGCAGCGGCTTAGTCCGGAAATAGAGTACACAAGCGGTAGTTTGAGGTTTCAGAGTATTACGCTCCATTGTCCCCTGGCATTACTCAAGTAGAAAAAGTTATACTTATTTATCCATCACTAGTGGAGATGAAAGAATCAATGTGGGTGTATGTGTGGTAAGCGTTTTTAGATGTTTGCTTAGTGCAATTTGTGTTGTAGAAGATTCGAATTAAGAGGCTTGGTAGTGGGTGATGGGAGTGGTAGGAGAAAGGATAGAATCTGCTGGACAAAAGTTGCGTTGAGCGGGAGCATTAACAACAGAGGTGTGGAGTGGTGAAGGTAGTGTGAGGATAGTTAAAGGAAAGGTGAGGATCTGAGGAAGGGTTTGGGTTTACTGGAAGAAACGTAGCGAGTACTAAAGGATGGGTAGAGACTACTGAAGGAGGAGGAGTAACTACGGAAGGAACGATAGGGACTGTGGAAAGGAGGATTGAGAAAGTGGGAGAGGGAGTGGGAGGGGGCATGTGGTTATTGAGAGGAGAGATAAGGGTAAGGAAGATAGTGGGGGGCAGAGTCTAGGTGTTTGGGACAGCAGGAGAGACTGTGATACGATGAGGAGCATTAGAAAGGAGATGGGTTGTTTGTACACTAGTATAGTAAGGAGATGTGGTCGTGTGTTTTTGTATTCCTGCATCAGGATGAACACTGTCCAGGAGAGCCGATTTGTCCTGAACTGTCAGACGAATAAAGAAGGTTGAGTAATTTTTATATAATTTGAGTTTTCCCTCAGCCCTCAAATATGTCTTTTGCAACCGTGGAGAGTACGGTGTACAGTTATGTCCTGTGGTTTCTGTGAGTGACTTGGTGGTGTATGGGCGTAAGTATTGCTCTGGGCGTGTTGACCGGTGTGGAGAATTGGATGGCCCCGAAAGCACCGGAATCCGTGGCGTATGTTCATGTGAGAGGGTGGAGGTGAGTGGGGTTGAGTGACGTGTAAGTGTATGAGAGAGATGCCATATTTTGTAGCTTCTTTAGCTCCGAGAAGGCATCCGAGCATTTCATAAGACGTATGGTCACCTCATGCTCTCAGCAACGTGGCTACCACCGCAGTTTACTAAGCGGAGACCGTAATATTTTCATACGGTGTAAAAATGACCTTTTCACCGCACTTTGAACAGAGAGCTCGGCTTTACAAGAGTTTGTCGGGTGAACATTCCTGTAGCAACGCAGGCACTGGTGTGAGGGTAGATTGTGTAGTTGTTCTATTTTTTATGCTTGTGTGAACGTGTAAAGGACTTTACTCTCTTGGTCCAACAGTGTGTTTATCTTCAGATAGTATTATAACCGCTCAGTTTTTGGTGCGGTTGTAGTAGAGGTCCTTGTTGCATCCTACCCCTACTCATTGTTGAGTTCAGTAGGTATCTCTTTTGACCCTGAATCCCAGCCATAAAGGGCTGGTGCGTCTTATGCCTATACCGTGTGGTTTTTAAATGTCTCTATTAGTATAGTGGTATGTTATATGTCTGCCAGAGCAGCTTTTAAGCCTGTGTGCAACTGAAATACAGTGTCTGCCCGGTGTGTGTTGGTGATGTTGGTGAAGGGACTGCCTAGTGTGCAAGAGTGGTAGTTTTCTGCACGTGGTAGGGTGCATTTTGTATTGGTGATGTGGTGGAGGTGTAGGGTGGTGTCGCCGATCACTGCGTATTTCTTTTCTTCATGAGCATGTGGAACAGGATAGGCTGGAGAAAGTCCCTCACCCCCGCCACTAAACAAGCCCCGTGAACCGCGACTCCGATGAGAAGTGAAAACATGTGCATGAGCCTAGATGAGCTCATCAAGAGAGTGTAAAAACATAGCAGACTTAAAGCTACATAAAGGCCGAATCAAAGAACACCATCTGAGGATGCTATCCTCTCAATGGTCTTTTGGTTACTCGCAGTTACTCCCAACTACAAAGAGACCCATGTTAACTTCCTCTGTGGTCTTGACCAGACCCACAGCGTTGTGTTGATACCTCCCCCCCCCGTGCGCTGGTTATAACTCATTCCAAATCTAGGATGTCTCTTTACTTCGAGTTCCTGAGTGTGCTAGAGGACATCCACTTCCTTTCCTCGAAGCCTGAAATTTTGTCCTTCTTGGAATAGTCAGGAAATTGCCTTATGCCTACGTCTAGAATTGGTTTGGAGACATAGAAAATACTAAGTATCAAAGTACAAATAAAACCGTATGTGTGGAGTCTTCGTTCACAAAGCAAAAATTGAGACGAGGCAAAGGGCGGTGGAAATTTAGGCCATTGTGATACACTACAGCGTACTCCTCAGCGTCGTCCGCTCTTTGTGTGGCCTCAAAAAACAACGGTGTTTACTTCGCAACTTGCGTATTCACTTGTCTCTTGCGTCAGAGTCGAGGGGAAGAGCAAAAGACTGATTCAAATAACAGCGACTCTCTGATTCTATTCTTTACAACTTACTTTACTGCATAGCAACGACAGAGTGGGATCACAGTGCGATATAGAGATAATATAGTCGGAGAAGAGAGGTATGGAAATAAACTTAAAAGGGATAGGGAGAGTTAACATGATGCGTGGTGTGTTGTGCTCATATTGTTTGGGGTATTAGTTCTACTGGGTGGTGGAGGATGGGTGTGGGATGGCGTTGCTATGCGCCTCCGGAATGCGCCATTCGCGATGATGCTGGCTTATGTGTAGAGTGGCATTGGTTGCGTGTGGTCATGGGCTGCCGGATGTCACAGTGCCATTACAACGTGCTCTCTCTCGTGTGGGTATAGTGGGTAGGTATGCGTTAAGTGTTGTTAGATTATTGCTTTCGTGGAGTGTTGTCATTGAAGTGTACAGAGGAGAACGACATGCGCGTCTCAGAGCGGAGTTCTGGATGTACTAAGTCCTCTTTTTTAGGGTCGCTCGCAGCAGCAAGTGTTAGTGAAGCGTATATAAGTAGTAGTCTTACAAGTTTTTTTTATAGATGAAGCTGGCATGGTGAAGCCTGTGTGATCTGCCCTTGCTTGTAGTATATGTTGATGCAAGTGGAATCTCGTGGGCTTCTCGAATGTTGCCCCTAGGATTTTCGTCTATGCGTAGGTGAGTCTTGTTGAGTTCTGCTGGTTAAGGTATGGTGAGTGTGAGTAGATTTGTATAGATTGTGCGGTTAGTGATAGCTTACACCATAGAGTATCGCAAGTGTCTTCTGTTGATTCGTTGCAATGAGCCACTTATCCTCGTATTCTGTCTTGTCGTTTAGTATTCTTTGCGCATGTCGTGTGATCCTGTCTGGTTCCCGATCGCAGACGAGAATGGTCTTGTCGTCGTCATATGAGACTGGACAGGTGTGTATGCAGTCTTTGAGTGGGCGTGGACTATCTTTTGTGAACACAATGTATAGTCGGGGGTCAGTACGCTTCCTTGTGGTATGCCTGAAAGTAAGGTGGCGTGAACTGGTCTTTCTTTATTCATGTTGTCGCTTATATCCCATTGATTCTTCTTCTATCTGTCCGCACCACTCTTCTACATGGGCATGTTTGCGTTGGCGAAATTAGTATACTTCTCATATTACCTAATACTTCCATTTCACTCCAACTTATATGCAATCCAAATACTTAACATACACCTGCTAAGAGAGACCACGACATTTATCTATGCATATTTCTCTAAGATAAGTACTACCCATAATTCGAATTTCCTATAATACAAAACAATTTATTGGTGCCTACAAAGAGTTTACAAAACATAATTGACAATCACTTATAATACCTAATAAATTAAAACTTTCAATTTCTTTGCAATAGATAGGCGCTTATGATTAAAAATTCATCTATTCCATGTTTGAAAAAGTCTTTTGCCGAGGGGCTTAATATTCTTTTGTTAAGGAGTTTCTCACTTGGTTGACGTGGTTGGTGAAGGTTGATTTCCGATCGATATCATATATTTCCCCTTTTTTTGCTTCTTATTGTGTCCTATCCTAGCTGTTGGCCTGCAAAGTGAAACAGAGTCTTAGAAATAATGGCTATACCTTGCAATAATTTACACGTTTTCATTTATCTTCATCGTTCTAAGCTAAATAAATTTAATTTGTCTAATCTTTCAACTTAATTTTGAAATTTAGTCTCCCATCTCATTTTTGTTCGTCGATACTTTAATTGTTATTTTAATTTGTGATTTGGGAAGTATAGAAATAAGAAAAGGGTGGCATAATTTAAGATAGGCCTAACTAATGAAGTGGATAATTTGAAGTTTGTATTCTGCCTTTCAATTTGATATATATTGCCTGATGAATTATGCTACTCAAGTTACCTTTTTATGAGGACGACACAATGAATTAATATCGTATTGACTACCAACATGGTTTGTTCAGTTGCTTCTCTAACTGATTATTATTGATAAAATACTCACTTTTATTTCAGTGCAACGCTCATATTTTACTAACATTAGGTTGTATGATAAATCTTCTTTCCCACATACAAGTAAGTTAACTATGCAATTTTTGTTTAGTCTATTTCCATCTTCTTATTTTCGATTTTGCAACTAAGCACAGTATTGACTAGAAATGAATCATTCCCCCAAATATTCCCATATTTATACTACGATATGTTGACTAGTTTCCTAGCAAATATTACTTGTAGTATTGTTACTTTGTATACGCTTTACTTTTGACACTAGAATATTGAATTTTAATTGTAAAACGCTTTAGCATAATTAAAATATACTTCGTCGTGTTTACTGCTAACTAATTGTTTGTTTTTTTGCTAAATTAAACAAATATTCGCAAAAATTATATGATAAATACGACAAAATCCTAATACAAATCAGAAACTCTTCGAAAAAATCTTACAATATATACGAATCAATCAGAAAATACCGACTTTACATCCCTTAACAATTAATAAATCCCCAAATATCCTAAAAATATCAGACAAACCTATAAATTATCCAAATCTTAAAGAAATCCTAAAATAACTCGACATAACTCCAAATGTTTGGTACAGTAATTTCCATAATAAACCAAGCAGCAATTTGATTATGACCGACACTAAACATCTTTGAAGGGCCATGCTACTATTTAAGGTACTTCTTTTAAATTGTTCCTTTCATTCTTTCTCCAAGTCTTTGTAAATTACGATGAAATTACTTTAACTTTGCTCTATTACTTTGTCCCATGTTGAATGTTATGCATAATAGTGAATTATGACCTTTTATCTCAGCTCTTAATTATTTGGCCTTGGTGATTTGTGAACCACCCTGATGACATCTTTTTGCCTTCCTAATGCCTTCGATCTGGACGATGGAAGGAGGAAAATAAAGAAATCTCGGGGATATGGCGTGAGTCTAGGATTGCTAGAGGTTAGGCGATTTTTTATCATACTATTCATCAAGTTTTGCGAATTTGAGACAAAATATTATTAAAAAAATACATTTATAATAAAGGGGAAAAATGGAATATGAGTTTATAATTTTTTTATATTTGGTAAACTTTGCCAAAGATGGTATCATATAGCAATCCTGGAAGCGCTCTCTGGAATTGACCAGCATGGAATCTAAAAAGATTCGATTCAAACATGTTTAAGATAGCTTGAATTTGGTCATCGTGCCAGCCTGTAGGCTCCCTCCTGGAATCACCAGTTAGAGCAGAGGATGGGAGAAAGAGTAGAAGCAAAATACTAGATTCAGCCGGATCGAGAACTCTATCTATTCGGCACTTCTCGAATCAGGTGTTATAAAGTGGGAAAAGTTGGGTATTTAGAAGCACTGATGCGCACCGACTCGACTTGTGAAAAAAGGTTGAGTTGACAGTTGGGGCTATCAGAGCACAAATCAAATAACTGTTCGTGCCATCCTGCCCACGCCTCGCTCGTTCATCCTTACGCCTTGATAGAACGAAAGGAGCACGATAAAGTGTAATAAACCAATAACAGTGCGCCAAGTAGTCCTTTATTCTCTTTACTTGAGGGGCCTATCGTCCTACAGTTTTCTTCACTTTAGTGTCAATTTTTACCTCTATGTGGAAAATTTCTCGATTTAAGCCCTAGATAGATTCCGTTTATTTTTTTAATACACTCTGTTTTCTTAGAAGGGCAAAGTCGGTGCGCATCACCGCCAATATTTTTCGCATTGCACTCGCAGTCCAAAATATTCAGCTGCATTAGTTCCTTTACCTCAAAGACAATGTATTTAGATAAAATAATAAATTCATTTAAATTAACTTCACCAATGGTGTATGGGAAGAATGTTAAGTCAATAATTGGAGTTGGTGGTGTTATTTTTTGCATCTCTCATCCTTATTCCAATTTCATTTCTCCCTTCTTCTATATTAAATTAATAGATTTTCTTCAATTTCCTTTGATAATTATTTCGTCTATTGAGGGCCAAACGCATCCCCATAAATCTTTATTTTGTCCATCACTTTCTATGAAGAACGGGGTGAGTCTAAAAGAGTTGCTCATTCATGTTTTATCTCACCCTATTTATCAATAAATGTCATCTATTTTCACTTTTTCTAACTTCAGCTTCTTTTAAATATTTTTAAAGTAAATATTTCGACGTTGGTCTTCGCTAAATCTATTGTTAAATAATATAATAAATAAGGGATTTAAACATAAATAAATTCCTTATTTTCCCGTACCCTATTTTGTGTTCTGGCAGAAGATGAGTGCACAGCTCTATTGAATACATTCACCCCATGAACAAGAACCAGCGGGAACATTCCTTTGCTTATAGCTCTGAATCCGAGTGGCAAATTATCCCTAAGATCGATTCTGAACAATATCTTCCCACGCTTGGTGCCACTCATAAATCGCCTTATTCTTTGTTCTGGTTCATTTTCTCTCGATCAGTTCATATTTTTTTTCAATAAATTGCTACAATAATAAAAGACGAATCCTTTTTCCAATCAGGAGTAGTTGCGCGGATGACTTAGCTAACTAAACTTGGTTCAAATCATTGACCACACAATACAAACCAAATCAACTGAATGTGCTAAAAGAAAGAGAAACTAATTTCCGGGGAATAAAGTAGTTTCTTAGATGAATCAGGCTAATGTTTTTATTTAATTTTTAACTATTGCAAGTTCTCTAATCTTAGTGTATAAAAGGATCCGTCGACTCAAAACATTTTAAAAAATAAAAATTTGTTATAGCTAATTAAAGGTCATTAGAGAAATTGGAAACCGAATGTCACGAAAAGCTTCAAAATATGAAAAAAATGTAATCAAACACGGGTACACTTTTAAATAGAAGTGAAATCAAAAAGAGACAAAAAGGAGAGAAGAAAAAGGAGGTGGATGGCGAACGTCATTCACAAAAAAGAATTTCAGAGGAAGCTACGTATACATGCCTTATAGAGGGTCAGTGTGCTAAAACATCGAACTCAAACTCCCACATCCATTGTTAAAACAATAGAGTGGGGGAAAAGTAAAGAAAATAGATAATATTAATTAAAATCTCTAAGCATAATAGGATTTTCCTAAAGACCAACCTTATAAACATTAACCTATAACATCATCTTAGATGGATTTTATGAATACACTTACATTCTCCTTGTAAAAAAGATAATTAATCAAAGAGAAATTGCAACAAATATATCACTGCGAAATCTCAAATAGATTATTAGCACTGCAAAGTACAATGCTTTATCGAGGAGTGTGAATTATGATGTGGGTGGGGGCATTCAATGCGGATTCTCACCTTAATTACAGATGTCTCAAGCCTAACTCTCTCAATTGCACGCCCGTGTGAAGGGGATAGTAAATTATGCTAGAACTAAGAGATAAAGTGACTTATCGCTTAAGAGGGTTGTTTTTAAATTAGACTTCGGTGCTTCTTGCTTAGCAAAGAAGAAAAGATCTATGCAGAAATTTTAGGTGGTAGGCATTAAATTTGTTGCTGTACGACAGTAAAACTAAGTCTGCTGACCAAACGTCGCGTGCTCTCCCTTAAACTGATACGATCTTCAAAAGTTTAATAATTCCCCGGCTTACCTTGGGAGGACTTTGTAAAATATATCATTCGAAAGAGAACTTAAAACAATGTAAGTGTCTCAGATTTCGTTTGTGTTTGTCGAATAGTTATGATGTTATTGCCCCCCAAAATAATTGCCGGGATAACCTTGGGTGGTTGTGGTGATGTAGGTGGTGGTGATGTAGGTTGTGGTGGTGTAGGTGGTGATGTAGGTAGTAGTGTAGGTGGTAATGGTGCAAGTGATGTTGGTGTAGGTAGTGGGGTGTTGGTGGCGGTGGTGGGGTGTAGGTGGCGTTGTGTATGTGGTGGCTGTATAGGTGATGCAGGTGGGAGTGTGTAAGTGGTAATGGTGGTGTAAGGGGTGTAGGTTTTGGTGGTATAGGCGGTGTAGGTAAAGGTGTAGGTGGTTGTGGTGTATGTGGTGATGGTGTGGGTGGTGGAGGTGTAGGTATAAATAAATTCGGCAAATATATTTTAGATTTTTTAGTTTCAATTATTCTAATACTTGTTGGAACCCCTTTTTCTATAATTAGGCGATACTTTTTTACGTTCAGAAATTTCTTTCACTATCTTTCCTCATTAATTTGTAATACTTCATACAGTTTTCTTTTAGTTGTACTTGTGATAATTATAATTCTTCCCTTTCAAGGCGCTCCCAATTAGTGTTAATCTGCGCTCTGCTGTGGCTAACCCCATCTCGATGAAGCATATTTCTCTAAACCAATTCTTACTTTGGTTGAATGTATGGCATGGGCAATTGCTCTGGAGAAAAATAACTTCATTTATTGGTGTGTGGAGGTACATTATTTCTGTATAGATGACCCCTTAAAGGTTTAAAAATATTGTGCGATAAGTTGTGGAGTTCATTTGTACCTGACATAAAAACATCTACCTAACCCTGATGAAGAGATGCAGCCCAATAATCTGATTGAACCACTTCCCTATTTTACAGTTGTTACTAGCTAAGTAGGGTCTAATGCATCTCAAACCTTTTCCCTCACAAATATAGCTCAAGAAAACATAGAAATTGTTATAAAAAGCTACATTATTGAATCATTTTCTTCCAATATATATTTAAATGAAATTATATAAATTACATGTAAATTAGGAACACAAAAGTCTATTTTTATCTTCCCAGCTACTTTCATACCATTGTTAGTGTGTCCATTTTTCTTAATCTTTGATCCATTGAAGACTTTTATTTTTTCTGACTTTTCATATATATGGCTTCTTTCTCGCCTTGAAACTCTTTTGCGTGACAATTTCAAATCAAAGCTTCATTGTAGTTGCCTGCAAGTTCAGAATTTTATCAACGATTCTATAGTGAAGCTCAAATGATAGATGTCTTTAGTTGTTGTAAGACGTTTTCTGCCCCTTGTCTTCTTTAATACAAATCTCTTCTTCTCTTAATATCGTTTTATAGTGGTTTGGACAGAATACCTTAAATATTTTAGTTTTTTAGCAATTTATACATGTGATAACCCTTTTATATGAAGAATTTAGATATGTGCTCTCTGAGCTTCTGTAAATCCGTAGGTTTTATTCATATCACTAATTTAGAATGATATGGTATATATTTTCTATAGTTATAAATTTAAGCCAAAACAAGAGAAATATTTTTTAACCATTTGGTGTTCCTTTACTCATTCCTTTCCTTTCCTCCCTTTGATTTAATCTGCCGTTGTTTTCGGTAAACTTGCGCCCCTTTTGCCATGGCCAAACCGCTTCTCTTGTTTACGTGAGATAAACGAATTTGACTAACGCATTACATTAATTCTTTCGACTATATTCGGGTATTTTCATCGGTTTCAAATCGATATAAAGAAATGCCGTAAGGTATAATATAAATTGCTTTGCCAACAAACCTATTTAGCAATTATAGTTATATTTATTACACTAATCGTTTTTCCTCTCTAGTTATAATTTTCAAAAGTGCAAATAACAATAACAAAGTATTTGTTCTTCTTAATAGCTTCCAATCCCATCTGAAAATATTGCCCGAGTGCTAAAATATCCCGGGAAGGATTTACTAATTGGCCCTGAATCCACGTTAATCCGTTAATCCGCGTTTTGCTTTTTTGTGGTTTGGGTAATAACATTGTAACTATTCGGCTGATTCTAACTAAATTTGAAACCCTCATGTTGTTTTATATTCTCTTTTGAATGATATAATTGTCAAGGTCCCCCCAAGGTTAGCCAGGAAATTAATTTGTTTTGGTTATAACATTGAAACTATTCAGCTGATTCTAATGAAATTTCAAACCCTGATGTTGTGTTACATTCTCTTTCGAATCATATAATAATAATAGAGTTACTCTTAAAGTTATCAAATCATGCTTATTCTGATCCTGCTAACGAAGATTCAACACCCTTATGTTGTTTTACATTCACTTTCAAATGATACATTTGCCAATATCCTTCCAACTTAGTCCGGAAATTATTCAAAGATTTGAAGTTCATGAGGTCATGAATCGAAATATCTTAGAGCGCGTGGCTTTCGTCAACAGAACTTGTTTAGTCGCGTGCGACTCTATATCTAACTATTACGTTCTTTTGGTTGCTCGGTCGGTCGGTCAACACTCCTTAGCTTTCCGTTTTACTTCGATTTTTTTGGAGGGGGAGGTAATAACATTATAATCATTCGGCTGATTCTAACGAAATTTAAAACCCGTATGTTGTTTAACATTCTCTTTAGAATGTTATAATTATCAATGTCCTCATAAGGTTTGCCAGAGAATCATTTTGTTTTGGTAATAACATAGTAACTCCTTGGCAGATTCTAACGAAATTTAAAACCCTTGATGTTTTATATTTTCTATCGAAGAATACAATAATTGCCAAGGTCCTCCTAAGTTTAGCCGCGAATTATTCGGCAAAAACATCATAGCTATTCGGCCGATTCTAACGAAATTTGAAACTCGTATGTTGTTTTCCATTCCCTTTCAAATGTTATGAATGCCAAGATGCCCCCAAAGTTAAACACGGAATTTATCAAAGTTTTGAAGGTCGTAAGGTCATAAATCAGCTTAAGTGAGAACACGTGACTTTGGTGAGCATACCTTGTTTAGTTGCGTGCGACTCCATATCTCAATATGTCGGTCGGTCGGTTGTTTTGGTAATAACATTGTAACTCTTAGGCCAATTCTAAAGAAATTTGAAATCCTTATGTTGTTTAATATGCTTTATTAAATGGTATAATTTGTGATGTCCTCCCAAGATTAGCCTGGGAATAATTTTATTTTTGTTATAACATTGTAACTATTGTGCCGATTCTAATAATATAGGAAACCCTTATGTTGTTTTACATTCTCTTTCGAATCATATAATAATTGTCGCGGTCCTCTCAAATTAGGCAGGGAAATATTTGCCAATAAAATCATAACTATTCGGGCGATTCTAACGCATTTTGAAACCCGTTTGTTGATTAGCATCCTCTTTCGAATAATATAATTGCAAGGTTAGTCCGGTAACTATTGAATGTTTTGAAGGTCATAAGTTCATAAATTAGAACAAGTGAGAGCAGGCCACTTTAGGCACCAGATTTGCTTAGTCACGTGTGACTCTATATCTCACTATGGCTGCCGGACGGTTGGTTGGTCCTTCCGTCAACGGTCTGTCGTTCCGTCGCTTCCTGTTTTGCTTTTTTTTTGTTTTAGTAATAACATTGTAACTATTAACCTGATTCTAACGAAATTTGAAATCCGTATGTTGTTTTACATTCTCTTTAGAATTATATAATTTCCAATGTCCTCAGTATATTAGACCAGGAATTATTTTGTTTTAGTAATGACATTGTAACTATGTATTCGGCCGGTTGTAACAAAATTTAAAATCCTTATGATTTTTTCCATTCCTATACGATGATATGATATAAGTGCCAAGGTATTCCCTAGGTTAGTCCGGGGATTATTAAAAGTTTTGAAGGTCATAAAGTGATAAATCAGAATAAGTGAGATCACGCAACTTTTGTCAGCCTTTTTTTTTTATAATAACATTGTAACTATTGGGCCGATTCTAACGAGATTTGGAACCCTTATGTTATTTTCCATTCTCTTTCGAATGATCAAATTGCGAAGGTCCTCCTAAGGTATATTCCGAGAACTTTTGAAACTTGTGAAGGTCGTAAATTCATAAATCAGAGTAACTGACCTTGGTCAGCAGACTATTTATTTAAACAATATATATATACATATATATATATATATATATATATATATATATATATATATATATATATATATATATTTATATATATATTGGACTCATGCAGTAATATTAATAAATCAAGGTAGTTGTAATAGAAAATGATTCCAAACAATTCCAATTAAAACACTTCCACTTTTTTTAGTTGCTTGATGGTGTACCGATTTGGCTAGAGTTTTAGGCGATTACCATATGCTGTGGTGATCCGTGATTCAGATACCAGACTAAATAAAATGTCTCCTCCCAGAAACAACTGAAAATACCCTTGTCGTAAGTCAAGTAGGCCTGACTTACCTTTGCTGGCCCTCCCTAGACGCAGGGAAAGAGGCGACCTGCATCCGCATGAGAATTCCCCTTTTAAGTGTGTGGGATATGCGAGTGTTTTCTAATGTTGGCCGAATTAGTAAAATAGTTCAATGGCTTTTTGTGTGGTTCTGAGATTCAAACAAGGGAAATGAAATAATCTTTGCAATTATATAAACAAATAAAGGAATTTAACAATAAATGATTAACTATGGGAAAAATAATCATTCAGCAAAAGAAAATTCAATTACACTGAATGCTTTGCCACGAGCTGTGAGAAGCACAATATTTACCCGAAAGAAAACGGGAAGAGATGATGAGGTGAAATTACGCAGTTGGAAAGCGTCACACCTCTTCGAAGGTGATAGAAAAAAATGTAATAGGCTTACGATTTTCCAAAAGGGGGGCATCGAGTGGTTGTTCAAAGGAGTATTCTTGCAGGGCACGGAGCGGAGCACGTTATTCAAAAATGAGTCCTCACTTCTTTGACTGCCGTAGCTCTGAACAACTGGTTTCTTGCCTGTAAGCCCTTAGAGTGCTGAGGAGTCGCTTGAAAAGTGGCGCGTCGTGTTCTTGGTTAATTCCAACGAATCCTCTCGATTACTACTTGGATACTGCGTGAGTACTGCGTGACTTTTGCTTGAATACTGCTTTGCTCGTTCCCGTGCTGGGAAATATATACGACTTGGCCTGAAGAAATTTTACTTGCCGTCGAAAGTGGCTCCCACTCCGTCTCAAAGGCGCGGCGGGCAAGAGCTTAGTGCTCTCTCGCTGATTTGGGTTGCGAGCTCAAGTGTGACTCGTCTCGCTCCGTTATCACCCCGGATGTCTACCGAAAGACGCCGGTTGAAGGTCTGTGAGATACTCCCTAGTACTATTTGTCCGCGTGACTCTCCCTGACAGCACTTGTAACTTTGAGGTGAAACCTATACCAAGGAATCAAAGTAGGTACGTAAGAACCTTTAGTTTAACGCGCAATCTACACTAGTGGAAGGCCAAGCATCTGCCGCCTTCTGCAAAGCAAATCCCAATCGATGCACAGTCTAACAAGATTGCCAATTCAGCCATATTCTTGCCTGCCCCAGGAGATTCAGGCCTCATCTAGCCATTGAAAAATTATATTAGGCAATCACCATAGAAGGCTACCAGCTGTTTAATAATTAAAATGATTAATTTGTTTAACAACAACCCAGAGACCATAAAGGAAGGACGCTTTGGACTCCTCTAAGCAAAACTCGTCTGAAAATATTAGAATAATCACAAATATTCCAACTCATCCCCTAGAAACATCCCATCAGAAAAGACCCAGAAACAGATACCTCGCAAGCCTTGATTTCCGAAGGCTTTGAAATTGGTCAAAATAATATTATCCCCTAAACTCGATAAAACTACAAACCAGGTAAACAGTTATAGGTTATTTTTACTTCTAAAATTTATTAGTAAGGTACTGAAAAAAACATTAGTCAAGAGACTTATTGATTTCTTGGAAAAACAAGAATATACATATAATGTAAACATCCTGGTTTTAAGAAAGGTGATACCAAGATAGAATTGGTTATCCTGACCAAAAAGAAAAGGCTGCGAAATACTTCATAGATATCACACACACTAAAAGAGGTAAAATAGGCCTCAGATACATTATGAAAGAAATGAATACAATAAACAATACTTTAGCCTGGACTTAAAAACTACCTAGAAATATTATTATGAAGCCTCATCAAATCCTAAAAAGTATATATTGGATTAGACAATAACAAAGAAACAACTTTTCATCTGAGGAAAGGACTCTTTAAAGGAAGATGCCTAAGTTTTACAATTTTTCTTTACACTGCAGAATAAAAACTTCCTAATACTCGTAAATGCTATAACTTGGTGTTCACACAGTACCAGAATGCAAAGTTGCAGGCTAGGACAGTTTTAATGGAAATAAACAACATAAACCAATTCGAAAAATCTGGTAGATGAAAACAAACAAACAGAAATTCTAAAATAGTCAAAGACGGAAGAACCCTAAGAATATTAGGTCAAGAAGAATAAAAATAGTATAAGGAAGACATGCTCTAGAATTGAGATTCTCATCATATGGGTATCAAAGAAAGATAGAGTAAAGAAAACTAATTATAACGGTCTTAACCGACGTACGCATAGAACCAATTTAAATGGGCGGAAACTGTACCTTTTAAAAACACTAATTTTGTCTAAGTTTACCTAAAAATTGAAGTTTTTTTCTCTGCAAGATGAAAAGAAAATGTAACATTCTTTCCTCTAGTGATTAATATTTCAACACACTTTGTGGGCAACAAGTAAATGAATGAAGGAGAGAAAAATAATTCATTGCTTCTACGAGAATGTCTGGACTTGGGTAATTATTGTCTATTCATTGCTGCATATGTAATTTCTTATAGTTAGTGATGGTAAAAATGACACACTAAGACTTGTTTTATTGTGTAAAATTATTGATTTGAGTAAAAACCACATTCTATCACTTTTATTATCAGTTAAAATATGATGCTCATTTATATGGGGTCTATGGAGCTCAGTCAGGGTACTGCAGCTTAAGGGGAATACTTGAATCAAAATATTTGTTCTCTTTCAATGTTTATGTTACTTTATTTTGATTATGTCGGATATATTCTTATTCCTAAGGGTAAGAATGTATATGAATATATATTTAGGATCCTTAACAAATGTTTTCTTATGTATATAATAACTGGATGTTTTCTCAATATTGCAATGTATTCTTAGGTTAAACATGCAATCCTTTTTCTTGCTTTCATCCTTATGGGCAGGTGTTTTCTCTTTTAGATGTCTAAGAGATATTGAAGAGGTAGCCGACTACCTGTTTTTATTACATAACGAAGAAAATGGCACATTCATCCAAATTGCTTTGGAGCATCCAGAAGATTAAAAAGAATCTGATATAGACGATGCTAGTGCGGATATAGCTGTTGTGGAGCCAGAAAATGTCCAATTGCTGGGAATACCCAACAATTGGAGCAACCCTCTTTCCCTATATAAATCTGACAAACCAGTACAGTCGCAATGAACCTTCTTCTGGATGAAGAACATCAATAATTGAAGAGCAGGAAGAGATTGGGTGGGATGATCGTGTAGCAGACCTTGTCCCACCGAGGAGAAAGAAGTAAAAACTTTCGAAGCCTGTTTATGAGTGGAAGAAATGTGAATTTCAGATTTGTGATGAAGGTGATGCCTTAAGTTTGCATAAAGTACATAAACCATCCTTTTGTAGAAAAATCAGGAGATGAAGGATTTACACCTGTGGACATATTCAGATACTTTTGGGACAAAGATTTTATTGAGTTGATCAAGACATTGACTAACCGATATCATCAAGTTAAATTTGGGAAAGATTTATGTGTTACCCAAAAAAAACTGCATCAGACACTTGACATTTTTTTTCTCTTAGCCTATAACCCTTTCCAAACCAACGGCTGTATTGGGCGAAGCAGGACGCATACGCAAACTTGGCTGTATCTCAGTGAAAAATGGAAATAAACCGATTTGATGAGATCGTGCCTAGTCTGAACTTTCTGGACAACTCAAATAAGCCTTCGGATGATAAGAACTTTAAGTTCTGCACTCTTTTAGAATATTTCAAAAGCTTTTCATGGATATCGCTCAACCACTTCGTATGACATGGGCTTTTGATGCAACCATGGAACCATATTATGGGCGATGGGCGACATGGATTCAAACAATTCATTAGAGAAAAGCCCGTGAGATTTAGATACAAGTTTGGTGTCTATGCTCTCATTAAGGACTGTTACTGAATTTCCGCTTGTATGAAGGAAAAGACTCTTGGTATGGGGAATCAATTCATGTGTGTGAATCTGTTGTCCATGTATTGGACATAGGAACAGTACCAAAAGGTAGCCGTAGATATATGGACAAATTTTCTATAACAGTGCCTCTTCTCCAGTCTTTCCAGGAAGCTAATATTAGTCTGACAGGTGCAATTCGTAAGGTCAAAGTCAAGGATGTCCTAGTGTCAGACATCAAAAAGAAAGAGAGAGGGGAGCCAGCGATGTTTCAGGGAAAAAAAGAAGATTACGATTTGTGCATCAGATGAAACAGCGATGTTAGGGTGGCAACAAACAGAAGTGAGAGTTCATTTCTTTCAATGGGAAAATGCAAATAGTGGTCAAAAAAGGAGAAAAAAGTGGTAGTAATCCCTCAGCCAAATATTTTGAAGCTTGACAACAAAGGAATGGGATGAGTAGATCTGTTTGATCAATTAAGGGGAAGCAACTGTTCTACTATCCTTTTTTCCGCATTCTTCTGAATGGCTCAATTGTAAATGGATGGATTCTCTACATAGATATACATTAGGTGTCACAGCTAGAGTTTCTGAGGGAAATTACCAATGTTCTGCTAAAACAATCACAGAAACCTCGTGATTTGTTATCCTAACTTCACACAAGCATTTACGCTACGACAGAAAGGATCATTATGTTTTGATGGGAGATACTCAACGGCAGTGTGGTGTGTGTAAGAAGAATGTGAAGCCTAAGTGCTCCAAATGTGATGTGGCAGTGCACATATAGTGCTTTGTTGAGTATCACACAAAGAAATAGGAATGTGTATTTTTCAGTCAACTGATGAAAAAGCCTATGTCAAACAATTTATTAATTTGCCTGCATATAATATAGTCATAATTTATCAGTTTCATAAATTTATGCTTCAAAATATATAGGAGAAAGCTTTCCTGGAATTTTAGCTTGACTCGAATGAATATGATTATAGACTTCTACTTTATATTTATGCGGCAGATTCTTGTAATTATTTCATTATATATACAATTTGTTGTTAGAAATAATCTCTCTAAGTCAAATATATATTAAACGAGATGGTTTAGCACATAATTCTTTCATTTAATACATATCCATCAATAGATTTTACCAGATCAATGCACTCTGATGAAAATGAGTCACACCAAGACGGAGTGCTCCATAGAGCCCATTTAAACGGGCGTGCCATATTTCCTTATTAGAGGAGCAAAATGGAAAAAAAACATGAATAATTCTCAGTTTTAGATCAAAATTGTGAATTTCTCTATGAACAAACTAATTTGGATGATAGAGAAGAGTAGTCCGTTTTAAAGGGTTACACAAGTAAACAACTTGAAAGATATCTTCAAAAATAACATAGTGAAAATTTACTTTACACTAAGCAGATCGAAACTCGAATATCTAACACTACCACTACATTTAAGCGATAAAATCAACAAATGAAAGTGCAAAATATTAAAGAATAATGACAGTCCATCTGATTACTTAAACATAATGGATAACAAGCAAAAGAGAAATAGACTTACATGAAAATTTGGGTCCAGAACTTGTAAACAAAGGGTTACAAAAATGAGCTAAGAAAATCTGGGAAGACTAGTTAATAATATAGATCACCTTAACGACCAAATAATCATTAATAGACTTCAAAATCATCAGAAGAACAATAAAAATAAAGGAATATATATATATATATATATATATATATATAATAATGCATAAAATTAGCTTATTGTGCTGGCAGCTTTCTATTCTCTCACATAAATATTTTCCTTTTCATCTCCGCTTTACTGTGCAAAATGCAATCTAATTTAATCTAAGTTCCTATTTTCTTCTAGTAACCCATTTCTCTTATCATCAAGTTATATCTGGTCATTAGCAGAAAATCTAGCCGATTAGAATATTAACATCCTTTGGTAAATTCTTTAAATAAAATACACTCTGAATAAGCCATATATACTTTTCAGTAAGTAAACAGTGGGCACCAAAAATTCCTGCCTCTTTGCACCACACCCCTGTAAAGCCGATTGTGCCACTCGACCTGAAATTAATCTAGGTGTAATTTTTTATTTTACCTAAATCACTTTTTCGCGTTGAAAAAATATAATATTAGTTGGTTTTATTGACTCCTTTATTTAATAAATTTATAGTGAACGTTTTGATATAAATATATTGAAATATATTATTAGTCATTTTCCCACGCAATGCTTTAGAATTTTTTTAGTATTGAACGTTTTTATGAGAAATATTCCAAGTTTGCATCACATTTGTAATATGTTGTCTATGGAAACTCTTTCTTCGGTCTTAACAGTTGTCGACTCTGTTTTTGTTTAAAGTGTACAAAATTATGTATAAAAGATGTGGTTATTAAACAATGTATATAGTACTTCTCTATTCCTGATTTCAGCTGTCTAAATTTTTAAAACATTTTTATTGGGATAAATGCGAAAAAAGACAAAATTATAGCACATTATTCAAAGATTTTTTATTATTTCATTATTGAGTTTTATATATAAAAAAAGCATTTTGAATAATTAGCATATTTTAACTAGAATAGTGCTTTATATTTGGACATGAGACATATTAAGAAGTACAAATGGATAATAAAAAAGTATATATTGAGAGTGGTTATACTGGGGTAAATTTGTGAGAAGATAGGAAAATGACAAATTTAAATAGTTATAAATATTTGAGTTCCCTGGTAAAACAGTATCTCTGTAGAATTAAATTTTAGAGAAGTAAAAGTAACAAAGTTCATTGATAAAAGGCTCTCTCTACCATAAGAAATAGGAAAAAATTAGAATTTGGATGCGAAAAAGTATTTTGTAATTTTTATAGCTGAAAGAGTATTTCATAATTTTGCATCGGAACAAAATGAAAATAAGAAACAGTCTCCAGTTCACAAACATCATGGCATGTTTTTTGAACAAATTTTATAATCCTCATCGAAGCAAAATAATTTTAAAAGCTTAGTAAACTTCCCTCACACTGATAAGAAAATTTAGTTCGTTCTTTTTACTTACTGCAAAATGGTATTTTTGTTGTTCTGATTCTATAACAAAAAGAACTTTTATTAACAATGCAAATAAATTTATTAATGATCTAAAATACCATGTTTTCTAGCGATCATAAATAATTATTGGCAATTCTTCAGGAAATAACCATGTCATTAATACATATATTAATACATATATCGTAATACATATATGTATTACAATGGTTTCCAACTGCAGGTATATTTATGACGGCGGTGATAAATGAGAGTATAACCAACCATTTGTAATGAGAGTGCCTTTTCTGACTTTTTTAAGCACGTTTCTACAAGTATATAAAGGCCCACTGGTTGCTTTTATTTATTTGTTAACTAAATGAATGATTTTAGCAAGTTGGGGATAATTCAAGACTACTTAATGGTTCAGTTGAACCTTGAATTTTATGCAAGATCAATACACAGGCTTGTCACCTTCTTGACGCCCTTCCCTAGGAATTTGCCCAAGTTTTTTAATATGTTAATTTTGTTATTAACAGCCATATATCACATTTTTCACCAATGCTCGTAGAGAAAATAAAAATTATTCGAAAAGGAAAGTTTGAGGTTATATAGCGGCAGTTAGCTTAGCTGATCTAGGTCATGCGCTCTTTGTAAACACCATTTGATTCTCCGAACATAGGTTTGTCGTTAAATGAGGAAAAACAAGATTTATGGATCATACATTTTAGGTTCACGAACAGAGCAAGCGAACTCAGTTACTGCTAAAAGATACGATCATATTCTCTGTATTCTGTTTGCAAATTAAAAGTTACCTAATAAATGGTTTTAGCTAGTTAAGGCGAATTCCCATACCACTTAATCATTCGATTGATCCATTAGTTTTAGGCAAGATTAATACACCGGTTTGTCACCTTCTTATCTCCCATATCGAGGATTTTGTTAACGTTTTTACCAGAAGGTGCCAACTTTTATCATCAGCTTAAGAATGCTGTTTAATAAATCCCGATATTTAAAAAATGTCACGGAAACCCTTCTTTCTTATATATTTTAGTGTGTAAAGTGCAAAAGGGATAATCTCGAAAGGGAAATGTTAAATAAAACATTAGAATTTCCTTTTTAAGATAATTTTTATTTCATGCTCCGATGTTAAAGGAATAAGAAGAGATAAATGGCTAATTAAAACCGGCACATTTTTAATGGTCAGCCTTTATCAATTAAATTATTCAGATATTCTAAATAATATTTGCTTTCAAAGGCTATTAAACGCAAATGTAAGACAACACTATGTCATTTATTTAAATTTCAAAACCCAATTAAGTGGCGTCTAAATCAACATCGCATATTTTTGACATTAAGTCTTGACGAATGTGCTGGCGCAATCTCATGTTGAATATAAAGTATTTAGATATTCTAAATAATTATTTGCTTCCATAGGCAATTAAACGCGAATGTAAGACAACACTATGTCATCTATTTCAATTTCATTACCCAATGAAGTGGCGTCTAAATCAACATCGCATAGTTTTGATTTTAATTCTTGAGGAATGTGCTGGCGCATTGTCATGTGGAAAGAAAACTGAACCTGCGATTCAAACTCTGCAATTATTTCCATCAACAGGACAGAGTGAGTCAGCTTTTTTAAGATAGTTTTAATTAAATCTAACCGCGGATTACCTCTAATAAAACGTATATATGATATTCGTTGTACAGTTTAGAAACTGTTTCGTCAGAATAATTAGCTCGTTGCCCCAAACCGGTTCAATGATCTCAATTTTTAGGTGTACCTGGCCATTTCTCAGAATGCTAAAGGAATACAAGTGGAACATAATGTTTGGGAATCATTGCAATATAATATTTCATAGCCGATTCTAACAATTTTTAAGCTTTTTTCTAGCCGAAACTGTTCATTGGGATTTGACAACCCTAGACCCTAACGCCTCACCCCTCAGCAACTCATTAACAATACAATTGGGTGGATTGCAACAATCCAATCCTTTCAATCCCGTGTTAGGTGGTAACCGTGGAATGACACCGTATCACGGGTATAAAAGGCTATAGTACCTAATTACTCTGTTTCTCAAAGGAGGATAAACACCACTTACAGGGAAGAGTATAATGTCCTCATAAAAAGTAAAAATAAACGAATAAACAACGATCAGCATAAACTATGATCACATCCTCTTTTATAAAATTAAAACGACTCATCACTCTCCATCTAAGCACCAAAAGGCGTTAGCTATTCGAATCTTAAAACTGGTGCTTCAATTTCTTTATGTTCCATCTAGGCCTTCTTCAATTCTCTTAACTAACCAGCGGCCCATGGAGTGAAGCTATGAAGAGAGGCCAGAGAGATCAAGGAGAGTGTTTTTTAAAGCTCTGCCCGGATTGTCTTTTTAGATTCGAGGATTGTCAATTTGGTATAGCTCCGCGTTCGTCTGCATATCAGCATGAAACAGAGTTGTCTGTTCGTATCTCACCACTACTACGAGTTTTTATGTATTTTCACTGATTTCTTCTTCCATCCCCTCTCTGACAATCCACAAAACGCGAAGATATTAGATAAACGATCAATACGAGACATTTATGCTGAAATC
The DNA here is from genome assembly GCA_963969495.1 of Ceratothoa steindachneri. Lineage (NCBI taxonomy): Eukaryota > Metazoa > Arthropoda > Malacostraca > Isopoda > Cymothoidae > Ceratothoa > Ceratothoa steindachneri. The sequence continues at coordinate 53,540,101 of OZ018319.1, read as the reverse complement.
TTCTCAAAGTGAGCTCTTTTTACCTTCTCATGCTTATTTAAACGACAAAAACAAATAAAGGTAATTTTCCTCGAAAATATATGACAATATATTTGTAAAACTGTGATAATGTTAGGATAAGTGAAAACGCACAATTGTTCTATCATTTGAGTAACTAACAGAGACATCAAATACAACGACCGGGACCCGAAATTCTTGCATATCTCCTGGGCCTATCTCCAAAGAAAATTTTTAGGTGTTGTTTGAGTTTTTATGGCCTTGGGTCTATAAAAAATATTTACAAACTACTAATACCTTGAACGTAAATCCTTGTTTTTCAAAATCCATATAAAAACACCAGTTAATTTTCTTTATGCTCTCATAAGCATTTAATTCCTTAACTTAGGGTATTGGACTAAATACAAGCACTGATTAATAGAAACACAGACAGTGAGACCTAGAGAAATCAGAGGAGACAAATCTAATGAAGCCAATAAATATAATCCTCAAAATGTAAACGTTCTCACAGATTTGGACCACTAGATCTAATTGATACCGCGCATGCTGCATTCAAAATCAAACGGATCTCGAAGTGGACCTTGTAACACAACCTACATATCCCGGAAATGTAGATATCAAAATCAAACTGATCTTGTTGATGTGTAAGTTAAAATTCAAAAGATTGCCTACATGAGAATTTCTGTAAAATCAACTGATTTACAGATATGTATACACGTGTCTACTTCAATTCTCAGGGACGCCTCACATTCGGAATTTAAAATGAAACTAATCCTGCAAATATGGCCATCGAAATACAACCTCTCACTCACATCTGCATGTTTAAATCCACATCAGGTCGAAGTTTAATTCCAAATTATTTGTATATCCCACCTACCAAGTCCAATGGTGCCCGCACATGTCGACCTCAAATCCAAATTAATCTCGCACATGTGGAATTTATAATCCAACGGCACGCGAAAACGTGGACATCAAAACGTAACATATCCTGAAGATGCGACCCTTAAAATTCACTGGAGCCAGATCATAGGGTCATCTAGGGGTTATGGATACCGCACATACAAGTATGTACCTGAAAATTTAACCTTTCCTATACATATGTATCTCAAATTGTATTTTATTATGAACAGCCATATATCACATTTTTCAACAAAGCTCGAAGAGAAAAGAAAAATTATTTGAAAAGGAAAGTTTGAAGTCATGTAACGGCGGTTAGCTTAGCTTATCTAGGTCATGTGCTATTTGTAAATACCATTTCATTCTCTGAACATATATAGGTAACTGTTTGGCGTTAACTAAAGAAGAACAAGATTTATGGGTCATAATACTTTTTAGGTTCGCAAAAAGACTAAGCTAAGTCAGTTGCGGCTGATAGATACGCCCGTATGCTCCGTATATTGTTTGCGAATTGAAAGGTACTTAATGAATGCTTTTAGCAAGTTGGAGAAAATTAGAATAGACCTTAATGACCCTTTTGGACCATTAGTTTTAGGCAAGATTAATACACCGGCTTGTCACGTTCTTGACGCCCTTCTCTAGGATTTTGTCAAAGTTTTTTCTAGAAGGCGCCAACTTTTATCGTCGGCTTGAAGAATGCTGTTCAATCAATTCTGATATTTTAAAAAGTGTCATGGAAACCCTTCCTCCTTATATCTATTAGTATGTAAAGTGCAAAAGAGATAATTTCGAATAGGAAATGATAATTACAACATTGAAATTTTTTTTAAGAAATTTTTATTTAAGCCTCTGATGTTTAAGGAATAGATCTAGATAAATGGCTGGTTTAAACCGACACATTTTTAGTGGTCAGCCCCTATCAATTAAATTATTTAGATTTTCTAAAAAAATATTTGCCCTCAAAGGCTATTAAACGCAAATATAAGACAACATTATGTTATTTATGTAAATTTCATTTGTTCTTGTCAGTTAGTGATATATATATATATATATATATATATATATATATATATATATATATATATATATATATATATATATAGAGAGAGAGAGAGAGAGAGAGAGAGAGAGAGAGAGAGAGAGAGAGAGAGAGAGAGAGAGAGAGAGAGAGAGAGATAAAGAGAGACAAACAGATAGACAGACGGAGACAGAGACAGAGACAGAGACAGAGACAGGTGACTCTCCAGGCTTTTAAAAGGGAGAGCTGAGATGAGAACGGAGTAAAAGGTTGATTTTGGTTGTTTAATAACTTTATGAAGTTAGTATGATATAGAGAATAAATACTTATACTGACACTTGGGTAGGGTTTATTTCCGTTCACATATATAACTGTGGTTATACATTCATATACACTCTTGATTATGTCTATTAAGCGTTTGTTCTGTTCTCACACTACCGTCCCAATGCCCTTTTGGTATCAATACGTGCACGATGATTAAAACGAATATATATTTTTTTTAAGAGCCCATCTCGCGACTGCCTACTTGGGCATAAGTGGCCATACTCACCACGACAGCCTAGTACTAGGCTACTTTAGAATAACAAAAAAAAGGCAACAAGCAGGAACCAGGCTCGAGCGCCAGAGGGAGGTAAGCCTCTTCTGGCGCAGGGATGTGCGACCTACAGAGAAAACAACAACAAAAAAACCCCACCTAGTTAAATAAACGGGTGAAGGCCGGCCTCCACCAAAAAATCTATAAGTCCACCAGTCAATGTGCACAAACTCGTTCCGAGGACAAGGGCCAGGCAGGAGCGACTACACCCATCCTGGTAGCGGGACAGGTAGCGTGCGCGAAGATCCCTCCGAATGGGACATTCAACAAGAATGTGCCGAATAGTCTGGGTTACAACGAAATTTACACAGTAGGGCGCTGGCGAGCACCCCATCAAATAGCGGTGCGTCCCGCAAATGTGTCCAATTTGGAGACGACAGAAAGCAAGCTGAAGCCATCGCAGCATTAGGGGGGTAGGTCCATGGGAACAGTCGTGGCCTAATGGTACGCAACTTTAAGTTCCCTTCGAGAGTCTCACACCTTCTTTGCCAGACAGCCCGAAGTGCTGCCCGTATTCCTGCTAGCTAGTCGGTCTGAGAAAGAGCCAAAGGCTGGTCTGGTCGCCTAGTATTCGCGGACTCTTTGGCACCCTTATCTGCGCGCTCATTCCCCGTAATTCGTACATGTAAAGGAACCCAGCATAAGATAATCTCGACATCCGCCTGGCTTGTCCTAATCATGGCGTCACAGATAATCCAACCAGGGGATGCGGAGATTTCAATGCCCCGAGAGCACTCAGGGAGATTGGTGAGTCGCTATAGATCACTATCCGGTCTCCAAACCAGGTACGTCGCGTAATCTCCAGTACCGAGTGGTGTTTTGCCACCAGCTCGGACGTGAAGACAGACGCAGCGCCTGTTAGTGCCTCGCTGACTTCAAACAGAGGGAAAAGGGCGTAAAAGAGGACCCCCTCTTGGGACTTGGAGCCATCCGTATACACTGGTACGGTTCCAGCGTGACACGAGGTGTGCTCCAAAAGGAGCTTGTAGAAGCTTTGAGAGCACAGGCATGGCGACAAATGGCCAAAGCTGGTACAATCCCAGTTGGCGTCCTTGTCAGAACCAGGGGTGCCACCGGCCAGAGAGCTAAACTTAGCTCTCGAAGGAGTTTCCTGTCCCTAAACCCAAAGGGCTTAGGGAATGAATGGCGTCTCTCGGCGGCATAGGCACCGTCGAAATCAGCTGGGATGCAGTGAGAGGTGTTGGCGACTAAAGGAGGCACCTGGCTCGCGCGTACAGGCGAATAATGCACTGTGCACGGTGAGGAGCGAGTGACATCTCCCCAACATCGACTAGTAAGCTCTCAATGGGGAAAATACGGTAGGCATCGGTCGCCAGGCGAAGGCCGGTGTGGTGGATCGAGTCCACCGTCCACAATACACGCTCAGCTAAGGATGCATAAAACTCGCATCCGTAGTCGAGCTTCGAACGAAAAAAGGATCGATAAAAAAGAAAGGCAGTAGCCCTATCAGTGCTCCAAGTGCTGAACGTCACGGAACGGAGAATATTCATGGCCCGGTCACAAGAGAAATTAAGGCTGCGAATATGAGCCTCCCAGGGGAGGCGTCGGTCAAATACAAGACCAGGCGTACCCCATTAAGAAACAAGTTTGGGTCAGTGTGGAGCCGTGGATGGCGGCAGAATTGCACCACCTGAGTCTTGGCCAAGGAAAACCTAAACATGTGCGCTTTGGCATAGCAAGAGACGCGGTTCAATGCCTGTTGGAATCGATGCTCCAGAGTTGGCCCCTGGGCCGTGCCAAAAGAGATCGAAAGGTCGTCCACGTAGAGCGTAGCGAGAACATCTTCTGTAAAAACTGAGGTGATACCGTTAATGCTCAGGGCAAAGAGTGTGACACTGCAGACACTTCCTTGCGGGACACCCTCTTCCCGCTCCATTAAGCCTGAGAGGGCTCCCCCACCCGTACGTGAAATCGACGGTCTCACAAAAATTCAGATATATAGACCTGCAGGCGTCTCCTCGCCTCCATCGTGTGGAGAGTCTCCATGATACCGTATCGCCATGCGGTATAATAGGCCTTCTCCAGATCGATAGAGACCATGGCGTAGTGCTCTCTACGAAGGTAGCCCTCGTAAACGGCATTTTCAATTTGGAGCAGAGCATCCAACGTGGAGTCGTACTTGCATAAACCGCACTGTGCAGAAGACAGATGGCCTCCGCTGTCCAGAATAAAGGTTAATCTAACATTTACCAATTCCTTAATCAACCTGCACACGCAACAAGTTAAAGAAATTGAGCGGAAACCGGCCGGGGTAGAATAATCTCTTCCAGGTTTGTGAAAGGCGAGCACAGTAGCGATTCGCCAGGAATCCGGGAGAAGACCCTCCACCCAGATCATGTTGAACAAATCTAACATAAAGCCATGGCTCTCTTACCCTGGTGTCGAAGCATGGCGTACGGGACATCGTCCGGACTATGTGCGGTGTCCGCGCACGAAGTAAGAGCGGAACCCCACCCACTCAGAGTAAACCTGTCATTGAAGGGTTCTCCACCACTGGAGTAAAGTCCAGCCGGCGGCCTTCCATGACATCACGACGTGCATTGAATGCTGGTGGAGCAGCATCACGGCTAGAGAATGCAAAAAAAGCGGCCGCGGAGGATTCCGCGACGGAGGCGGGTTCAGAGATTGCGGTACGATTTTCATGGAAAACGCGAGGGGGGTCCTGCGAGAACTTGCCCTGAATTCTTTTGACTCGCTTCCACACCTCTGTCAGAGGGATCTTCCCGTTAAGTGAAGTCAAGCATCATGCAGAAAGATTGTTTGATTAAATATGACACTTGTATGACATGATCACACTGATAATTTCTGCCTGCTAGTTACGTTCTTTACAGCTTTCGACGATCTTCTTCAAATAGTGTTCAGAAATGATCACAAAGTTAAAAAATGAACACAAATTTGCCGCCATATCGATTGCTATCATCAAGATTCTTGCTTACAATTAAGCTCTTTACTCATTAATACAGTGTAGTTTTATTGGCAATAACGTCTCCATAACCCTTCGTTACAATACTTCACTAATGTACCTTTTTAACTAAGGTCCAAAAATATATTGCCTCTAACCTCCAATGTCTGAAGCTCGAAACTATTTGGGAGTTGTCGGGGGTGTGGTATTTCAAACGAATTAAATGACTACATTTCCATCTGTAATTGATTATATTTTCTATTGGAAGTTATAGATTTTTACGCGAGTGATTCTGTTCAAGCCAAATCTCTAACACTATTTAGGACGTGAGCATGAGAAATGATCCAAGAACATTTTGAACGCCACTAGTATATTCTGCATATAAAATTTAACCATATGAGGAGAGAATAATGAAAAACCCTAATTAGTTTAGTGTTTCATGTGGTGGATTCCCACCAATAAAAACCTGGTGAGATTCCCGGCGAGAGATGGCAAAAAAGTTCTCGCTCGTAGAGAGCTCCTCGCGATGTTTGACGGAGTTCTCAGACTGATGCATGCTTACACACAGTTACATCAGCACATTCCATCACATACATAGGCAATCACCTCGTCTCTCCCATTCTTTCCACTTCACACCACGACAGAATAGTCTGCCATCTCGAAAATTTTGGAGAAGTTTCCCTACCACTACTCCTTTATGGGGAACAGATAGTTCTCTTTAGGAAAATGAAAGGTTTGCAACTTTCTGATTGGATTAAAACACAGCACCAATACAATATATGCGGTAATACTTGAGGTTATGGGCGCACACACAATTTGGGGCTACAATTTAGGCCTTATGACATCAGACGGTAGCTTCGGATGTGGACATTCATGGCGTTTCATTTGTTTTGTTATTTGTTTTTGGTTCTTTATTCGTTAGTATTTAGTAAATGCCTGTACTTCTACTCAATTATATTATTTAGCAATGCATTATTTTTTTGGTATGTTTAGTACTGTATTATTTCATTTAAGTTTTGTTTACAATTTCGTTTAAATACAAAAGTCACTTTAGGCATTCCAGTCAGCATATATGGTTTCGGTTTGGCGCGAAAAGTACATATTTTTAAGATACTATACCTAGAAGGGGATAAAATTGACATTTAAATACGTGAGCCTTGGTTTCTCTTTATGTTAAAATAAACCATTATTTTAACACACTGGCAACCCTCAATTCGACTTTATTTCAAACATTAGCAACCCTGGAGCCAATCAGTTAGAAGAGCGCGATTCCTGTGCATTCGGTTTGTTTGACTTTAATACGCCTTCAGCTAATTACTCGGACAATTTAATAGACTTCTGTATAGATCATGGCCTCATTTTAAATGCGAAAATTTGCCCCAGGTGTGGAAAAGAAGCGCGGTTCGATTATAATAGTGAAATGATGAGATGGCTTAGCTTTTGGCGTGAAGTGATTATTTATCAGGTAATTTAAGACGAGATGGTGCAGCCGAAATTTAGCATTCACCTTTTGCATTCAAATCAGATGTTAGCCTTTCAAATTAAGAATATTACGAGTTTTTTCAAGTTGTGGGGTGTGGGGGGGAGCCCCCCTCATACAATATATTGGGAAGTATGGTAGGCGAAGTTCCCCATTTCAAAAGTAACTAATTTTTTTTTAATTTTGGCCGGAAATAGCCTAGAGTAGGAGGTGCTATTGTCTTTATTCTTTCGATAAACGTGTGTAGCCCAGAAATAACACCCCCTAGCGTGCGACAATAAACTCAAGTATTACCATTTATACACCTAGTTGCCCAACGAGGATTGGCGCATGGTGCATTCAGTCTTGCCAGAGAATGTCACTCAGATTATTATGTGGATTTCATTATCCAATTTGGATAACTTCCTACCATATTTAAATGGACGGGTAATGCAAATAACTATTAAAACTGCCTCATTGTCCTCTCGAGGTGTTTGTAAAAGTCATACAGATATATCTATAATTTTGGAAAGCTCCTTTTGTGAGACAGCTGTAGTTTATTGCTCTTTTTACGGGCTTGAAACAAGTAACGGCGTTAACCCGATTGACTGATTGGGCCTGGTGGAGAGGGCCCTTCTTCCGTGCCATGGCTAAGGGGGAATTTTTTTGCTTGATTATCCTACGGCCCCTCCCTAGGTGCTGATGAGAGATGAACGATCGACAAAAGTTGGCCGTACTTTCGAAGAGCATAAAATTTTTTCTTTAATTTCTTTAATCTGACAACTTAGTTATTGTCTCTGATTTTTAAGTCTCAAACTACAAAGAATTCACATTTTACATTTCTCAACTATATTTGACCTCGAACTTAAACAAAGCTCAAATACGAGTAACTTCATATAACTAATTTGTCGTTAAAATAATAATTCGCCTACCATTTTGTTCCTAAATTTAATCTACTGAAACAAGGTACGAGTAACTTAAACACTGCGAACACAGGAAGGGAAATGGGGCTGGGAATTAACTTCTACATTGCTAAGTAGATCTTCATCATATACGTTCGGCGTCTAAACAAAAATTTTTTTTTTAAATCAACGACAAATTCAATTTCATTTAAACTACTTTTTACTAACGAGATAACGATTCGAGTTGAAAATTGCTTGCGACATTATTCTGAGAAAATACCTTTTTTTTTAAAACTGCAAACACTTTGATCGTCGGTCTTATTACGTGAGCTATGTTCCTCAACTCGGGGCTGTAGAATCATCATAATTAATTACTAGGATAAAATTATAACCAATGTAATAGAATACCAAAAATATACTATGCTTCGAGCTACGTTTAATGCAGAACGTTACTAGCCTTACATTTTAAAACCATTCCTACATCACTATAAAAAGTGTAAAAGTGAAGAAGTCAGGTTTCAGCAGATTGGATCAACTCCACAAACCAGCTTCTTAATCGCTACATCTGATCTTGCGTAAAATCTTGCTCCTTTGCTTTATTCGCCTGAGTCCTGGGGAATTTTATCTTTAGCTTTAGTTTAAGAAAATATCTGGGTTAAAATTCCACAACTCGTCAATGACAAGCGGGCAATGGTAGCCACCTATATTTACCGACCATTTGAAAGGGTGTGTCGAAATGTCTTCAAACTTGCGCGGAAATTTATTTATAGCCTTAAAAAAACTGCAATGTGACACTTACGAGTATGTCTTTACGACACTGTAATTCTTTTAAGGTTACTAAGGTTTTTACATTGTGGTTTCTTTTCTCGGTGTCATAAAAATTTGATTCATTAGTACAATAATTTAGATCTTAAGGTTAAAACAATATTAATCCAGAACTTCTATGTAAGCTTTCCTCCCACAATTATAAATCTGCTTTGTAATTCCATGCTGCCTCAGGAGTACCAGCTCTCCTATGAAAGCTTATTCTTATACCTGCTCTAAAATTGCACCATGATTTTTAATTTCTCTTTCTTCTGCAGATAATTGACCATTAATCCACTTTAAATTTTTTTCATTCTGTCCAGGGCTCAGACTGGCTTGTTATAATCTGTGATCATTGAGTATAATCTTATAGATTAGAGACAAATGATACTATGTCAATATCAAAACGATGGCGACTTAAATATTTGCCATTAATTCTGTTTCCATTTTGGTTTATATCAGACTCTATAGCTCACTATAGATAGCAAAAAAATCCTTAAAAGGTCAAAGCGATAGGTAGTTTGTCTCACTGTTTCCATAACTGCAAACCCATAATTAGGAATTATTGCTCTAAGGCGAATAATCACATACACAAGATAGCTGGCAGAAAAGCAGGAAAGGAAAAGTGACTCCAACAAGCTCTTGGATACGTAACTGCTTTCTAATGGTTGAGGATCCTGGATACAAACGGTTTTTAGCATCAGTCAAATGACGCTAAATTCCACTAACTTGAAAAAGTAAAATGGACTGAATGTATCATTATTGATCTCGGGAGATTGTAGCCGTTTACGTGAGGATGGGCTCTTATCAGTGTCAGACAATCCTCAGTAATGTGTTTGAACAGATAATATTCTTCTAAGGTTTTCACTTGGATTTATGAGTCTTTGAGGTTAGTTCACACTAATAACTGATGGGTAATTGAATGAGATTTGGTTTTTCCATCTAGTTTTATTGATCGCTTCCGTTCCCAATTATGTTCAGCAGTTCTCCGCTTCCGTAAACCGATTAAATAATTCAAAGGTTTTTGGAAAAAACAAAGAATTTATTTGAATGTGTTTCTGTGCAGGTGTGTATGTATTTTATAGTCCTTTTCACATTTATGTAAAATGCATCCTTCATTTTCCAGTTCCTCTTTATATAGTGAAGCAGGTGCTGATATTTGAATATTTTGCCGTACGGATCTTTTAAGCGTAAGGTCATTTGGAATACTTACTTAGATGATGAGCGAAGTTTTGCTGAACTCTTCCTCAAGCACGTCTACAATAGTGTTCCTCCCTACACATCGTGGCAGATCAAATTTCATAACAGAACTCAAAGTAATAAACAAACTATTATAAAAACGTAATTAACTTAAAATAAACATATCCAGCTAAGACATCTTACACGAATACTGACTTCAGCATTTCAAAATTATTATAGCTGACTGAATCTGAAGATACCAGAGGTAAGCAAAATGGGGAATCAGTAAGGAATTTCCAAGTGGATAATGTTGAAGGCGAAAAATTAAGTACAAATTGCAACAAAGGTTGCATAACCTCTTCCAAAAGAGAATACAAATAAGAGTAAAAGATGAAATAAAATGGAACAAAAATTTAGATTATTTTACTTATATATGGTTCAAAGACAAAGCTTTTATTAGAGTGACACTAATTCTGAGATCAATCAATACAGATAACAATCATAGACTAGTTAGTAGCACGCCAAAAACTAATTTAAAACAAGGGGAAGCTAAACTAGTTTCAAATAAATCAAAAACATAGAAACTTGACCCCTTCCTTTAATTTTAAAGATTTGCCTTCTTACACAAATTGGATTGACTCAAACATTTAGAGAAACTAACATACTCAACCTAACAGGCTTATTAAAAGACGTTTAGGAAAACAATTCGCGCGAATCGTTCCAATCAATCATAAGAAACAAATCAATCAAACTAATGAAAAGATACCCAATAAATGTCAGAAAAAGGGACATCACTGAAAATTCAAAAATACAAAATTATAAACAATAAAAAATTAAAAACCAGCAAAACATTGAAAGGGTTAATTATATGATTAAAATCAACGCCGGAATAAATGCGGAAAAGTACCACCAATTAAGAAGTGCCCAATATTGAAGCCACTTAAGAAACTGAAAAAGGCCGAGTTCCGAAGAAGCTGAAACGCTCAACCGAGTTAAAGCAGTTGAAGACCCTATTAGAAACCGATTTCCTTATTGGTGCAACATATTAAAGGAGAAAAGAATATTTCAGTGTTATACACTAATACTCTAGCTGTTTTTTTGTTCAAAAGATGAGTTTCAAAGCACTAGCGGCCCTTCACATTTTTGTAATCAGAAGACATAATACAAATATGTATAATAAACTATAAAAAAATAACGCAAATACTCAAGGACTGTAATCAGATCTTAAGTAAAGGCTGCTTTCTCAGTTAACTAACCAAATGCTCATATGCAAACTGCTTAATAATTATTTCAGCGAAATAAAGAATGAGGAATTTATATCTACAGGCATGACCTAAAGTTTGGAGAGTACTATATTTTATCATATGTTAAAATTAATAAAGGTTTGTGTCAAATTTGAAGGGGAACTATATAAACAAATGAGAGCGCGTAGTCAATATTTAATATGTTGTCTACTGTTTTTCAGGACTTCCTCATTTCGTTTGAGATGCTTAAAATCAAATTGGTGACGATAACTATCTTGACTGATATGGCTCCTTTTTTGTTCAATAACCAAAAAATTATCTTTTCACCCTCGGATGGATTCTGTTGCTTAACTGCCAGGTTGATTATCGCCCACAAATTCTCTATTTTGTTTCAATATGGCGAATTTCAGTGCCAATGTGCCAAAAGTTCGATGTTATTTTAAGCCAATAAATACTATTACAACGTGCGCATCCATGCAGGAAAATACAAACGTCCTAAAAGTTTGAATAAAGTTGCTAAAGAAGAAACTTTTGGAACCATTTTGAGTTCAAGGTAGTGTTCTTGGGGGAAATTATAAGTGCTGCAGTTACTTGAAATGAAAAAAACAGCACTGGATTGGGAGATTGTTCTGATACTGCAAGGCTGCCACGACATAGGATAAAATGGTATTTGATTCACTCAACATCTATGTCAGCAAAGAGACACACAGAAACAAAGAGGTTAGCATGAATACATTGATTTAGTCTTTTTCATATACATAAAAGTAAGCTTCTCATTTAAAGACTAAATACCTCCTACACAAAATCAAGTGAGAGAGAGTCAGATAAGGGATCACAACACCGCTTGTGGAAATTTTCATTAAAATAGAGCGAATTAGACTTGATGGGGGATATCAACTTTTCTTCTTTGAAGATACTATATCATTCTTGTGAAGTACAAAACTATATTTTTTAATGAAAAGAGTGAAAATTATCTTTCTTAAACACATTAGTGTTGTATAATATACATGAATTAGATTTAATTATCAATTATTAGAGCAGGAGCAAATTAACATTGAATTGATAATCTTGTATCCCAATGACAACAGTGAAAATGAAACCAGCAAATGTAAAGCAAAATAATAGGCGTCTATTGCAAAGCTTACCCATGTGTTCAGCAGCGCCATGACTCAGCACTTTAAAAATGAATATTTAACTAATGCATTTCAGCATTTCTAAATTAGGGGGAAAAAATGTGAACACTGAAACACATAGTTGGTAAAGTTTGATTCAAAGGAACCTAAAAACAAACATGTTAACATTAAACGATCAAAAACAAGAAACAGAAATGCCAATATTAAAACACCTCAAAGGGTAAAGAATTAAAAGATAAGTATTTCGGTAAGTAAAATGGGAACGATACATTTCCATATGAATAACAGATGAGGAAGGAAATTGGCACATTTATGCATTATATTACCACGTAAAAGACATTGAGATAGAAGAAGATAAAATTCACTAATTGACCGGAAGAATGTATTGCAGTCGTAGGCAGAAAGAAAATAAGAGGAATCGACTATTACACCGTCAAAGAAGCTGATAAATGGCAAGAAAATCTCGCAATAGATAGTCCAAACCAAAATAATGCAATTAGGAAGGCAAAGGTTAAAAGCGGATTAACAATGGACAGACAAATCCAGCGAATCGGCTATCGTAGAAAGTGATATTAGTTTCTTAATTACGAAACAGTTCAGAGTAAAACCATGCGTCAAAACTATTAAAAAATCTTACAAGATGCAGAGATACATTGACATCAATTGGAGTTACCTTGAAATATATTATTCCTCTCTAGCTTAAGCCATTGCCTTCGTAAACTAAACTCGAGGAGACAGTCCAAATTTAGTCTCTCTAAGAGTCTCTCGCCTCTTAGAAAGGATGCATAGTAGAGCAAATGAACGTAATTCTCTACCTTAGGAATACACCATACGAAGAAAGTCTTAGATTCTTAAACCTAGTAATTATCACTCGCATGTCTGTAATTACATGTTTGATTGATTGTTGCTTAAATATACTAAAATATTTTAAAAATAGACTAATGTTCAAAATAGGTGATAGAGCAAACACACGTCAAAGTGTATTTGAACCGGTAAATAAACGTTTAAACAACGCCATAACACAAAATTACTTATGTTTGAATATCACAGAAATTGGGAATAGTGCGCCTTGCCGACTCAGAAATACATCAGTAAAAATTTTTAAAAATGAAGTATTTTTCAAATGTTAATATTACCTAGGAAGACGTAAGGATCTGAACTTCTACTTAAGGACCAAGGAGGCTAGAGAGGAAAATTAAATAAAACTGTTATGGCAGCGATTATTACTAACATCACCAAATCATTTAGAATCAGATTGTATTTCATGTCTTTAAAAACTGTTCAGAAAGTCTCTGAAGAATGGCCAGACTCTATATTTATATATACGTAAGTACTTTGGGGCTTGGGGCCAAAGTTGGTTGAAGACCGTTAGTGAAAGGGGAAATTGTTATGAGTCCAGTGGGGATGGTTTCTTATTAACTTTGCAGGGTCCTTTTAAACAAATATTTGAGAGTACAAGTTGGCCAAAGATGAAGAGGTAGCTGGTACGGGCTGAGATTGCAAAGGAAAGACAATGACGAAAATATAACTTTACTAACAACAAAATGATATATATATATTTACATAAAAATTGAATTTAAAGGGAATGGTCGCGCAGAGGGGGTTAAAGGGTTAAAGGTCCACACGCGATCAAGTAGGTTAATTAATAAATTAAAGAGGTCAGATTCAGTTTGGTAAATTAAAGCATGATTTTAAACTGGGGCGTTCACACAAATAATGGAGTAATTGGGTAGGCCAGATTCAAGATCAATCTGCATGTGGCCACGGTTACGATTACCTTACGGCCTCATTGCTGAAAAGGGACCAGTTGCGGTACGGTGAACGCAAGGGAAGAAGTAGGTTACCTCTGACTTCAGACGAGGGAGCACTTGTCGCCTTTGGAGTTTGGAATCCTTGTCAGTCCTTGCCGATTGGCTATGGCAGAGTTCACAGATGTCGAAGCTTGCCGATTGACTAAGGAAGAGTTCACAGATCGATGTAGCGTCCTTTTTAGCTCGTTCGTCGGAATAAATGGAAGTCTAAGGTGTTGCTCTCTAAACTCAGTCGAAGTGTTATATAGGCGCCTGGTGAGGTGGCTCCCAGAACGCGCGCGCATTTGGGGAAAAGTCGGTGACTCCTCCGGGGAAAGGGGGAATCGTGATAACATTCGTTGGAATGTCCAAAGGATTTCAATCTTCGAGCAAAAAGCCAGAATTCTAGCGGAGAGGAGGCCGTATGGGGAGGTGGGGTCGATGACATCGGTCCCTAGGCAAATACAGCTAAGGCGTGTGATAGCGGCGTCGGCTGCCTCCTTGCCCAGGTTCAGCCATGCTTCCCCATTCTATGCGGTGATCTTAGAATACACGTGGGTACAGAAGGGCGCGTGGACGCCATTTGACCTCATTTTGCTACAGAGAGAAAACCTAATTGTATGGGCACTTCAAAAAGAGAAAAAAAATTACCCAGACGTTGATTTAAAATAAACATTGCTAAACACTTCAAACAATCCTACAAGTTTAAAGAATACATTAATAATAGAAATCTACTGGAATAAAAACTTGCCTCAATCCAAAATAGGAAAGGTCTGATTTCTGAAGACGAAACAGATGTCACTAAATAATTAAACTAACAAATTAAACAAAATAAAAATCATACTTACTAACAAAATACTATCCATAGAGAGTTGAAGTAGATTTTTGCGCTGTATACCAGTAGACAATATTGATTTATGGATTCGAGTCCTGAATAATAGACAAAGAGATGTGAATTAGAATAGAAGCAATATAAATTTTTGCTGTGAAAGAACGTTGAGTGTCAAAAGTGGAAAGAAAGACTAGTCAAATAGTCTTTGAAATGATGGGAACAAGAAGGTAGCAATGAGAAGAATCCAAAATAAACCACTTTCGTTCATTGGTCAAAGACAGTGACAAAGAGAAAAATAATTTTGACAGGATGATGGAAGAGTGCAGTGTTATATCAGCGGGAACATTATTACAGCTCTCGTGATACAGAAACGAATGACATTCCATTAGTGCCAACGTCCTTTGAGGCTTGGCAGATATGTAAGTTATGTGGTCTCGAAAGCATTTACAAATTAAAGACTTGTAGATGGACGATACTTTGGTTTTCAGCGAAACTTCTTAGAGCATCTATTCATTACTATGGTTAAGTAATTGATACTTATAGATAAAATGAAGTTTGCTAAACCGCTTGATCGTGCCTTTATTACTCCACGTCACTATACACTCTTAAAAGCAGATATTTTACCTGTAACAAGAAACATCAGACAAATAATAAACGACGGAACCGTTTCTCATTATTTTAAACAAACAACTAAACATGTTCAGTTAGAATTTTAAGAAAGCTCCAGTCAATTTCCGCTTACCAGGATAAGGCCATTTGTTTGAAAATTACTCGAGTCATGCGTAATCGGATAAATGTTAAATACTTACAAGGTAAGAACGTAATTAATGACAGTAAACACGGTTTTTTACAACCGTTGATTTATAGCGAACATGAATGAGTTTTTCCACAGTATAATAGGCCCCTTACGATATCTATATAGCCGTCGACATAGTCTATCTCAATTTTCTGAAAGTTTTTAGCTATGATCTATATTAGACTCTTACTAAAACTAACAGCTTATAGGATTAGAGAAAAGCATTAGAAATGGAATCAATCATATATACAGAAAGAACGCGGAAAGTAGTTTTTGAAGTCAAGCATTCCGAATGTTTCTTTGGTAAGTGTTCGTTTTGCATCAGGTAATTTATATTATATTTATTAATTTTGACAAAGAACGGTGTGTAGATTAGATATGAAAAAAATGTAACATGATTTTGATATGCCAACTGGCCAATCACGAAATACATGTTATACCAATTGGTCGTCATAACCCTAGAACAAGTCTGGCTAGGGGGAGAGTAAAACTGGATCTTTCTCTATTATAGTTGAATTTAGAAATGATTACTTCTGTAGGTATTTAATGCTTTGAAAAGGGGTTCGAATTAGCGAAGTAAACAAATTGAAACCTTAGACGATTCCGCAGGACTTTGCTTATAAATCTAAATATTTCGCTCCACTGATTTAAAAAGAAAATTGGTTCGCCTAAAAATAGGTTACGCTGTGCCACGTCTGTCATTTTTTATTTGAAAAAAGATTTTAAAAAAGATATAACTTTATAAATATTAAGAAAAATCTTAAGAAAAATGCCTTGCGAAGAAATACAACAGAAGATTAAGTCTTTTATCGGTCGGAAACCTACTTTTGGTTTCCAACGCATTATAGTATAAAAAATTATCAAGGTTTATGTAGAACTCATTAAGAAGATAAGAGTCTACTATGTAGAAAGATATTTAACTAATCATATGAATTTAACGGATGAGAACAAAATATAACCCCCTTACATGGGTCTCACTAAGGAAAGGCTCCTGTCTATTAGCGGTGAAGGGTGGTCCGCCCGTACTTTGATGAAGGTGACGAAGTGGGGTTTTATCATGTTCCATATATATATATATATATATATATATATATATATATATATATATATATGGTCTTTATCTCCTCTTACTGTCAACTTTCAATTCTTTAACTTTTGGTGGGGGAAGGGGCATCAAACCTTTTTTCTCTCCATTTGGGCAGAGTTTTAAGGAAAATCTAATTTATATTTTATTTTTGTTGCTTTGTTCTTTGAGGAACGATAGTTAAAGTCATTTTCATAATCCTTCATCTTCCTTGCACAAGGGGAACGCTGTCACCGGTTGCAATTTACCCCTCGTTTGATGGTTGTGTTGATTTGTTATAAAGATATCGCAATGGAACTATATCTTTTCTCCAAGAGTACATATTGGTCACAACTGAGTCTAGATATGTAGTAGGTTTGGTTCTTTTGGTGTTCTCTGGTGAAGAGTCATGAGGGATACCATTCATTTAATTTTGTTGCACTGGTATCGAAATCTTCCCAATCCAAACTTCAGGCTACCTTCTTTTTGGTTGACTCGACTTCCAAGAAGGGTTCCTGTGCTAAGCGCTCTATACCAGTCCAGTCTACTTACTCTCACCGTTGGATCCATTTTCCAGCCACGTAAAGCTGAGTTTGACTCTAATATATTCCTAGTACTGAAATCAGTTTCTGACATTCATGTTTTCTAAAGTTGACTTTTTTCTTTGTTCGATGCTTAAAATCTTGTTGTAAGAAGTCCTTTATAGAAGCGATATAACGGAGACATGTGGAATATCTCATCGTTTGCAGATGTTCTAGTTTCTGTTACGTCATATGCAATATGCAAAGCTGACCTGAAAAATTATTGATCTGTTCGCAATTCCAATAAGGTTGACGAGTTAACGTGTTACTAATGTTGTTAGGATGACTAAGACTTCTGGCTCAGCTCTTTTGACCACTTATATGAATATGCTAACATTTGAAATAACTTCTATGGTAGAGTGTTATGAGGGATACCATGCATTTAATTTTGTTGCACTGGTATCGAAATCTTCCCAATCCAATCTTCAGGCTACCTTCTTTTTGGTTGACTCGACTTCCAAGAAGGGTTCATGTGCTAAGCGCTCTATACCAGTCCAGTCTACTTATTCTCATCGTTGGATCCATTTACTCGCGACTTAGAGCTGAGTTTGACTATAATATATTCATAGAACTGAAATAAATTTCTGGAAAATTCGACACCCATGTTATCAATTATTTACAAATGCCCAGAAGTTATTTTAATTGACACCAATTCGTACATGTAAGTCGCACATGTAGACACACTTACCAGACACAGCTTGTAGCAATGCCTTACGCTGGGAAAATTGTGGTGGCATTTATATAGAATATGAGAGTTATTCTTCATTGTACTTGCTCGAAAAGGAAATTCTTTTGTTGCGGGATTCTCAGAGTCTCGGGTTCGAAATCAGCTTTTCCAATCCGGGTATGTATATTTAGATATTCACCGAGGCGCTGTAACTTATAATCCATCTCATCTAAGGTATCATCTAACCCTGGAAGCCATACTTTGCATCTCGTGATCTTGCTCATTGCTAATCGGAGCAGTATGGCCTAGGGATTTTGCATTAATATTGATTAGATGCCAGTCGCACTTTGAACACTTTGAGAACAATCGACGTTAGATAACTTTTGATCCCTCTCAACAACTCATGTTGAAAGTCAGAGGGAGACGCTGAGTGATATCTAAGCTTACCTCAGAGGCATATCTAATGCATGAAATTTGTCTCTGATAGTACTCGTGTTACAGTTCATAGAACAGGGGATAAAAAGTCAGGAAGAGAGTAATGTGTATTTAAAAGATGGATGCGAAAATACTAGAGAACGATTATTATAAATGCAGCTATAACCAGAAAAAACAAAAATGACAAAATATTACTAGCTATTAGGCAGATATTTGTCGAATGACTTGAGTAGAGCTTTAACTGCAAGACTTCATCAATTTGTTGCATTATAGCGCTTGATTTTATTCAATTTTTGCTCTAATCTTTGCCAGGGATCTTCAATTTATGTTAGTTTTGTTTTATGTGAGAAGAAAATGTCATCTATTTATTGCATTGATATATTTTTTATTTTATGGTGTTTAAATATTTGAAAATTGGTGCCAACAAAAAGCCGTTTCTTTTTTATGACCACATATATTATTTTAACTTACATAACCACAAAAGATATATGTCATTGTAGAATAAGAAGAGTAATTTGTGCACGACTCAAGATATTTAGAAGAGGCCAGCATGAGACATTTTGCGTAATTTGCTTATTTTATGTCCTTTGTATTTTACTATAATCGCAACACATTTTTACCAATAGCAGGTGTCATGCGTTTGTATCTTGTGACTGCGGATCGTGATAATTCTTTCGTAACCTAAGAGAATCTCCCTATATCATTTGGTTTATCTGTAGATAAAAGAGAACTAGTAGTTGTGGATATGCGAGTAAAATTAGGTTAAATTCTATGGAAGATCGGTACATACGTAGAGAAACGTAGGGAAAATATGACTAAATTAATAGAAAGTTTGATGCTGATTGCAAACATAGCTTCTCATTGTATGCGTTTGTATATAAGAGCATACTATCTTTTCTTCCATAATATTTAGTTCTGTAGTTTTTATCTCCCACGTGGCTTATCTTAAGACTGGACTCGAGGGTCTTTGCGAAGCTTCATTTCTGTTGTTGTTCTTTTGCTGCTCCTTTTTCTGTCTCTATTTCCTGGGCCTGCCTGCATAAAGTATAGTAGAATGTAAAATTGAGAAATAGAAGTATTTTTATTTTGTAAGTTAAAGCTGTCGATTTTCATTCAGTGATCGTAAGATTGAAACTCATTTATAGCTCGGGAAGTTATTCTTAAAAAAGTATTCAAAGCCCTATACCTCCGCCCACTGAAGAGATAGATGTCATTACATTTAGCTTATTACCACGTCCAGTCTATATCTACTAGTGGTTTTATAGCAAAGAGCAGCACCTGGAGAAACAAGGAGCTTAAATTTTTAAAAATATAACATTTTTGAGGAATGTATGAAAACAGTCATAAGATTTCCCAAATATATATTTTGATCTTTTTTCATTAACAGTATTTTAAATTTTAACCCAGATTTTCATAAATCAGGATGAATTAAGTGTAGGGAACTCTTTACATTGTCACTCAAATATCCCTCCCAGCCAACCTACTTAGTTACTTTAGATTTACATAACAACAGGTATTGAAAGTGAACAACCCAATTAATATGATTTGAGACTATAACAAAACTTAAAACATGTTCCTTAAGGATTCCAAATTTAATGAGTTTTTGGAAGCTTAGTTTTTGCTGCTGAGATTCCGGTAATGGTTATTGAATAAATTCCAGTTTAAGCCGGCGGCTATCGGAAAAAATGAGACTATTTGTTTTTGCATCTGTTATTTATCTGATAGAAGTCTAATTTAGTTGTTCATAATCCACAAGCGGATTTGATTTCCTAATTCAAGGTTCTTTTTTCTCTAAATGCCCTTTTTATCTATAAGCGAATACAGTGTCTCCACTCTCTTAGCTTTGTTATATTAGCTTTGTTTTTCGGTGAGGTTAGAAATCAGTAACTTGCATCTTCGCACCGCATCTGGCACCCACCCCTAGGGAACGCTGTTAGATTGGTCTATGGAATACAGTCACTTTCTTGGCTCAGATCAATAGAGTCCTCAAGGCGACACTGATGCCGTGTGAATGTGGCTAGTCATTGCTATACCTCGATTAGACCAACGAGTGCGTACAATGCAGTTTTCCATTCTATAGCTTTGTTTAATTTTGATCTTATTTTCTCATTACTACTGTTGTTTATACACCTTTTTCATCACGTCTGCATGATCCTTCTTTGTAATTTATTAAACTACCTTATGTGGGTTTATCTTATAAGATTGGAGTGAATGGTCTTATTGTATGAACTTAATTAAGAAAATAGAATAATATACACACTTTTTGTATAATCAATGAAGTAGAGTAAGCTTTCCTGTTGTAGATTTTTTCATCTCTATTCTTATTCTTTTTTATTGCCTACCTTTCTATTTAGCAACTTTATTTCTCCTCTAAATGCCTACTATTTCTTGGGTAGGTCGAAATTCTATCGTTGGTTATATGATTTATCTAAATAAAAATCATAAGAATTCGATTGGAGATATCGACTTAATGTAGATGAATCCCTGTTTTACAGTAACCATTCTCGTCCATCTCTGTTGATGGCAAAACAATTTTTTTGTTATTTAACCACGCACTTTTTGCGAAGTCAAACCTCTGTAATTATTTTACATTCTACATTGGTTTAGTTAATACGAGTAAGAGGGTTCTGATATGCAAACTATTTACGTCTTTTTCCACGTGATAATAGGTTGGAGCTTTGACGAAAATTATGGATTCAACCGCCTTAAGTAAACATGCCAGCACTATTTGCTTGAAACTAAACTCTTTACCATTTTCAGTTGGAAAAATGTTTATAAACCCTTATCTCAGTAATAATCTTGATGAATCTATATAATGTGCTTCCATAATGATAGCCATGAAAACATATTATTTCGGTCGCACTTAACTATATCTAAGAGAGTTTCCCAAAGTAATCAAAAGTGCCTCGTGCATTAGTACGAATAATGTATTTTAGTATCGTGCCCTTCAAGACACAAACTATCAAGGGTACTTGTTTTTAATTAAGAAAATGGTGGAGAAATAACTGGGTGTTCAGTGCTTTAAGCTACGATTAGAAGCAGTAAGCGTGTATAATAACAGGTAGATCACTTTGCATCTTTGCTGTGAAGAAATTCAAAGGGCAAATATGTGTGTATGGAATATGTTGAGTAAAGAAACCACATAAGAGTGGGTAGGTTTAGAACTTTTTGAGTAGGAAAACGCAACATGAGATTGGGCATGGGTGGGTAGTGAATTTAGTCCATGTTGCTGAGGGGCTGGATGAAAGAAGTGCGCCAGCAGAGAAGAATAATGGAATAAAGTTTTCAACAAGTTGGCTGGTATGAAGATGAAAACATGGTGTTCAGTGTGAAAGGAGTTACAGTAGTCACGCGAAAGGCAAAGATGGTGAGGATAACGATCTATAAAGTATTATCATAAAAGATGATTATATATTGCTAATATTCCGACTGAATCAAAAAGAAAAGATGTATGCTCTACCGACATTAATTACGAAGGATCCATGACTCTAAATGGTAACCGCAAGAATTTTAGCAGAAAAGGAGTTACATTTCTACAGTAAACCTCGTCAGTATTAGTGACTATCAAAATAATCAAAACTTTTTCAAAATTAACTTCCAGAAGGTTTTCCGAGAGCCATGGAACAATGATATCTTAGGAGGATGGAAGAATTTAAAAGAATTTCCCTAAAGGAAACTTGAGAGAGGGAGAGATAGACTCGACTGCTGTCGGCTTAGAAATTAAGTGATAAACTGGGTTAGCAAATGAGAAGGATAAGGCTATGAAGCCAAATACGAAAAAATAGCCCATGTAGAACGAACACTTGACCCCCAAATATCAATTACATCGTTGCCTGCATAAATTGATCACTAAAAATGAACACTTTTTGAAACATTATATGGAACGAGTGCAGCCAGTTAAGGGCGTTTACAGAAACTCCTAGGAATTCATGAAGGCAATAATGAACATTGTAATTGACTGACACTATCAAAGGTGGTCGAGAGAGCAAGAAATTGTAAAAGGGAAAGATCATTTGCATCATGTGGTAGAAGAAAGCTGTCATTTATATTTCGGTGAAATGATAGAGTGCTGTGCCCAACCAAGAAGCCAGACTGAAAGATCTCATTGATGCTCGAGGAGGAAATGTGATCAAGAAACTTGGCTGGTACTAGTTTTTCTAAGACTATTTATATATCAAAACAGAGTATGGGAGATGGTGGGCGTATATCAGGCCATTTGGCTAGTGACAGAAATAAGTTCGATTTCGAAGAACAGTAGCGTATTTTTATCGGATGAGACCACAGTAAATGAGAAGCTGGTGTTAAATATTCAAGGATCTAATGGACGAGAACAGGAAAGCACTGACGATAGGGACGTTTAGGGATCTATTTAATACAAGAACATAATTTTTGTAATGAAAAATAGATTAGTTACTTTATCAGAAAACAAAGGAAGCAGAAGACCTTAAATGGATGTGTAGGAGGAAAGTAAAATGTGGTGAGGTTCAGGAAGACCCAAGAATGAGAGCATAGGAAGTTAATGAAGCAATTTGTAAGATTGATAGCCTAGGACTATAATTAGCAAAGGCAGAGAGCCAATAATGTCAACCAGGAATGGCAGTGGATAAACAAAGGTTGAGTATGAGGGGAATAGAGCAATAAAAACTCGATTAGAAAGTGGTTATAAAATGTCATTGAAGGAGGGAGCAGTTATGATAAGGATATTGTCTATGAATTGGGAAGAAAGAGACAACAAGATCACTTATATTTCCATGTATATACAACATTGGCCAAAAGTATAAAGAACCATATGGTAAATGAATTCAGTATATCATATATATATATATATAAATATATATATATATATATATATATATATATATATATATATATATATATATATATATATATATATATATATATATATATATATATATATATATATATATATATATATATATATATATATATAAATATATATATATATATATATATAAATATATATATATATATATATATATATATATAAATATATATATATATATATATATATATATATAAATATATTTATATATTTATATATATATATATATATATATATATATATATATATATATATATATATATATATATATATATATATATATATATATATATATATATATATATATATATATATGGAGAGAGAGAGATATTAGGGTTGTCCAAAATACGGAGGTAAAATTTAAAAGTGCACTGATCCTTTCTCCACATCCCGGCTTTTTTTCGTGTTGTATTCGTCTCCTTGTGTGCGAAATTTCATCGCAATACAATGATATTTGGAGGTTATCCACATATAATCTTCTCTTTTTTCTTCCTATTTTCATGTTAGAGCCCCGAGTGTTGGCTTCTCGGAAAGCCTGTTGATTCCCTGTCGTGGAAAAGAAGAGCGTCTCGGAATGCCTGAACTTGGCATGTGGTAAGGTCCTCACCGTATGGGAGAGAGCCTGGATCCCGACAGAGCGAGTGGATGCCTGTATCAGGAAATTACTAGGAATCAACGACGAATACCAAACACTCAAGAAACAGGGGACTCGTGGGCGAGAGTCGGACCGTGCCAAGGAGAAGATATTCCTCGATGACTATAATCCTATATTTTTAAAACGTGATTTTTTTTAATATTTTTGAAAAACTTCGACAAGTAAACTGGTATGAATTTCCAATGAATTCTTTATCCCCCTCCTTCTAACCTCCTTCTTATTACCCGCTTTCCCTTCACCCCTCTTTCTCCCTCTTCCCCCTCTCTCTCTGCCCCATCTCCCCATCTCCTCGCCATCCCTCTTCCCCCCCTCATCTATCTCTCCCAACTCTATATCCCCTCACCCTGCCCCCTCTCCCACACGCTCCTCTCCTTATCATATTCTCTCTATCTCTTTCATCTGACTATTTTTCTCTTTCCGCAACTTTTCACCTATAACTTCTATCTCCCTCTCTCTCCCACCGAGCAGTGGTATTTAGAGGTGCTCAAAATCTTTAAGGGGAAGCTGCAGAACCTGTTCCCATCTATCGGAGAAATTCTGGTTCGAGCAAGATGGAGCAAGCTCTCACACCTCAAACCTGTCCTGATATTTGCTGAAAGAGAAGTTGGTGGCCGTGTGATTACTTTCAAGACCGATTTTGAGTCGGCACATCACAGCCCCCCAAATTTCTTTTTCTAAGGCTACCTTAAAGACAGAGTGTACGCTGGGTAACCCAGGGTCATCACGGACCTCAATGAAGCTATCAAACAGGAGATCAGAGCCATTAGTCGATCGGTTGTAAGTCCGTCATGGACAACTTTGTTCTGCTCCTCAAGAAATGCACACAGCTGAATGGAGGTCATCTCGAACACGTCATCTAGACTAAAGAAGAAAAGTCCAAAAGAGTCTCATGTTTTGATATGATGATTTTAAGCACAATAAACTTGTTGTAACCAAATTTTCATTCACTCCTTGCAGAAAATTAAGAAATGAGGCCTATTGAAAGTTGTGCCTGTATTTTAGGGGGTGACCCTGTATATGCCTAAGGCCAACAGCCCGAAGGTATAGTAGCGATCATAACGAAGCGCAAGCTCCCCACGTAAGGAGGCAGGGAAGTGGCGAAGACATGGTTTTTATATATATATATATATATATATATATATATATATATATATATATATATATATATATATATATATATATATATATATAAGAAATATTTTACTCAATAGAGTGTTAATTATATGTAGAAAGAAACCAAGGTTTGGAAGCATAAAGTCTATTAAAACGCGACTTGTTTCGATATCCAGTTTGTTATTATACTCGTACGAGTATATCCAGTATTTGAGTTTTTATGTTAATTTTTTTTAGTTTACGGCCGAAGATGAAATGGGAGGCAACATATCGAAACTAGTTCCGTTTTAATAAACTTTGTGCTTTTAAAGAGTGGTTTATTCTTATTGATATATATATATATATATATATATATATATATATATATATATATATATATATGTATATATATATATATATATATATATATATATATATATATATATATATATATATATATATATATATATATATATATATATAACGGGGGGCCAAAAAGTTACTTCACATTTTTTTAAATTAGTAACACAAAAACTAATTAAGTTATAAAGGTGGGTGATCTATAAAATAAAAGAGGAGATCTTGGATTTTTATTATTTAAATATAATATCCTTCAACTGTTCTCCATTATTGTTAAAACAAAGGCGGATTCTTAGCACCATATTTTCCATGACATTTTCCAAAACATCAGGAGTGATTTGGTCGATTTCTTCAATGATGTTTAGTTGCAATTCTTGAAGATTATTTGGTTTATTTACGTATCCCTTTTTTTTTAAGGTATCTCCAAAGGAAAAGATCTGGAGGGGTAAAATCAGGTGATTGTGGAGGCCAAGAAACATCACCTAAACGTGAAATTAACCGACCAGGGAAGGCTGCTCTTAGTATTGCAATGGTTAACCAGTGTTCAAGAACAGCCACAAACGTCAACTAGGAATTTCTCGAACATCATTGCAACGCATCCTAACAAAAGAATTGAAACTTCCTCAATACAAAATTCAAATAACTCAACAATTAAATATTGCAGACCATCAAAAAAGAATAAACTTTGCACGCGCATTTTTGGGACTAACAAATGATCCGACTTTTACCTCCCACCTAATCATGTCCGATAGAGCCCATTTTCACATTACTGGATACGTTAATAAACAAAATTGAAGATTCTGGTGTGCTGAAAATCCCATGATAATTCACGAGCAGCCTCTTCATGGACAGAAAGTTACGGTCTGGTGCAGAATAATCAGTTCGAGAATCATTGCCCCCTACTTCTTTGAGGATGCTAACGGAAAAAAACAGTGACAGTAACAGGGGACACTTACAGAGATATGATACAAGATTATTTATTTCCAGAAGTGGAAGATTTGGATATGCACGATGTGGAGTTTTAACAAGATGGGGCGACACAACACAAAGAGCAGCCTTTCCTGGTCGGTTAATTTCACGTTTGGGTGATGTTTCTTGGCCACCACGATCACCTGATTTTACCCCTCCAGATCTTTTCCTTTGGAGATACCTTAAAAAAAGGGATACGTAAATAAATCTAATAATCTTCAAGAATTGCAACTAAAGATCATTGAAGAAATCGACCAAATCACTCCTGATGTTTTGGAAAATGTCATGGAAAATATGGTGCAAAGAATCCGCCTTTGTTTTAACAATAATGGAGAACATTTAAAGGATATTATATTTAAATAATAAAATTCCAAGATCTTATCTTTTATTTTCTATATCACTCACTTTTTAAAACTTAATTAGTTTTTGTGTTATTAATTTTTGAAAATGTGAAGTAACTTTTGGGCTACCCGATATATATATATATATATATATATATATATATATATATATATATATATATATATATATATATATATATATTTATATATTTATATATATATATATAATATAATATTTTTTAAAATTATTTTCATACTAAATTAGACCTCCTTTTGCTCTAATTAAACTATTATTCTTTGTGGCATGGCTTTCACTAAATTTTTACAATTTTTTTTCCCCATCCACCTTGTAATCATTCCGACAGTTTTGTTTTATTTGTACTCGTAGTACTTCTTATTGCTTTTTTAAATACTCCCTACAAGTTATATATTGGATTTAACTCTAGTTCCTGTGGTGGCCATTCTATAGCGGGAGAATCCCATTTCTCCTCACCAATCTTTTGGTCGTGTTGGAATTATGGCCTGATGTATTGTCATGCTGAAATATGACTTCATTTCACAGTATTGTGGGATGAGATTTCTGGAAAAATAAGTAGCTCATAAACCTGGGCAAACATAGTGGTAAAGGTTTTACCTTTCATTATTCCATGGCCTAAAGACATCCCTACTCACTTTGATGAAGACATGCATCCCCATACTATGATAGAGCCACCTCCATGCTTTACAAAAGTAGGGTGGAAGACCTCTCCTTCTCTTTGTCTAACAAAGGTTGCCACACAAGTGCTGAAAATTTGCAAAATTGTAAAAAAAAATGCTAGATTTTTGAAGTAATTCATTCCAAGAGATATTTAAATTAAATTCAATAAATACATGCAATGGTATATATTACATACTTGATAATTTCTTTCATGTAAGCAAACAATTCATGTGATCTTTAACCCGCTGAAGAAGCTTTGTCCTATAGACTTCAGATATCCATGGTCCTTTTCCCTCTTGTTTCCTTTTCTTGTTGATCTTTGTCTCCTTATAACTGTTCTGGGTGATATTTTTGAATTCGAAGCTTCATTAAACTCTGCAGCAATTTCAGTTATGATCATAGTCAATAGAAATCTAGTGATAAAAAAAATGGCAACCAACACGTCACTTAAATTAAAACTAAATCTAGCAAATGCACAACTTTTATTACAAATACTTTATTTTATAACGGAGGATAAAATCAAAAAATCAAAGAGTGTCATTAAAAAATTCTTTCAGGCACTTTATGATAGGAAATGACACTAACCGGACACCAGACATCACCGAACCAATAATGGAAGAAAAATGTCGCATCGTTTATGAAATGAACGAAACTTTGCACTCACCCTAGAGGGTACGGCTTAGCTGAGGGAAGAAAACGATCGTATATATAGAAGGTAAATTAAAGGGTGTCCCTAGACTCAAAACACTTAAGAATTATCAAACGGGTCTGCTCGTTCACTAGACCTTACCCGGCTTGAATTCCTTTTCTGGGGCATGCTAAAGCAGAAGCTGTATTTATTGAAATAAAATATAAGACACCTAAATGAATGCACCCAAATTGACAAAAATTTGGAGTTAAAGCATTGGGTACATTGGGTAAATCCCGTGAAGCGCATCGAAATTTGCATTATAAATGTTAGAAATGACATTGAAGATATTATTTATTAAATTAGAATTAAATAATCTTTGGTTCAATTTTTTGGCTTTGAAAATATTTATTTTTCATGTGCCCAGACATTATAGACACCCAGTAAATGAAGGTGGTTACTCACCTAAACATGTTTCAATACGTGGCGACTTCACAGCCACTGTAAATACCCTCGGTTCATATCCCTCGTTAAACTATGTGAACTCGCTGAGAATAATGGTACTATACAAGTGTACAGATCGGTAGTAAAGCTCTATTAATTTATATTTATTTTGAGGGTACTTAAGAAAATGAGGAATGCTAAAGCATATTGAGAAGATGTCATTACATTCGATCGAATAAATGCTTGGAGGAAATATTACGCCGAGCTAATTGCCACTTGGTCTAGTACACAATCAATGAAAGAAACGATAAAACTGTCAAGGATCAATGGTTTTCGTTGAGTTGTCTGTAAAAAATGAAAATGACTATTGCTCACTTCTTAAAAGATCTATAATAAAGGTCAAATACATCAGGCAAACAGCACATTTCAGTATTTTCCTATAGTATGTATGTAGGTTTAAGAATGAATATATTGTACATTAACTAAAGGTGATAAGACTCTAGTCGTCTAGTGGTAAAGTCTTAGTAGTGAGGTCCCATCCGAGCTAGAGCGGTCTTTCCCTCTCTCATACATATAAAATATAATTTTTTTAGGAAACTCCGAACAATCTTGGTGTGGCGTAGTTCCATCCCCCACATATCATCACACACAAAAACAATGTAAAATGCTACTGACTTTAAAATTTTCCTTTTTGCACAAAACATACCATTGTTTCTTATCTCATGATCTGCCTAACGGGTTTTTTGCTCACACTCACCTAAAGTCCAACTAGTTGCTCTCCCTTGAAGCGCAGACAGCTTCTCCCGAAACAAGCAGATGCCTCCGGTGCCCTCGGGGTTTTCAATATTTGACACTGTTTTTTATGTTGCTTTTATTATCCGGTCAGGGAACAAAAGCGAACCGGATAATTGGCATTAATATAAAATACTGATTAATCTGCAATGTTTAATTAATTATTTATAGTAACTCATTTGAAAAACGTCGAATTTAAAAAGAATTTAGAAAGATGACTTTATCTCCGTCAAACAATTTACAGCAGTGCTTGAGAAAATGTTCAGGACTTTGTATTAGAAAGTTAAAAGTATCCAAAATTATTGGCTATTTGAGAACCAGTTCAAATTGAAGACGATATCGCTTTGTTTCCCTGAATCCATATAAATTACAATCACAAATTATAAATTTTGAATTATCACGAGAGAGGGTCATAATCGGAATGTTAATTTTTTAAAGAAGAAAATAGTTAACAATAATTTTAAAGGTAAAACTATGGATAATGATGGTTTTAGAGAAAAGTATAAAAATACTTAAGATGGACTGTTTAGAATTCTGCTGATAACATGGGAATGAAAGGTAAGAACAATTGTTCGACTTACTCCATTTGCACAAACACCCTCTGAGTTAGAATCGAAGTGATAAAAGATTACAGCAAGGATTCCAAATAACTTTTTTTTCTTTTAAGCAATGTTCAGAAATGCTTAAGATCATCAGAAATTATCTAGTTTCACGCAGCCGATTAAATTCAACATTCGGCCAAGAAGCGATGGACGGTAATGAGTCATACCAATGTTCAGATTTGTACGTACTTCTGGTATTTTTAAGGATTTAAGATAGTGCTGAACGAGTGTAAATCGATTGCTGGACAGGGGAAGGAAGACGTTTCTATTATTCCTTTAGTTCAACTGTGGTCAGATCTTTTTTACAACCTATTAAAATATATTTAGTAATATCAACTCTAGTATGCTTTTAACAGCCCGTATGGTAAATATTTATCAGATATAGGTAAAACTATATTAATATCTAATTTGCTTAATGGGGAACTACCATAATCTACGGTTTAGATGATGGAAACACAGCTTTTGATTTTAACTAAGTTGAGCCGAATTTAAAGGGCTTACTCCCTGGAAGGTGTCTGGATTAGGTCTAAATATACAACGACTAACATACACTGTAGATAACAGTCATTCGGACCCAAAGTTAGTCTTTAGGTCCCTAGTGAGAAGGAAAAGCATCAAAAAGAGACGAGATTGGTGGTAAAACCACTATAAATTTATTATGACATTTACAAAGTTAAATGTTTACTATAATAAAATACGATTGATTGAGCTTACATATATAATTAACAAACCCCGACATAAATGCGTCCTTATTTGTTTGTTCCGCTCAAATATTTCATTTTCTCTCCATTTTAAAGGTTTTCCTCTAACTCTGTCAGCATTCAGTGTTATCAAGTGTATATATATACATTGTACATAGAGAAAAGCACTGAGTCAAGCGCTTTACATACCTAAATACAGGTAGTTTATAAAAAACCCCAGAAATAACGATGTACTAAACAGTTCAATTATATCTTCCGTTGAGTAGAAATAAATGTGTGTTCGGTAAAACACCTATATATATTAGTAAAGTTTGTGGCATTGAGATTAATTTGCCATTTAGATTATTTCTCAAACCTTCTAAACTTTGATCTTGAACATTATTTTTCATATCAGCTTCTATTTACACGTGTCACTCCTTTATATTGCTTAAATACGAGTATGTCATACTTTGATATTTTTCCCCTGTGCACAACATTCTTGATGTCAGAAATGTATCTTGAATTAATTTTAATTTTATTTTTTTTCTGGACTAGCTTTCTCTTCTACTTCTATTAAATCACTTTACTATTAATAAGATCTAGTGCATTCTTAATAATGTAAAACATTGAATGAACTTCAGATACTTTTCAATCAAAGTTAAATTGTTTAGTCAACCATTACGATTGAACAAGCTTCCAGATTAAATTGTAGATTCTTTGTCAATTATCCAACATGGTGTGAGTCGAGGTGTATGGTTAGTATACCTATAACTAAATGCTATCTTTCAGCATTAAGTACACCTGGAAGACTTTCTAGATTACGTCAAGAGGGTCACTTAATCTAAAATCATAAATAAAACTGTTTCATTTTGCTATTTTGACCTTCACGTTTGCCATCACAGTAGACGTAGGTGTTTTCCCCCTTATTTGGGGAGCCGATTATAAGTTTAAGTGATATGTACGTAAAACTCGTATCAGGTTACATTACCATCTTTAACTATGTTCATACTGCATATTGATGCTTGTGTAATTGTTCTCATCCACATAGGCCACTGAATTAATTGAACAATCCAGTTTAACATGTGAAGGTAGAAGTAAGAATTATTATCTTCAAATTGTAAAAGTACACTTTAAGTTTGTTTATTTGCCTGTGAGTTATAGTCAGTTTCTCCTAGGTCATTAAGAACATTCTCCAGAGATTATCGACTGATTATAAAGTTTGCTAATCGTTATATACAATTTAGATTTTTGATTCTACAGTATCGATAAAAGCTATATAGTGCCACCCCTTCTCTCCCAAAGTAAAGGGGGTTCTTAGCAAGTAAAAGAAAATAACATAATGAAAGCAAACAATACTCTTTATTATATTGTCATTTTGTTTTCTTTGGCTTGAATTATTTTCTTTTTGTACTTAGGTACGAATCTCTAGGAATATGAGAGTACTTCATATCTAAATTAGCGCATCACATCTTTATCTCATAAGCAACAGAATACTAAGCAGAGGAACCATATTGCAAGTTTATTTTTCATATGTTTACAACATTTTTCAATCGGATTCTTTCAGTGGTGTTTCCTGACCACTCGAGAACCTGTGCCTAAGAATTATAAAGCCACTATATCAATTTCTTGCTTTATGGCAAAGTCCACTATCATTCACAAAAAGCTCACGCCCGTGAATATCATAAAAGTACAACATAAGTTAACCTAAGACTAACATATAGCAATAGGGCGGGTCATACTCTAGAATTTTATGAAACTGGTGATGAGGGGTATTCAAATGATGAATATTGGTGAAAAGAACATACTTTTGGCAGAAAAGTTAAATTCTGATTGATCTAACCTGTATCAATTTGAAGTTGAAATATTGTTAGTTTGGGGTTATTTAATATATTTTACTATTATTTTAGTTACCCATAAAAGATCAAATTTACCCTTTTCTATCATCAATACATTTATAAAGTCTTAAAGATATTTGTCTAAAAAAATGTAAAAATGTATTAGAGAGACATGAGAAGTAGGAAACTTGTTAAAAATGATCCTTAATTTAGTTTGGTCTTACTCCAAAATTGCAAGTAGCCAGTACTCATTACTCAGTGGAGGGCAATATTCCAGTAATGTTGCTAGTTCTGGTAACTATTGTAACTGGTAACTGTTTATAGAGCATTTACATTTCATTTGAATGCGATTAAAGGCTGTGGATCATTTCAGAATAAGATATAATTATTTGGTCGAGATTATTTTTTAATCTAAGCGCCATCTTTTCATTTGCAGATATACCTGCGATTAGTGTGACAATGTCGAAAATCAAGACAAGGTCCAAATCAAGTTCTCATCTGACGGATTTACCAACAATAAGAGATATTTTGAGGTAAGGCATCTACCTGAGGGAGCAAAGTGAAGATGACCGGAGAAAATATGAAGTGGACCAGCTGGTAAAATACATGTCTCAGGGCTTGATTAATCAGTGGACCAAACCACCTGTTGTAAATCAAAAGGTCACAATAATATCAAATCTTAAGGAGGTGTGGAAGGAGGCAGTAAAAGTTTCCCTTGGTAAAGGAAAAATTTAAGTAAAGAAAGATTCATTGCAAAACTAGAAAAGTTATTTGATATATTGGGAAGTAGGTTGTAATGGCTGTGAGACTGAAGCCCACATTAACTGCTGTTGTAGTAAAGAGAAAAAAATATCTACTCGGAAACTGGCCATTATTAAAGGACAAAAGGCGAAGGTTCAAAGTAAAGGTACCTTTCAAATTGCATGTCCTGATATTCCAGAGGATAATAGACAATTAAGAGCTTCAGAAAGGAAAGAAAAAGAAAGGATAGCAGAAAGAAAGAGAAAAAGTAAGGAGGAAAGCGTTGTTTTAGCAAGAAAAGAAATCGAGCATTTTTTTGGCAGAAGGTAAGGATCTGGAGGCAGAAAATTCTGATATTGACAACAGTTTGTGTGATGAAGTAACTTTTGAAGCTGTCCAAGAGCCAGAATCTTCCACCAGGAATAGAAAGAATTATGACGAAATTCCAAATATTTCTCTTGCTAGTATAAGGTATGGTGTCGGATTGAGATCAACTGCAGCTATAAATACAAGTAAAGTAATTGATAAGAATAAAGTTCCATTGAGCACAGGAAAGCTGATGACTGTTATTGAACATGAGATTGAGGAAAACTTAAGGAAGGATGGGGGAGTTTCTTGTGTTCTTTTTGGTGGACGAGATCATGTGACAAATTTTATGATGGAGTCTGAGGAAAGTGAAAAATTATTTCCAGCAAAACAAAAGAGGAGCATTACACTGTCATAAGTGAGCCTGGGAGCAATTACCATTTCCACTTTGTCCCAAAAAAGGCTACAAAAGAGGAATCACATGCAGGGAAGATCGCTAAGGCTATGCTTAGATGTCTGTGGGAAAGGGATTTGGATAAAAGCTTAATGACCATTGGAAGAGACTCCATGAATGTAAACACAGGTGTAAATGCTGGAGTAATGCAAAAAATGGAGCTCCATTTGGGCAGAAGGCTTGTTTGGTTGGTCTGTAACCTGCAAACTGGGGAACTCCCTCTCCGTCATCTAATTATCAACCTAGAATTCCCAACACTATCTGACAACAGATATTTCTGAACAGTAGGAAACTTCCTTGACTCTGTTACAGACTTGGATATCAACCCAAATTTCACTCAAATATCTTTAGGTCCTCCTCTTACCAAGATACCTCAGGAAGTGGTGCAAAATCTTACCACTGATCAACACTACGGCTATAGAATTGTATCAGCAATCAAAGATGGAGGGCTTTCTACAGGGATTTCTCTATTAGAAATAGGACCAGTAAACCACAATCGCTGGCTGCCCACAGCTAACATACTTCTTCCGCTGTGGGTGTCAAAGAATGAGCTCAAAGGAAAAGCCTTTAAGAATCTACGACTGATTGTTAAGTTCTTCATTGGTATATATTAACCATGCTGGTTTAACATTAAGATAAAAAAACTCTTGGATCGAGGGACCTAGGTACATTCTTTATCAACTTCACTGCCCTAATTTTCAGAGGAAGGAGGTGTTGGATATTGTTTTGCCAGCTTTTAAGAGATCAGCTTGGTATGCTTATAGTGAAACCATCCTCCAAACTCTCCTATGCTCTGAAGAACAGGCAGAGAGAACTAGTAAGGTGAAAAGAATCCAGACCATCAGGGAAGAAGGGAACCCAGATACTCAAGTAAGGCTTTGAAGGACACCAGACATCAATTGTGATGCGACCAGGATTGGAGATCTGATCAATTGGTCACCTCTCACTTGCTCTTTAAGTACTTTTGAATTGAAAAACTTCATTGACTCTCTTATGAAAGTAATTGAGTGGCCTTTTCACACACAGAGCATTGAGAGGGTTGTAAGAATGGTGACTGAGGCTTCTTCCAAGTATTTCTCACATGAAAAGAGGGATGGAGGAATCAGAGCACAAGAGACAAGTAGACGTCTGATGAAAGGAATAATTCAAAGCAAGATTTGTGTGCTCTGGTGAAGTTTAACATTTTATATGACCCAAAGTGACTCATGCAGCTCTATGTGGAGCTTTGCATACACTTTTCTCACTCAATAAACATGTAAATATGAGGTTACTTTGTGTTTTTGTGTTCTTGTATTAAATAAAAAATAGGTTACATAAGCTCGTGACGAAAGGGAAAAATTTACTTATATTTAAATGGAAATTGATGTAGGTAAAAGCAATTGTATAACAAAATAAAGTTCTTTTTTAAAATCTACACTGGGAAATCTTTCATTTAAGCACCCCTCATTAAAGGATTTAATGAAAATTTATGGTTGCCCTAAAGCATAACCCACCCTAATATAGCAATATACGCTTTGTAACATTTTTGAGTTAGAAAAAATGCCCATCATGTCACCAAACACACCAGATCATAACACCGTATTCTGGCTTCAACGTCTTTTCCATGTGCTGGGCGAAAAGTGGTCAGAGTTGCGAAGTCGTGGATCCTCCCAGCCCATGATTGCATGCGTTTTAAGGCGATTTTGTCAATAAACAGCGCGTTTCTCCTTTGCTCAACACCCAAAGCTTTATATTTCCTAGAAAAAGTGTTTATTGATTTTCGGCTTGGTAAAGGCGATTTTTGCAGCAGGCTTGAACGATGGTAGACCGAGTTACTTCAGCAGCTGATACTGAATCGTACGTTCAGCTACCCTCTCCAGCAGTTTGTAAGGCCTTTACTTTAGTTGACATCTCATCATTTGTACCGAAATAATTAGAAAATTGACTCAATCTTTGAAAGTTTGTCCCTTTAGCTGTCTTTCTGGCTCTGCCCACAACATGTTTCCGATGAGAGATAACTTACGGTTGGAGGCCACGAGCTGCAGCCACAAAGCGTCTGATGGTACTCCAGCTACGCGCAGCATGCCATATTCTTTTATTGATTGGGACAGTGTAATTCTCCTTCGCAGTAAGGTTGGTTGGAGGCATCCCGAAGCACGTCACCAAAAATGAAGTGCATACAAGCAAGACAGTGAAAATATAGTGTAACGTTATAAAAACCAACATAAATCAATTCACAAGGACCGCTCTGGTGACACTGAGACGGGGGACAACCATCTGTTGCTCTCCATCTTGAGTTCTAGAGGTGCCAGATAAAGGATTTTTGTGTCTGTGCTACAATTCTGACACTAACAATAGAGGTTCTGGACGCTTTTCTTCCAGTGATTTGAATGGCGAGCGCTCTATCCTTTTTGTGGATACTGAAATTCAATATTTTTTAATTACAATTTTGTCGTTCAATTCGAATCTAACTAGAAAGTATATGGAATTTTCTATTTGAAGGATCTTTAGTATTTTCAACAGGCATAAGTTTATTTAGAAACTGGATAAAATATTTTGCCCGTTTGTACTCAGTAAGGACATTTAGATGAATCCTAATCAAATATTTCGATCCTTATACTTCACTAGTAGCAATTTCTTTTAAATATTGCTTTCCATTCTAGTAAGCTTTACTTATCACCGTATTATCGATATGTTTCCTTGGAAATAAATTTAAGAATTTTCCTATGATATTAATTAAGAAGAGCATGGCCGATTTTTGTATAGAAAATTACAAACTCACTCGGCACACAACGAACAAGGGTATTGTTGCTACTTGTATAGAAAGAAGCTCTTGCCTTTGATAGAGGGTTTGCAAACCGCTTAATTTTGAAAAACTAACCATGCACATAGATTTGCATTTGTAAGTTATATTTCAATTAGTACAAACTTGGGGAAAAAATTGTATCCAGTTACTAAATAAACTTATTCCCAGTGAAAATTTTCGGGATTCGAATATGTTTTGTAAATTGTTCTTAATTCTTCGAGCAATATCTTTAACCTCTCATCCTCTATCCACATCTCCCGAAAGAATATTTCAATAAGCCTTACACTCTTATTCCCACTACCTTTCTTTGGGTATATTCTCCAATGATTGACTTATAAGGCTAATTAAACCATTTCTCTTTCGGGAGGATAAGAATTGTAGGCGATTAGTTTAAGGTATTAATTGTGTCCAAGAATGAGAAGCATTTGAGAGCATAGAATCGAATCACCAATATTTTGAATATGAAAAGTTTTAAATGGACGACGAAATTGTGGTTAATTCTATATAATGCCATCTCTTAACTCAGTTTCTTGGGTATAATGTCCGCTATTGTTTTTAATCACGTGCGACTCTATATCTCACTATGTCGGTTGGTCGGTCGGGCGTTCCGTCCGTCCGTCGGTTCTCGTTTTGCTTTTTTTTGTTTTGTTAATAACATTGTAAATATTCATTTGATCCCAACTAAATTCAAAACTCTTTTGTTGTTCTACATTTTCTTTCGAATGATATAACTACCAAATTCCTTCCAAAGTTATTCTGGAAATTATTTTCTTTTCGCAATAACGTCATAACTATCAGGCTAATTCTAAAGAAATTTGAAACCCTTATGTTGTTTTATACTCTCTTTCAAATGATGTAATTGTCAAAGTTCTCCCAAGTCAAGTCCGGGAATTATTGAAATTTGTATACGTTGTAAGGTCATAAATCAGAATAAGTGAGAGCACGCGACTTTGGTCAGCAGACCTTGTTTGTTTTTGCGATCCTATTCTACTGTTCTCAATTTTTTCTTTTTTCCCCAGGATTTTTCTTCTCCCTTATTCATTGAGGGTTTGAGGCCTTCCAGGGTTTTTTTGGTTTTGTATCCGCAAGTAGTCTCCTCTTTTGTTTGCCATTCCTTCACAGTTTGGTTGACACATATTTGCAAAACCTTATATAGGACATGCTTACGTTGGTATTCGATTTTGTGTTTGAAAAGTGTAAACAATAACTAAATATTTCATATTAAATGCAAATCCCACTGATGTTTATCGAGCCCACTCTTCATCTTTACATTATTCTTAAAATGAAATTTAATTTGTCTTAACTTGAGGAAATTTATTTGAATAATTGCTTAAATTTGGTAGCCACAATTTGGACGCAAAATTATCGCTTTCTCTTAACTTTATTTATAAATCCCAAATTACATTACTAATAAACTAAAAAAGTCAAATATATTTAAAATAAAATTTGCTACAAAGTAAATCAAATTTCAAAAGAAATTTTATGCTACTTTTATTTCAAATGAAATTAGAACATTTTCCAGTTTCCTGATCTTAGCTTATTCAGGTCTAATAGTCGTGTGGAATAAATTCGGATTATTCAATTTCGCGGAAGAATTCTAATAAAATTAGGCCAATTATCTCGAACAAAATATTTTTGGTAACAAAATCAGAAAAAATATTTTATGATTTAGATAAATAGGCTAATAAATATTTTCAGGAAAATATATGAAAGTAAAACATTCTTCTAGTCTTTTTAGCTTTGGAGTTATGTGAATTTTATAGCGTTGTATCATTAGTGAATTCAGCCTTCAACACTACCAAAGCTCAGAGAGACAGATAACTGTGATGAAAACTTCAACCCCATCCTTTTTCTCTCATTAAAATCTAATATTTGCCTTTCCTTTAATTTCCAGCAATTTCACTTCATAGCAGTCTAAGACTTTAATTCTTTTACGATTACCATAATCCCAAAAAGCATCTAAATTAATTTTTCCAAATTTCTTCCACCTTTTTTTCTAAAGGTTTCGCAAATCCTTTTAAAAAGCATGAAGGTTAAAACGATATTTCTGAATTAACAATGATTTCTGTCGACAACCACAACAGTCTTCCTTAGTAGAGAAACTGTAGCAGCAACAGAATTAATGAAAAAGTTTAATCCACTATCGGTCAGAATAAAATCTTTTTGTTCTGTTTCGTAATGGCTGAAAACGGACATAGTTAAATATAGACAGAATCAAATTTGTCAATATATTTCATGCAAAAAATTGAGATTAGTGGTCGGGAGATCCTATTATTCAATTATATTTTTTCGCAAGTGAAATATGGGATAGCTTTAATGCCCATATTTACAAGACAAAATGGCCTTTAGTGATTTTATATATCCCATCGGAATTGGGTTAGGTCATAAAAGATATGGAGGTAGAATTTGCTGTAATATATATATATATATATATATCGTGTGAGGAGATCATGTGATATAAGTGATTAGTTCAAGTTGACAGCGAAAAGTTGCTTGGCTGAGTTTGCGCTGCAACTTTTTATACTTTATTTTCAGAAAGCAAAGGCGAGGAAAAGTGATGGCAATTGGCATTTCTTTATTAGCTAAGACCTCTTTTAACCCTTTCACTCGTCATCTTCTCGGCAAAGTGTGAAAAATGACAAAAAGCAGGTATTATATATGTATTATTATGTTAACATAAGATGATTGATTTGGACGCATCCTATGCTTTCTGAAAAGAGAGTCGTTGAATATCTTAAAAAGCTGCAGCACTAATTCAACCACGCTGCTTGTAGCTCTCAACTTTAACAGATCATATATATATATATATATATATATATATATATATATATACGGCTCTAACATTGCAAATATTTCTACCTAACTTCGAGTAAACCCGAAAATTTCAATGATTGAATATACCTAGTATTAATTCCAGGCCCTTCAATCCCAAATGGGCATTTACTCCCCATCGACTCGAAGCCCATTTATCCCTTTAAGATGTTTTCGCAGATTTTGCAATTCATTTTATCCATTAACGCTCCAATTCTATGAATAGATTTAAAAAAATTTAAAATAGCTTTAAAATTATTTAATATGAAAATTAAAAAATATAAAAATAATTTTCTAAATTAGTGTCGTTTCAATTTAACTTTACTATACTGTGAAAAGTCATTGTTAATATGTAAATTAATATAGGCAAAACAAGGGAAGGCATATCCGGTGGAAAGATAGCGAAGAGTACAGAAGGGGTGAAGTTAGGGGAGGTGAAAATGATTCGAAAATCGCAAAGACGTAACCCTGTCGGTCGAGAAAAAAGCTGCCATTAAGGGCTCCAAAGGAGGTGTAACGTGGAGCGTTTGCGTGCCACGAGCCCGATGTCTGCTAAGAAGATCAACGGTTATTATATACCAGTACTGGTATGTATTTTCTACAGATTTTCATGTTCTCTACCTCACCACTTTCCTTAAAATCCTCTTCTTACTAACCTTTAAGGACAAATGCTCTCGTTGGTTTGGCTAGTTAGTTGGAAGCAACTAATAGTATTCCCGAGAAGTGGCATTGAATCCTTCCGCAACTTTTTTGATTGCTCAAGGGAGTTCAAGCTCACTCGAGTGTCTGTGCCCAGTGTCCAAACTGGGTCCTTTATGTTTCATAAGAAGACATTTTTGCTTCCAATAATTAGAGTTAACAAAAATATCTCCTTTTACTTTGTTGTTTCATCTATTAATTGACTTATTTCTTTCAATCCACTCATTTTTAATGCAATACTAAGAAAAAGACAGGTATAGTACTTTATGTTACTCTACTCCACAATCTGGGTTATGTATGTTTGTCCATTCTTGCTATTGGAATCCACTGTTCGTCTTCATTTTGCGTGTCCTTTGGTCTCCCAGAAGAAATGACGCGCCCTCTCGAGCCCAATTTATATAGTGTGATGGGGTGCTAGTTGTAGTATAGGTTAGCATGCTACAGTTTGTTTCCAGAGGATGCTCGGTGACGATCTGTGAGTAAATATCTTCTCACTTTATCTATCTTTTTCACTTTTTATGCAGATCTATCCTTAAAAAGTTCAACATGAGATGCGCTCGTTGTTTTCATTTGAAAGTTGAATTTTATAAAAAGCTCTCTTTTCTTTAAGGGATTCCTTTTACCGAGTTTTGCAAACACTTTGTTAAACTTATTTTTTAAATCTTTCGAGAAGTTTATGTTTGCGATAGAAAAAGGTTCGTCAAACAAACTTGAAGTTCTAATTTTCCAGCATGTGTCATTTAAACGTCTTTTCCATTGTGCACAGGTGTGTGGAGACGAAATTGAAAAGATTCGGGAGAGCAGTCAAGGGGGAAGCAAACGAAAGCTTGAGGTACATTTAAAGTACTCTGCTCACCATTGTATGCGAAAACAACGTTGGGAGTACTGTCGTTGTAATCTCAACATCTTGAAGAGTCATATTCTTAGAATTTTCATCTTTATGATGAAAAAGCCTTTAGCCCGATCCGATCATTCACACGCACAACGTTTGTGTAGTAAACTCTGGCCAACGGTCCGCAACGTTTCCTCGACCAAGGATCCAGCCTCTGTGATTGTGCTCGGCCTCGTGGTTTCAAATCTTAAGAAGAAGCCGCTGGTGTAATTCGCAGTCGGTTGCAGGCTTACTGCGACCGATTACTTGGACATCTTGGCCAATAAAGTCCTACCCTGGAGAGAAAAATCAGAAGAAAGATAACTACGTGTTTCAGCAAGACGATACCCCAGCTCACACGGCAAAGACTGTGCAAAAGTGGTTAGGATCGAACATGAACTTCTGGTCGAAGGAATTTTGACAGCGGCAGTCACCCGACCTCAATCCCCTCGGATACAGTGCATTGGCGCATGTCAAGGGCAAGGACTCCATCAATTACGTGTACGCCAGCATGAGGAAAAACTTCGTCCGCAACATATGCACGGACTGCCGATCTCGCCTGATGCTCGTAATTAAATACGAGATCTGCCAAATTTATTAATATTACAATTTAA
Source organism: Ceratothoa steindachneri (assembly GCA_963969495.1). NCBI lineage: Eukaryota > Metazoa > Arthropoda > Malacostraca > Isopoda > Cymothoidae > Ceratothoa > Ceratothoa steindachneri. Next base: position 53,498,567 of record OZ018319.1, on the reverse strand, counting down.
AAACATATGTTTATATTAATACAATAAAATATTCTAACAGGATAAAAAATAAGTCTTTTTTTTAGAGCGTCCAAACGTGTGTAACAAGACTTTTGCGATTCTCGGTAGATGTGTTTTCCCTCGATTTTACTGGATCACATATCTTTACTTGTATGTCTGTAGTCCGAGACACATCATACTCGTGCTGAATCTAATGCTAGAGCAAATAACAATAAAGATTATTGTTATTTGTACATGTATATAAATGTGTACTATTAGCAACTAGAAAGCGCAATTTTATCCTTTATTTCTATGGTTTAAGTTATTAAAGGTTTAGGAGTTAATTCTATAACCTCACAATCTAGTCTTCTGTGCCAAAGCTGCTTGTCTACTTAATTCATCCTGCACTGTTAGTCATCATTGTAACTTATGTTATTTTATTTTATTCATCTCATATTTTTTTTGCTTTAGGTGCAAAAATATAAGCTTATTTACTGGTATCGCCTTTGACTTTAATTTTGAAATAGACCAGTTAGATCTTAACTACATCTTTATCTACACTACATTTTGAGTAGAGTTACACGTTGCTAATTTTCTCAAAAACGACAGCTTCATACTAAGGTTTTGCTGTAAACCTTTTGTGATGTCCAAGTGTCGTTTAGAATTCCGTCTGGATACATGGATAGTCGATCACTTTGGAATTCAATTCTACCACTTATTCAGTAAATTATTTCGGACAGAATATTATAAGTAATTACACTTAACTAATAATATTATATTAATCATAACTTATACCAGATACGACTATTAATTCGAATATAGATTACCTCTACATCTTCATCGAAATGAATACAATTGGGTTATAAATCGTATGTTAATGATTCAAACATTACTAGGTAGAACTGCGCTACATCTCACTTTATACAGGTGCACTCTCTATATAATTTTAAGTGGTTAAGATATAAAATTATACGATTTATCATAGGTATAATATATCACATTAAATATTCAATGGTGAATATTTTCAGTTGTATAATCATTCAAAAGGATGAAAGAAATTGCAATGGGATGGACAAATTTGTATTCGGTTCCATACAAAAATCTCATATTTCAGACTGATCTCGGATTCTCCCGTCCATAACAGGTAAAGAATTTTTAAAGCTATAATAAAAAATAGAAAAAAGCAAAATTTAAAGTTTTAATCAGTGAATAGTGACTATCAAGATTTCTGGAGCTTCAAAAATATATTTCCTTTAAATTGTTAAGGATTATACCACCAATCTGAACTCTGTTGAGTTGAATTTTATTACTCAGTGGGGACTTCCAGTTTATCGAGGGATCTGAACCACGAATAAGTACAGTGTATATCAGGCGCCGTGAAAGTGACCGGAATCAGGACTCCATCCAACGGTTTTCCACACCAGATATCGCCTAACTGTTCTCTAATCGTTAGCGGTTTTCCCACTTGGCTAAGCTAAAGCCAAAATTAAATTAATAAAACTAGAGTTTTTGATTTTGCGGAAAATCAATATTTATCTTATGAGTAACATATTTTTTACAAAAACTTTCGGCTTATATTGTTAAGATGAGAAAAAGAATTCCTTTCAATAAAATAGGAATATGTTTGTGGAAAATAGAGGAAAATTAGAGTATAAAAATGGAAATATGAAGAATCGAATTAAAACAGGACACAGGAGTACTATGAATAACCTTAGACAGATATCAAAGGTTCCAAGAAGACGAACATCAGTATTAAGAAATCCTTTTGACAGTGTATGGCATATTCCAAAATCTATTATCTCTACTAATATTCATAATAGATATTCAGTCAAATTCATCGTAGGTCATAAGATTAGAAGGAAACGGTTTCTTGCATTTTTTAAATAAGGGTGTATTTTTAATGAACTGAAAATAATACGACTGTAAAATCAATAAATAGAATTAACAAAACAACATATTTGTATTTAAATCAATCAGTCATCATACAAGATAATCACTCTAATTCATCGTAAGTCATAGGAATGGAAGGAAATGGTTTCATGACCTGTCAAATTCCACTTTTCTTTGCAAAAGAGCCAAAAAATCCATACCAAACCACACACCTATTTAACAAATTTTATATTTCGGAGGAATTTTTGAAAAGAAAGTGCGAGAAAGTGGGAATAAAAATGAAATTTACAAATGTTGCCAAATCTCCCAACAATTTACGAAATTTACCTAAAAATTCCGTACATCGTTTGCAATCTACATACTCTTTTTGTAGACCCCATTATTACCATTCCTGTAAAATGTTACAGATGAATTAAAATTGCTGTACGTTAGGTATGATTAGAATCTACCACAAAACTTTGCCACGGTTAAGTCCGTGTTGGCCGTTTCCTGGGTATCGCACCATCTGCGTGGGTACGCAATTGGTACTTAATTGGTCAGGAGATGCATTGCATTCGGACCAGGATTGCAATTAATGAAGGACTGATGTTAAGGATTCTATGCAGATGTGAATTAATATTTTATTCAATGGAAAAGAAAAGGGAGAGGAAATAGTAACAGACAAATAAAGAGAGTAATATAAGGGATTCATTTACAATTTTCAAGCAGATGAAACCCAGATTGTTATCCTGATCACATTGAAATTTTTCACATATATTGTTGATCTCATTAGTTATTGGAGAATTTTTACATTTTATTAATATAATATAATTTTCACCCCTTTTTGAATTCCAGGGTAAAATCTTAATTAGTCGTTTTAATATGTCTCCGAATTGGTAATATTTTAACCTAATATTATTTACCGTTTCCGAATCTTGTCTGACACAAAGTTTCCCATAGATAGCACCAGAAGTTCATTCATAACCTGCTTTTAAATATCGAAATAGAATAGTTAAAAGAGAAACTAGTTACAGTAATGCATATAGCAATAAACAACAATAGTGCACACATTGGTTGTTTGTGAACATCATATTTTTGTAAACTTTGGTATATTTGGCAGTTTATTTAATTCTAGTAGCTTAGCAAAGCTAAAGTGGCCGTAGACTTTTATAGCGATTATTGTTTATTGTCTGGAAGTTTTGTAAATATGTCCTAATCCTTTGAACAAAAGTTCATGCTCTGCTGGCTTCAACCTTTCAGCTGGATCTGCTTTCATTACTGGGACTATTGATGTAACGTATTTATAATTACACTAGTCTGACTCTACCAGATGTTATTAACCTTTTTTACTTCACCCCCCCCCCCCTTTCACCCCGCCACTTCATGAATTTTCACGATGGTTTTGGCTCCCCTTTCTTTTTCTCCAAAAGCCACCCAGCCCCCAAAGGTAAAAGAATGTATATGAAGTGAACACCTCTGCTTTATTGCTTATTACAACGTTGACAATCATAATTATCTTATATTTTGATAGATTTCTGTGATATACTTCTTAATTAAAAGATAGATAAATGTATTTTTATACCAAAATTGAAAGCATTTTTATCTATAATTGTATTTTCGTATATCAGAATTGAAAGTACTTTTACTTATTTGACCTCCTAAAAATTATATTACAGCTCAATGAGGTAGAAGGGTAGATAAACCAGAATCACATAAGTAGGTAGTTGAAAAAGGATAGAGTAGTCGAAGGGCAATCTCGCAAACATTTGGATTTGACGGATACATTGAGCATTAGAATATACTCAGATAAATTTTTCCCCATAGAGACATCAATAGGAAGAGTAGGAATATCAAGCGTGCAAGTGAATGGATCCTCACGAACTTTCCTTCTTCCTCATCAAAATCTGGGAAGTAAATTTGAAATTCACTTTCCAAGGTTTGAGAGAGTGAGTGATTTCAGTTTCTAGTAATGGGTAAAACAGACGGTCCTCTTCATTCTTTTTAACATCCGCTGAAAGGTTTTCAAACATACAAAACATGCAGGCAGCGAGTTTCCTTTTCCAATTCTGGAGCTTTGCAAGAAAGGGATTGATTAAAATTTCACCATTTGTGTGGGGCTTCTTTTGCCCTGATATTTCAAGGGTACCTCGTATGATGCCTTAAGTACAGTTGAAGTCTGTTGTCTGAAAGCACTATTCTCGTTCATTTTATGTTTTCATAAACTCTTTTCGTGGTGCCTGAACAAATCAGGATCTCTCTTATCTGTCTGTGGATTAAGGGTCATCAAATGAGGCTTCAACTTACTAAGCTGCATAGATTCGTTCCTCAGAAATTTGGAGCTTAGTACACACAGGTTTCTGATGCCATCAGCAAGGATTGATGTAAATCCGTAGTTAATGTACTCTTCAGTGTACTTCCGCTTTTTATCAGAATAGTAGCCATTGAAAATCTAGGGATAATAAAAACAAGTGATAAATGTGATAAAGACAGTTAAGTGATAAAGATAAAAGATGATAATGAAGGAGAGATAAATATGACAAGTGATAAAACTTCTGAAACAGGAACACTCTTCTTTTCTCAACACTGCCTTAAATGAAATAATGAGAAGAATAGCGAGTCTTCCATTTTTTAGCAAAGAAGAAAAAGCTTAATAAAATTGTCTAGATTAGTGTCATTGTTTGTAAAAACAATAGGTATTGTATCATCGTAATTTTCAAAATCTAAGAAAGAAAAATCATATGTAGGCAATAAATAATTAATACAGTAATAATTATATTGAGTTATAGTAATTATTAATATACTTAAACTTATAACTTATTTATTTATTTTAATAAAGTTGTGTGGAGGTTTTTAGTGTATGCGATTTTACTATGTCAGCTAAATTATCCTTAAATTATGGGAAATTTTGACAGTCTATCGTAAACTTAATTTTCTTAGCACGTTTCTTATTTGTGTTAACTACATAAATGTTAATATGCTCTAATGTGTTTGTTTTAGCATTATATTATATTTCCTCATGAAATTAATGTTTTAGTCCAAATTAAGTGGGATCTATTTAGTCCCAAGTTGTAATAAAATGATTTAGTCCATCTGAGAGTTAACCATAAAAAATCTAAGTATTAAATGTATTACACAAAATGCAACTAAGCAGGTCATTAGTTCTATATAGTAAAAACAACAATATTTATTTACTGCAATTTTCAATTAACATATTTTCTTTACAATAAATATATAAAAAAACCCATAGTAATTGAAAAACCGACAATAAACATATACAGACATCTGATGGTTGAATTTTGCCGTTAACGATTTAGTCATGTATTAGTTTAATTGCACCGTTAATTCTGTAACTGTTAAAAATTTATTGTGGATGTAAACAATTAAAATGGAAACATTTCTTCTCCTAAGACAGAGTGAGTGATTCGAGTTTATTTTTAAATCTAGATTCATAACATTATTTAGATAGGTATAATTTCTAACAACTCTCTATGGTACCCGTAATCTATTGTTATGGCCCCCACGTTAAGAACGGCTGGAATATACCTTCAAAAAAATTCCCGCACTATTTACATTATTTTCTTTGAGAAAACACGAGTAATTTCAAGAAAGAGATACCCTTGTTTATTTTTTAATCTGAGCTATAACTGCTACTACTTCTGATACTAATATATAAGCTTCTATTTTTGAAACCAAAATCCAAATATGTTGACCAAATATGATTTAACGAAGTGTCAGATATACCCTGCTGCTACAACGTCTCGAATGCCATTGACTACAAAGTTAAAATATCAACATGACATAGACTAGAAAAAAAATTATCTTCATACCAAAGCTGCCCTTTCACCAGGGAACACAAATTTTTCACACTCTATCTAAATTCTTCTCTTTCCTATCTTTTCACCATATTTCTAGAAACATTATATCCTCTCTACTATATAAATCTCTTCTATTATCCATTTTCACACTTTAATATGTCAAATTTATAATGATCCATTACAGAAGGACTCAGTCAGTGATCTTTATAGGTACTCCATACAAATAGCTCAGAACCTGGTAGAGGAGGTAAAACCAGCAAGAAATGCAGGTGAAGACCAACACAAGAAGGAAGAAATATATGCTTCTGCTGCATCAATTGGAGATTGTTTAGGGTTCATTGGACGACATGTATACCCTAAGTGCGGACTATACCGTTAATTTTCTCTTATATCTCTAAGTTCGACTCACTTCACCAAATAGAAGCAATATAACACGATCACAATAACGCCAGACCCAGTAAAAGGTACTGTATAGTGAAGCCTGGAAGAAAACTGCACTATAAGACGAGAAGAAGTGGGTCTTTCTTGTCAAATGTAGGAAAATTGGAACCCATCGGCTGATAGGCGATTAGGAAACATCTGTAATGTCCTCCATTTCTGTTTTTTCAAAGTTGAGCCAGGAAGAGGAAACACTAGTAAGAGCGCCTAGGAGCTCTCAATCAAAATTAAGGGGTACCTCCCGCCTCACGACGGAAATGTGCTACCCTAGAGTTCCTCCGACAACCACTACGCACCGTCAAGGCCAAACAAATGGAAGATCTATTATACACTTTAGGGAAGTCTGAATGTGGCTCTACTAAAGACCATTGACATTCAAATTAGTTTTATTGTTTTTGCAATTATGTGAAAGACGTCCAGAAGTTTGTATTCAAAGAAGAAATCGAAGCTATAAAAAAATAGGCTTGGTACCAAAAATCTTCCTCCCGCAATGACATCAAATATTAGGTGATCTACCGGAAAGTAGATATCTGGGCAGAATCACACTATAGAGACGAAATAAAAAAGTGAGATAAAAGGACGAGAATGGAATTTCAGAAAATGAAGAAACTAAATTTTGACAACAAACATCTATTCAAGATAATGTGTTTCACTGCGGAAATGGCAAACAAGATCAACCATAGACGACTACTCATGTTCAACATTAGAATTCCATCCAAACATATTGAATGCTAGAAGCATATAAACATCCACTATTATTAAGATGTTACAAAATGGAAAATCACTTTACAAAAAATGAACTGAAAAAGACCAGGAATTGAAGATTGAAAAAAAACAATGAAAAAATGCATCAACCTTAAGGGATCACAATGAACAATAGACAGTTCACCATCCAAATCAAAGGAAATAAGGGACAGAAAGGAAAAAGAAACATGAGTCAAAGAGGAAAGAAAATAAATGCACCTCATATTGGAGTAGCTCAAGCCACGATAATACAAATAAATTAATCATGAACTTATTACAGTGGCATTGCCCCAAGGAGATTACACCGAAATACTGACTTTCATCATATGATCAAAAGCTCTGAACATGAATAAACCGGGGATCTTCGTAACAACACTCAAGAATATGCAGGAAAGGCACGGGCTGAATAGACGGTGGTTTCCAGACAACTGCCCTTCGTCAAAAACTCAAAGCCTTAGCGTAAAAAAAAATGACTACCTGGTAATACACAAACAAGGGGACACAAGAAACAAAGAAGAAACTCTCGAACAAGCAAGAGATGATAGAAAGAGAGACAAGAAGATGTATATTTTAAGGAAGCCTTCCATCTCCCAAGAAGAAAATACAAAAGGACATCCTTAAGGCACTGAAGGAGGAAAAATATGAGTTGGCATTTAAAGCAAAAAATAGGAGGAAGGTGTGAAAATAGATACCATTCTACTCCAAGATGATATACGAATATATCCTGGAGAGTGCGTATATCTCAAACACGTAAATATCAAGGAAATGATGCGTTAAAAATTCAGAAATGGATCGCAATCCAATAAATAATCGACCTGTCAGAACCCTAAGAGCAACTAAGAAATTCAAACCAAATTAACACTGGAAGCTAAAAGAAGGAGGAATCTTAGCAAATAAATACACAAAATAGGATCATCAAAACGACAACACTCGGAAACATTTTAAGAGAGATTGATATAGATATTATACTAGTAACAGATCATGGAGTGAACCAGTAAGTAGACAAATTAAACAGGTCAATTACACTTTCATTACTAATAACCCTCCAGGCGAGCAACATGAAGGTTTGGTGATAGCCATCAGAAGACGCCTAAAATTCAGCGAGATCAACAACATGGATGAGGCATTCATGGCAGTAAAAATTAAAAGAGAAATGATGACAAAAATAGTTGTCAAAGTCTACCAAGCACCTAGAAAAAAATTCTCTACCCCTACACCACCTAATGCAAATTATTGTCAAAGGTATCGCTACCATATTTATGGAGAATCTTTAAGCAAGGTTCAGAACCAAAGAAGAGTAGACAAAGGAAGACAGAATTTAGAAATGATGTAGGACAGGAAAGTTAAAAAAAATAGAACCAGACTTTCTAACACATGTCACTGGCAATGCTCCGACAAAGCCAGACATTATTTTAAGCAGCTACAACATGACATTTAAGATACATATGCAGATGATCACGATTGCATGTAGTGACCACTTTTGAACGTTATATTACCCTTTTCATGAGTCATTATCCAATATATGTCCCAAGGTTACTAAGATGAACTCTTAGAGTTAATCACAAATTACCTCTCAGACGCAAATCTGGACAAAATGGACACTATTAATCAAGATTGAAAGGTAAAATCAATATGGCGGAGGAAAGAAAGATCCCAAAAATGAGATTCTCCACTTTTAGTAGACGCAAGAAATGAAGAGGAAATGTAGATAACTAAGAATAATATACGACATAATAAAACTCCTCGGATTAACAAAAGTAAGATTTACTGTGCTCAAGCGGAGAAAAGAACTAAAACTTCTCATAGAAGAGCAAAAGGGACATATATATAAAAGAACTTCGAGAAAAAAAGTAAAAAAAGGGACCACTAAATAGAATCAAGGGCGGCCATCCAAAAAAGAACATAGCAATAAAACTCAATGGGGGAAAATTCAAAGGAAAGGACCAGAGCTAACTATTTCGCTCTCATTTCAATAAAAATTCAGAAAAGATGTTCTACAGTTCCCTGCAAAACAACATTGAAAGGATATACCCAGCACCAGCAGAAAACACAACAGAGGAAAGAAAATCTAGGTACAAAGGCTAATATAACCACAGAAGAAATAAAACTCCCAATCTATTCTTTCTAGCAAAATGCGTCATGGCTCACAGGAATAACCAGAAAAAATTTCTTTAAGGCTGCAGACAACATCGTAGAGACAGTAAAGAACATCTATAGTGCCTGTAGAAAAATGGCTACATAAAGCTTCCCGGAAAGCCAAGCGGACATATACCTTAAAGCGTTCCACCCCTTGTGTAGAACGCCGGAGACTCGAAGAGAACGATAGCTGGCGAATAACCCTAACTGCCTACCCAGTTTAACCTCCCCGGCGCTTAGGTAATTGGAGCGACTATTTGTGTTAAGGGAACCAACTAAGGCCCTTAAATGACGCTCTAACGAAACAATTACCTAGGAGATCTATAAATCCGTGGTTATGTCACCAAAAAGCCGTGCTAGTCAAAAGGCACGCCAAGGAGTGTGGCGGATGAGGGTTTCACTAATTAAAAAGCCGACTTGGGCACCTCAGTGCCAACCTCTGCACTTATCGCTCTCACCAGATGCAAACTCACCATTCAGGCTCCCCTCTGTGGCCTCGCCCCTTCCCCCTTAGATAGGGCGGTGGTCCGCCTATAAATAAGCCCCGGAAAGAAATAGAAGAGGATTATTCGGTGAGAGAGACGTAGGATCAGTTCGTGAGGTGTATCCTTCAACCAATCAAGAGAAGTCGGTAAGAAAGACGAAGGATCAGTTCGTGAAGATCGACCCTTCAGCCACACAAGACGATTTCCCTGAGAAACGATACAGGATCAGATTCTGAAGATCAACCCTCCATCCCCCCGGGCCGAATTAACATAAATAGTCAAGTTTGTATAGGTGCCACATACTGAAGAATCCTTTACAGACTTAGAAGAAGTGTGACTGGAGAAAAGTAAATTCGCTTACTCTTAAGTGACTCTCACATCTCAAGCTCCGTAAGAATGAGAGGAGAAGAACCCAGCCCCAACGAGGTTCCGTTCTTCAATTACGGTAAAAATCCCACCGAATACCCTAAAATCTAGTTGCGCACTCTACGTTTAAGAATAAGACACTAAGAGGATTCAAGATTATTCAGAAGAGGACTCTTGGAGCGAAGAGCACCATAACTCTCTCCGTCTTCTTAACTTAACCAGAGACAAGGTTGCAATAAGAAGTTGACAGCGCCCTACCTCTCTCTTTCCATCACATCTCGACGAAATTCTATCATCGGCACTCCAAATTCCCGAAGCGCGAGATAAGCCCTCCAACGACCTCCAGCAATCCCTGATCCCGTCTGCCATGTGAGTTAGCAAGAACATTTATATTCATATTGTGATAGTATGAGGTTAGTATGTTTCACGATTTAATAGAAGTAAAAACAATTGTGCGTGAACCTCTGTCATATTTGTTGGTAGAGGAGAGTACTTTAATTTAATGTTTAACGCTAATCAAAAAGGGTCACGATAAAAATATTAATCGGCAAATGGTGTGTTGATCGGGAGCCTATTTGTTTACTCTTGTATTTAAGATATTTTAATAGGCCTAGTTGCCAACTGGGATAGTCTAGATTAGCTTAGGACGAAAATATAAATGTGATTACTGTTTGTTTTTCATAGTTAACTGTTAAACTTAAAATATACGTTTATTTTGGGATAATTCCTGTGTGTTTCCTTATATCCTTACGTGTTGAAGCGGATTTTCATTAAAACAACAAATTCGCATTCTTAGATCAAAGCCTACTTCATCAAAGTAGTATATCACGACCACAAGATTATTCTGCGACAGCGCCTACCTAAACATTAGTTTCTTCTCATGTGCTACAAACTTTCCGAGATGATTTTCCTTCCCAAATAAATTAAACCTCCTAGTCACATCAACAGTTACATGCTAGCGCTATAGAATTTCAGCAGACCTGAACACAAAGTTCCATGAGCGAAGAAATTTATTTTGAATTGAGAAAGAAAAGAAATCTAGTGCGATCAACCACTAGTGGATCTCCACTTTAGAAAGAATTGGAAGGTAGATAAACAAAAAAAGAGATATAGAAAACGAATAGAATATGAGAATTAGTGGAAATAATGAGGCCAATCCATGAGTTACAAAGAGTACGAGCTCTTTCAGCCCCTTCGTGGGTTGTAGATAGTAAACCCGAATTTATTTATATATTTATACGGTCAGAAATCAATGCTATTCTTTCTCGAAAGATTTCAAAAATGATTCGTCATAAAAGTCTTAAATTCAGGACGGAGGGGGGGGATAATTTGTAGAAGCTAAAAGGCCGATTAATCAAGGGAGGAAACTGCTTGTTGTGTACGAGTACAGAGAAGTAAAATTGGCAAACCATACGAGTGCTTAGCAATGAGAGGAAAATAGTACATTAAGTCATCTATTTAACACAACAAAGGAAGTTGGTAGAAATCAGTGTTTTATGGCGGTTGGGTTTAATCAAGTGTTTAAAGAAGTTCTTTATAAATGTATAGAGGAAGGGCAACGTTGCATTATAAACTAGTATAAATTGGTGACTACTACTAACAGTTATTTAAGAAAACTATACAATTAATCCACGGTGGTGGGAAGTCTATATATGCAGGCCTAACCTATGCATATCGTTATATAAATCAGTTAAAAGAATTTCCGTTGCCATAGGGACCACATATTTTTGGCATAGCTTTACAAGTGCAAAACATCCCACATGAAAATGAAAGGCGGATTCCAAGTGCTTTCGAACTGAACAAGTCCGAAAGTACTTGGAATCCTCCTTTCATTTTTCTGTGGGATTTTTGGCATTTATTGCTCTACTCACGCGCTAGTTTGTGAGTTTCTCATAGTCTTAAAAATATATTAAATGGACCGGAGCTGGAGAATCCGTAACCTTTTTGGTCATTAAGTGCGGCCTTCTGAATGAATTCTAATTTTGCAAATTAAATAATTTTATTCCCTTTCTATAAATACTAATCGCAACAAAGACATTAAAAGGTTAGTTAACTTTTGAATGGATCCTGTTTTTTTACGTCTCCAGCTAATATATATTTATAGTAGTTTTTATATAAAAAAATAATGTGTACTTTGCATTATTTCTAATAATAATTTTGTGGATTTGGCCTTCAACACAAAAAATGTTCCCGTCCCCTGAAATAGACCAACAGAACACCCATAGTCATAGGGTACGAATATCTGCATTTATTAAAAACACAAAACTTTTGTATACAATCCTTTATATAACATTAAGGAAAGATGTTCAGGAATGATGTGTCAAGAAAAATGAATTTACACAAAACCTCATTAAATTAAATGCAATAACCGAGAACAAGGATCTTAAGATATTGAAATTCAAAGGCACCGACTACGAATCCCTCGCAAGATTGCAAACATCTATTCTTTGTCTTTTATATTCACTCGTATTATATTAAATGACCCCCTTAATTAGCGAAAGGAATAACAGCCTCAAAATATACATTCATGCAGCTCCCATTTACACTGTCTAATCTGATTCTTCCTTGCTAAAAGCACTGTACTTAATTACAAGGATTAGTTACCTGCGAAATACTAATTCACATTTTAAAATTTAAATCGCCATCATCCTACTTTTATCATCTATAATAGGGTCTGAGTTCAATAAATTTTAATTATACTTTTCCTTCTTTGGACAGCTATCACGTGCCATGAATATTTATTAATCGCTACTGATTTCTAAACAACGGTCTGAGGGTGTGGCTTATATCAGGATTCTTGGAGCAGTCTGGACCTCTCTGGCATTTGGGTGGGTCCTTTTGGCCTTGAACCAGATGCAAAATGAAGAGAATCCAAAACCGAGGCAAAGAGTTAAAACTCTATGAAATATTAGCCAATGTTAATACCTTCATTCAATGTTAACAATTTCTAAAGATTGTTTTCATAGAAGAATCTTGCTGTTACAAATATGTATCTCCATTTAAATGCGAAAGATTTTCATTCCAATACGAAGTTTGTTGATGTAAAATTATTTGTAATGATTATTGTCAAGTAAGGCACGCCTCAAAAAGGAGGTATAAGCGAGAGATCAGCATTCCTTCCCGGAATCATCTGAATCTGAAGTTGAGATGCCTATTTATATTTCTAACCTGAGACTAAGATCAATCAAATATTTTGTTCTTACATTTCTATTTCTCTTTCATTCTAGGCAGCATCGTTTTACCATTACTAGAATTTTACTCAACTTTTGTTAAAATGTCAAATTTACCTAAACTTTAGTCGTCCCAAAATCAAATACTTTCACGGAAAATATTTAACAAACCCATATAGTTAACAATAATAACCATGGTTCTTCATAGGGTTAAAATCTTGTAGTTTTCCAACTTACTGCATAAGTAGGGTAATTTTAATTATTATCTGCCCGTACTTATGAAGATTAATATTAAACTTTTCTACACTTGCGCCTAAAATACAATACTTCAAATAGGATACCACCAGATCAGGTCTAAGAATGATTTCATTTTCTTTCAAGCATTATATGGCGTCTTTTTGCATTCCTCAACTTTTCATATTTAGCAAACGAAAAGTATAATTTAGAAGATTATATAATGCTACTAACTGACTCTAATCATGGAGAAAGAAAAATATACATATTCTTCACTATAACCACCAATCCATGCTGCATATATAGCATCTCTATTGCTCATATATTACCCAAAATGGCAGGAGGAAGGTCAGAGTTCGCATTCTATATGCAAATAAACATCAAAATAAGGATGAGTGGCATCGACAAGTCAGCCTTTTACCCGAGGCAAAGAAAGAGTGTTAGATACGTGGCTAAAATTGAAGTATGAAGTGAGCTAATTTTTTAATCTCCTTGATATATATATATATATATATATATATATATATATATATATATATATAGACCTTCGAGTAGGCCCTCACTCGACAATGATTATATTTTCTTTCAAGCATTATATGGCGTCTTTCTCTCCATATGACATAATAACCAAGCAAATTGCTAAATCTTACCATTATTCATTTTTTTTAATCGTTTCTATTGCCTATACGTGTTTTTGCAACTTGTGTGACCAGTAAGATTTCAATTTATCTTTAAATTTGTTTGCCCATAGTTGTTCATATATTTGTGTCCCCTCCCTGTTATTCTCATTTAATATTTAAACAAATAACTATTTTTGTTTACCGCTATAAATACTTATATATATATAATTGTAACTACCACTTTAATTTTTCTCAATATTAATCGATTAACATAAAAACCTATTCGTGTTTAGTTTATTAGGCCAGATGATGAGCATGTCCTTGCTCAAAACGTAGCCAACAGAAATAAAGTCTAATAATACTGTCATTTTCTTTGCCATTGGATTCCTTCTCCGAATGCATATATATATATATATATATATATATATATATATATATATATATATATATATGCATGTACTATTTAAGTCCACAGCTGTGGCAGCGTTATTAATTTTAACTTGTATTTTCTTAATATTTCTTACAAGTTTGTTAAAGGGGTCTTCAAGGTGAGAAAAAACATCCGTGAATGACATTCTTTATTTCTAAACGTCTTTCGACCGTGTTTAGTCCTCTTCAGGGAATGAACAGAAATGGAATTCTTCACAGAACAACGGAACTTTTACCAAAGAGCTAACTGAAAGGAAAAAGAAAATTGCGAAAAATGAGAGACAGTAAAAAAAAGATCCCAAAATGGGTTAATTATTGTCAATAAAAAAAATTCAAAATAATAAAAAGATCCCGCAGTGGGACAATATTAACGAATACGAAAATTAAACAAAACAACAAATGGAGATGGCCCGTTCACCGGGCACCCACACACATATATATCTGACTACCACTTCCTTCCTTTTCTCACTATTACCCTCCACCCTCTCTTCCAAACTCCTTCCACTCTTATTCTATCTTTTTCTTTCAAATTTTATTTCTGACTATTTGTCGCTTTGATCTAGTTATCTGGCACAGGAAGCAAAGGAAAATGAAGGTTGAAAACGTGTTTCTTTTAACGGCAGTCAACTTGGAGACGCTGAGATGTCAGGAGTATGGTTTCCGGGTGAAGTTGCACGTTAATTGCCGATTTCTTCATTTGAATAATGACGGCTTCTGCCATCCGCAATCTTCTGTGGTTTTGGAGTCTCAGGATGATGGAGGTGTCCTGATTCAGCTTTTCACGGGTTAGGGTTCTGCCATGAGAATGGGTGTGTCTTTTAATCGCGCCATCTTGAAGGTGAGCTGTTATTCACCAACCCTAATACGGATATAAATCTGATCATATACTACAAGATCAAGAAAACAAGTAGATGCATCATGAAAAACAGCTGTCTCACTCCGACGAGCGAACTCTATGAGACAAACGTCGAGTACGAATATTCGTTCAAAGTCGGTGACTGCGAACACCCCAATTCAAAGTACAGTGACGTAACATCCACAACTCTGTCAAGACTGCCCGGCATAATGCTCCAAACAAACACACGGACACACACACTACAGAGAAAACTCAAACAGTTTCATTAGTGGAGCTGGAGGAAGCCCAGGCTGTAAAGCCCAAGAAGGTGGAGCATACGTCTCGCCCTCAGAAGGCATCGCAGTCACGTCTAACGAGTAGGTCCTCATCATCGAAAACTCGGGAATTCTCGTACATCTACTTCTCGAGGACTATTAACCTCAGGGTATATGCTGGCGAAGGGAAACAGTTTCCGGAGGAAGCGGCCCAGATGATATTGTTGATGGCCTAAGGGCAGATCAGTATAAAAGGGAGTACACGGCCGACTTACCAGAAAAACTATTTAAACAGGCTCGTTCCAAGGACTCATCAAATTCTCAACAAACACTTACATTGTTATCTTGGACTCTGAGTATCGAAAGAAAAGATCCGGCAAGGGTAGAACCACACCAGGTTCCTCTCTAGGGGCTAAATTTGAAAGAGAATAAAACACGCACCTACCAAATACAACTACGCTACAGTGCGAGCGTAGTATCTAAGACCACACATAAAGCGAATTAAATCTTACTGAAGTATGACACTAACCCATATTGACATAACGAACCCAAAAATAAAAACCCGAATTACGACAAAACCCCCTAAATTTGACTAACCGTAGTGACGGGCTTACACTCAACCACTACAATGGCTTGAATGCCAACCAACTTTGACATCAAATAACCCTAAGTATACATTTATACAATGCCAGTAATACCCTATGACCAGGTATCTTAACAACTAACTTACTATGCTACTCTATACGCTCTACCTATTTTTGCTGGTGATACCCTTCCACCAGGAAAGAAAATCTTTCAAACACATACTAAACTTATCTTTACTATCATTTTCAAAACCCTCTTACCACTATACCCTCTCCAATAATTCCATTTCTCTTCATTTCCTGAAGATGAACTAATAGGGTCGAAAGCGTCTAGGAATAAAGAATGTCATTTGCAGATGTTTTTTCTCGCCTCGAAGACCCCGGTAAAACCTTGAAAGAAATATTAAGAAAATACAAGTTAAAATTAATAACACTGTCACTCCTGTGGACTTCGATAGTACATGCATGCAACATGGCCTTTTACCTAATTATATATATATATATATATATATATATATATATATATATATATGTTTAAATTTCACCCCCTTTAAAGAAGTAAAATCGTTTCCTTTCCTCCACCTGCTGATAATCACAGAAACTGGATTTGAATGACACTTAAATATTATTTTTTAAACAAAACAATTAAATTGCATTATCATTAATATTTTTAGTTAAAATGAAATATAAAGGCAACAAGTATTGAAATTCTAACATTTTAATAGTGATCAGAATAATGAATATAATAATAAAATCTTTTAAGAATAAAATGAAAATGAATAAAAAATATCTTACAATGTGAAATTCTTGAAAATAATCAAGTAAAATTAGCTGACAAAAATAAATCAATGAAAGAAAAGACTTTTAGGCAAAAGGAGAAACAGTATTGTAGATGAATCAAATCAAGGTAGAACAACGAACCTGAAATAGCAAAAATATATATCACTAAAAGAAATGAAATAATACGTAACAATTGGTAGACAATAAATGAAAACTCTAAAGAGAGAAACCCGGAAATTAATACCACAAAGAAAGAGAATATAAGTGAAAGAGTTGAAGAATTTTATCAGGAAATATATTCTAATAACTGAGCAAGCTCACATTACAGCAGATAATAACTTTTCAATAAATGAGGATTTAGCAACAGCAACAGCTTTTTAAGCCGCCCGTATGTGACGAATTAGTTGCATAGTAGGTAAAGGCTTATGGATAGCTAGAGAAATATCACGTGTGGAGTCTAGCTAGCAAGTGTGACTTAATAGAAACGATAAAAGTAATTAATATGTTTTTCATTTAAAAAAAAATAATTCAGGGCATAAAGGGAAAGAGAAGAACAAAAGGGCACTCAGAGGTATGAAAAAGGGTAAATATTATTTTACAAAGACTAGGCCTGACCATTCTTATGACCTTCTTTTCTTTCTTGCGACATGGACGTATAGGAAGTTAAAGTTGCAGAAGTAGATATACTCTGTAAGACATCTATCTACACGGTGTTCAACAATTAGTGCTGAGAGATTTGAAATAACTATCTACTCGTATCTGCCATTCGTATACTATGAAAAGCCTCAATTTAATTCTTCTAGCTATAGAGAAACAGGGACCTAACAGAACATAGAGTAACATACTGTCGAGGTGATCATATTGTATTTATTGTTTTAAGGAAGCCGGTCTGATACTATTAATTATGCGAAACAACAATACTTCAATATTGGCCGAGTGGACTTTTATTACTTTATTGTTGAGAGAGTGTCACAGCGTTTAATCCATTTTTAAGGAGAGAGCCCGTTAAATACATAAAGGATCTATTGAAACACCAGAATTATCCCAAAATAAACATATACTTTAAATTGAAAAATTAACTACAAAAAAAACAGTAGAAATATTTATATTCACCTGATAAGTTAACCGAGGCTAAACACGCTTGCAACTGGGCCTATTACAAAAATCTATTCATGACAAAAATAAAAAAATAGGCCCCACGTAAACAAACCAATTGCCGATTAGTTATTTTATCGTGACCCTTTTAGATTAGCGTTAAACATCAAATTAAATTACACTCTTCTACTAGTAAATATGACGGGGTTCACGCACAATTGTTTCTACTTCAGTTAATTTGAGTACCGTAATAAACTCATACTAACGCAATACGAATATAAATGATCATTCTAATTTACATGACAGATAGGATCAGGGGTTACCGGATGTCACTAAAGGCTTTTCTCGTGCTTCGGAGTGTTGGCGCGGCCGATGGTAGATTTTCTTCGCGGTAGGATGAAGGGAAGGGAATCTGATGTCTAAGTCTTCGGTCTTAAAATCGCAATTTGAGAGTCTCTCAAGGATGACTGGTTCTTCTATTATCTTCCTTGCGAAATTCCTGTTTGGTATTAAGAATATTGGTCCTGCTAAGCTTCTTACTAAGCCTGTGCAAGATGCTTTGGGCTGGCACCGAAATAATTCTTCTTCTCTTCCTGCCGAAATTCCTCGTTTGGCACTGGGAATGGTAATCCCGTCAGACTTCTTCTAAGTCTGTACCGGATGGTTCGGTCTGGTACCCATAGAAAACGTGACGTTTTAAGTTAATTCTACACTGGGGGAAAGGATCGGTCTTCTCGAACTGATCCTTTAGCGTCTCTCCTCGAATCTTCTGGTCATAACGAAATTGGGCGAAGGATCGATCTTCTCGAACTGGTCCTCTATCGTCTCTCACGCAATAATCTTTTCTCTAACCTTCAGGGGCTTATTTATAGGCTAGCAACCTCCTCATCTAAGGCGGAATGGGCAAGGCAGCAGAGGAGAGAGCGAGGGTTGAGGTCGCATCGGGGAGGGCGAGGGGAGAGAAAGTTGGCACCGCGGTGCCCAAGTCGGAATGTTAATTAGAGTCACCACCAACCGTCACTATCCTTGGCGTTCCTTTTTGACTGGCACCGCTTTTTGGTGATTTAACCACGGGCCTACGGATCTCTCAGGTAATTCGTTTTTTTTGCGCTGTTTAAGGGCCTTTGGTGGTTGCCTTAACACTGATGGTCGCTCCAACTACCTATGAGGCTAGGAGATCACACAGGGTAGGCAGTTAGACAGTTATTCGCCGGCTAACCTTCCCACGACTCTCCACCTGTGGCTCGATTCTCTTGCTTTCCTCGAAGGGAAGGTAAACTTTAATGTATACGTCCGCCTGGCCCTCCGGGAAAGCTTCATGTTGTAATTCCTCTACACATACCTTCATAAATATTTATACTAAAATAAAACGTATTTTTGGCTAACCGTGGTCAATGTTAAAATGCAATTACAATATGAGTGATAGAGGTATATTACCTTTTCTTAAAAATGTTAATAGCTGCAGTCGACGAGATTTTTCGAAATTCAGAGTGGCAAAGAGTTGAAATAAACTGAAATTACCAAATTTTACTCTAATCCCTCTAAAATGACTTTATAATAAAAGAATGACCACAATTTACAGTAACGCTTGCCTGAAAATGAATTTTTCAAAGAAAATAATGAAATCCTAATTTTGCAATAGTGCAATTAGAATCGACAATCAAATTCAACAGTAGGTGAAAGATTACATCTACTTAGTTCAATTTATGACTTCTAATGAGATTTCAGTGAAGGAAATCTACAAAAGAACAAAATTAAGACGATGAGCCTTAAGGAAGTCTAGCTGCATCTTTATGTGTGAAAAAAGAATTCGCTCAATAACTTTAGTAACGCAGAGGACTTAACTGCTGGACAGGATCAGTAGAAAGACTTTGGCGAGGCCTTTGCCCAGCAGTTGTGTAAAACTGGCTGAATCGTAAGATAACCATTAAAAATAATAATTAATACTAATAATTAGTATAATAATAATAATAATAATCATGAGGGCATTCTTAAATTAGTAAAAAATTTGTTTAATCATTTTATCGCTCTTACCATCGGTTTTCCACCCTTACAGCTAAGTCAAAAACAAATACGTTAATATCTAATCCATACGATGTAAAAGTTATTTTACTACAGGTGGGGTCAAACGTTTTCGGAGACCTGAAATTTTTCTTATCCCTTAGTTATGTCAATAAATAGCTTGGTTTAGGGTGGCATTCGTGTGTCCAATACATCTCAAAAGCCAGCAAAATGTACAAGTTTCCTTATACTTTTAATTAAATATCTATAGTGACGATGCTATTGAAATATATGATTTCCTAGTATAAGTATGTAATATGTTAAAGTTAAACTGTAATTATATAACACCATATTTATTGATTAATATGATTGTGAAGAAATGGCTACATTAAGCATCCTGGAGGAGTATATGTACATTAAAGCCCCCCCCCCTCATGAGGAGAAGCGTGGGAAAGATAGCCGGCGAAACTGCTTACCATGTGTGATCTCCCCGCCGCTTTGGGCAGTTGGAGCTAACATCTGTTTTAAGGCGACCACCTAAGGTCCTTAAACGACGCTCTAACGATCCAATTACCTACGAAACCCATAAACCCGTGGTTATGGAAAAAAAAGCGGTGCGAGTCAGAAGGCACGCCAAGTAGCGGTGCGGTTGCGAGCCTCTAATTTGCGAGCTGACTGAGGCACCCCAGTGCCACCTCAGGAATTCTCGCTCTCCCCAGATGCTAACTCACCATTCGGCCCCCTCCCCCTTTGCCTCTGTGGCCTGGTCACTTCCCCCTTTAGATGGGGCGGCAATCCACCTATAAATAAGCCCCGCAAAAAAAGAGAAGAGGATTATCAGAAGTCGATACGCCAGAGGAGGATTAGTTCGTGAAGATAGATCCATCGGCCAGACAAGAAGATTATTAGAAGTCGATTCGCCAGAAGAAAGATTAGTTCGTGAAGATCGATCTTTCAGCCAGACAAGAAGATTAGAAGTCGATACGCCAGAACAAGGGTTAGTTCGTGAAGATCGATCCTTCAACCATACGAGACTATTTCCGTGAGAAACGATAGGATCAGATTGAGGAAATCGATCCCCCCTTTCAGGGCCGTATTAACCTAAATAGTCAAGATTTATATCGGTGCCATACCGAAGAAGCCTGTTCAGTCTACAAAGAAGTCCGACAGAAGAAAAGCAAAGCCGCTCACACTCTAGCGACTCTCACATCTTAAGCTCCGTAAGAGTGAGAGGAGAAGAACCCAGCCCCAACGAGCTGCCGTTCTTTAATTACGTTGAAGAATCAGCTCCCGTCACATGCGACAAGCAAACCCTCCTCGACGAAAATTCAACCAGCGGCCACAACACTTCAAAGCGAGAGATAAGTCCTGCAGCGACATCCGGCAATCCCTAATAACTACCTGTAAGTTAAAAATAACATTTATATTCCTATTGCGATAGTAGAAGTTTAGTACGTCCCACGTTTTAAAGGAGAATAGAAACCATTGTTCTTGAACCTAGGTCATATGTGTTTGTAGACAAGAGTACGTTAATTTAATGTTTAACGCTAATCAAATAGAGTTGCGAAAAAAAATACTAATCGGCAATTGGTATGTTTACGGGAAGCCTATTTGTTTATTTTTTGTCATTGAAAGATCTTTGATGCCAAAGATAGAAATGTGTTAACTGTTGGTTTGTAATAGTTAAGTGTTTCATTTAAAATACATGTTTATTTTGGTAGATTCTGGTGTTTCCTCATATCCTTATGTTTTTAAAAATAGCTCTTCCTTAAGAACAAAACCACTGAATTAGCACTCTTAGAACAAAGCCTACTTCATCATAGAAGTAACTCACGCCTTCAAAGCATACAGCTACTAAAAGGGTGTCAAAGAGTATAGTGATCAAAACCAAGGGTCATTTTACGACAATGATATTCCATATGGACAAGGTCTAATAATGGTTTAATAATAGAAAAAACATGTAACTATACCGTGGATGAAAAAAATCTGGTACGCAGAATGCCAGAGGAGGATCTCAGCAGAAGTGTTGAAGAGGATTCTAGACGGTGGGAAGATCCATGAGCGACCTCGTTCTGGACGACCCATGAGCATTGGAGATCGTAAGAAAACTGCAGTCACGCTGCAACATAATTGGACAGAGCGCGGTCAGAATAATTTCGCACACTGAGGTGATGTAAATCCCACCAGAAGCAGCTAGTGAACCTACAAAACAAGCGACCACCACTGAGTTAGGCATGTACTCACAGAAAATGGATTATGCATCAGCGGTGAGGTGTAATATGGTCATACGAGTCCACGATCCATTTGCTATTGAGCCAAGGCAAAGTTAGAGTCTACAGGAGTCCAGAAATGAGTGGAAGCACGAGGGCAGAAGGCATAGTTCCATAGGTATAGCATGGTGTTCGTCTGTAATGTATGGAACTGCATGTCAAGCTCAGTGATGGAACCATGAATTTAGAAAAAAAGAAAGCTCTTTTGTAACCTAACATACTGCCCTCAACCCGAGGCCTCTTCTGAAATGCTCGGAATGTAATTTTCCAGCACGACAATGCTACAATTCTGCGTCCACCATTCATTGGTTATGGGACAACAATATTAGGATGCTGGATTGGCCACCTCATTCTCCGTAAATATATCCACTGTAAAACATCTGGCAGGATTTTTTAGATGTAGTATTAGATTGTCTTCAGGCTCAAATGAACAACTGAAGTTAGTTATCACAAAGGAGCGCGCCCGCATTATACCCCTCAGATGTTGCACTGTCTCGGCATGCCTCTAAGAATAATTGATCCCATACTGTCAAGGGGATTATTACAGACTACTGAGCTTCCTGTAATATTTTGGTGTTGTTTTAAATTTAAGAGAACTTCATCGGTTTTTCTCTTTTGTTACCTTGTTATATCTTTTGGAAACTGATTGCTATTTATTTCTTTTTATTTCATTGTTATATTCATATTGATCTGCAAAATAAAATCTTTACGGCTATGCATTTTTCTAATCTCTGAAAATTTCCGGTATGTCTCAATTACTTTGGGCGCGGCTGTAGCTCATAATATGAGCACTATATAACATTAAAACACTACTGACAAAATTATGAAATAGGAATCAAATTTGTTTTAATAATTGGAATGACATGGTTTGTTAGGGGTATTATTGCTATTTATTTTTCTTATTTTACTATTATATTCATATTGATATGCAATATAAACTCTAACACTTTGCATTTATTTAATTTCCTAAAATATTTTAGCTGCGGCTGTAGCTCATATGAGCACTATATATTATTACAAAGTCTTGAAAAAATTATAATATATGAATTATATTCGCTCATTGCTTTTAGGGTTTTCTTTGATTTGAATCAGTGTATGTAATCATTTTAAGAACTTGTTTCAGTATTTGGATTGCCATGGTTTGTTAGGGCTATTATCTATCATTTTTAACTATTTTCCTAACCTCTATTCTTTCAATTTAGCTTCCTTTTGACTCTTATCTACCTGTAACTCTCCTGAAAATTCATTTTCAGTTTGAGACTGAATTTTTTGGTTGCAAATAATTTCCTATTTCAATTTATTACACTTGTAAAAAGAATAAAACTGAGAAGACGAAGATATAGAACACTAAATGGAGAAAAAGGGTACTTAATACATAAATATAAATAATAAAAATAACGTAAACTTAAGAATGCAGCAGAATGTTACACTAAGCAAATTTTCTAAGTAGTGAATATGCTTGGCACGCAATGAAAGGAGCTGGTTACGCTTGAAGGTAGTTAAAAGTCTTCCTTTAGAACTAGGACGTGTGGATAGGTATAAAACCTCAATAAGGCAAACATATGTAGACAAACCATGTCAGAGAATAAGTTGTGATGACTCTTAAGCATTTATTTATTTAATTATTCTTTAACATTTTCAAAGTCATGAAGTTAATCTCCAGCAGCAAGGTTTTGAGAAGAGATTCTCAAAGTAAGTGGTGATGTAAGAGTAAATGTAAATTGTGAAAGATGCAGGGAAAATATTGTTAAAGGCTTATTGTTTTTCATTAACCGATTTACTTAAAATGTCATATGATGCAAATAAATAAAAAAAAGCTATTTCCCACTCTGGTATGTGATGGTTCTAACAAAAAAAAGATATGTTATATAACCATGTAAGGATTACACCTCAAATTACTCTAATTAAACCTGTTTTAGACTTTGCAACATTGAAGTTAGATAAAGTGAGGCAAGAATAAGAATTAAAGAAGAAGATTGGAATGACATAGAGAATACGTTAAGGGAAAGTGGAAAAAGCCAGTACTGGTGTAAGCTGATCGAGCAATATCAGTAACGGCATTAACAAATCAATCCACTTTACCCTAGAAACTAAGGCAAGGTGTTCACAATAAACCAGATTCCGAAATCCAGTAAGCAATTATATTGTCACTGACAAAACCAGATTCCATTAATACGTTAAAATTCATAATTCTTTGTTCAAGAAACGTGTTTGTGTTCTTAAAAAACTTGGCTAGTCACTTTCCTCTAAATTCTACTTCTACTATTTTAAAGTGAATTCCACATTAGTTTTCGCCACTTTTTAATAAATTAACCAATATTCTCGCGAAATTTCGTTTGCATTTTTTTCTTTGGAACCGAAGCATCTTAATTCCCCGCTAGAATATATATCAAGTTGCAACTCAGTATTGCAAATATACCTTGAACTATTTGTGTTACAAGAGCTGTACCAAATATATTACTTCCCACTCTTCGTAGCCTTATCTAATTCATCCAATCTGCATAGCAAACGAACTTATCATGAAAGGCTCTTGCAATCTTGTGGAGAGAACCGATTGAACAGGTATGGGTGAGCTGCGAAACATATCGTTAACATATTCTTATCAGAGTAGGAAGGGTTAGAACCTGATTAGTCAAAATGAAATATTAGTCCTTAACTGGATAGAAAAATGAGCTTAAAAGCAATTGTATTCTTGGACCGCATAGCCCGAGTGAACACTTATAATTTGGATGATGATTACATACTCTGTAATCTCATTTTCTTAACTTTTGAAGGGTAACTGCAGCGAAACATTATGAATTTATTTTCAGGCACGTTGCTCTAATATCAATGAAGGCCATATTCTAAATTGGTCAAGAATAGAACGGTGATTAGAGCTAAGAGGTTGAGGAACAGTTCTATCGCAATCAATTCTCGCTTATTATGATTTGAGCGAAATTCGGAGCTAATTTTAAATGAGAAAAATAACGCAGCGTTAACTTTAATAGAAAGTTGTTCATCCAGCTATAGTCTCCTCGTGAACTATACAAGATAAATATAATGCTTCCAGATTATATATATATATATATATATATATGAGGAATTAAACCACATTCTCCGAAGATTGGTTCATATCGTCTGCCCATTTTGCAGCTAGGAAAACATTCTATGGTAATAAGCCTTCCCGCACTAACGACTTCAACAAATGTATAAGGATTACCATTTAATAATAAATTAAATAGTTTAAAGGACATATTTGAAAAAGCGGGTATTAATCTAGCCTTTAAATATAATAATTCCTTAAACCAATTGATGATGGCCAGGAAACTCAAAGAACAACATAACATAGGAGTATATGCAGTACCATGCAACGATTGCCATAAAGTTTATATAGGGGAAACGGGGAGAAATCTAGACAAGAGATTGTACGAACACAAAAGAGATATTAGAGTGGGCAGTGAAATTAGTGGAATATTTTGCCATGTTAGACACAAGAATCATACGATCGATTTCAATGGAAGTAAAATGTTATTTAAATCGGCTAACTATGTTAAGAGAAGAATCGTAGAATCGAGCTTGATATCGTCAGTTCCAAATTTAAATCTATCTGAGGGTCAATTTTCTTTTAATCCTGTAATAAGATCGCAAATAAACAAAATAGTAAAATGCCAGCCCTTCAATATGTTTAGGCCTACCCCCCCTCCCAAATTAGCCACAAGTAGGGGATTGGGGGGAAAAAGAGGGGATCTTGAGGTATGCTTATATGCACTTCTCTTATATTTTCTGCCCAGTGTCAGTTGAAAAAAAGTGTGAGATACACCGAAATTGTTCTGAATTAAATTGTCTTCGGAGAATGTGGTTTAATTCCTCATCTTTTCTTGCGATATTGCATTAATTTTCATCATATATATATATATATATATATATTGTGAGAGAGAGATGGGTAGAGAGAGAAAGAAGATAAAGAAGAAAGAGATGAAAGTGAATTCACCTAATAAAAATTAAAGTACTATTTTACAAGTGTTATCCAATAATAGAGTTTACATGAACATAATATATAATTGGATTATGATTTCCGTTTCAAGAAATGTCTGCAATTTATCGCCTGAATTATCTTCTTTGTTTGCATAATTCTTGATTTAGTGTAACCTATGATAGCCGTATTTTATGTGTGTGCCTTATTGTTAAATAAAAATGAAACCTTAATATTTTACTAGGATATTATTCTCAACATATTTTAAGCCTAATATTTCTATCAATCGAGATAACTGCGTGAAGCACATTCATGGATGCAACAGTGGGCACGTATGTATTTTACGATGTTATATAATGTGCAGAAATCCACTGTTGTCCACCAATCATTTAGAGCAGAGAAGACGGCATAACTAACACACGATCAACTCTACAGAATAGTCAACCATATAATCGGATAACAAGACCATGTCTGGTCCTCGATGTTTATTATGGTTTTACTACGAATGAACGTTTTAAAACTTTCGGCAAATGGTAAAGGCAAAGGGGGTACAAAATTGGAAGTAATTTCAAAACCAGTAAAGGAAAAATGAAAACTGTGTGGCTAAACAACCTGGGAGGCATTTTTCGAAATTAAAATAACTTAACTCTTGCCTTCCATTTGTTTAAAGAAGTTATTCTTAACTTTCTTATGTGTAAGTGTGCTTCAGCTTAAGGCAAATTGCCCGTCTCGTATTAAAATCGTTAAAAAGGTATCCTCCTTTTATTTTTTGTTACTTGGTTCGTGACTTATGTGCTTATACACATTAAGATTCCTTTTCTTACGTAACGACTGGTCGTCTGCAATTCTACCTGACTACAGAATTTGAAAAGCAGAAATAAAACGCGAAAGCTATCTGTTTACCATTTACTAGCCACACAACTGAAGTTGCTTCATCTTATATCTATATATATATATATATATATATATATATATATATATATATATATATATATATATATATATATACATATATATATATATATATAAATATATATATATATATATATAAACTCTCAACATCAAAGGTGGCCATGAATTATCTGTCTGCATGAAGAATGTTCGTTATCTTTTTCACAAACAAATGCGAATTATTAAGAGTAAACTCATTAGAGGTTAGAGGGGCTAAAACGGGGACTAGAAACTTGCCTAGTGCAAAAATAGGCCTTAGGGGCAAATCAGTTTTATAGGTCTTAGGAAGTCCATAATGAACTCCAGGTGAAGATTCAGAACAAAACAAACTGTTATACATATCTTCTGGGAGAGCGTTATAATTCTTTAATTTCCTAAGAAACCTATTAATTTTGTCTTCAATCTTAAGTGTGTAACTCCACCTGCGTAATAGATTTAACTAAGACCTTATTCAAAACTCTCCTTGAACTTACTGTTTGTAATTCATTCTTTTTTTCAAATGGGATTTTGTATGAACAACTCGATGGGGTTAGAATGGAACTTCCTCTAGGCCCCTCGTTGGCAAATGTTTTTATGTTATTATGAAACACTTTGGCTTGATGATTGCCTCATTAATTTTCGTCCGGTTTTATATAAGCGCTACTTAGACGACACTTTTTAGGCATAAAGTCAAATTATACACTTTACCTCAATTATTTGAATTCTAAACATGCAAATATTAAATTTTCCTTTAAGCTCGAAAAAAATAATAGCATATCGTTTCTTGACGTGAAGATACCCGAATGCACAATCAATTCACGTCAAATGTTTACCGAAAACCCACCTTTTCAAACTTGGTTTAAGTTTTTTTAGCTTCTGTGATTTTAAATTCAAAATTAATGCCATTCTTACTCTCCTCCATAGAGCATTTAACTTGTCTTCAACTTTTCCAGCCCTACATTTAGAATTCGAATTCTTAACAAAATTCTTTACCACCAATAGAGATCCCAAATCACTATTTCTGAGACAAATTAGTCTGTTTCTCAATTACAAATACTCGACTCTGCCTCCACTACAAACTGTCAATAAATTAAAGATTTTCCTTTCCTTACCGTACTTTGGTTACCAATCCTAAAACCTAAAAAATCAGCTGTTAAAACTGTTAAATTCAGCCTATCCTCAATTATTACCATCTATTGTTCTCATTAATGACTTCAGACTGAGATCATTATTTAAGTTCAAAGATCAACCACCCACCAATATTCAATCTAAAATTATATACGTTTTTCGTTGTACGTGCAGTAGCACCGTATCATATCTGTGGGCAACAAGGCGTACACTTTACTCCCGTTCATGCAGCATATGGGTAGATCCAAAGAACTGGAGTACAACTTTCGAAACCTGATCAATCCCCAATTCGAAACCATCTATCATAATGTAGCTCTAGGGCTCCACTCGAGAACTTTACGATACTTAATGCGGTAGGAAACATCTCGGACCTTTACCTGCTAGAGTCAATTTATATTACAAAATTCAACCCAGTCTAAATAATAACTCATTATCTGTTCCATTAAATAAAGTGGCTCATTCAAATCATGCTAATTTTTTTAATTTCACATTTTTTTTTTAGGCGGGTGCAATAATAAAATCTACTGTCAATTATTTTCGTTCCTTTTTTTAAGAAATTTTCTCGTTGGTTTAGTTTGTTTTTTCCTCCATATTTCTAATGTAATCAATTAGTCTCAAATTTAATATTTATGTTCCACAATTTTGTACATGTGTTAACTTTTTATGTATACATTTAACTCTCTATTTTGTATTCTTTCTTTAGTAGAGATAATGGGATTAGTTATAATCCTGAAACGTTTGAAATAAATGTTACGAGGCATCTACGGCTCTGTCCTGGTCATCTTGTTTATACTTCGCTTGAAGTTTGCGACCATCAATTCCTTTGTTACTTATATATATATATATATATATATATATATATATATATATATATATATATATATATATATATATATATATATATATATACATATATATATATATATATATATATATATATATATATATATATATATATATATATATATATGATGAAAATTAATGCAATATCGCAAGAAAAGATGAGGAATTAAACCACATTCTCCGAAGACAATTTAATTCAGAACAGTTTCGGTGAATCTCACACCCTTTTTCAACTGACACTGGTCAGAAAATATATAAGACAAAAGCATAACACAAGATCCCCTCTTTTCTCCCCCAATCCCCTACTTGTGGCTAATCTGGGCGGGGGGGTTAGGCCTAAACATATTGAAGTGCTGACATTTTACTATTTTATTTATTTGCGATCTTATTACAGGATTAAAAGAAAATTGACCCTCAGATAGATTTAAATTAGGAACTGACGATATCAAGCTCGATTCTACGATTCTTCTCTTAACATAGTTGGCCGATTTAAATAACATTTTACTTCCATTGAAATCGATCGTATGATTCTTGTCTCTAACATGGGCAGCGAAAGTAGTGGAATCTTTTCCATGTTAGAGACAAGAATCATACGATCGATTTCAATGGAAGTAAAATGTTATTTAAATCGGCCAACTATGTTAAGAGAAGAATCGTAGAATCGAGCTTGATATCGTCAGTTCCTAAATTAAATCTATCTGAGGGTCAATTTTCTTTTAATCCTGTTATAAGATCTCAAATAAATAAAATAGTAAAATGTCAGCCATTCAATATGTTTAGGCCTACCCCCCCCCCCCCCAGATTAGCCACAAGTAGGGGATCGGGGGGAAAAAGAAGGGATCTTGTGTTATGCTTTTTTCTTATATATTTTCTGATCACTGTCAGTTGAAAAAGGGTGTGAGATACACTGAAACTGTTCTGAATTAAATTGTCTTCGGAGAATGTGGTTTAATTCCTCATATATATATATATATATATATATATATATATATTAGTGAAATGGGTAGAAGTATTTCTTGAATACTTGTTAAAGACCATTGTGTATTTAGACTTAATTAATTTTATTGCACTTTATATTTTCTAGTTTGCCCTTCTGTAGGATTTTCTTGGTCGGATTGGGACTTGTAATCGATTCTGGTTAACGGTCACCAGAATTCCAATCTGGTTGCTACATGGGACAGGGACTGATTCCATTTGCATGTTATAAGGGAAGTTGGTACTAATTCATACTATTTCTGCTTTGGTTGATGCTTTCATGGTTATATAGGCTGGGAATTCTTGTCCTGCTCGTATTAGGATAGTTCTAGCGAGAAGGAGTTCAAAAATAAGGCCCGTATTTTTCTGGTTCTAAATCCAGGTTCTTGCAATCTTGCATTTAGATCCCCAGCAATAAGGTTGGATTGAACTTGTCGAATATTTGCATTACCGAGTAGATCAGGATATAATGAGATGAAATGATGATGATGTAATAAATGTTGAAATGTGTAGTAGGTAAAAATAGATGTGAAGAATATTTTAAGTGTGCTCTGGTATAGAGGGCGTCTCTTGCTTTCTCATTTTTCTACTTCCTCATTATCATTCTCTTTCGGTGCCGTTAGTGGTGCAAGTGACTTCTAGGCTGGTCGTTCTGACAACCCTTTGTTTCCTTTGTAATTTTCCTCTTTTACTCTTCCTTATCTTTTTCCTCTTCTAATTTCTTTAATTTTTTCATATATATATATATATATATATATATATATATATATATATATATGCATGAAAGACTCGACGTATAGGTGAGAATGGATGGGAAGAAAGAAAAGTCCAGACACTGCACAGAGCTCTTTATTCACGTCAATAAAGAGCTCTGTGCAGTGTCTGGACTTTTCTTTCTCCCCATCCATTCTCACCCATATATATATATATATATATATATATATATATATATATATATATATATATATATAAATATATATATAAGTATAGTCTTTTATCCGTCGTAAAGGCATTCGAGTCTTTCAAATATATCTTTCGTAACTAGTTAGCTTTAATTTTTATTTTTAATTCGCCTCTTTTTTTTTTTTTTCTTTGACTTGATTTAGTTGGGAACTTCACGTCCTTTTATTTATTTGTTACTCTATAATTTGTTGCATTTGGAGCACTTCGCCTCATATGTTTTATTTTATTTTTCTGTCTTTCTTTCTGGATTTTTGTAACATTCTGTGAGGTCAATTCAGTATTTCTTTTTGTTAGTTTGAAGGATCGTTTTGACTTATTCAGGTGTAGATTTTGTTCTGGTCTTCCCGCAAACACAATCTTCTGCTTATAAATAACGCGCTCTTGGTGAAACGTCCAATTAGGGGTTGTGGTATCTCGAGAGTTGCGTCTATAGGCGGGAGTATGTCTTTATCTACCTTTTTCTAGGTCTTTCTCACTAGACTTTGGAGGACCATATTCAATGGCTTTAATCTGGCATTTGCGTGCATTTCCGTCGGTTGAATACAGTCCATCCTTCGCGCTCCAGCTGTAAGCAAGGCCTTTTTGTTCTGAACTCTCTGTATCTATCTCAGAGAGGTAGAACTAACTGCCTGCATTAGCACTGCTGAGTACCCCAGTGTAGAGCGTAGTAGGGCAGTGTATAACTTCTTGATGTTGTTGCCACTGAGGCCTTTGAACCTGTAAAGTTTTCCAAGCTATCTCTTGGCTAGGGAGATTCTATTGTTTATGTTCGTCTTATAACTTGTTGAGGTCAAGCGCAGACCCAGCACTATACCTTCGCTAGAATACGGGTAGAATTCATCGTCAACTATGAAGTTATCGCGTTTCCGGCAATTAAACTGGAAGGATCAGTAAGTTTCAGGCATTGGTCTTAATCATCCTTATTTTTTTAATCGGTTGATGTTTTCGATTTCGGTAGCTGTCTTCCTTGTTTGAACTCTTGCGTTCCTATAGGAACTGGGGATAATTTAAGTGATGTCATTTGCAAGCTGCAAATACATCACCCTCCCCACCTGGAGCATGTAAATCCAATGTGTAGACTAGGTACAACAGTTTGTTTAGACAGCTAACTTGTGCAACACCCGGCTCAAGTTAATCTTCACGTATTGCCAATAGGTAGACGACATCTACATTAACGTTTAAAATAAGAATATCTAAAAAAACATCAAGCAGGAATTCGATGATAAATCCGTGTTAAAATTCACTTAGGAATTGTGCACGGCCAATAAACTCCATTTTGTGGCCGTTGAGTTACCAAATACTCGTGGATAATACATCACAAAAGTATAAAAAAGAGGTACAGATATGGAAAAATGCATCAACGCAGATGGTGAATCTCCCGAAAGATACAAAATAGTGTAATCGGTTCATACATACGCCGAGCATACAAATGCTGTTCCGCGCGGGAACTATTCCATCAAGCAAGGCTTATTGCGAGAGAACATGGACAAAATTACTCCAACCCCCTTATAGAGTGAGGAAGGGGAGAAATTCTGGGTACAGGGGGCTTAAGTAACAACAGAAGAAATCAAAGGCGTAATACAATCATTCAAACAGAAAGTGCCAGTCCCCTCAGGAATAACCAGATTGAATCTTAACAACGCACTGAATATAATCATCAAAACATTAAGGAATATTTATAACGCGGGCCTAAATACCGGTTACTTCCCTGATGGCTCTAAACTAGCCAAAATGATTTTCGTTCTGAAGCCAAGGAAACCACCAAGTCACCTCAACAGTTACAAATCAATATCGTTATTGAACTTTATGGGCAAAGTCTTCGAAAGAAATCCTTAACAGAAGACTAAAAGAGTATCTTGAACAAAATGACCTTTATAATCATTACCAGTGCAGATTTAGAAGAGCCAAAGACACCACAATGGCCCTTGGCTTAATAACAGAGATAATAGCCATGGCAAAATCAGAGTATAATTACATTGATCTGGTCCAGAATGATGAAGAAAAAGCATTCGACAAAGTCTGGGTCAGAGGAATGCAATATAAGATCTTAAATATCAAGATGAACAGCAATCTGGAAAGAATTTTCTGTGATTATGTCACAGAAAGAAGAGAATATGTAGAGAACAATGGCTATTCAGCATTAGAATTAAAATTGGAAGCTGGACTCCTGCAGGGGAGCTGTCTCACTCTCACGCTAAATTCAATATACACTGCAAGCCCACCACCACCATTAATTCCTGATTTCCTAAACATACAGTTCGCAGACGACATAGGCCAACCAATCGTCACTTCATACAAGAACGTACGCTATCAGTTAAGGACTGTAGCTAAGGATATCAGCAATATCAACAACTACAAAAGAGATTGAAATATAAGGAAAAACAGGAGGAAATTTACAATAATCCCAATCTCCAGGAACAAAACAGCAGAAAATGTAGTCGAAGATCAGAACTAAAGATATCACAGTGAAGTCGAAGTGCTAGGACCTAAAATAACAACAAGAGCTACAAACAACCTATAACGGAGAGAAAGAACAAAGCGACTCCGATGCTTAACCTACTTAACAATCTAAGAGGGTTATGCATTAATTATAAAATAAAAATTTATTTTGCACTTAAAAGGGAGGTACTACTTTACCCTCGCATCCCTACCCTCGGTGAATCAAGGAAAAAACAACTGGAACTTCAGAGAATACAAAATAAAGCTCTCTACTTATTCACCAACACCCGAAGGACCGAGAAGAGGAGACTAAAGGATTTTCACCAAGAAGCAAGCAGAATTACAAACGCTAAACATCAACATCAGGAAAAGAGCGGACAAAATATGGAAGAAGATTGACAGAATACCTCCGATACTTGCAGAGCATGGGCACACGAGAGCTGGACTTGCTTTTAACACTAGATTCACCAGCAGCAAACAACAGCTGGCAATTGAGGATGCAGCCATGTTTACCCAAGTTGAAATTTATAAATGAGAGAAGAAACAAGCATAACGACAAGAATATTAACCTTAATATGTGTGTAAACCCAACTCACACAGTTAACCAACAAAGATACTCGTAATGATACCCTAATAAGACAACGGATTCTAAACAACTAAAATAAAAAGAAACAACCTACTAAGAAAACAACTACAAACGATCAAAAGTGTAAACAGAAATAAAACGAACAAAATGTAATAAAAGTGTAATAAGTGAACTATAGTATGAAAAAGTTTAGCAAAAATAATAGTAAAGTGAAAGTTAACAGCAAAACAAGAGAACTAAGTGAAATAAGTGAACTATAGTGAAATTAACTCAATAGCAAATTAAAATAAATAAAAAGTTAAGTGAAACAATAAACTAAAGTGAAATAATGATATAAGTTATAATAAAAAGAGTAGTAAAAAGGAAAAGCTGCCCAAAAGAATGCAAAAAAGAAGATTCAAGAAAGTAACAGACAGGAGACCACACTACAGAATTGAAACAAAGTAAGGAAAGTAAAAACAACAAACTAGTAACCTAACAATACATAAACAAATCTCAGAGCTCAGAGGTAAGATAACTAAAAAACGCTATGACTGCAAAATTAAAACCAGAGTTTCGAACCAGAGCAGAAGACTAATCTACATATAGTTGGAAAAACTAGAACTCAACCAAAATTCTCACGTTCGAAACCTGACTCACCCAGCGACCTTTTCAAAGAACTCAATCAGATGCTGTAAAATGACTGAATGTGGTGAAAGTGGTTCCTGAATAACTCAACGTTGAGAGACGTCCTGCAACTACAATTCAGGCTATACTCGAATTCGAAGGCACTATCTACCGCAGTTCCAGTCGAAGAAGAACAAACCCCAGATGCCATGCCAGGACTCAAAAAGTCTGCTAGAAGGGACCCAAGAGCGGATGCCACAAGGTTTCAGCAACAAAAAGGTGAGAGCTGCCAGAAAAATAAAGTTAGAAGAACGAGACGGCTCAAGCACGTCTTCTGCACCCGATATTAAAGAAGAAAAATCAGAGATTCCAGAGCATCTCGGGAGATCTAAGAGCAAAAGGTAAACTCCAAGACGTCAATATAAGTAAATGAAGAACAGATTGACCTTAAGATCTACACATCGGAACAAGCACCTTTCCAGGGGAACCACAAAACTACGCAGGTCTACTAAAGAGTACGCACGAACTAATTCAAAATGGTCTTTCAAGCCCCAGTACAAGAATCAGAAATTAAAGAAGCCTCACTCGAAAAGATGCAACTATACATGGATTCCTGAGTCACTATAGTACCGCAGTCTTTAAAAAAAATCTGAAACGGAAAAGGCAAAAATATGAAGAAAGGAACAAACGCACAGACAAAATAAACAATATGAAGAACACGAACAACATGCATAAAATTTTAACACTGAAAGTGGATGGATGTAAGAGAAAATCCAATTAATATGAAAAATATTCCGAACAGAAGACTCCTACATCATCTTCATATCAGAACACAGCATAAGCCCAAGTCACAAACAAATCAAAGTACCAAACTTCATTATTATTAAAAAAAAATTAAAGAGAGATAAGCTAACACAACTATCGTGATTTATAAAGACACATACTTCAAAAGGGTACCAGACTTTGAAGAATCATTCGTAACTTTTTAAATCCCGACTCTTGTTGGGGGCGTAACTTGGCCAGCGGTATACAAGACGCCCTGCCGCTCTTATCTGCTGATTAACAACATTCTTACCCTATTTGAGCATGGGAGACTTACTTTGATAAATAGTGACTTAAACGCCTAACCAGAGTCTGGTTACGGAAGCACCAACAAGAGGGGAAGAAATCTGAAGCTACTGTTCAAAAGAGACACGTTAAAGTTTTGAAATTAATATATATTTTTTCATTCACTTTTTAAAAAAA
The DNA here is from genome assembly GCA_963969495.1 of Ceratothoa steindachneri. NCBI lineage: Eukaryota > Metazoa > Arthropoda > Malacostraca > Isopoda > Cymothoidae > Ceratothoa > Ceratothoa steindachneri. The sequence goes on along the minus strand of OZ018319.1, from coordinate 53,462,775 downwards.
TATGCGATAGCACTGATTTTAGTAATATAAAAATCATTACAGTATATTAAAAAGTCAACATTTTAAAGATAATAAAAAAATGCATTTCTTCGCTGTATCTAAAACCGCGCTAAGGTCCTGTTCCTGTAGGAGGTGAGTTTCATTTTCTAGAACATTGCTATTTAATCGTTAGGGAAAAATACTTAAAAATAACGGTTGGATGAATGATGTTGAGTAATTATAACCTATTAGGTAATATGTTTTGAAAAAATTAAATGTTTAAATCTTTTTCAATTAAAGAGATGGTCCTTTCCAAAGAAAAGCGTGCAACCATTTTAACTCTGGACTAAAGTCTCCTGAAATGCAAAGAAATAGTTGCTAAGGATATTTATCAAGAAAAACAATCTTAGGGATCATCAAAGACTTTAAAAAGGCTGGTCTAATCATATGCAAGCCAATATTACAACTTTTTAATTTATCAGAGCTTTGGAAAAGTCTATAACAACAATAAACCTAAGAAAGAGATTTTTGTGATATATTTTAAGCTGGTGTGTTAGGCTAAAAACCACGTCCACGCTAGAAATTGATGATCGCAAAGTAATTTGAATGTGGTTAAACACGCTCTCAACAGTATGATGAATATCCGCTAAAAGTGCTCCAAGAATTTTAAATCCTGAGGAATAGCTTCTTGTATCCAAAAAGAGCTTGATCAAATCTACAAACTTAAAAATTCAGTTGTAATCCTTCAATACGAGAATATTTATCATTATCTATTACCTTGACTGCATTAATAATATCGTAATTCTTTGCAAATGAAAATTGAGCAATAGTTTATATTTTCAAATAATCAATTATAGAATCTGTCCGTATAATAGATTGTAGTGTTTAAACCAATTATCCATTTGAGCCCTCATTATCGGTGATAAGACTGCTTTCTAGTAACTCAAAGGTAATAGAACCTTTTTGACCTGGACCAAAGGCTCCTTTAATCTTTTGGTCATTCATTTAAAGTTCCTTAAATTCAGAAAATATATATACTGAAAAAGAACTCATGTTTTAGCTGCCATGAAAGCTTTAGCTAAAAAAAATTGCACGCATTCAACATTCGTTTTTATTGATTAGCTAAAACGATTTAATGCTACGGGGTAAATTGAAACAAAGACTTCTACTGTATTTCTGTTTGGCAACATCAGTAGCTGACACTATTAGATTGAAATTTTTATTTTTAATATGATCTTACATAACAGAAATGTCCATACGATTTTTTGAATTCTAATTAACTTTAGGAACTTTTTAAATCGAAATTTCACTTAAAAAATGATGAGACTATGACCAGAATCACAATCGGTGTTCTGTTATTTCCGTGTATAAGGAAAAGTATACAAATAGGACAATACAATCTATAAAATGATCGATTTGATGCCAATGTTTAAACCAGGTGTGTCCCGAAGATGTCTTTCTAATCATTTGACCAGAGCGTCCTTTCCTAATATTAACGGCCAGCAATCAATCATAGAGAGTGCCAAAACGGGCATTAAAATATATTAAATTGACAGATGAAATTACAGGGAACTTTTCTTCACTATATTTTCAAAAGGTATGTAAACTTGTTCCTTCCCAATCATTGATAGAATTTAGTTTTGGAACTTAAACACAAAATAAATAAAAAGCTTTGATTTAATAAATTTCAATCATACGATTCTTGTTGATTACTTAATTAGAAAATCGCTGTATGCTAAAACAGAAATTTCAATTGAAAATCAACTCCGTGAAGTTGAATATACTTTCTACTTTTCTTACAAATAATACAATGTTTTCAGCAGTCCCGGTATCAAGTAACTTTGTTTTGGAATAAGTTGCTAAATCAAATCTCCCATTTACTCTTTACTCTTGTTTTCTCAGTATCGTAATCATAAAAATGAGAATTCAAATTCTCAACATTCCAACAATCATTTATATAAGAATAAGATTAAAACAATTTAGGAAAACATGGCATTTATTTTTAGTGATTAAAAATATTACGAGTGGTGGTCAATAAGTTTTGCGAATCGGTAAGGAAAAACAGAGGAAGGAGGATAGCTGTTTATAGGGGTGTTAGGACAAGTTATGACAAGTCAAGACCTGCAGCCGCATGCTCCTGCCTCGTTTATTTAATAAGCAGTAGCTGATCGCAGATCGTCAGTCACAAATTTTTCAACCATGGAGAAGGTTGAGCCCCGCGCACTGATCAAACTTTTGACCAAGGAAGGCAAGAATGCAAAAGAGATCCATGAACGCATGGTTGCAGTGTACACCGACACCGCCTTTTTCTATGCAACCATTGCTCGCTGGAATATGAGGTTCCGCCATGGTCGTGAGTTCCTTGAAGATGACCCCCATCCAGGACGCCCGTCAGACGTGATCAACGAGGACAATGTGGCCCGTGTGGAGACGATGATCCTCGAAAATCGTCGGGTGAAGGTCGAAGAAATCGAGCGAGAACTTGAAATATCACATGGAAGTGTTATCAACATCATTCACGGCAATTTAGACATGATCAAGGTCTCTGCCCGTTGGGTCCCTAGAAACCTCACGCCCCATGATCGACTTCAACTTCGTCAAAGTTCACAAGGCCAGGATTGCACAAGCTGCCCTGCGCGAGTGCGGATTCAAGGAGCTCAACCATCCCCCCTAAGGTCCAGATATGGCCCCTTGCGACTACTTTTTATTCCGCCAGCTCAAGGCTGCAGAGCGTGGACGCCGGTTTGGGGATGATGAAGATCTCCAACTCGCAGTCCAGGAGTGGATTAAACAGCAGTCGGGAGATTTCTGGTTGTCGGAAATTTGAAGCCTCAGGGACAAGTGGCGCAAGTGCATTGAAGTCGAGGGTAGTTATATTAAAAGTAATATAACACTTTTCCTCATATCTCGATTCCTTATATCCGAATTGCAAAAATTATTGACCGCCCGTCGTATTTTTCCAGTCTAAATTCATGACTTGTGATTGTAGTAGGCGATTATTTATGGTGTTGGCGTGCCACTCTTTCAGTAGCAATATCAACCAGAAAAAATAAAAAAATTCAGCGCCGAATTAAGCTAGGCTGGAAAGCATTTGTAAAGGCAAGCATCGTTTTCCAAATTAAAATGCTCAGATCTCTAAAAAGGAAAAAATATAATCAATGCATAAGCCCAACTATGACCTACAGAGCAGAATTTTGGAACGTAAACAAAAAATTACATTAAAAATTACAACAACATAAAAAGCTCCTGAACGCATATAAATACGTGAATAAACTATACTAAATAAAATTGTAGATATTATAAGAAACGGGATATAGAGCTGAAGAAGCCATGTGGCTAATTTCCAAGATCATAGATGGAAAAGAAAAATTACCTACTGCACTTCACTTGATAAAGTACCGTCAAAAACTAAACAAAAATATGTTAAGAAGTGTGTATATATATGTATATATATATATATATATATATATATATATATACACACATATATATATATAATATATATATATATATATATATATATATATATATATATATATATATATATATATATATATATATATATATATAAATATAAATATATAGAGGGATAGATAGATAGATAGATGGATTTAAGGCGAGTATGTGTTAAAGAATGAAGAAAAATATCAGCTGATTTATGCAAGAAATTTGTTTCATTGTAAAAGGGACGTTTGGAAGCTAACTGTTTAACAATGGTCAAACCGCAAATTATTAACTTAATTTTTCATGTCACTTTATGAATACATTTACATCTTTCCTCAATATCTCTTGTTTCAGTAATATAATTTACGATAGTTTTATAAGTTCTTATTATTTCCTGTTACATAGTTATCTGTGCTTTATTTATTGAAACATTTGTGGTATTCATAAAATACATTTTCTAGAATGTTACGGTTTCCACTTTCATAACGGCTAAAAACGCTTATATTTAATCACCTTTTCTATATTTTCCTTATTTCATTCGTAATCTTTTTGATCCTTGTTAAGTTTTTTTTTAAAAAAACGAGCAAGGTCTTAATCAAGTATAAGCGCGTTCGAAAGAAAATTAATGATAAAAAAGCGATAATGTTTGTATAAGTTTAATGCTACTCTTTTAGCTGATCATAAATCTAAATCTTAACCTAATCAAAAATCATTAATTTTATTTTTACAGCAAAATAAATCTCACTTGATAAGAAGTACGAAATGTCCTCCGATTGGCGCAGTTAAATTCTATTTCTATTTATGTGTTGCCTCCAAATCTTTGTTTCTACAGAATTACAAAGCAACCTAGAACTTAAGTTCCACTTAAGGCGAGTCCAAGTAAGAAAACAAATAAACTAGAGAAGATCAGATTGGGAGGTAGGGGAAATATAAATTATTTATCACTTATACGCAATGTTAATATTAGTTACAAATTTTATACATTAAATTAATATTTATGGCTTCTTTTTTAAACATTAAATGAGGGGCTTCAACGATTTGCGTTAAAAAATTATTCCATATCGGAGTAGTTTTTTAAAAGAAAAGTTAATTTTATTTAGTATCGCAGTGATAAATCTTTTCTTAACAGGTTTGAACCATTATTTTTTAGTAGTTCTTCGGTTATTTAACTCAAATAGAATTCTTTATATTAGTGAACAAGTATAGTATTTTAAAGAATTTGATAAGTTTACCAGTCAAAGCGAAATTTGATTTCTGTAATTATTGATTAATTTCCCTACTCGACTTTGAGCGCGTTCTAAAGTTGAGATCTTTTCGCAGATGAGCAGAAAATGAAGAACAAAAAGAATTTTGCCTTCTCACTCCTTTCTACCTTCCATGTTCTCATTCTTCTTTTTATTTTATTTCCTTTTCATGTCCCTTTACTTTTCTGTAATAATTTGTCAGTGGCTTTGTATTAAATTTTGATAATCGAGTAATTATGGTTAAAAATATTAACTTTGCGCTACTCTTACTTGGGCTTTCACCTTCACAGTGAATTACATTTTTTACTTAGATATTTTACATTTCATTACTTGATTCTTTAGGAATACATTTTTTTATTTCAAATAATATGTCAAGGAATAGGTCACTACCGCAGACAATACGTCTATATATACATATATGTATCTATTGGTTGGCAGGAAAGAAATAAACGTCACGAGAATATGTATATATACAGTTATATATACGTATATCCTCTAATGTACGTACGCATCCTTCGCTACGTACATGTACGTTCACTTCGCAAGAGTAATCCGTTGATTACTAGGTATAAGAGTGCGATTTACTACAGGGGTCAATAGCGTTTAATGAGTTTACCATGTTACAGTTCAAGGATATATTTAAAGAGTGAAAACCCAACATATAATCCAAATAAGTCACTGGTTAAAATATGTATACAAACAGGAAATATAGATAATGTAAATAAGGTCAATTCTGACAGAATATAGATTAATTGGCAATCGTGTAACGTTAATTACTCGTTAATCAGCTGTTAAATGGGATACTATAAATCGGTTCTACAGAGCGAATATTTACATGTCGGACAGTGGGTCGATGAACTGGAGATACAAGCAAAGGTCATTTTACCTTAATGGTGTCACCTCGAGGAAGAGGATTCCTTTAGCGAGTCTGCGCAGAGAAATGAAGACGGACAATGGACGTGACTCTCTGCCGCATATCCTAATGGTGACGAGGATGGAGGGGTGGGAGACATAGGACGAGTTCACGATCCTCCTTGGAGACGGACGATGGCACCTCTGCTCCAGGGAAGTGTAACCTCCAAAGATCGAGACTCTGATGCCGCTCGGCGTGAAGTCTCACACGGAAATCTTGGAGATCCTTGAGGGGGGTTCCAGATGAGATGAAAGGAATCCTGGCCAATCCTTCGGGAATGAAACGATTCAAGGCTTGCTCTGAACAGAGTAAGCCTTTACAAAAGAGATGGATCTGCCTGGTGCGATACAACCTCGATGGTATAAGCGAAATTCGAAAACCCAGGGTATTTATATGACGTCCATTTTTGGTTTCTTCTCATTGGCAGATCAGACGACTGGCTGAAAACTTCCAGCGGCCAGATGGATTAGCGTTGGTCGCCCGATCCAAGTCATAGTGGCCTTTACGATGTGGGCGACAAACTTTCAGGGAGCGCTTTCCCGACTACGAAGATTAGCGCTTCTTCGGCGAGGTGAAAGTTTTAACATGCCTAACTTAATTAACTGAACCTGTGAGGCGGTTGATATTTAAATTCTTTCTTCTTCTTTTTCTCTTTGGATTCAAAGATTAATCAACGTGGAGTTATGCTTAGGAGACAGAGAGAGGGAAGGAATTCATGAAACAAATGATGGGGGTATTCTTCTTGGTGTCCCTTTCCCTTACATAATAGTCTTTCATTTCTTTGTAGGTAATTCACAACTCCTCTTCCTATTGCTCTTCTAAATTAAATCTTGCTGATAATTTATCTTAGCAGTTCAGTTTTTATTTTGTGTCTTGAGGAAATGGCAAAAATGTTCATAAGAAGAATATAATATTTAGGTAAATAAATTGCCTTTGATTTGGCTTAACTTCGACCCGAATTATTCAAGTACGAGCATTATAGCATTAGCTTCATTTTTATTTTAAAAATATAAATAGCACAGCGGCTATGCCCAAAGATCATTTCACAACAGGAGTCCTAATGAAGGAATATAAATATCCATAGGAGTATTTGCCCTTTACTGGGTACATACATATCCGAGGGTGAATCAAGTTGGTCACATGGAGAATGTATTTTGCATTATGTTTGTAACATTTTCGAGGGGAAAGAACTGTTTTTTTTGTTCATGTACTTGTTTGTTTTGTTTATGGCAGGTAATGTGCTATGGAATGATTTGTCTACCTTTTTAACTTACCGAGAAGTGGAAGCGAAGGGTTTAAAACTTCACTTTATTGAGTCGTTATAGAGACTCAAGTTGGCGTAGTGAATTTGCTGCTCTCTAATAGTGGTTTTTCGAAGCAAGAAGATGTTTGCCCTTTGTCTACGCTACTTTTTCTTGTTTTTGCCCCCTCTGTTCCAGGATTCTTTTCTCGACAGTGATTCCTAAATCCAGGAGGGGAAAAGTTAACCCGGAGATAACATTACATAGCGGCGTACCTCTATTCAATTTTGCATCATATTTACCATCCAACCATTAGTACGTGCGTAATCTGTATAGAAATTTTATCTTCCATCATCTTATCTTAATAAAATTAACAGAAAAGTTATTGTGGTTGATAAGTTCAATAACGACACTGTTAAAAAAGTATACGCTCCTCTCCTTTATTTTGTGCCTTAGGTTTGCCTTAAAGACTGATCTCTTCAATTCATCCTTTACTTAGTTGTTAGACAGACGCTCTGTGAATGCTCGTCGCCCAAAATGGCACCATAAAATAATATCATTAGGATTATTATGGCATGCAATTAGTTTGAAACAACCAGCTTATTTGCACTATACACATGACAATTCAATAAGTTGATTCGATGAACAATGAACGTTTGATCCTATCGGATTGAATCATGATCATTTTTCAACGGGCTAAATGGTTTTCTTTAGCTTGTTACAATTATTCCCAATTCAACTGAGTTTCTGCCTATTACTTTTTTATCTATTGTGACGAAATAAATACACTTAAATTTAATTATGTACTGAAATAAATTCTACATTCCAGATCGGGAAATTTTGGCCTTGTCTATTTATATAAATAGTCAGTAGAGTGCATTTAACCCAAAGGGATGGTATGCTTAGGCCACTCGCCGTAAATCAAAAAGAAACTGACCAATTAAACGGAAGTCATTTGGATGATCAATGAGGGGAAAGTTTTGGAGGAGGGTATTCTTGTATCTTTCGATGATAAGTCCATATTCACATCGATCTCTTTACATTTTGCAAGATAAACGTGCGCTTAAAAAGAATATAGAGTCCACGAATAACAGCCTCCTGACGGAAAAAGAATATCTACCGATCATGGACATCTATCTCAGCTCTACTTAAAATACTTAAAGTGGAAGAATGCATTACCAGAAGCAAGGGACCTCGAAGGTCTCACGATTGTCTATCTTCATCGCGATGCTGGTGATGCAGAGTTTTAGGCAGCTTGCGCTTTCCCAAATGCTTGCTCCACAAATGTGGCTCTGATTTGTACACGAAACGTTTATTGTCATCCACCGAATTAAACCTGAAAAATTTCTCGCACACATTTAAACATCTTTACAGAAATTCAGCTCAGAATGGAAAGATAGGGAAACAGCAGATTCCCATTCATTGATATACTGGTTATAAAAGGTATTCACGGGTAAGTTTACAGAGAAAAGAAACACTGATCGCATCCTAGATTTCAATTTTTTAAATCTATTAATCCCAAGAAATGCACAGTAAGCGACGCATCGTGAAGAGACACTATACATTCAGAAATACTGAACATATTGCAAAGGAAGAAAGGTACCTACGGACGGTTTTTGCAGCCACTTATGATTTGTTAGCAAAGCGGGAAATTTTTCAAGATAGACTACGAGTAATATAAATATTAAAAGGGTCACGCTTCACTACTTTAGCACAAACCTCGGAGATCACTGTCCGTCTTCTCTGACCCCATGGAGTGGAGGTTTCCTACAAATCCACCAAAATCCTACACAATACAATGACCATAGTTAAAGACTACTTTGAGCCCATGGATCAACAAGGTCAATTGCAGAGATTTTCGGTGCTACGACGTGGGCGAAACTAGGAAACACCTAAAAAACAAATTTTAGAACACTAACAAACCTTTAGAACACTACACGGCATAGGTCTCTGTATGAACTGGCAAGAGGCAAAAGTCAGCGGAAGGCAGACAACGGACGACGGTACATATAGGGTGTTTTGGGAAGGTTGACACTCGGACACTGATCACATCAAAAAACATATCGAAATTCCTAACTCTTACAACGACTTGGGATAATATTAAAATGCAAGCACTACTGCTATTAATCGTTAATGCTTTTAGTATTAAAATTTCTTATTAGTATTGCTGTAACAGCAACTTGTATTTTGTTGAAAACATTATTACAATTTTAATGAATTACGACAAGTATTGGTTATTATTACAGTATGATCTTTAATTAACCCTAATTATACATGTAAATTTCTTCATATAAAGGTATGCTTTTCATTCCTAAAATAAATTTAATATTTTGGGGGGAAATTAAAACATTATAATACCTCTCATCGGATAGGTATGATGTAGCTGATCCATAAGGCTCTGATCATATTGTTTAGGCCGTGTGTTTATATAATTCTGGACTTAAGCTGGCGTTTCATTTAGCTCTTAGGGTTTGTCGCCTGAGCTAATGGAGTTTCGTGAATATATATATATATATATATATATATATATATATATATATATATATATATATATATATATATATATATATATATCAAAGCCAGAACCAGTATTCGGAACATGTATAATTTGGAACGTTTCGAACATTAGCTATGTTCTTCTTCAGCCTATAATGGAGCAAAACAATATAATTGACAAACAAGCAAGCTTAAAATGTATAAGGAAATATATATATATATATATATATATATATATATATATATATATATATATATATATATATATATATATATATATATATGTATTAATAAATGACAATAGAATTAAAGTTTAGGAAATTTTAGAGAATATAATTCCAAAATTATATAGAGAGAATAATGCAAAAATTACAAAGTAAACTGCTATAATTATAAATATTCAAACTGAGAAAACAAAGCAACAAATTAAAATTAAATAAATGAACACTTACCAACTTGAGAGAAGGACAGGTACCGAATTATTTAAAAGGTTATAAATTTAAACAGAGCAAAACATGGTAGTTGTTTAAAATAACTGAAATTATGGGTAACACACTAATAGAACATTTTAACTATCGGATCATTGAGTGGATTATTAATAAATTTTATGTAAAAATTAATTATAAACAAAACTAAAATTAAAATATTTGAATTCAGAATGTAAAATGGTGTGGAAGACTGACTAGAATTTAACTCCTGATTTAACATTTAAATAAATATTGATTCCAAAATGTTGAGATAGATGGATTTATCTGCAGTAATTTGTAAGAGACAATGACGAGGTGCAAGAAACTAAATTATTCCTTATTGAAGAGAATCCTGGTTTGGCAATGGGTCTGTCTGTATAATGAGAAACCCGCTTATTCTTGCAAATCCTTAGCTTCAATTGTAGCATAGTTTTACTTACGTAGCGAGTTTGGCAACTCTTACACATAAAGAGATAAACAAGCGAGGAACTGAGTACCCAGGGTAGTCTCTAATTATGAAACAAGTAGGTTTTAAGAGACAGTATTAATTGGGATACGATCGAATTTGTGGATAAACTTTAGAAAATAATTGTTATAAGTCTAAAATGAGATTGTTGGTCAGCGAGCTTATGTAAGGTATTTTGAGATACATTTTCTGTTTGGTACATTAATTTTAACTGGAGGAATAACGTGTATTTTAGTTATAAAACTTTTAATTAATTTGTCGAGTAATGATGCTAGGAATAAATTAAATTCACAAAATTTCTTGAGGTAAGACATCTCTTTATGAAAATGGTTACATTTACATTATATTTTAAAAGCACGGTTTATTCTGCAGCGTACTGATGATATTTTGAAGCAGTTTGGTAACCAAGAAAAATAATTAGTGCCAATTCTGTATATATATATATATATATATATATATATATATATATGTGTGTGTGTGTGTGTGTGTTGATGTGCATCAGACCTTCTTGTATGCAGATTTTTTTAAAGAACATAGTATATTTCGCCTTAATTAATTTTCTTTGGAAACTTTGGATTTTTTTTATTATCTTTTTTAGTTCATCTTGCAGATGGAAAACAACTTCTCCTACGTTCATACCTTTTTTAAATGAAATGTCTTTGATAAACCCATGCTTTACTTTAATTGCTGAGCTTTTTATCTATCTGATCACCTTCTGAGTGTCTTTCTTCCTTTACCGGGGAAGAATGGTGGAGTCAGAATGAAAATAGGAATGAAAAGAAAAGTGGGAAACAAAGAACAGCTCATCCGACCATCCCCTCGCCCCCCTTGGACCTCATGGAGCGGCCAAGGAGGGATAGGGGGAAGTCCGCTACTCCCTTGTAGGCCCCCTCTAGTCACACTGTCTAGAACCAAAGTAGGCTTCAAGCACTGTAAGTACGGCAGATAGGAGTGAAAGGGAGAGGAAGAAGAAACTTTTAGGATAGGACAGCGAAGAAAATAGTAGGAGACAAAAGTGGACTTAGTTAGTCTTGGGACCTACAGCTTAACGTGGAATCTCAACCACAATGTATCGCTTTTCTCTACCTATAACTTTGCAGTTTATCGTGACCACTGCCCCACGTATTTAGTGTGAGTTTCGTGTGCGAATGTGATAGTAAAAAGAAAAGATGTTGAAGGCTGAAGGAAGTAGGAGGTTTGAAAAGAGATGCTAGTCGCCTAATATATCTGTCCATTATAGGTAGTTATAGCTAGCGTGATAAAGTTAGAAAATTTGTGTTTGCGTGAGTGACCCTCCCGCATTGCTGTTTTTATGGGGTTTTTTTATCTATCTATTTTTAATATGTCTAAATACGTTTGTTCTTATGAGGCGTTCAAACCTTTATTAGTAATTATTCCTACTAAAAACTGGTGTATGTTTCTATCTCTCTATCTATTCTTTCGTATTTCTATCCTATATATATTTCACTATATACTATTATTCCGTGATGCTTCGTTTATTTAATTACTCTTAGTCGTCGTCGAGTAGTATTCTCTTTCCCTCGGTGTAGATTTCTTCTTCTTCCACTTCCTCTTCTTCTACTATCCTTGGAAAACTTGGGAATAATCTGTGTGATCTCCATCCTTCTTTTTGGGCAGTTTGGTTAGTTAATTTACTTCCTACTTCATTCTGTGTCTTTTCTAAGACTTTTCTTGCTCATTTTGCAAATATTCTGTTAAGTGGCTTTATTTTTGTCTCCGTGTGCACGTCTCGTAGTCTTCTTCTTTCTCCTCTTCTAATGTTTGTTATTGAGTATATGGCTTTGTTTTGGACTTTTTAGAGTCTTAATAGGTTACTTCTCGAGATCGTATACATCGCTATGGTTTGATAAATAATTGTGGACTCTTCTATGGCTTAATAAATTTTCCTCTTGTTTCTCTTGCTTAGGTTAACTACCTTGTATAGTAAGGCCAAACCGCTTTTCCCTCAGAGTTACCTGCTTTTTATAACCTGATTTCGTAATGGTTACTCCAAGCACCTTGAACTCCGCGTTAAAATCTACTTATGAATTAAGCATGGATAATAAACTACCTTTTCTGGACGTAGAGGTAGAAAACATTAATGGTAATTACGTCACAAAAGTGTACAGAAAAGCTACAGACATGGGAAGATGCCTCAACGCGGATAATGAAAGTCCTGATAGGTACAAAAAAAGTGTAATAGGCTCCACGTTGGAACTGTTCCATCAAGAGATCTCCCGCATAAAACAAATCCTCGTAAACAACGGTTTCCCGAACAGCATGATTAAAAAACAACTTCAATCATTTTTAAGAAGGCAATTCAGAGACACAGATGAAAGTAAACAGGAAGCAGTAAATAACATAAAACTGTACTATAGAAATCAGATGTTATCGGCCTACAAAATAGAAGAATAAAATATCAAGGAAATTATTAACCGTAACATCAAAGTTAGGAAGCAAAGGGACAAGATTCAGATGATTATATATTATAAAACGACAAAAGTTAACAATCTCATTATGAAAAACAACATCTGCCAAAACTTCTCGATCCTGAAATCTACGAACATAATTTACGAGCTTACTTGACCTAATGAAGACTGCAATCTTCATAACAACTCAAAATATGTTGATATGACTACCACCACACTTTCGAGGCGTTTGACAATGCTCCTGCAACATAGAGCACCCAAAACTCATATGGAGACTGTACATAACATCAGCTTAACCTGGGATATATTGGTTAATAACACCACGGCAAAATGAAAAGAGGAAAATAAAGCCAGATTGAACATCTTAGAAGCCATCTTAATTAACAAAGAATGGCCAGCTATCAAAATCCAGGATACCGACTGGAATCGAACATTAAAGTTGTTTTAAAATTCCGCTCATACCGGAATGGCCCGTTCCCATGACATAACGTCCAAGTAAGGGGGAAAAAATATTCCCTAAAGTCCGTTTTCTTTTCATTCCAATTTTCATTCTGACTCCACCATTCTTCACCGATAAAGGAGGAAAGACACTCTGAAGAAGATCGTATAGATCGAAACTCAGCAATTAAAGTGAAGTTTGGTTTTTACCAAACACATTTCATTTAAAGAAAGAGATGAACGTAGGAGAAGTCGTTTACCAACTAAAAGAGGAACTAAAAAAAGATAATAAGAAAATGGAAAGTTTCCAAAGAAAAGTAATAAAAGCAAAAATATACTGTGGTCTTTAACAAAATCAGCATATATATATATATATATATATGCTATGATTTTCTTAAATTCACTATCAAAGTATTTGCGAAGCGACGTTTGCACTCTCAATTCATCTCCTGGATAAGTAACATGTGAGGATATAGACCTTTCTGCAATGTATTTTTAATTGCATTTTTATCATTTGGTACTTTAAGGCAGTGGTTGATTCTCTTTTTCCATCAAAGCCATTTAGTAGCTTTTAATGTAGCGTTAGTTTTGTAGAAAAGACTCGAGATTTACCTTTTTGACATTTTGCGATTTTCATAAAGATATATGGCGTGGAGACGCAAAGGAAGATGGAAATATTTTTTCATAGTTAAGCTTCTAAAACCATTTTGGATTCTTTCCTAAACCAGCTTTTAAAGTCAGCTAACCCTTAATAGATTTATTTATAAGTGATGAATACATATTTTGTTTTGCCCGACCCCCAATCTAAACTAAGATAATAAATTGGGAGAAAATTAAATTTCTCAATATTTACCCTTCAAATTCGATTACAAATAAAAGCGACATCAAAGGAACAGGAAGTGGATCATTTATGAATTAGTGAATTGAGAAAAAAGAAATCAGAAAAATTAATATTGGTATATAAATTTTGATTTTAAAAGAGAGAGGTAAAAGTTAATAACAGGCCTTTTGCTGTTAGAACATAATTATACCCCTAATTTCGACTTGCCTCTTACATCCGATTTCCACCTCCTTTTGAGACTTATCCTATTTCGTTAAGGCCTCTTTTCAAAAGGAGGAAATATACACTATTTTTTCTACAGCATTTAGACGCCACCGCAAAATCGATTCAAATCCGACTTAATTTAGCGAGGAATCACACCAAATGCGATTTAACTGTGCTTACATTGGAACCTGTTCTTTAAAGAGCTCATATAGTTTGGATTTATTTAATAATGTTTTCCTTTCGGTAGAATAGAATCCACGTTGAGTGTTATTGACTATTTGAGGTAATATTATAGGGAAAAGATTGGGGACTCGGAGATATGTGGACAGTAAAATTTGGCAGTTCGGGACGCATTTCCAGCAGCTAATCGAGATTATATTACTGTTATCCAAAACTATGGAATCAGATTATCCTTGAGTGATTCTGAACTCTAAAGACTTTAAATTATGACATCAGTAGATCCCTGTATATTCCTATGGAAGATATTGGCTCTTGCCATACCTTGAACATACATACCATCAAAGATTGGTAGATGAGGGAAAAGGTGGGAGATGGCAGCTCGCTGTTGGCTAACTATATTATGGGAAACAAAGAGTTGGCTTGGGTTGCATCATCGGCTCGGTTTCGGCTAATAATATGCTAAGTCTAATGCTTACAGGCACTTTATCATACTCCGCTAGTTCTAAGTGTAATATTTTATATCTAGATTACCATAAGATTTTTTCTAGACCTAATAAGTACGAAATCCATTTGGACATTTTTAATTTTACCAATTTGTCCAACTCAAAGAATTCTTTGGTGGGCAACTCTTTCTACATAGTGGTATGAAGTATTCACTTAATTTTTCAAAATCTACTAATTTTTATATTTCTAAGCAAAGTTCTCTCATAATCACATTTAAATCTTACATTAACATTTATCATTAGAACTTTTATGACTATAATGCTAAACAGGTAACAAAATAATTATATATTTGTTAGCCATTAAACTTTAAAAGAAAATTTAAATGTTAAAAGAGAAAATATTTTAATGGGTAACAATAAAAATAATTCAATTTTTTTATTCCTGCTCTTTTAGAGACTAGGACAATATAAAGGAAAAAAGTCCCTAAAGCCAAAGTATTTTCTTTATGACATCACCTAGAATTTATCACATACATACATATTTAGAACCACATACATATTTAAATACAGGTACAGGGCTGCAGTTCCCTTTTTGTAGGTGTTTTTTATCACCCCCCTAGTTCGAATATAGAATACCTGCAGACCCTAGACGAATCTCTTTCCAAAATTGACCCATCCAAAAACATATCGTTGGCTGGTGACTTCAACCTCCCAGACATTATCTGGGCGGCGCAAGCCATATTGGACAACATCATTCATGAAAGCGACATGATACTACCAGACACTGATAGGAAAACTTTATTGACATAATCAACACACACTCACTTACTCAAACAGTACTCGAACCAACACGCACACAAGTTAGTGTTAGGAGAAACAACCCAAACATCAGACATAGTGTCACATACAACATACTAGACCTGTCCTTACAAACAGCATTTCATTAATTACACGAACACGAATGCTGCCTGATCTCAGTGACCATGAGATGGTACTCATTGACGCGAACATTAAGCCACAGATACAGAAGAAAAAACCCAGGAACATCTATTTGTACAACAGAGCTGACATGAAAGCCATTGCCTGTGACTTAACTTTCTTCGACAGTGACTCTATGGCCAATTCCGCGGAAGCGAATTGGACCAGACTACGAGACTTTTACATGACACAATGGACAATCACATACCCAAGAAAACTCTCCCACGGAACCGGTCACAACCATGGTTCAATAGGCAATTAAAGAAACTAAACAGAAACAAGGTGAAACATACAAGATGGCAAAATGGTTTAGCGATACACAACACTTGGCACACTACATACACATACAGAAAACATTCTAAAAAGAAATAAAACAAGCAGAAACTAATTAAACAGCCACCTTCCTCATAGACAACAAACATAACTCCCAAAAATTTTATAGCTTCTTCAAAGCACGAAAACAAGACTCTACAGGTATACAAACATTACTACATAACAATTTCTTGGTTACATGCCCACAAGACAAAGCTACTGCACTCAACACACAATTCTAAACCGTATTTACCAATGAACAACCAGACTGACCGGACAGACCACAATCACCATACGCAGCCATACCTCCCCTTGTTATACACACCCAATGAATTGAGAAAGTATTATCTGAGGTAGACATTAACAAAGCGACTGGAACTAGAAATATACCCTGCAGGATACTAAAAGCTGGTGGTAGCGTACTGGCCCCTGTCCTGCAGGGGCCAGACGATAGTTTAGTTTATATAACAATTATATGTAGATAGGAATGACTGCCTTTGGCTCCAAGACGATTTAACTGCACTTAAAGACTGGGAAGCCAACTGGTATATGACTATTAAACCAGACAAATGTCATCACATCCGTTTTACCCGTACTAACAAACCCATTCTATTTAATTACAAACTCCATAACACCACCTTAGAAACTGTATCATTCCACAAATATTTGGGTATCTACCTCTCATCGCACGTGAGGTGGAACACGCACGTGAGCAGTATCGGGGCCAAGGCACACAAAGCCTTGGGGTTCCTGCGCAGAAACCTTAGTGGGTGTAACGAAGACATCAAAATTCTCGCATATAAGACACTCGTTTTGCCACACTTAAAATATTGTGATACCGCCTGGGATCCACATACTTACAATAACATTAATAAATTAGAAGCCATACAAAACAATACCACAAGATGGATCAGACGTGATTACAGACACACTACATCAGTCACTTTGCTCAAACAAGACATTAAACTGGACCCACTAGTAACAAGAAGACAAATACACAGACAACAGATATTATAGAAAATCACAAACAATTTAGTTGGCATAGACAAAGACACATACTTACACCCTAAAAATATACGTACCACCACAGACAGCCATAATCTAAAATACCACACATATACCAAACAAGTACTGACATTTACAGGTGTTCATTCTTCCCTCGCAGTAGTCAAGAGTAGAATCATCTCCCATCTTATATAGTTAATAGCCCCATACTTGACATAGTTAGGAATAGTATCACAAATCATTATATTACTCCTAACCCACGTCCTGCTCCCTATTCCTAATCCTTTATCTTTTCCACCGCACAACCCCGCATAATATGCCGCCCGTGAGCGGCACTCTGCAGGTCCCCCTAATCAAGATCAAGATCAAGAAATTGAAGCAAACCAACCTTAGATAGGCCCTTGTGGCTTTTGTTATCAGTGATGCTATGTTAACTCAATATATTAAAAATTATTGCTCAAAAAATTATCAAGAAATTAAATGATTTTCTGTTAATCATCAGAAGTTTTATATTATTACATACAATATCAATTTTTTTACTCAAAAGTGTTCGTTTTTCTACTTTCTACAAACTGTTTTTCTTATCCTATTTATGGTGCCGTGGAATAATCCACGCAAATGATAGGAAGAGCTCAGCTCTGCCAACAAATCCCATTAATTACTTTTACTTCGACTATATTTTTTCCATATTCAACCCACCTCCCTTTCTTCTGTCGTTCTTTCGTGCATCTCGTTACACTTTTATCCTGTTTTCGCCAATGTGTTTGAAGGCATTTTCTTTTCTTTTTTTAATTTACATCGTCTTATTCCCCTTCATCTTATACACGTTTTAAGTAATGCTTCATAACCAATGATATTCGTTACAGTTTGATTTAAGATCTTTTAACTACATAACTTTTGTTTTTAGCTCTGCATCCTTAATCTGCTATAGAGAGAAGAAGAGCCCGTATACATGTGAGAGAATCATAAAAATAAGCTTAAGGAACAAAATGAAGGAAAGAAAACAATAATTAAACAACAATAAAAATTAAGAATACTAAGATAAAAAATAAAACAAAAAAAAATATAAGACAGTATAACCTATAATCAAAAACCAAAGGATAAACAATAAATGGAGAAAAACCTTGATGAAAGATGACCGACTAAGAAAACACTATATTAATAACCAACTAACGGCAATCGAATAAAGATTACTGAAAGTGAAAAAACCTGATATGAAGAAATGGAACACGACTATAGAGAAGAACGTAAAAGCAGAATGTCGTAGAATGACTCCCGACGATACCATATATTACACTATTCGTTGAGGGAACTTCCTTAATTATCTTTAGAGTGTGTTTACTGTCTGGCGGCCGATATTATGTATCTTCGATATGCTTAAGAAGTGGAACTGAGCTCAAGGATAATAATATTGCTATCATTAATAAAATAGAGTTTTATTAATAATAACTATAAACAATACACAAAAACGGAAAATATTGACCTAAACAGAATGGAAAGGGTCGTGGAGACTCGGGCTAATCCAAGGATTTAAGGGATTAAAAAAGGTAAAACAAATATAGAGTTAAAGAGATGGGATGGTTCGTTTATCAATTTAAAGCACAGGATAGAATTGACAAAAGGGATCAATACTCAAAGGTGAAGTTTGGCTTACGTAACTTTGGCACTAGTGGTGCAGTGGAAGGTGGCGCAAAGGAGTTTCGGTCCGCTAGCGAGCTCCAGCCGAAGGGGGGGGAATAAAAGGATCCTGACGAGGCGTCTTGGGAAGGAGAACCGTTTCTCGACGAATGGCTTGAAGAACAATGGCTGTTCTAATGCTGTTCTCCTTGAACAACAGGGGGGGGATGAGAACCGTTTCTTGGCGAAGGGCTCAAAACGAACAATGGCTGTTCTAATGCTGTTCTCCTTGAACAACAGGGGGGATGAGAACCATTTCTTGGCGAAGGGCTCAAAACGAACAATGGCTGTTCTAATGCTGTTCTCCTTGAACAACAGGGGGGGATGAGAACCGTTTCTTGGCGAAGGGCTCAAAACGATCAATGGCTGTTCTAATGCTGTTCTCCTTGAACAACAGGGGGGGTGAAGCCTTGGGGACTTGTCGTCGGAAAGGCTCGAACCTTTGGCACTCAAGGAATATTGTCCTCCTTCTGGACAAGTGATAGTGAATCTCGAGGTCAAGGTCCCTTGGCGCACAATGGGAGAGATGGTCGTGGTGATGTTTCGCGACGAAAATCTGGATCTCCAATCTGATCTTAGTGGTAAAGTTTCCATATAAATAGCCAGGACATCTCCTTGGCGTGGGGGAAAATGGAGTGAAAGCTTGGAGGGAACGCACAGCCGGGCCGGGGAACAATGCCTTATCTGTTCATAAGCCTAACTCGATCTGGCGAGGTCGGCGTATGGGGGCGAACGGGGGAACGATAACCTCCTTGTTTAAACATTGGCATCCGGTAGCTGAGATAAGACTCTAAGCCTCGAATCGAAGATGCACGTGGGCAGCATCGTGGTTTTAAATAAATGGGATAGGAGTTGAAATTAAACGCAGTTTCAACACGTTCTATCACACAGAATAACAAAGAAATAAGGTAAAGTATAAAAACACAGAATACAAAGCATTTTATAATGCATCTGAGGTCATGGATGACAAATAATATTATCTACAAACACAATACTTAATTAAATATAAATAATAGGCGCAAGAGAATAGTTGGACCTCCCGATAACTGTACAATAAAGTAGTGTAGAGCATCTGAGAGTGAAAGAGAATGCAGGAATAAGAATAAATGCAAAAAAGTGGTTCGGAATCCAGATAAATCAGTAGGTCCCCTTTGCCCCCAAGGCTTGTGTATTCCTTTTCACCTTCTACTACCGAGGTTGTACACCAATTTTCCCTCGTTTTCATCTTCTTTTTTCCATCTTCTACTATAAACCCACTTCTAAAGCTTGTTCTGGACTTCCCACTAAGCAATTCTCCATCGGTTCATTTAAGCTGAGGTTGTGAAGTGTGAGAGGTTTCTCGAGGAGTAAGTCGGCCGTGGGCCTCCTCCTCTTCTCTTTTCCTCGGACGAAGGGGGGAAACAGAGGGGAGGATGATTCGTGGGCCGTATTTTCCACCCCTACCCCCAAAAGTTTATTGGACTTATTTCTTTAGTAACTAATAATGCGTTGTTACACGAACCATTATATGTTATATAAATCATGGAAGTCTCTTCCCACGTTTTTTCATTTATTATTCAAATTTCTCTTATATATATATATCCAACTTCACCACAGGAAAGAGAAAACGGAATAATTTTTTTTCGGAAATAGTTATTTCTTACTTAGAAAAATTCCGAGTGGGGTGGGATTCGAGCCCTTCACATTGAGGCAGCGAGCAACCGTTTTGATCGCCATTAAACTGCTCTTTTGACCACTCGGTTGCTCGCTGCCTTAATGTACAAGGTTCGAAACCCACCCCTCTCGGATTTTTTCGAAGTAAGAAATAACTATTTCCGAAGAAAGATTATTCCGTTTTCTCTTTCCTGCGGTGAAGTTAGATTTATTTTATCATTCTCTCGCGCTCCTGAGATATATATATATATATATATATATATATATATATATATATATATATATATATATATATGTAGGGGAATCGACCCTGTCCCTTCTCTCCCAGTTGTGACACGGGACGTTGACCGCAAAACATCCGGACCATGCACCTTGGGTCAACTGCAAGATCTCCACTATGATTGTGGATTCAATTTCACCTCAAGTACGAACTTGGAGACGCGTTTCTCTCAAGCTTGAAAGGCCAGTTGGACCAGAGGTAAGACTTGCTGAGAAAAACCGTTGGAGTCACAACCCTCCTGTGGCCCGTCCACAAGCCACTCCCCCTCCTACCCCTACCACAGGGGGGTGATGAGGTATAAATACCAAACACTTGTCAAAAAGGGGTTAGAATCCGCGAGTCAACCAGGCTAAAAAGTCCCCTGCAAGAAAGGCCAAGTTACCAAGAGAAGGGACTACGAAGCAGCTCATCCTCGAGCTAGTCCCTGGTTTTCAAACCGAACTTGAAGTTAACTTGCTTAAGTTCAACTTATTCTCGTCAGAGACCCCCCTCAGAGTATCCTCGCCCTTGAAGAAGATCCGCTCCGAGTATAGTCATCGCCCTTGAAGAAGACCTTCTTCCCGGCTACACTCCTCACCCTGGTCGAATTCTGAAAGGAAGAAGAAAAAGCTCCTCCTCGAGCCCGTTACCCGGTGGTGACACCGAACTCTAAGTTAACTTGGTTTAAGAGCGAAGTTCAACTTACTCTTGTTAGAGAGACCCCGCCTATCCTGGTGCATACTAAAGCACCGTGATAGTCCTTACCCTTGAAGAGAACCCTGCCACTCCCGAGTACCGTGTGGCACCCCATATGCCACACTCGCCAAAGTCCCTTGTGACTGTCAAGTTATTCCGTCCGCCGTCCACCCTTCTAGTCAAGGCACGCGTCAAAGAACCCACCAGATTCCTGAGGTGTCTGGTCTCATTGAGTTCAAAGTCAAACTCAAACCCGTCGCCGGAGGAACCAAGGTATTTAAACTCCAGTGGAGACAGTTAGTATATTTTTATATTTAAGTGAGTAGTGATTTAACCACCACTATAACGTCAAGTAGGTCAAGTTAAAAAGCCTCACTTAAAAACTTATTGATGTTATTATTGTGTATTTAAATTCGTAATATTTCTCTGGTTCATGTTTATTTTGTTTGTGTGTTTTAATTAAAGTTTTAGTTTGTTTTAACAAATTTTTTATTTTCTCCTCGAATCGCTACGTTGGCACAGGGAACCTTTAAAGTTTAAAGAGGTCAATAATCAATATAATAATAATCAACCGTATATAGCACTCTCAGAGAAATATAACGTTAATTGCGGAGTAGTACGTAAACAACCCATACGTACGAACATCCTTCCATCACCCGGTGCTTCCTATACCACGACATAAATGTTTGGTGTCAAGGCAAGGTGTGGGGTGCTTCTTATACTACGAATATATATATATATATATATATATATATATATATATATATATATATATATATATATATATATATACGTACTGTCTGTTGAAGTATACAGCAATGACAGTGGGCAGCGTTATTAACTTTAAGTTGTATTCTCTTTATTCATCTGACAAGTTTATTTTATTGGGTCTGTGAGGCGAGAAAGAACATTCATAGACCTAATAACGATATGTGCACATGACCATCCTAATTGGTCATCACACTGATTTTAAGCTTTTGGTGATATGACAGGATATAGCAGAATTTCATTTTACACTTTGAAAGACGTATTTGAAAGGTATTTTCCATATAATATCGACACACTTATAAAGATCTTGCGCCTGGCCACACCGACGCTACCAATTCCCACCCAATCTACCAACCTCAGTTCTTTTCTAAATTCTATGAAGGGCTTGTGTCAGCACAAACCCATGGTCACAAGTTCTTCTTTATTATTGATGAGAACTTCCGGGTTTACTTCAAGGTTAGTCAACGCCCTGACTCTTCTCTCCTAATTGTCATTAACTGACTTCGTCAAGCCTTCTGATGTTGGTCAGACTTTCATTCTAGTATCTCTTGATCCTTCCCAACTTTTATACTGTCTATCATACTGGTCTTCTTCATCATCTACATGAATATCGGGGAGGTTTCTAAAATCGTTCTCTACTGCTTTTTAAATATCTTTTATGTAGATATCAAGAGTGAAAAAAAGTTTGAATAAGAATAGCAAGTTTTATACTTTCAAGAATCTTCTTTAAAGTCTAGATGTACAGAACTATAAAATAGGCCTAGAGGAAGCCCCAACCGTGTAAGCATGTAGCGCGCTAACTTTAGCTTTTATTATCGTTATATTATTATTATTTAATCATTATTAATATTATTATTTTTATTATTACTAGTTCACTTGTGTGATAAAAATCACAATTTTCTTAATAAAAATGGCAAAATAAAAAAAACATAAAAAATGGAAATAATTACTTCAACTTTTCGACTAAAATGTTGGAATGATTGATCTAAAAGATATTATAAATGGAAGCAAAATGTTTGTTAAAGTAATGCATGTGATCATTTATAAGTAATGGTTTCTCTTTGAAAGGGGTTTTCTCCTTAAAACTAATTATTTCTCCGCTAAAATAGCTAATTTCTTCTAGATTAAGGATGTTACCATCCTATTTTTCGGGTGTTCAATTTTTTCGATTCAAACAAGAACCAACGAGGGCATCTCATTTAGAAAATTTGTAGAGAATGATCTGTAAAAAAGGTTGTGACAATGGAGAAAATGCATATGTGTTCGCTAAATTCATGTGTTATTCACTTTATAGGCTGAAAGAAAGAAGTCTGATGCTTGTGAGAGAGTCAGCGATGCTTAGTATGATCTTTATGTGAATTGCATTATCCAGTTAGGGGATATTGCCTAGGATGGAAAAGGGAGGATGGCCTAACTTACGTACCTAACATGCCTTATAGGTAATTTTTTGAGCTCGTAACATAAAACATAACTGGCAGTTTTTTAAATAGATGCAAAGTTAACCATCTAGACAAGTTACGTCACCTGAAAACGCGAGGCTACATTTAATCTTTGAACCCCTCGCAGATAACTGACAGTTTGACCCTATGTAGAGTGGGGCAGCTTTAATTGCTTCGGTTACCTAGTTGCAAAATACAGGTGTGGTCGGACTTAGTAATGAGAGGGTTGGATTACAAATCACAACCGGGAGACGGATATTATGAAAAATTTACAATTTGTTATTGGTGGAGTTTGTCCAACGATAGATGTTGAGTCACGCTTGATATTTGCCATTATTTGGGATTCCTATCACATTCTCTTGACCCAGGCACCAGTGCAGATAATGAAACCCACATAAGGATCAGACTGATAGATCTCCATATGCCTTTGGGCACTAGCAACCAGTGACCATTAGAATTGGAAGGGGTGGGAAAAGCGATCATAATGCGTTTGAAACCCTTCATATTCCAAACGGAGCCACACATCTCATCTACGGAGCGTTTAGATTGCAAACTCTTTCGGAGAGTTCCATAGACAGAGTTATGTGTTGCGAAGGAATTAGGTGAAAGTGATATCGGTGCTGTGAATTGATCCACAATCCATATCATTCTTCTTTCATTCGTAATTATTTCCTTTAATTCCTTTTTTTAAGCCTAAAGGTCAACCGTTAAAACATTCAAGGTCGTACTTCTAAATTCTTGGACTTTTTCTACGAAACCTTTCCTGGTGTAGTCTGTAACAGCCTCTTAACCAAATTATTTCAAGTCCTCTAGGTTTTATAATAGCATTTTTCATAAATTGCCTCTTACACAATTTCCATTTTTCTAAAAAGAGTCCTTTAGAAAAAAAATTTCTTGCCAAATCATTTTGTAGTTCAAATAGAAATCATACAAACCAGAACATGTTTTATGCATTATTATTATATATTTAATTTGGCAGAGGTTTGGGGAGGAGGCTAAATCTTTACAATTTTTCTTTTCATTTTCATTAAGGGCGCATATTTAATGGATACCTTCCCCTTAGTTATATTTATGTAGCTATAAAAGGCCTTCTTTCTATTCCCAAAATGACCCCTTTATTTCTCAGTTTAAAAAATTCAATTCGATCTAATATTCAAATGGTCATGTTTAAGAATCATCCGCTCAATTTAAGATTAAAAAGAAAATGGCAAAATTTTCGTCTCTTTTAATTTCGTGTTTTGCGTTCATTGTTTCATTGTTATCTTACTTAAGGGATTGTTCTACCTGAGTCATTGAGAGAGTTACTTTTTTGTGACCAGAGATGCAATTTATGTTGCCAAACTTTTCAAGTAATTTACATATATTATTACAATGATATCAAATTTATATAAATAGCAGGATCCCTTAGATTATATCGCCCTGTGAATATGAGCTGGTGGCATTCCAATAACTGAGATACATATATACGTTTATATTTTATTACTATTAACAATAATAATTTTATTTTAAAGGCTCTCACGGAGAGTAAATTAATTAGATTTAAATGGGGGTCCTTTTTAAAATGTGGACTAAAAAAACTAATTGATAATGTAACGGGAATTATTTTAAGTATTTTACCTTAGGAATAGCCTCTTATTTAGGGTCTAAATACTCAGTCACCCTAACCATTTTACTTTCTCTCACCTTCTCTTTTTATTTTCTCTTATCTTTGAGCAATTTCGGTGAGATTATTTGGTTGGTTATAGAGCTCTTTTCTCCCTTCCTCTATCTTGTGATTAATCAATTACTGCATTATATAAACTGGAAGGAAAGTTTGCAAAAGGAAATCTAGAAAAAAAGTTTAATAGTTCTTAGATATAATGCTTTATGGGAAGTAAAAAAGGTGAATAGGTAAAATATTTTGAAATATGTGAAACAAGAGTAGAAGGTAGCGAAGTAACTATGAAGCAGGCTCATTATGAATTTTCTGTAGGCCTTGGTTACTCTTTCCTTGGTAAACACAATATTAACCTGATTTTAAAGATAAACAAAAATATGAATGTAGCATCCTTGGAATCATACACGTAAGCGTTTAAGTATGTACGTTTATGAATGCAAGTTAATAGGGAAGAACAAATCACATAGAATTTTAGAGGAATTATCTCGGTATTGATAAGAGAAAACAAATTTTGGACTTCACCGTGATTAGCATCCTGAGTCTTTACATATAAAGCAATGAAATGGTTTTTGCTATGGAATCTGATATGAACTTTACATATAAAAGATCTGTACTCGCTTAGATCCACGTAGCACATCATTTGGCCATGTTTAGCAGAAATTGTGTTTCCCGATTATGAAAGAAGAATTTGATCACAAAATTTTAAAAAATTTATTTCTACCCCAAGTGTTTATGTCCTAGAAATTAGAAGCAAATTTATAAGCTCCAGAGGAAAACAACTGTACATTAATGAGATTAGAGACAAGAGAATTAAATATTATCGGATTGTTTCCTAAAAGGCACACTACGCTAGAGAAGAGCTCCTAAGTACGTTTTGATAGTTTTCAAGAAAGTTTGCAAGTCAAATGAGTGCCGGAGCTCAATCCTTGAATCTCGCTCTCGACTCGAAAGTATTTAAGATGAGTGCCTCAAAATAGCTTAGAATGAATTAAAACTTATGAGTAACTGAAAATTTTCTGCCGTTCTAAAAGTCTGTAGGCAGCCTTGAAGTATTTCCCTCGCTAGTCATTTCAGGACGATTGAAGATTTGTTTTTATTAGAGATGGATGAATGCCTAAACAAAAGAAGGTTCATATATTTTAGTGGTTAATCCATAATACAATGAAATATACTCAGAATAAATCTATTCTGCCTACGATTGACAAAATAGTTGTTGCTTATCTTTCAGAATTAACGCAGGTGCGTTTAGGACTTATAATGGTAACACAGGCTTGATAATGTTTCATTGACGGCATTGAAGCTTCGAAAATAATCCGTACGTTTTAATAGTATGATCACCTATTATCATAGATTCATTCTTAATCGGGATCATAATATAGATTTACTTGATGCCGTTCTACTTCACTCATAGATAAGCAAATTTTCATCAATTAAATGGACTAGTTATTGCCTGAAAGATTTCCAACGAGCAAAGAAACTCTGTTGAGACAACCCTACTTGCCCTTCTGTGCCCCAAAGACTCAAAACAGCTGAGCCAATTGAAGCTAATGAAAGAACAAAAGATATATTTAGATCTTTCGAAGGCAAATTACTTGCAATCTTAAAGGCAAAACGATTTTTCTTTTCTAATTTTCTTAACTCCATTACCGCGTAAGAGAACATATTTTGGAATATACATCGCAATTTAAGACCGATTTAAGATAAGTCAAAGATCATGACAATATTTTCGCTGACACACTCAATATACTTATATGTATTAACTGTTTAATGCTATGATCAGAATCAATCGTGTACCGAGTCATTTCTTACAAAACGGTTTTGAAAACGTCCATTGCAACTTAGGTCTCTCTTTATGGTTGTTCAGCAACGCTGACCATCATCCGAGGCAAACAATTTCGTGATACTATGCGGCAAGAATGAGGATTTCTTTATCCACTAAGTACATCAAAACAACGATTTGTCACACGTTCAACGAAGGGATAGAGAAATATATACACAGTCAAAGCTCTTTAAATGGATTGACTTGCAATGGATAAAAAATTGAAAATCTTACAGACTTTTCTTGGTATATGAACATCATTCAAACCAACCTTATTTATTTCACGACCTGCCACGTTTATGTTCCTCTAGTACCTTTGGCAGACAATTTTCTTGTATATATGTACATCACAGCAATTCGAACCCATTACCTTAATTTTCCGACGTTCAGGCAGGTCTTCTTCAGAAGTGATCGGGTTAGAAATCCCTAGCGATGCTCGTATGATAGATCATATCCCTTTCTATCAATTCAATATTTTTTTGCATATGAGAAAAAGAGAATCACTAACAGATTTCTATATATTTAGGCAGGCATACCTCAAGAACTTTCAAGATGATCAAATTCTTACAACAAATGATCACCAGATCTGGATGAACTATAACAAGGCCCAGGTCAATCAGGTCTAGTCGAGTTTCTAAGCGCTTTAAGCAAAGTGAGTCTTCTTGGCCTCTAAAGTACTTCTTTGCTCGGAAACTAACCCAAATGATTACCTCAATCTTTGCCTTAAATCTATAGAAATGATGTTCCTGTGATTAATAATATCAACGATGCTCTACTTTAGCACATCTTTCCCAGCATAGATTGGTCTTATCTCAATTGTGAGATATGAAATGTTTGCCATATCAGCATTAAAGCCTCCAGATTATAGGAAATACTTACCCAACCCCCAAATTTATTATGTCATCAAGAGACAATTTTTCAGCTTTAAAGTTTGAATAGGGAAAACAATTGCAGAAATAATGAGATAATAGATAAGAAAGGAAACCCTATGCTATAGGCAATTTCGCATTGCACGTTTCTCTGCAAGTCTCATTCGACCCATCAGATGAGTTCCTTTATGAATTCCAAGTGAAGGCGGTGACGGTGCTCGTAATCCTGAAGTCTATTCAAATTTTTTGTCCCTTGTAAGTGGTAAAGACTCTCTTACAGCAAAGGTTCGTAGTTAATATGCAAGAGGTGCATTTTCACTCGAATACCTTTAGTTCTTCTGAGCCACACCAGCAATTTCTCCGTTGTATTGATAATCTCTCCAACTTTCGTATACACGAACGCAATGGATTTGCTACAGGTTAAATCATCATTTAAGAAAACTCAATTAACCAGTTTATTGACACATATCTTCATTAGCGATAATACTAGTATTCTAATTTATTTTTTGTCCAAACCGTTTTTCGTTATTACTTAAATTTTATTTTCTCCTAGGAAAATTTGGCTTTGCCCTCTCTAGCTAAATCTCAACACAATAAGCCTGACAGAAATTCCTCGAGGCTAGATGACCTTGAGTATACTGCTATGTAAATTTATATATTTTAACATTTTTCAATGCTGAAATATCTAATATTCAAGGACATTATTTAAACGTCGTTATGAAAAATTGATGCGCGAGGCCAAGGCCATAATTTTGTCATCATTATGAAAGGAAGGCAAATTTATGCTAATTAGATTTAAACATACATGTATAATGGGTAAGAGAATTTAAAATACCATTTTCAAAAATCACCATAAGTATGGTTTTATTAAATTCACATAGTGATTGCTGATTATTTAATATGAATCTGAAATTACAAGCATTAAACAAAAATATGGAGCACAGAGAAAATAACAGAGGTCAAGGAATTGATTTGAATTTTCCTGTACAATGCCACCAAAGCTTCCATAATTTAATGAGAAAGTTCATGCAAACTTTAAACCATAATATAACTAACAATCTTAATAAGAGAAAAGGTGAAGTAATTAGACATTTATATATATATTCATATATAAGGCACGAACTACTCATAAATCTCAAGGAGGCTGTTCATATATCTCAGAATCTTTCTTCTTACTCTGAATAAAATTGAATAAAGAAAAGATAAGACAGCAATTTAATGGTAGAACTGAATAATAAAGATAAAACTGCCATTGAATTGGAGTTTATTTTGACCGAAACCAGTTTTTTTGCTCTTTTAACATCTGTTGAGAGGAATACCCTTGTAAGCAACACAGGTTGTAGAAAATCTAGAAGTTTGCTACAGAACGGCGGGAATATATCTCCATGAATGGAGTTATTATAGAAGTGGAGCCCAGTGGACAACATAAAACGAGCAACATGTTATCGGATTAATGGCATGATACATTTTTTTTTTTAATCCCAGCATGAATTCTTTACATTCCGGACAATAAACGCGTTTGGGTCTTATGTAGACTTAACTCTAATAACAGGTTACAAGCGGCAGTACTTATGAATCATCTGAGAGTAAATGAAGAAGACATTTTTATTTATTAATTCATTTTTAGCGCTGCCTGTCTCTCACTTTAGGCTATCATCCTAACCCGATGATGAAAGTTATGAAAGATCAATCTGACAACCACCTGAAATTCTGGGGGTGCAAGGGATGTCTTGCCCAAGTTCAACGCGCTTTAAAAGCCTGCCTGGCTCAAGGAAGAGCTAGCCACTATTTCGTCTCACAATGCGGTTGAAGGAAGAGTGATGTGTTATGTGTTGGTTGTGCTTAAGAAAGAAGTGTAAGACAAAGCCCTGCTGTAAATGCCTTAGAGAGCGATGTTGCATGTCAATGGAACGTGCGTGAATGTGCTAAACACCACCTCCGCTTGATTAAATGGAGATCCTCACGAGTGCCATTTTGTTTCCTCTTTTGCCAGGTATCGAACCCTGTACCCATAAGTGCAAATCTGGCACTTGATCCAATAGGTTTTTTGTAGCTTCCAGATATTTTGATAATACTCTCACTTAATTCCGAGTACTTGAATGCAAGGAGAAAGACAAGCCATATAAAATACTAAAATTGTAATTCTTTAATATGCACAATAAACATTAAAGTGATAATAAATATTATATTATTAACTATATATCATTCGACTCCTTCAACTAAGGATAGAAAGGTAACAACATAGAAGCTTTGTTGTTAATATTATTAGTTCAAAACACGAAGTGAAATTGAATCTTTCCAGCAAAGGCATGTCCACGGAGTGTTATAAATGTAAAGGTTGATGTAATAGAATACAAGAGAAATTGAATGAAATTAAACTAGATAAAGGATAGTAGCAGAGAAAAGATTATGGGAGCAAAATGCCTGATTCAATGTCAGGAAGGGATCACGTTTGAAAAATACCAAAAAATTTTGAAACATCAAAATTAGCCGTATTATTGAATGGTGATAAAATGGAGTCATTGAATGTTATATCAGCCATCATAGTCAAACTTAAATAAACCTATAATTTCCGAACTCATTTCGTCTAAGCCAATAAAAATCACTGCGATGAAGCAAATTAAAATACCACCAAAAAGTAATAACAACATAAGATTTACTTTTTGAATTTGATGAGATTTTATAAAGTTTCTTAGTAAGATCCAGTTTATCATTTAACTCCATAAATATATCTTTGAAATTAATATATTATTTATTTTATGTAATGGATAAGAGCTAAAAACTAAGTTGGATTATTTTATATCAAGTTGGAACGAAGGCTATATCGGATTTTCTGGAATAAAGTTTTAGATAGTATTTATTAAAGTATTGCTTCTTGTTATCTTTGAGAAATACTACAATCATTAATTTATATCTTTTCATTTCAGTTTATGAAAATATTGTTCATAATCTCCCTCGGTATTCCTCCCTATGTTCGTCCCATCTAAATATCACTTTAGACATGTTTTACTCAATTTGTTTCATAAAGTTTTCCATGCCAGCACATTGGGAAAATTCATTCAAAGTGATAATGGGGATGATGCAGTAAATAAAAAAAGTTGCAGGAGGTGATTTTCCATTTTACACTTTGGTGATTTATGTTTAAAAGACGAACAGAAAAAAGGTCGTTCAAAAGTACTTAAGTTTCTTACAACTTCTAGTAAACTTGTAGAACTATTTAACGTAACCCGTACGACTTTCCTGCGCCAAGTGAAAAGGATTGGAAGGGTTAAAGTGATTCCAAATGCTCCTACATGAACTCTCCAAGGCGAATCGCAAGAGCATACTTATTACTTGCTTTGAGCCAATTCTTTCACTACGTCATCCAGGTACCACTTTAGGGAAAGCTTGTTATTGGTGATGAGAATAGGATGCTTTATCATAACGGTAAACGCCATCCTACGTAGATTAGTTAAAGAGGCAGAATTTCTCAACAATAGAGAGGAGGAGGAGGATACATCGAAAAAAGATAGTGCGGAGTGTATAGTTGGATATTTACAGAATTGCCTATTACGAACTTTTAAACAACAATTATGCAATTATTACTAATCTCTATTGCAATCACCTTCGTAATTTGAAAGCCGCTTTGGGCCAAAGACGACCCTTTTCAATCAGCAGAACGGGTGTCATCCTCCTTCACAATAATACCCGTCCTTACGTAGCTCGAATGTCCAAAGATCACTTGGAGGCGCTCGTTTGGAAAATATTGCTTCATCAGCCATATTCACCAGATCTTGCTTCTTATGGTGATTACAAAGCTATTTGGATGATTTTAGGTTGACATCAAAAGAAGAGTTTGAACATGATTTGGATTCATATTTTTCATCATAACTTAAACGATTTTACATCGTGGCATTTATGAATTTGTTAACAGATGGAATGAAGTTCTAGAAAGCAAGGGAGGTCATATTTATGATTAAATA
Organism: Ceratothoa steindachneri; assembly: GCA_963969495.1. NCBI lineage: Eukaryota > Metazoa > Arthropoda > Malacostraca > Isopoda > Cymothoidae > Ceratothoa > Ceratothoa steindachneri. Next base: position 53,430,896 of record OZ018319.1, on the reverse strand, counting down.
TTTCCATAGTCATAAGTTTTTTTATTTAAATAAAGGGTGTTACAATAACTTGGACCGATTTTAAATGTAATTTAAGTTTAAGCGCCTAATGATGTTTTATTTTTCTTTCGGATTTAACAACTTAAGTCTTTGGCAATTTCAACCATGGAAAGATTAATAATCGAACAAGATGTTAAAGTTATCGAAGCATATTACGAAAACGGATGTTCAAACAGAAACGCATTTCGGGAACTTCGCGATTTTTTCGCAAAAATTCATCTTTAGTGATGAAGCCAATTTTCATCTTGTTGGATTCGTTAATAAACAGAATTATTGCATTTGGGCTGATAAAAATCACAGGAAGATTGTTGAAAAGCCACTGCATCCACAAAAGGTAACTGTTTGGTGTGCATTTTTGGCAGCGGAATCACTGGGTCGTATTTCTTCGAAAATGATGCCGGGAATTCTCTTACGGTGACAGGCGAGCGATACCGTGACATGATAACCAACTTTTTATGGCTTAAATTGAATTCTATGGATGTCGAAAATTAATGATTTCAACAGGACGCCACCACATGCCACACAGCCAATTCAACAATGGCTTTATTGAATGAGAAGTCCCCAGGTCGATTGGCCACCACGATAGTGTGACTTGACGCCTTTAGATTTCTTCCTTTGGGTTAATCTCTAAAGTAAGGTATATGCCAACAAGCCAACAACAATTGAACAGCTGAAGGATGAGATAATAAGGCATATTGGTAAGATCGAGGAGCAACTATGCAGAGACGTCATCAAAAATTGACCATCGAGTGGAAGTGTCCCGCCGAAGCCTTGGCTGACATTTAGGCAATATTATTTTTCACACATAATTGCCATGACTCAAATAATATGATCCAATGGTAAAATCAATTAATTTTTACCAATAACACTGTTTTGTTTACTGCTAACTTCGATCCGTCTTAATGGAACACCCTCTATATACCCTAAAATCGGACATTTCTTTCGTTTCACCTTGATGCACTATAAAATAATTAACCTTTCTTTGTCTCTATTAGAATTCTTTATTGTGTACATATCTTTATTTTCTCTTCTGCTTCTTTTCTCGGTTAATCAGGTTCTGCTTTCTATCGATCTTCAGGGTAAAAAATATTTCAGCTTTAGATGTTCGAGTAAGAGTGAGTGAAGGAAGCTATGTGTATAGAGAGTGTAAGAAATAGGAAAAATATCTACTATTTAAAGAAGGCGCACACTGAGAAAGATATTAAGAAAATATGTCAAAAATTAAATAAATTTCTAAAATTTGAAAAGTCTACTTGGAGTAATTTTAAAAACATCAAATTGCAACAAATTTAATCACATGTTAACATAGAATGGAAAAAAGCTAAAGAAAAAATATATATTTTACATATTATCATAGAAAAAAGAAATGTGCTATTAATCCTCTAAATTCAACAAATCAACCATTTCTTCTGGTTATGTATCAACATCGCCCCATTTGCTCTTTTTCTTTTTGGCTCTCATGGAACTTATGATAGGATCGGATATTACAAGAAGGTGGTGCATCAAATCGGTATTTGAGGCAAGTCTACTAGATTGACGTGTATGGTGTTTGCGAACTTGCTTAAAATCCTTATTTCTACTTTCTTGAGCTTCTTTACTCATCATTCCAATTGGCTGCTACCGTAAAACCATGAACCAACAGTTTACGAACTGCATTTGGCATAGGATACCACGAGTATTCTTTAATATAAAGTATAGCTAGAGTAAGCTTCATAATTGAGGAAATGATGGGATGAAATTGTTCTTAATATTATTAAAAATATAAAGATTAAATTTGGGTTAATATTTAAAACTTTACAAGATGCATCCTATTTTGCAAAATAAGGCTCTGGCTGTATTACCATCATTTGGTGTTCCACTTTCACCAGGCAATGTCATGTCAATAAGGAGACCTAAAGACTCCCTAAATTCGGCTGGAATAAAGTTCTTGTTTTCATTTACCTTCTTTTTCATTTTTTCTCCTCTTGCTTGCCAAGATTTGAAATCAAGTCTATATGATATGTTCAAAAACATTTCCATGCATCTAATCCAGCAGTGAAGAGTGGAAAGTCCATACTGAATTGATGTTTCCTTAATTGGAAGAGAATAAACAGAATCCAAATCATTCATGTGTTTTGGTGAAGACCAATAAAGTATGCAAACTTAAAGAGAATTAGTATCTGAAATGCAGCTGAAAACCTTACCATCAATCATTGTTAATTTTAATTCATTAGTCACATTAATTGTTACATTTTCCCCAATAGATTCTTTTGTGGGAACGAGGGCATTATGTTGACTATTGAGCTAATAATATAAGGCCTTTGTTGTGTCTTTAGTTTCTTTTTTATAAAAAAAACTTATAGATCAACAAAATAATATTGAGTATGGACTTAGATTTGAACATATTAATTTGCCTTCTTCATCGAAGCGCTTTAGAGGAACTAGGATAACAATGAAAATGGTACTATCGTCACAGGTACCTGGTGATGTAAAGGACTGTTTATGAAGAGCTTGTCCTGTTGCCCCCCCAAAATCCATAGGTTGTAATTAATTTGAGAGTTTTGTCAATTAGTTGAATCGAATCTTTCATGACGTATTCGCAAATATGTTTTGCTGTATGGTCAAGCAGTGACTGAAGAGGAATTTCTAAACCTCTATCTGTTACATTTATCCCATTTAGATAGCAACTTTCTTTTTCTTTCCTTACTTCATTATAAGGCGGGTAAAGGTCGTGGTTGCGCTCGGAGGCTCCTAATCTACACTCTTGATAATCACCTTTAGTCATGTTTGTTGTAATTAGAAAGGCCAAAGCTTCCTGTGATGAATAGGGACGGGGTACAGTTTCATTTAATTTAAGTATACTTTTTAATTGCTTAGCCTGTTGTGGGTGGCCTTCTTTCCTCATTTTCATTTGGGCTGCATAAGCAAGCTCTTTAAAAATTGAGTTAGACTGCATTAAATTGTGAACCCTATGTCTACGGGATGGTAAACATAAAGAGTCAAATTGAAGTGATGGTCTACCTACATGCCTACTTTTTTTTCAATTACATCATTAACCTCCATTTCGTCATCTAGCAAACTATCAGGAACATTTAAAATGCTGTCAAGCCATACCTTATTCTTTTCTTTCATCTTTTTCTTATATCTTCTCACACCAAAATTCAACCATTTGCTCTTGCATAAAAATGTACTGGCTCGACAAATTTATGAATTTCTTGATCTTTTTCTCCTTTAATTTTCAAACTTTTTTTTTAATAAAGAAACTCCAGCAAATATAGAATTTGAATTCGAAGATATACCAGCATTCAAACATACTTCAAAAGTCGTCTGTTTGTTAATGAATTTTTACCTGACAAAAAATGAAATAATGGGTCAAAATGACTTTAAGTGACAAATGATGGCAAAAAAAATTTATATTAAATTTGAAATAGATACATTGAACTTTGTTTTTAGAATCATCTAAGGACAAGGAAATGTAAGCGAAAAAGTCAATGAACCTTAATTAATTTTCTTTATTAAATTTAATCAAATTTTAAACCTATATTGCTTCAAACCCTAGTAAATTATTAAAACTTTTTTATAACTTCCAAAATTAGCTTCAGCCATGCTCCGTGATATTTGTTAAAAAAACATTCAATTGATGTATGTAATAAAATATAATAAATTTTATTGTAATTTTATTAAAACAAATGAGCAAGTCTTATAAGTCTGAAACAAAAGAAAATAGATTATTAAAAAATAAACAGCTTTGAGTTTAAATTTGATAAAATCTATCAGATAAAACAATACAATATCATTAAATTATGGAAATTTCAGCAATAATAAATGATTTGTAATAATTAAATTGGATATTTAAAAATAGTATAAAAATTAATTTTATGCATCCCTGGCTCAGTGTGGGGCGGAAAGAAAAAAAAGCAAGACTGGTGCATAAATAGGTCTGGTGTCTAGACATCTTGAGTTATGTTGCTTGTGTGGTTATTTTGTTTGAGAGGTTTGTGCTTATAAATATGTTGTCGTTTATAGCAAAATGACTCGAATCAAAACAGCATGAAAGCTTTTGGGCGTTGCCTCGTCAAATTGGGTCAACAAAATGTCTTACTTACGTGCATGTGATGAGATTTTTTCAACTTTTAGAACATGTTTTAAAATATGTAACATGAAACTACTTGCCAATAAGTTTGGATAAAAATAACTTAACAAGGAGTACTGGTGTAATCTGTGTAATCCAATGAGAATTTGTGACAGATGTGAAAAAATCATTGCTGAAAAGAAAAACGAAACATGATGCTTGTAATGACCAAGAAATGACAAAGAAAACTTCTTTTTTTTAATTAATTCACTGAAACTACAGAAAAGAAAATTAGTATTACATACATAAAATACCTGCTTAAATATAACTAAATCTTTATAAGTTACAATTATTTTCAAGTTTATCTATTTTTTCTATAAATAATATACAGATTTAAAATATTAAAAATTAGTTGATAACTAACCTAACTTTAAGGAGGTTTTGGCACCCTTAAAAAGGAAAATATAATAAATTAAAAGGTTTGAATAATTAGATGAATTTGTACATAATTATTTGTATGCATAAAAAATCAATTTTAAAATGTTTCTATAATTAACGGATAGGTAAATCAGTTATGGATAAAAGTAGCAAATTCAACTATATTAATCCAAATTATTTATCTATTAAGTTTCCCAACTATGTAAAATTACTGATCAATTAAATATATTTAGTTAAATTTCTTACGTGTAAAATGGAAACGTGGTATGTATAAGAATTCCAGATTCATTCAAATAATTTGCCAACCTTTATAACTTGTATCATATATCCTATATCAAATCGCCTATAAAGATTGGCGAAAGATATAGAACGAAATTATTGCATATAAAAATTAAACTGAAGCCTATGTAGACACATAATATTTGTACAAGTCATATTTTTAAAACTACTCAACTTAGTACAACACAATAGTGAAAGGACAAAAAATAGGAGGGACGAGATGAAAAATAAACAATAGAATCGGGATATAAATGGGACACTAAAACATTCTTAAAATCAAACATCCAGGCTCTTTTATACCGGCAGAAATAGGTCGTATAATAAAATCGAAGCTTGTGGAATCAAGCACACACACTCTGGAGTACAAAACGTAACACCCCTTTGTTTGAGAACTAAACAAAAACAAGAGCCAACTTGAGGGAAAACAAATGATATAGAAAGCTACAATGGAGTTTGTTGAAGAGAAATTAGTTTACGTAATTTTAGTTAAATTGAAGTTAGGTGAAGTAACTCTAAGTTGATTTGTTTAACGAGAATTTCTTACTATATATAGAAAAATGCATACATTAAGAAGTAATTTGCTAAATTTTATCATTCATAATTTCAAAGTAACACGGAATGTGATGTCAGGCACCAAAAATCTAAATAAGCCTTTTTCCAAAAGAGTCCCCTCCTCTACCAATATTATTATATCATAGGACCTATTAATGCCGAGTAAATATGTAACCCGAAATTCTGTTTCGTCTTTTAGAGATAATACTAAGTCCATAAATTGTTATTTAATTTGTTGCACGGAAATATTTTAACGCTCAGAGTAACGTGTCTAGCTAGCATCCTAACTTCTATAAAAGCCCAATAATATCTTATGGAGAAATCTCTTTCCCTCATAAATACATTTACCTCAGCATATACGTAATACTTACCTCATTATAAAGCCATGATTTGACACAAATATGTTACGCCAAAAGAAATTTCGCTTATACAAATCCGTACTGCAGAGTAATGCCTATTTAACATATTACACAAACATCCCTTTCCTCTCAGTGTAACACGTGCTACATCACAAGTTCTGTCCTCTCTTTAAACAGGTACTAAAATTAAGATACACATAAATGGGCATTAAATTAATTGCGCACAAATCTTGGTCGTGTGCTATTAATAGGCTCCCCAACTTAAAACTTATCAAGGCATAATTGACTTTTTTAAATGCCTGAAGGATGTTGATTCCCTTAGTACATGGTGTTTGGGCAAAATGTAAGGTTTTATGTTGATCTTTGAGTTTGTGATATTTCGATTAAAATGGTTAATGTTATGTATTTACTTAACTTATTGAGTTTCGTACTTAAGGGTAAAGGAAAATATACAAATATATAAATTATTTTGCGGAGTATTTCAGGAAAAAAATAGGTATATAAATAAATTACTACGGTGCTAAATATGCATTTGAGATGTTAATAATCCCTTAAGTGTATACACTCTAAAATAGATAAAATAAATACCTGCATTTTATTGCTAAAAATTTAGGAATTCCAAATATTTAAAACGCTTTTATTTCCATCTCTTGTAAATAAGAAATTAGCTCGATTGGCGATCCAAATTTACGTCACCTATTTATGTTCAAGTTTCCTCATTTAATGTAGTTTTATGGTTTCTAACTGTGAGTTCAATTCTCTTTTAAGCACGTTTTCACTTACTTTAATAGAAGATCCATTGAAACCACCTTTTATGCAAATTAACTTAAAAACTGAAAAAAATCGGATTACTTAAGTACAAGAAGAATTATGTTCTTTAGGGGAACCTATGAATTGCCATATATATTGTTAAAATAATCAGATAACGTGAAATCTAAACCAACTTGGAATTTTAATGGATTCGTAGTTGCCCCAAAGAATGAAAATATAGCAGGACTTTAGAGTATAAGCAATAGTAGCTTAGGAAACTTGCAAGCAGCGAGGATTGGATCGTGAGTATAAGCTGGGGGAAAGCAATTTCCTCTTGACAGAAATGTTTCTATGAACGTAGACCTAAGGAAAATTAGGTGGAATATAAAAATATATATTTGCTTCAATATATCTATTTGTAAAAAATAGCTCGCCGATTCTAACAATTAAGGTTACTTAACAATTTCATGAAACTATTATAAAGCCACCGCAAAAATTTTCGTACATCTCAGAATTTTTAGGTAATTATATTAATGCATGGTCGTATAGAGTGTATTTTCATATCAATATTAATATACCAGTGAAATAAGGAGTTATAAATAGCAATGATTTATGGATCTGTGCTCCAAAATATCAACAAGAATTAACAAAATAGAAAATTTGCCAAAACATGTAATATTAAAAATATATAACATATAATCAGATGAAGAAGCTCTCTGAAAATTCCAGCAACACCAAACTGATAAAGGAAGTCCACTAGCGTGTTGAAAGGATTTTAACAGTGTATGGGGAAATAAATATCACGATGACAAACAGAGGCTAGTTTGTTTATACAGCGACTACAGTTACCTTCCATATGGTCCCATACTCTACCCCCTCCCCATTCCCTTTGCCCTGCTGCCTTAAAGATCCTCGGGTCGCTCGCAAAGAAGGATTACAATCAGCAGATTTTGTAGTCCGTTAATATAAACATAGGAGGATGGGATAGCCTTGAAAATACATATCTATGAACAAGCTCACTGTCCCCTCCGATTGTTTATGTTTATTTTCGCCAAATAGACGAAATTTTACTTCTCCTTACGTGAACCAGAAGGGCGAATGGTCACAACGTTGAAAATTTAGGCCCTAGGAGAGAAGCTTAAAGGTTGGCCCTCGTTTCCCATCCCCTCCCACTAGAGGATAATCTACAGATATATAGTTTGATCTACAGAAATGTAAAGAGAATCCGCGTAGCAATCAAAAAAAGAAGTTGAATCCCGGAGGCAAAATTCGAATGCAAAAGACAGTGGAACCGAGCGGAATTTTTCTTCTCAAGGCCGTTCCTTTGGTCACTTAGAAGAGTAGACCAGTGGTATCGAGAACCACTCTCATACCAATCTCGTTCAGAGAAACCCCCCCATCTCAGTTTTCAGAATATAAATAGATATCCCTCACCATTGAGGAATATATATTGTGAAGTTCCACTCGAGAAAAGATTCACCTCTTGGTCAAATCTCAACACAAGTCTAACACAGGCATTAGAATAACCCATACATTTGATTGATTTGATTTGATGAAATAAGTGGTGAAAATGTGTAGTAGTTGTAGATAGTTATGAAGAAAATTTGTATTTGCCCTAGTGCAGAGGGTATCCCAGGAATATTGCTTTTGTCCTCTTTTCTCTTCATCCTCCACTCACGTTGGTGTCAGCGTTTACGTATGAGGGGCGGTCAATAAGTTTTGCAATTCGAATATAAGGAAACTAGATATGAGAAAAAGTGTTTTATTATTGTTCAATATAACTACCCTCGACTTCAATTCACTTGCGCCACTTGTCCCTGAGGCTTCAAATTCCCGACAACCAGAAATCTCCCGACTGCGGTTCAATCCACTCCTGAACGGCGAGCTGGATATCTTCATCATCCCAAAACCGGCATCCATGCAGTGCAGCCTTGAGTTGGCGGAATAAAAAGTAGTCGCTAGGGGCCAGATGTGGACTGTATGGTTGAGCTCCTCGAATCCGCACTCGCGCAATGCAGCTTGTGCAACTCTGGCCTTGTGGACTTTGACGACGTTGAACTCGATCATGGGGCGTGAGGTTTCTAGGGACCCAACGGGCAGAGACCTTGGCCATGGCCAAATTGTCGTGGATGATGTTGATAACACTTCCATGTGATATTCCAATTTCTCGCTCGATTTCTTTGACCTTCACCCGAAGATTTTCGAGGATCATCCTCTCCACATGGGCCACATTGTCCTCGTTAGGCACGTGTGCCGGGCGTCCTGGACGGGGGTCATCTTCAAAGGACTCATGACCATGGCAAAACTCCACATTCCAGCGAGCAATGGTTGCAAAGGAAGGGGCGGTGTCGGTGTACACTGCAACCATGCGTTCATAGATCTCTTTTGCATTCTGGCCTTCCTTAGTCAAAAATTTGATTACTTCGCGGTTTTTAGCCTTCTCCATTGTTAAAGATTTGCGACTGACGATCTGCGATCAGCTACTGCTTTTTAAATAGACGAGGAAGAAGCGTGCGGCTGCAGGTCCTGACTTGTGATAATTTGTCCTAACACCCCCACAAACAGCCATCCCCCTTTCTCTGTTTCACCCTACCGATTCGCAAAACTTATTGACATTCCCTCGTACATCTACAATCCATTCGCTTTTATCTTCAAGTCAAGAAGCATCCTCACACCCTACCCACCTAACTCGGGATAAGCATCAGCTGTTTTTCTCGCCTCGAATCACCAAGCCTCTCTTTCACCCAGAAGGACGATTAGCTGTTTTTCGAGTCAGTCTCAAGACAGCGAGAAAGCTCCCTTCGAACGCGTCTTGAATCATCTTATCAAGGAGGTTCCCGTTCAAGGTCGTTTAACTCTAGACTCCCTCATAGTTAAAAAAAAGGAATCTAAAACTTATTCATGTTCGTTAGTTACCATTTCGTGCAAAAGGGAATTTTTTATACCATTAGTATATTAAAGTTTCAATATTTTTTTTTTGTAATTGAAAATGTATTTTTGATCGAGTTGTTTAATTAGATCCCGAACGCTGCAAATGGCAATAGATGTATAATAGTACGAATCCTCTCAGGTTAAAGAATCAGAATAAAGTAAAGCACTCTTAGATAAAAGTGCAACGGATTTACTCATGTACGAATCTGACGTACATACGTACTTGGCCATATACCACGAAATAAAATTGGTAACAGATTTTGGGGTTTTAGAAGAACTCAATAATAGTTGATTGTGTTGCATCTCCTTTATTAGTAACAAATTTCTGCCTAAGCAATCGATAAAAATAAGAAGAGGATAAAGTCTTTCTATAAATTTTTGTTAATTGATTATAGTTAGCACGTTAATGGTCTTAATTAGTTTTTTGGGGTAGTGATATTCCAATTAACAAGAAAGTGTTAGTGTTAAGGTTAAGTTAGGCAGTGCGCTAATTGTTTCGTAGTTGCATAAGTACCATTAGCGTATATAGGTGAGTGTTTGACGTACAGAGGTAAAATTTCGTCTTTCGAAAGGTTTTCCTATCAAGGACAAATTCTTAGACTAGCAGGCAAAAATCTAATTGCCTACATCCAGGAACAAAAAGATATACAAGAGGAAAGAGAAGATAGAAGAATACAGATGGAAACAGAAGAAAGAAGAATGCAGATAGAAAGAGAAGCAGAAGAAAGAAGAATATAAATGGAAAGAAAATATAAGAAAAAAGAATACAGATGGAAAGGGAAGCAGAATAAAGAAGAATACAGATGGAAAGAGAAGCAGAAGAAAGAAGAATACAGATTGAAAGAGAATAGGCGTAAGCGGAAAGAGAAGAGAGAGAACGAATACTTTCACATAAAAGGGCACTGAGCAAGGATCAGGTGGAAGTCTATTCCGTTGGATCCCGGCCTGGAGCTACGCAAGTACCTACGATGAAACCCCAGCAAAATAAACCCCCAAATTTGTCAAAACTTATTTCCACTTAGAAGCAAAAGTCTGAAAATTAAAGCCTGTCGACAAAGTGCTGTTATTACTGCCTACAGAGACAAATAAGTTGCTCTCCCAATGAAAGGGTCCCTTCCCGGTCATAGAAGCCAGTGTTTCCGTTGATTACTTGATTGAAACTCCCTCAGGCCATAAATGTATCACATAAACATGCTCGAGAAGTATCACCGCTGAGCGTGTATTACTAATATGGTGGCGCTTGACGACAAAGGAACCATGGAAGCTTTATACCCATGTGAAACCTCTTGAGGTAGTAAACACGGTGTGTGTAGACTCGGATAAAGAATATCCCCTTCCCTCATTATCCTTTCTCAAGGACGCCCCTTCCACGGAGTTAGATTTTAACCCCCACCTTGGCCCGCTCAGAATTCCCAAATTGTCAGCCCTAGAGAAGAAAAAATCTATTTCAGCACACATCTTTCGACTACCTCATCCCTAAAAGGAGTTTAGGATCCGCACCGATGCTTGTGGTGAAGGAATCGGTTGTGTCCTGATGAAATATGAAAACGATGGTACCCCTTTTCCCAAAGCTTATGCGACCCGAAAACTATCGATTCGAGAAAGGGCTTATGCAACGATAAAAGAGGGAACGCTAGCCATAATTCGGGGAGTACAGAAATTCAAGTTCTATTTGATAGGTCATGAGCATAACGTCGAATCTGATCACAAGCCTCTGTCATATTTGCGTAACAGCAAAAGCCAGAACGGTAGACTCATGCGATGGAGTCTATTCTTAATGGAGTACCAATTTACCATAAACTATATAAAAGGCTCCGATAATTGTATAGCCGATAACTTGAGCTGAAACCCCACAGAGGGCTAATTAAATTCCGATCAGTCCTAAAACCAATTATTTTGTACATATTAATGTGGTAAGTTTTTATTCGTTGTAAGGAATTAACAGCCTAGGTACAGCCTAGGTCAGTTTCTTTTTTGTTTTCTTTGTTGTAATTGATGTTTTATTTGTTTAAATTGAGTTTTATGTTCCGGACTGCTTAGCCTTCCGAGGCAAGGTTAAAGTCCGCCGTTCACTTGTTTATGTACGAGCGCGCGTGCGCGTACCATTTCAATAAGTCTTATTTTAGTATAATGGTTGACCACTGTAGTTTCCTTGTAACGGTCGGACTTGGAATTACATTCCAAGAAATATGTTCTTTTTGTTGTCGTTTATTTTTTGGCACTAGAGTTCTACCTCCCCCCTTCATTAACATCTTTAGGATGAAGGAAATGTGGGGTAATAAATATCATGAGGAAAACAGATGCATTCATTGTTTATACAGCGTTAACGGTTATGCTCCATATGGGCCAAGACTCTAGCCCCCCCCCCCTCTCCTTTATCCTGCTGCTGCCCCAAAGCCCCTTTAAGCGTCGTTCGCAAATGAGGATTTCAGTTAGCAAACTTCGTAGTCCGTTAATATAAACCGAGGTTGGTGTGAAGGCCTTTAGAATAAAAATCTATAAACAGGCTCACTTTCCCCTCCGATTGTTTATGTGAATTTTCGCCAAATAGACGAAATATCACTTTCTCTGTAGGTAAACCAGAAGGACCAAAGTGTCACAACGTTTAAAATTTATGCTCTAGAAGAGATGCTTAACTGTGCGCCCTCGTCTCTCCTCCCCTACCCTGAGGGAATACTAGACGTATATATAGTTCAATCTTGAGAAAGGAAAGAGAAATTCGCTTAGGAATTGAGAGAAGAAGTTGAGTCCCTGAGTCAAACAGGGAATCAAGGAGACAGCCGTAACCGAGCGGGATTATCCTTCCCGAGGCCGTTCCTTTGGTCGCTTAAAGGAGTAGACCAGTGGTATCAAGACCCACTCACATACCATTCTCATCCAGAGAAATACAATATCTCAGTTTTTAATAAAAACAGAGATACCCCTAACCATTGAGGAATACTAACATGAATTCCCACTCGAGAAAAGATTCACCTCTTGGTCAAGTCTCATCATCGAGAAGCCCGAATTTATAACACCGTGATCGGAAAAACTTCTGTTCATCCACGGTCCCCTCACTTACATCCTCAAGTCAAGAAGTCTCGCCGCCCGCCTCCACCCATTGAAAAGAATTAACTGTTTTCCCAGCCATCCTAACGGCCGCGAGAAAAGCTCCAGTCCAACCCACCTCTAATCATCTCATCGATGAGGTTCCCGTTCAAGGTCACCCAACTGCAGACTCCTTCTTAGTTGAGGTAAAAAAAATCTAAAACTTATTAATGATTGTTAGTTACCATTCCGAGCGAAAGTGATTTTTGCGTCAACCATGGTGTATTACTCATTGGTAGTAATAATTTTTATTAGATCCTCTTATTATAGCATTAGTATATTTAAAGTTTTACTATTTAATTTTTTCTTATGTAATTAAATGTATATTTTTGTCCGAGTTGTTTGATTAGATCCTCAAACACTGCAAATGGCAATATATATATATATATATATATATATATATATATATATATATATATATATATATATATATATATATATAATAATACGAATCCTCCTGGTTAAAGAATTAAAATAAACTAAAGCACTTTTAGAGAAAAGTGGATTTACTCATGTACGAATCAGACATACATATTTACTTGGACGTATACCACGACATTCTAATACTAATAATAGCAGAGCGCTGGTTTATTCTTGCATAACTACCATAGAAAATGTTCCTCAGACGCTGAATCACTAGTGATATTATGTGTATACTGAAACTGGCGCAAATACGCAAGCAGTTTAACGTAGTTGGTTAGATGCATAATATATATTTTACAGAAATAAAGTGGTATTTCTGCACAATTGCTACAATCTCATTTAAACTACTTCTGTTGGAAAATGCCTAGAAAAGACTCTAGAGGAGAATCTGTTTTTGGCCTTCTTAAATGTTATCCCCAATGTACATATACACACGGTAATGCATAATACCTTTTAGTGTTTAAAGACAAAAATTTAAAGAAAGAATTAATAATCTTTTTCAGGTAAATATTTTTAATTAAACTGCATTGATTTTAGTGAAATAAATAAAGAGAGCTTAAATTTTGTTAGAGCGCTCGAAGTTAGGGAAATTGCACAATTAACGTGTACCGCAAGAGGAAATGCTGTTCTCACTCTTGTCATATTTTGCATCTCTTATAAATCTCCGCCTGGCTTTTATATCCATGTATTGCCGCGAAAGAAGGGCAGCACAGGTTTTAAAATAATAAATAATAAAAACAAGGTCAGCTAACCAAAGTCACGTGCTCTCACTTATTCTAACTTATGACCTTAAAATCATTCAATAATTCCCTACCTAACCTTTGCCAGACCTTGGCAATTATATATTTCGAAAACAATGTAAAACAACATAAGGTTTTAAAATTTCGTTAGAATCGGCTGAATAGTTACAATGGTATTATCAAAACTAAAAGAAAGCCTAACAGGGACTGACCCACCAACCGAGAGAGTAGGATATAGAGTCGCAAACACACGACTATAAGCAAGCAGGGAAGATGAGGCTCTCAGAAATTGTGATAAAACAACATATTTTGTTCAATGGATTTATTGTGGCACGATAGAAATATAAAAATATATGTAAGAATTTGAATTAGTTAGTTTACGCTATGAATTTCGAACTAGTGAATCTTATAATATTAAGATTGAATCTAAGAGTACTAAACAAGCCATTCACATCTTTGCAGAAACACCAATCCCCACTAACATAAAATTAAATTTCAAATTAGCCATGTCTTCTCCTATTAAATTCCATTTCTTCAGCCTGGCTGTTAAAACTTTAGCACTTGACTTAGTGAGACCTAAGTACCTGATAAAATCATCTAGTTCACTTTTGATATAAAAAGTAGGATGCCTACTCATTCTTTACACAAATTCTCCATCCATTTCTTCGCCTTTGATTCTTGTTGGATTTTAAGTTGAAAGATTTATTACATCATCTGCCTAAAAAAATAAATGAATACTTTTAGCCATTTCAACGAAAAGTCTAATAAAATTAATACTACATTCTACCTAAAAGTAAAATTATCTAGAATATTAGGAGAAGTTTTCATACTTAAATTTCCTGGTAGATGTACTACTGGTAAGATATTATTATGAAAGACAGATGGTACAAATATCTGAATATTGGAAAACTTGTCTTCCTTTAAATTTTCTATACTTTGTAACATCTATAATGCATTAATAGCATCCATCATTGTGGTCCTTCCACTCTCTCCATATTCTGGAAATATGAAAAGCCCTCCGCATATCTGCACCTCTTAACCATCCTTCTAGAGTCGATCGACACCTTCCACATATCATATGAGGGGCCCATGGCTTTTTATAGTCACTCATGTGCATTCCAAGACTCTGTACCTTATCTATAATTTAGCAACTTTCGCCTTTTTTGAGATATATTCTATGTCCTAATATAATTTTTACATAGTTAACAAAATTGATCGGGACAATATTTGCCTTTTCTAGTAGTTATAATTTCGAAAACTAAAATTTTATCTTAGTAAAAAAACCTAAAAGAAAAAGTAAATTACATTGTAGAATATCTAGCTAATCCTAAACTGCTGGTTTTATTAATCTAAAAATCGATCTTTTTGTAACGGCTGATGATATAAAAAAAATAATTTGTGTGGGTTGGGGGGAATTTCAGCAGAAAATTGATTAATTTACAGTAAAAAATCATAATAAACGTTTAGCCTTTGCAAAAAATATTGAAAGTGTTATGGTACCTACTAACAAGGGCGTCAAACGTAAAGCTAACAAAGTTATCTTTACTGTTAAGAAAAAGTATGGTTAGTAGTTACTTTACCGCAATTAATTTTTTGTAAGCTTTGTCCAAATCTGTCCTTTTTTGGCGGTTGTAAGGTGAAATGCGGCAACAAAGAGTTTGAATCTGATTTCATCGAAATCGGATTCAACCAAGATTTCGCCGTATTTTTACTTCTGGCCGCTTGCAATGATAAATAGACTTTGAAAAATAAAAAAAATATAAGAAAAAAAATAACCTAAACTACGCTTTGGCGCGTGATGTCTACATAGGTTGAGTGCTGTATTTTATGTTTACTATCATGAAGCATGCAATTATAAAATAGTGCAGCACAAACCATGTAAACAAAACTAATTCCTTTTAAGCAAACTCCTAACATTTTGCGCGGTAATTCAATCAACGTTTATATCAATGGGCTGCTAATCGATATTTCTATATCAAAGATATAGATTTATAACAACGCTCATTCGATTAGTGGTGTGGCTATAACTAGAATAATAGTAAATCAAAATTAACCACGCATAGCTGTAAAATACAAAACAGAGAAATAGAAGAAAAGGTGAGAAAAATCTCGGTTGAAAGTATGTCTCCAATATAACATCGCTATAATCAGTTTTGCCTAAAACACGTCTTCAATGTGACGTCACTATAATAACTTTTACCAAAAATACTTCTGCAATGTTACGTCATCAAAAGTATGGTAGAGAAAATAGTGAAATTTAAACTATAATTACAATATTAATAACATCGATGGCTCAATATATTCCCCATATATAGATCGCCTAAATGTGCTAAAATTCTAAAAAGACTTAATTATTCAAATAATAATGCTTCTCGAATTCTTAATCCTTCTCTATCCAAAAATACCCTACCTGTTCTGAACCCTACCAAATTCATCCCTTATTCAGGCCTCAATTATCTAACTTATATGCCCAAACCGATTTTTTAACGGCACTTTACCTAAAACGTTGAACAGTTTTCTCTTCCTAAAGTGATTAGCCCTTCTCCTCTTGACCCTCATTAAACGGAACTATTACTGCAATCATCTTGTCGTCAGGCACTCTTTCATATTCAAAGGCCTTAAAACACAACCATCATATAGAGAATTTTCTATAAAAAGGCAATCTAAGTGAGCGTATTTTTGCGTGAAGGCAGTCTCGTCTTCGCTCAACATCAATGGTGACCTATTTCTTCTGTAATTTAAACTACCTTTGATGGGTTGTATCTCTTTCATTCAAAAATCCCGGTATTAAAATTAAAACATTTAAACTATATGAAACATAAGTAATGAACACTACAGGAGCAACCGAAATGTAAGCTTAAGCCCAGCAGAGAGGAAGTATGGCTTGCCCCCCAAAAGATGAAGAATAAGGTGGCCCGGATTAAATGTTAGTAGAGGTGTGGAGTGTTTGGGAGAAGAAAAGATTAGACCTTGGGTGCTATCTAATGAAAAAGATCCATGACCATGAAGAAATGCCAGAGCAGTAGAGGGATAATATTATTGTGCCTATCCATAATGTCGTAGAACACGCCCCCTTTTTGTTCTAAGAGTGCTAACATTGATATCTTAAATAAGAGAGCCTTTGGAAACACGTAAGGATATAGAGAAACGCACAATAATTCCCAAAATAAACTTATTTTTTAACTTTAACAATTGTATACACAAAATTTAAACATTAACCACAGCAATACTCCGAATATTATCATACACAAGAATTAATTCAATTCGTTTGACCCTCTAAAATTGGTTAATTTTGTTACACACATCAATATATAAGATTTAGGCTTACGGACTCTACTGGAGTTTAAATACCTCAGGAATGTTATTGTCTCACGACGCGTGCCGCCTGACCAGATGTAGGATCACGAGGCGGGATCACGAAGTCCTTTTAGCGAGGGTAGCAGCTGGGGGGTCCACACGGTATTCAAGAGGGGATGTTCTTCAAGGACGAGAACAACTACGGTGCTTTATGCAGCCCCAAGGTAGTTGTGGTCTCTCTGGCGAGAGTGAGTCAACCTTGGTTCTTAAACCAAGTTAACTTGGAGTGCGGTGTGACCACCGAGTAACGAGCTCGAGGGGGAGCTTTTTCTCCTTCGTTACTTAATTCCTCATGGGCGAGGACTGAACTCGGGAAGGGTCTTCTTCAAGGGCGAGGATCGATGAGGGGGGGAGGGGGTTCTCTGACGAGAATAAGTTAAACTTGAATAAGTTAACTTAAAGGCCGGTTTGGGAAGCAGGAAATAGCTCGAGGATGAGCTTCTTCTTAGTTCCAGTCTTCTTTAAGGGCGAGTATAACGGAGGGGCGTTTCTCTTACGAGAATAAGTTGAACTTGGTTCCTCAACCAAGTTAACTTATGAGTTCGGTATGGCCACCGAGTAACGTGCTCGAGGGGGAGCCTTTTCCTTCTTTCTTTAATTCCTCAAAGACGAGGAATACCCCTGGTGTTTAAGATGCACCAGGATATGAGGAGTCTCTCTGGCGAGAGTAAGTTGAACTTCACATAGTTAAATTAGCGTTCGGTTTGATAACCAGGGACTAGCTCGAGGATGAGCTGCTTCTTAGCCCCTTAAGGTAGGTAGCCTTGCCTCTCTTGCAGGGGACTTCTTGGTCTGGCGAGCCAAGTAATCTACCAATCCAGTCTAGGTAGCCCGGTGTCTTAATTTCGCGGTCTTCGTCATCTGGAGACTGACGTATTCTACCACGATTTTTCTCAGTGTTCCTCATTTATACCTTGTCACCCCACTGGGGGAGTGGTAAGAGGGGGAGGGGCTTGAGGACGCCCTCAGGAGGGTTCTTATGCCAAACGGTTTTTCCCACGGAGTCTTACATCGGCTCCTCGTTAGCCTTCGAGCTTGAGAGAAACACGTCTCCAATTTCTTACTTGACGTGAAATTGAATCTCACTCTCCTAGGGGAGATCTTGCATTTTAACCTTTAGGTCTTTCATAGCGAAGAGTGGTGCGGCGCTGGGGTTACGCGCTTGACCCGACGGTGCCTGGGGCCGGATGTCTTTGCGGTAATCGCCTCATGACTTCGCCGCGAGAGAACGAGGGGGAGTGACGATTCCCCTATATATAAGGTGGAAGGCGACCGTCCAAGACTGAGGAAACTTTCCAGGGATAAAGGCATTGTCGCATACCATGAATATCTGGAAGAGAATCACCGTGATATGTCTCAGGGAAAAACATCTATAGTAAATTAGCAGTTTGGTTTAATGCCAGTAGGAGGCGCGACTAACGCAATATTTGCACTGGGGTAGGTTATAGAAAAACACTGAGAAAAAGAGATTGGACTGCCTGTTGTATTTATGGTTATGGAGAAGTCGTATAATTGAGTCCTAAACAAAAGATGCGTAGATGCAGGAAGGTAAAGAGAGTGCTAGAAAATTAGGTAAAATCCATACAGGGTATGTATGCAGGAGTGAGAACACAGGTTTGAAGCAGCATACTATTGACTGATTGGATTCCAGCTGGAGCAGGTTTAGATTAGGGCTTTTCTTTAAGCCTATATCTCTTTAATATTATCATGGACGTTTTGTTTCGAGAAATTAAAAGTCAGTCTCGCTGGTTTATGCTTTTAGCGAATGATATGGTTCTTAGCCACACAAGTAGGGAAGAGGTGGAGAGAAGTCTAGAACAATGGAGAATAATCTTGAAAGATAGAGGGCTCAAAATCAACAAGAAGAAAATGTCGACAGCGGAGTACATGAGTTACAACGAAGATCAAGTTTGTTAATTAGGATGCAAGGAGATTTGCTGAAGAGAGTGAGCTGGTATAAATTTCAAGGTTTGATAGTGGTAGATGATGGTGATTTGGATGGAAAAATTGTTTATAGGGTTCAGTTTATTTGAAAAAACTGGAAGAACATATTAGGGGTGCTATGTGATCGACGAAGTAGCATGAATGTTAAGGGGAAGGCTTATAATTCTGTGGTAAGACCAGCAATCCTCTATGTACCTGTCACATGGGCGATGAAGAAGGCTCAGCCTAAGAAACTACATGTAGCAGATATGAAGATGCTAAGATGGATGTTTCGAATTTCAAAGTTGAATAAGATCAGTAATCAAAAGATAAGAAGAGATGGAGAATATGTGGGCAATAGTGTCATGGAAATGGAGGTGCAATGAAGGAGGAAGAGAAGAAGGTCGAAGAGAAGTTGGATAGACAAAATGACTCACGACCTCACAGAAAAAAAATGTCCGGATAGGACGCGAAGAATCGAGACTTATTGCGGAGACGCATCAGGAACATCGACCTTGGGTGATGAATGGGACAAGATACAGACAAAGAGAATCATTATAAGGGAAATTTTAGTCTTCTGCATTGGTTGAGCCATGGGGAAGACGTTAAAGTCGTTTTTGTTTTCAGGAGTGTCTTGAATTCGTTTAAGAGTATGCCATGTTAAAAAGCGAGATCGAATGATCTGGCTTGGAAATGAGAAAGTTTCGAAAAGTATTACCCCTCACTACAATTTTTCTATTTGCTTATGAAAGGGTGTTTAGTGATCATTATTTTTGTTAGAAAATTTTGCTAAAGAAAATTCAGGGTAATAATAAAAATAATAACAAAAATAATGAAAAGCGCTTATTTATGGCACTTTTAAGGTTATCTTTCTAATGCCATGTGCCTGTCTAGCAACAAACAAAGGCGTGACAGAAAATATAGGTGATTCAAGATATCTTTGAAGGCATGCAAGTAGAGATAAGGGTGTGTTCAAGAATATAAAATATTTCATACCATAGAAGCGAGGCAGAGATGATTAGGAGGGTCAAATTATAAAGGCTCTGACGAAATGAGGGTCTATAAGGGGCCAGATAGATCCAGAATGAAGGTAATTATTGGAAGGGGGTGGAGGCGGTATTTAGGAAATAGTGGCCAAAAGGGAAGGGCCTTAAAATAGATTCGAAATTGGATGGATAGGGAGTATAGTTCCTGAATCGGGGAGATTACTGGAGAAATCTTCATCTGCAGAAAATTTGTGAACAAGTGATGGACCAAAGAGAAGAAGCGTAGGATCGAGAGAAAAGAGTTCGAGTAATTAAGGCAAGTGGTAACAAGAGCTAAAATGAAGGTCATAAGCTTAATAAAGTAAAAGTGGGAACAGATATGGCCAAGAGTACGGAGTAAACAGAGCAGAGGATTTCAAACGTTAACGACTTGAGGAATGACATTAGCCTTGCAAGGACTTTTGAAGAAACCTTAGTTGAGAGATCTAGCGTTATCTAGCCAAGTGTTTTCGATGCAGGAAGGGATTCATTAGAATCGTCATGAGCTGTGTATTTGAAATAGGATTGGACCACGCCAAAAAAGAGGTGGGAGACTTAATGTTACCAATGAAATAAGTAAGAAGAATGGGCAGGAATTTGAGATTGAGAGTTGGTTTGAAACGAAGCAAATGAAAACAGGTACTTTATGAGAAGAAGATGGGTAGTACTTTCTCAAAAGTTATGGGAATAAGAAAGAAGAACGTGAGTGAAATGGCATAATATGGCAATGTTCTGGAGTGAAGGGTATATAATATAAATTAGCTTGTAGGAGAAGAATGCAGATAAAATGGAATGAATGATGATAAGAAAAGCTTAGTACGTGACACACTATGTAAGTCACATAGAAAAATTGAATTGTGAGATTGAATTTATTTTATCACAGTATATAATGAGATTGTAGCTTTCTAGGTGGAGGATTCGGCATCTGTCTGTGCCCAATGTAAATCAGAAAGTTACCTAATTTATTTACGAGCATGGATCCAGCGAAAATGTAAAATTCCAATTAAAATCCGAAAATACCTTAAATTTATATGACCCCTATAAATACTGATTAAAATTTCTTAGACTCAATAATATAAGCTAACGAGATGCGTCTTACTGTTTCAATTGCGCTATTCATTTTCTGAATAGCACTGGATAAGCAAAGGACACGCCGTTAACGAGAGGTAGGTGGGATATTTATAGAATGGAAAATGGGAGAAGAGAAGAGGACCCAGGAAAGATAGTGAAGAGAGCCATTGAGATGAATTAAAGGAATTTTGCGAATCAACAGATTAAGGAGGGAGGCAAGATGCAAGATAAGGGCTTTATAGTTTATGACGGAATGCCGAAGATGAAGAGATGGTGTAGCGTGGGGTAAACGAAACTTCACTGCAAGGCGAAGCCAGGAACATAAATGGATTTGGAAGTGGTCCTAAATTGTAAACCATCGGTCCTTAATGTGCGGTTCTCACTTTTAAGGGAGAAAACAACATAGTAAAATATATTTACATGATGAGATAGGAATTAAGGAATAAATATGTCAAGCCAAGAGGATGTGAGAGTATATGGTAAAGAATGTTTCGCTCTTCTAGGATAAGATAATTAGAGAAAAGGGTTAGAAGAAGCTTGCGTCGAACATTCATACTATTCGTCAAATAAGCTCAATAATCGGTGACTAGGAGGTCCATAATTATCCGAAATTTTGGCAGAAGGTATCAGAACCAAAGAACCTTGGAAGGTATTAAATTGAATGTAATAGCCGTGCGGGACAGAGTAGAAGCAGTGATGAAGCCAATACTACCGGTTTACCTTTTAACTCTCGGTTCTCGCAGTAAAGATATACATATGAGAGAGGTGGGCAAAATAATACCCATTAGATCTTCCGATTAGTATCGTACAAAGGAATCAATACAAATAGATATCGATGGGCAATGAAAATGCCTTCCCGTTATCTGTCATCGTCAACGTGAGTCAATCTATTATGTTAACTTCTCGGTTTGTCATGTTACTATCCTGTAAATCCAGTTTAAATCAACATCAACATCAACCTGTGAATCATCTGACAGTATGGAATATGATTAATACATGGTGTAAACACGAAGTTAGCCTGCTTTTTACAAATGAATTTAAATATGATTAATTACCGTTAATTTATTACTTTCTTGCTTTTTATTTTAGTATTCTTTTCATCTTTATGAATCAAATTATACATAACTTTACAGAAAAACACCCATTTACAAATATGTCTTAAAAATTTGATGCATTCGAGTACCTGTAAAGAAGCAAGAAGACAGCAGGTGTTAATTTCAAATTGTTGAACCAACCTTTTAGCAGATATGGCATTTTTATCATTTTCAACCAGCATTAAGAGAAATCATATTATTGATAAAGAATTTCTTATAGATAACTTAGGAAAGGTAATGGCTGGAATGATAGAAAAGGAGTGAAAAAAGTGGTTGTATTGAAGATATGAATGAGAAAGAACCGGTTCAAAATTACATGGTATATGCGGCCTTTATTGAGCTGAAAATGTGTATAATGGTTACCATGACCGATTTAAAGAATTTTTGGAGTAAAAGATAAACTGCTGTTTGATGTAAAAACCTCATATAAATAGAGGTAAGGCAGTGGTTTATGTGCAAGAATGCAGCAGTAAATTGATAGACTTGAAGCTGTGAGCAAAACAAAAATATCACGAAAGCTGTTCAATATTTTCATTGAAGAGAGCCTCGAGAATTATGACTGTCAGTGTAAGAAATGGGTGTAAGATTAATTAGGTGTGGATAGTGATAAGTAGTGAGTATAGTGACTTGATGTTAATGAAGGAAAATTAGAAATGGTGAGTGAAGCGTTTGACAAGGTGTGTGTGAGGAGGTAGATACAAATGAATGCCGAAAGGGGAAGGAAAAGGTTCAAGTTGGAAAGTATTGGAGATTGTGTGTGAGATATGCGTATATGCAAGTAGAAAGTGCGATGATTAAGGTGATTACACCTTTACGGAAAAGATAGTATAGCGAAAATGGCATACTGTGATAACAAGGGTATGAATGCTACGAAAATCAAAAGGCAAACATATCATCAGTCAATTTTGATCCGTTTGATGCTAGTTGTATAAAAATGTTACATTATTGTATGGGAATGGGTGTTTGGTGCTAAAAAAATAAAGAACGAAAGTGAGAAAAGTGAGCAAATGTAAATTCAAGGCAGATGTTGGATATACAAAGGCTAAATAAATTGAGAAGCGAAAATCTTCGGTAGAGGTACGGGTATGTCAGAAAGATGTTAATAGTAGAATGATGAAGATGCATAGGATGGCATAAAGGTAGTAAAAGGTTGGTAGGTTATCAGAAAGATAAATTGGCGAAGAGAACAATGGACGAAATTTGCTATAGTAGTTTGAGAAGCAGCGAGTGGATTTCATTAAGAGATTTTGTGGCTTAGTGGCTTATTAATGAACACATACATGTATCGTGCTACAGGATGTAGAAATCCCTAGGTCTTATAGACAAATGATATAAAAGAAAGAATGCGCCACTGTCTTTTCGTCATGTGATAAATGTATTCAATCATGATGATGAGGTAAGAAGAAATGTTTACAATTTGGGTATATTTTCATTTGAGAAAATAATGTTTTTGAGTATGAATTGAACAAGATATTTAAGAATTGTTTAAGATAAAACCAGTAAAAATATATTATTTTTAAGAGTTTTGAGTTGTAATATTTGGGGGTACCAGCTTAACCCATTAAAGCCTAAGTTTTTTACTCTTTACATTTTTAATATTTACTATAATATGAGTAAAAATAGCAAAGGGGAATAATAATTCTTATGAAAGATTAATATTTAATGAGAAATCTTGGAATAAAAAGCAAAAAACATGTGTTGCATATATGCAACGCTAGGCTGATCGGCTAACAAATTAGGCATTATTAAATCTTCAAAGCAATTTATGCACAAACCCAAGGAACCCTTTGACATTCGATTTTAGTTATTAATGAGCAATTGAGACCTGCAGATTTCCTTCTTTTGTTATTGGGGATGTATTTGACAAGATGGCAACCTTGATCCAGCCTGATGGAATCAGATACTCGAGTGTTTATGCTACTCTCCTGTGAAATCTTGGGGCGACCACCTACTCCTGGTTGAGAACCATATTTTTTCAAAAATGTTTGCACAATGGAGCGTTTGAATTCTAGCTGGCTAAACGATTTATTACAGCTTTTCAAGAAAATCCAAGCATTTTGGACAGCTGCATCAACAATCCATATAAAGATTGGCCACAACCATTTCTTCCCTCTTATACCAATGCGATAAGCATTGATATTTTGGTCCATGAGATCAGTTCCGCCCATGTACTTATTGTACTTAGAAATGATGTTAGGTTGTGTGACATCTATCACTTTGCGGGCAACACGTGAGTAACGGCAGGCCTTCGCAACAGGGGTAATGCCGTGAACATTTGAAGCAACTATCACAACATTATTATCCAACCAACGTACTAAAATCATGTTATTCCCAGCATTTCTGGCATATTCAAATTCTCCACGAGCCTTTTTCTTAAAATCTTGTGAGTTTGAAAGAGGGCAGCTTTTATCAATTCTGTTTTCTCGAATAGTCCCCGTTCCGCAATAATTTCGTTCTTTTAGGTGGCATAATAAATTTGTGCTTGTAAACAAATTATCAAAGTAAAAATGATACGGCCACTCTTTCTTGATTTCAGAAAGACTGTCAATCATTGTTGCCAATGGTGCAGCACACTTTCCCAAGTTACCTTCATAGTTTGAATCTACTTTTATGTTTTTGCCTTGGTATACATTAAAATTAATAAGATAGCCTTGAACGGTATTCATACACTAAGTTTTGAAACCAAAACGAATTGATTTTGGACCTAGAAACTGCTTGAAACCATGCTTCCCATAATATTCAATCATCGCTTCATCATACGCTATATTCATTTCCGCTTGGAAATTTTTGGCGAAGTTTTCTTGTAAGATGTCCATAAAAGGACGAAGTTTCCACATTTTGTCTTGAGAGCAAAAATTCCTACTCTTGCAAAAATGCAAAAACCTCTTGATTTGCAAGAAACTATCCCTTCTCATAGCATTACATACTAATTCATTGCGAGAATCTTCCTCTGAGTCCCAATACATACGCTGTGATAGAAGATTATTATAGCTACTTAGCAAAAGAATCCCAATAAACACCCTGAATTCATTTGCAGAAAACTTGGGATCGGGAAAATTTAAAAATAAAGCATAACGGGAACTTTCCTCTACGAGCAATTTCCAGACTTTCTCATCAAAGAATTTCTTACAAAGAGATGTTGGCGATTGGTCACTATAACTAGAGTAATCTAAAGCAGGAAAAATCATACTTGCACTGCTGATATCATTATTGTGCCAGGATATTTTCTTCTTTTTCTTCTTTGGGTCAGTTTCTGTTGGAATAAAGTCTTCCTCACCAATACACCTGCCACTGCGAAAACAAGCTATGCTTCCTAAACGAAGCTGATTACTAGAGAGATTATCAATTAAACCACCATTTTCATCACCAGACTCTTCATCGGATTCAATTCTTCCTTCAGGAGGTTCTATGTAAATCCGATTCAAATCATCTTCATTGCCATCTCTTTCATCAGGAATATTCAATATTTCTTCCACAGAGACTGACCTGGCAGTGGGAAAAAAATATAAGTAATTGTTGCAAAATTATATAAAAAACGAGAATTGTCAAAGTAAAGATAATAAATCATAATTAAATCATAAAATGATAAAAAGAGATCATATTAGTTATGCATTTAAGAAAAAATAAAGGAAAATAAATATTGAAGGATAACATTTTTAGATAGCCTAATGACCTGGCGTTGCATATGTGTAACACGAGATTTAATTTTTGAAAGAACAAGGAAAAAATGAAAGAAATGAAAAAGAATCATGCCTTGAGTGATTGATACATATGAATGAACCTCTTTCAAAGACAATAAATGATATATAAGTGAAAAATAGAATATATAACGAACTTTAATTGCAATTCGAAAATAGGTACTTGCTTGCTAGTAGACACCATGATGCTATTCCAAATACTGCTTTGTTTTCAGAATGCTTCTGAGTTGCCAGATACTTTCTCAAACTTATTTATATAGTTGAATTTATTTAATAATCGTTTATCTATCATTTTGGAGTAAAAATCATGTCAATTTAAATGTAATTTAAGTTTTATTTCAATTTTGGAAACTTAAAGAAAACGTTGCATATATGCAACGCTATGCTTTAATGGGTTAAGATCAATGAACAGTTTGTACAGAGTGGTAAGAGGAGGGAAGCTTTTCCTAATCGAATTATTAATGTCTCTTATGACGATCTATCTATTTTTGGTTGATAGATGTGCGCGAGGTGAATTTAAGATAGACTGGTTAGTACATCAGTATGATTGTATATATTCTATGTATATGATAGATAATGTTCCATGACAGGAAGAAACTAGATGTGCCGTGGTGTCCTTTTTCCTCCGCATGTTTATTATCTTCTAAAGAATATTTCCTATCAATTCCACAAAATTTCTATATCCATTATATACATATTTTTCTTTAAAAGATAATAATATTTGCGTATCAAATCCCTTTTAGATAATCTATAATTTATTGTTGATCATCTAAGAAATTTATAAGCGTAAAAGTCCATTGAAAATATCCATATACTCCTTTATAAATCTTCTCATATTTCTTTTATATAACCCTTATAAAACCTCTAGAAAACTTTCTATGCATACTAATAAGTGAACAAACAGTCTTATAAAAATATGTCAAGAAAAAAAAAACTCGTAATGATTGCTTACTCTCCTAAGGTGAAAAGATTCGTCACTATAAATATGAAATGTATTAAATTCAAAATATGGTTACACAACATCTTACCAGTAGATTCTTCCATTGGGTATATTAATGACAGGGCACAAACTGGCCTCCAAACACCTCAGCATTGTTGAATTTCCTTGACTCATTACACGGGGTTAAATATTACTTAATCTCCTCAGTGACCGACCTTCAACTAGAGCGAAAGGAACCAATGAATTTATGTTTGTCTGTGTGCGTTTTAGAATTTCCTGCATGTACATGATGGGTAGGGAGACGTGGTGTCTAAATCTACATGTGTAATGGTGTGGGCCCTTTTTTCCGGTCCTAAGAATAATAATTTGACAAGAGCCAAAGGGCCTTTATAATTTGTTCGTCTAATCGTTAACGGGAATGGTTTGCCAAGGTATGCAGCGACTAGCTGCTATTTACATGCGTACGGCAGACACAGCTTGTCACATTTTATTTAATTAAAAGGAAACAAATGTAATTATTCATAAGGGAAACATATGGGAGGGGGCACATGTGAGAATAAAAATAAATTGGTAGGGTTCTTACCCCAAATCTGGACCCTTATGAGGTCTTTTTTTTCTCCTGGGGGACCGAGAATATTCCTGGGATTTGAACCACTGGTAACAGCAGCGTAGTTCAGCCGCCATGAAGACTCCATCTGACGACTAACCACACGCTATGTGGATTAACTTCGCTGCCATCGGAATCCAAATTTCCACTTGTGTTGGTCGTAGCGCGAACATGAGAGAAAGGAGAATAAACATACAAAGGTAAAAGAGGAAATGATAAACTTAAAAGGAAACTTCTTTCGACCTTAAAAGATTGATTCAGGAGATGGCAATTAGCACCCGTGAGATAAATTGGCCCACAATTGACTGGTTTTTGAAATTATTATCTTAACTTTCGTTAAAAGGATCTTCCTCGCGAGGGTCATTTATTTAATTGAACCAACTATTACTTTTTTACTCTTTTACGATGGCCCCAACAAGATATTGATAATCCCATAAAGATCGGAATGACAATCACTGCAAGTGCGTGGGTACCAGAGCCGTCTCATCATTGGCTGCTTCCTCATAGAGTAAGGAGACCTCCTTGGCCTAAGGGTGAACCTCCTGTTCTATATCGATGCATGTGGATATTGAAATCCCTTCGACACCTTCTGAGATGGAAGAAGGATGTGTTGTCCCTGCGAAGATAGCAGGAAGGAAGAGAAATGGTGGCATTATTGACTACGTAGTGTTAACCTACGTGGCTTCACCTGTCTTCTTGAATGGGTAAAATTGACACTGATCTAATTGTTTGCTGC
This sequence comes from Ceratothoa steindachneri, assembly GCA_963969495.1. Classification (NCBI taxonomy): domain Eukaryota; kingdom Metazoa; phylum Arthropoda; class Malacostraca; order Isopoda; family Cymothoidae; genus Ceratothoa; species Ceratothoa steindachneri. The sequence continues at coordinate 53,402,796 of OZ018319.1, read as the reverse complement.
GCCATACAAGCGGCAATTTAATTTTATACTCGCCCTTGCTGGGAATGGAACCTGGTATCCAGGCCTGGAAAACCTACGCATTATCCCCTATCGAGAGTCCCAAGTGTCATCATGGTTCGCATATGTAAATCCAGATTCTGTCCTACGAAATTAGTCCAGGTCTCTTTGTTGACTACTTACTTCTCGCCACGATGTTACGGACGATGGGTACAAAAGTTATTTTATCTCAAAATAATAATAGTTTTTCTAGTACAACTCGTCTTTCTACTACTTATGCAATTTAAATTATAGCCTTTTGTTCCTTCTTATGCCTGTCCTCACTCTCCTTTCAATAGGAAGATATGGCACCTATTTGAAGTTATTAAAGTTTTGTGTCTTGAGATAATGAAAATTTAACAACCCCACAAACATCCAGCCCCACTTTTTATCTATATATTGGTTGCTATTCTATCGGCAAATCCATTGTATCTTAGAATCTGTCTCTAGGTATATGAGTGTATCTATCGGTATATTTATCTCTCTCTATTTCTTTATTTGGAAATCTGTCTATCGAGTTAACTGCTGCTGTTCTCTCATCTCACTCGCATAATAGACTCAGTTGTGGATCGTTTATAGAGAATGCAATGCTATGGCTAATTTACTCCTACTACTTAGTTTTCATGACATGAGCTACAATGCGAATAACACGGAGTACTGGAGAGTTAATAAAAGGACGATGCAGAAGATTAGAAAAGACTTAGCTAAGTCACGCTGTGGTTACGAGGGTATTGCAGATAATTTCCATAACAAGTCACAATGGATTATCAGATTCTCTCATCAGTCAGTTAGCGCATGAAGACATCTGCTTCTAGTCATACAGGATGAGAAAGCGCCAGTTGCTGTGGCAAAAGATAAAAGACGAAAAGAAGGATCGTGCTTAGCACCAATTAAAAGAACTGAAGCATCTCCTCAAGCATGACATATTTAATTCTTATTAGACGAGAAGAATTTCTGCCAGAACTATATAGTAAAACAACCACTGGCTTTCTCTTTTTCACAAAGTTGAACCGAGAGTCTTAGATCAAGTTCTTGATCTATATCGTGGTGTTTTGGATGGTGAGTAGTGAGAGCTACATTATGCCCCCGTTTATCTGACCGAGGGTTACATCAAGTGACTGAAATCGTTGATGTTCCCTTAAATCCAAGAGGTGGACGCTGAAAGTCCGTACGTGGGCAAGGCCAGCATGAGGAACCAGTCTTGGCTGGGAGAGAACTTCTTTGACAACAACACTCAGTCATCTGTCCTCCCAACTCCACAAACTACAAACCCCTGGAATACGAGGTGCGGTCAATAGGTTTTGCAATTGGGATATAAAGAAACTAGATATGAGGAAAAGTGTTTTATTTTTTTTTCAATATAACTACCCTCGACTTCAATGCACTTTCGCCACTTGTCCCTGAGGCTACGAATTCCCGACAACCAGAAATCTCTCGACTGCTGTTCAATCCACTCCTGGACGACGAGCTGGACATCTTCATCATCCCCAAACCGGCATCCATGCAGTGCAGCCTTGAGTTGGCGGAATAAAAAGTAGTCGCTAGGGGCCAGATCTGGACTGTGGGGGGGATGGTTGAGCTCCTCGAATCCGCACATGCGCAGGGCAGCTTGTTTCACTCTGGCCTTGTGGACTTTGACGACGTTGAAGTCGAACGTGGGGCGTGAGGTTTCTAGAGAGCCAACGGGCAGAGACCTTGGTCATGGCCAAATTATTATGGATGATGTTGATAACATTTCCATGTGATATTACAAGTTCTCGCTCGATTTCTTCGACCTTCACCCATCGATTTTCGAGGATCATCCTCTCCACATGGGCCACATTGTCCTCGTTGGTCACGTCTGACGAGCGTCCTGGACGTGGGTCATCTTCAAGGGACTCACGACCATGGCAGAACTCCCTATTCCAGCGAGCAATGGTTGCATAGGGAGGGGCAGTGTCGGTGTGTACACTGAAACCATGCGTTCATGGATCTCTTTTGCATTCTTGCTTTCTTTGGTCAAACATTTGATCACTGCGCGGTGCTCAACCTTCTCCATTGTTTAAAAATTTGTGACTGACGCTCTGCGATCAGCTACTGCTTCTTAAATACACCAGGCAGGAGCGTGCGGCTGCAGGTCCTGACTTGTCATAACTTGTCCTGACACCCCCACAAACAGCCTACCGATTCGCAAAACTTATTGACTGCCCCTCGTATTTATTATGTGTGTGTCTCGGTTGAGAAAAAGACCAACAAGTCCATTTGCGTCACCAAGATGGAGCTCAGATCCAGGACACCAAAGTTCTCACCCAGTTATAGAAGAAACACCCTTTAGAATGCCTGGAGCAGGTTCCGACGCCGCCTGGAGGCCCTCGTTGACGCTGACGGTGAGTTCATTGAATTTACTGATGCGTAAAGGATTCCCCCAAGTCTTGACGAGGTTTTCTTTGGTAAATATATCTAAATGAACACTGAATTATTTTATTTTGTATTAAACTTAAACTAAAAATTTCAAATCGCACCCTGTTTCTAACATCTTATGCGTATATATCATCTAACCCTATATAGAATTTCTATCTGTATATCTCAGCCAACGTATTTCTGTATTAGACTGGATGTATCTAAATAGCCGAAAACTTGTATCTATCTGCCTCAAACCAACAAGTTAATTTTCTAGGGTAATTTAAGAAAACAAAAACTAACCCACGGATTTATTTCATTTAACAACTTGAGAACAATATTCCGTCTTACACCACCAAGGTGAAACTTAAGTCCAGGAACACCACAATTTTCCCCAAGTTAAACAATGTGTCCGTCGAGAAGGCCTGCACCAGGTTCCGAGGATGCCTGAAAGACGTGCTTGAGGCCGACGGCGATTTCATTGAATAAAATGAATAGTAAAATCCTTCAAGTCCTTAATATGTAAATTTGGTAAATATATATATATATATATATATATATATATATATATATATATATATATATATATATATATATATATAAATGAAGTTTGTATTATTTTATTTTATATTGAACTCAGGCGAAAAATTGCCCAACCCAACCTGTATCTATCAGTATATGCGAATAAATCATCTAACCATACTCAGTGTCTATCTCTCTATCTCAACCAATGTATCTATCTATAAGTCCATACGTATCTATCTAGCGGAAAACTTGTTTCTATCTCCCCCCCCCAAATCAGCAAGAGAATTTGCGTCGGTTTTTTAAGAAAGCAAAAGCTAACGCCTGGATTTATTTCATTTAACAACAGAAGATTAAACGACTGGATTTATAATATTTTTTAACATAACAGAAACAACTTAGGTATTTAAAAATTTTGCCATACTAACCGAGGCACTTTTGATTGCTAAAAAAAATATATATATATAAAATTCCATGTAAAAACATGGTATATAAGGTGTAGCGCACTCAACTTTAATGTTATATTTCCAGTTGAATTTTAAGTATTTTGGAAGAGAAAGGAGAAATTGTACGACATGTATTTATAAAAATACGCCAAATTGCAAGTCTGGCTAGTATTTAAGGAAGTGTAGAAGTGTTGCTCTAAGGTATTTAGAGAAAAATCCTAAAATTGTACTTGAACTAGTCAGAGGAGAAGCAACAGGTTAAATATCATGGATATAGCCGAGAATTGATCTGTTGCATACCATGCATTTGAATGAGAAGCGACTTGTTGCCTGCCATGCATTTCCGCAGGAAGGGACTTGTTGCATGCCATGCATTTTGACGAGAAGCAATTTTTTGCATGCCATGCAGTGGGATGAAAAGCGCATTGTTGAATTCCATACATATGGACAAGAAGCGACTTGTTTCATGCCATTTATTTGGACAAGAAGCCTATTGTTGCATGCTATGCATTTGGATGAGCATCAACCTGTTCCGCATAAATGATTTTGGAGAAGAAGCAAAAATATAAACGTCAATTATTTGAAGAAGTGAGAAAGTGAAAGTGGTGTATTTGGAAAAGAAGCGCCAAACTGTACATCACCTATTTGTAAGAGAATCGACCAAGGAAACAATTGAATTGCCAGCTTCCAATTTACTCCTGTATATGACTGGACTCTCATTTCTCGCTCGGTGGCTGAGTATGTTTGTCTGAATCTTCATTTTTAAATTGAGCTGCAGTTGGTCGTTTAGGTGTAAATTAGTCCCACATTTATTGACTTGGCCATTCTACCCCAAGTATATATCATTTATTCCTCAACTTATGCAAGGAATTGATTTTCAGTTACTATAAGATGCTAAAAAGTTAAAAATCGAGTTGATAAAAAATAAAAAAGCTGCGCTAACACTCAAAAGAAATATAATGAAAGCCGTGGCAAATATGTAGAACATTTAAATGCAATTTGAATAAGGTCACCTAATTATTTTCATTTTAATCTTTACTTATGAAATACCTTCTAAAATATATGCGAACATTCGGATGCTTATTATTCCTCTGTTCCTTGCAGATATTTGTTCTTTTTCTCTCTTCCACAGAAGCATACTTCAGAAAATTAGTTCAATTTTACGTTTATAAATACTCATGAAATTAATGTGTCTGGTGATTCTATCAAGGGTAAATTTTTAGAGCTTTTATCAATTTACGCCCATTGTACTAATATATTTATCAGAATAAATCGTTTAGTGGCGAGTTCGAAGATAATGAGATAGAATGTGAGATAGAGAGACGAATGGGCGGGGCAATTGATGTGAATGACATAAAAATAATATAAGGAGACATGCTTTGTATCTTCCCTTAAACCGGCTCTGATTCGAAACAACTCAACCTTCTCTTCCCTCGGCTTACCATAGGTTCCTACTTTCTATAGAATGCTAATTTTAAATCTCATTAAGAGAAGTTGAAGTTATTTTATGAGTGTTTTAGAAGGGAGTGCTGAACTTTTTCGTTCATGGCAAACGAGACATCTCCTTGGAAATAGATTATATATATATTTATGTCGTGGTATTACAAGGGCCGAGTAGTGTTATATACGTACTTGACTAACTCCTTGATTACGTTTTCTCTAAGAGGGCTATATTATTATTACGCTTTTTTAATCTTTGAGGATTTCTAGTTCCATGCTTAGCGTTTCGAAGATTGAATTAAATACTTTCCCCTAAATATATATATATCTTTAATTACAACAAAAAAAATGAAATAGAAAAAAAACTAGACAGCTATGAATTAAACGAGTTTATGTGAGACTTACTAATTTATACAAAGGAATATAGAGTAAGGGTTGATCCAAAGCTCACCTTAATATTGGACGTTAATTTACCTTCAAAAATAATGGAATTTCTTTACCTTTAAAACAACCACACGTGGCTACGGCTTGAGACTGACCTTGGCCTTAAATTTTTATGTAGACGAAAGAATGTTTTGGCGGTCAGGCGCGTTGACGTGTTTACAGACACCCCAGCTGTTTGACTGGTGCGGAGACAGGCTTGAAGCAACAGGTGATATCGGTACGGGCGATAGATGGCGTTAAGCACGTTGTCTTACTTACATGATTTAAACAACAAGACCGTGAAGATAAGCTCTTTCCAATCTTCGGGTTAATCTTGGAATGGTTCGCACTGACGAGCGATGAGCAAACAAGTGAATCTTTTGACCAATGGGGGGTGTTTGAGAGAATTCTCTTTGGGGTATTGCTTAATGGCGAGGACTATATCTAGTTTTTGTTGCAAACCTGGATAGAGGGTTTCTTTGACGAGAGATGAACGAGAATAATTCTCAATACAAACAAAGCTAATATTCGGTGTGATCACCAGGAACTGGCTCAGCGTGAGCTTCTTCTTTGTTCCTCCCTTTGATTGCCGGGCACTGCGCCGGACTTCGTCGTGTCGATCACTAACTTGATCTTCTCTCTTTTCTCCAGTTATCCACCTATATACTTAACCGACCCCCTGAAGGTAGGGGAAGGGGGGATGAGGGCTTAAGTGTTACCTCTCTCCTCTAACGACTCTTCTCTGCGCGTCTTTCACTTACCTCTAAAGGCATCTTCTGGCCTTTGATCGCTGCTCCTCTAATTTCGTCTATGACGTGAAATTAGATCACAGCTTTCAGGGTAAATAGTGCCTGTTTAACCAATGTTATGCTCGCCAGCCCAGAAATCTGATGATTCGGGAGGCCTTTCTGGTTTTCCACGAGGAGAGGGGAGAGAGAGAGGGAAGGGAGGTTAGTCATCGGGTTACGCTGCTAACTGCCAGGACGTTGTGGTGACCAAACATGGACTCTCTTTTTAGGGTAAGATATAGATTTTCCTACAATATAAAAGCAGAAAAGAAAGCACAGTGTTAGGATTAATTTATTCGCGAAACCAGGTTTCGACTCAGCCCTCTGTCAGCAGCGATTGCAGCGATTGACGATGACGGCGGTTTCCGTTGAAACCTGGTTTCGCAAATAAATTGATTCTAATACCGTGGTTTCTTTTCTGCATATACTCGTATATACGTATATATTTAATTCAGCGCAGTTAAAATTATTTTTGCCATAATTACTTCCAAGTTGCATTTTATAGCCTTTCTGATTAATCAATCAAATCAAGATATGTGTTAATTCAAACTACTTCCCTCCTAAAATTCCAAGAATATTTTTCTTCCTTAGCAGCACACAGCTTGATAGTTCTTTTTATCCTTATTACGAAAAATTATTCTATTATCATTTAGCATTGGTAGCTATAGAATTTATGTATTATTTATTCATTTTAAATGTACTTTCCATGTATTATTATCAATACACAAATACATAAATAAAACAAATGCTTGGAGTCTAGACGGGGTTAAATTTTTGATGAAATCTGTGTACTGATTTTTCATTTAATTATTTTATATATATTGTAGTTTTTTTATGTTTCCGTTTTGAAAGAGTTATTTTAACTTCATTTAATCTAAGTTGCACCAACTTGAATGTTGCATCTTAGTTCGGATCTGTTTTCCTCTATTTAACGCGGAAACCTTCCAAGAGAATTTCTCGCTAAATAGATCTTTTGAATGTTTCTTCAGATGACGCCACCATGTTGGCGTCAGCATTTTTGCCTTTGCGATCAGTTCCGCAAACACAGAGACGATTATCGTCATGGCCGCATTGAAATTCACGTCTCGAGTGAAAAGCTCCTCTAATTTCCATGGCGGTTCGTCTAATCATTTGAATGGAAACTAACGGACCTCTTTAGATGAGACCACCTTTGACTGTTGCCATGATGGGAATGAGCTCTGTTGGTGGCGAAACTGGTGGTAAGAAAATAAGTGTTACGCCATCAAACATACCTAGTTCCACCACCTTGCGTCGTCGTATTAAGGGTCACAAAATCTTTTTACTAGTTTTTTTCCATGACCTGTCATAGAAGTTTTTGTCCCTGTTCTTACCGGCTATTTTCTTAATGAGTTGCTGAATCATTGAAAATACCCATATACTGTTATAATTATGAGTCCATTGTATTCAGCGACATCCTGATCTTTGAAGGAAAATGAAGCACACTCATGTCCATAGATATCAAAAAGATATCTATAAAATGTAATAAAATAGGTCCGTAATAATCTATGAGAGTAAAGTTGAGCCATTACTATATCGCGTTGGCCTCTAAAGTCAGTTCAGTAATAGATAAACATCAGTAAATCAAAATAAAAGAGAAAATACGTTTAATGCTCTACTTTTCTTGTATTAATCATTCCAAGTATATGTTGAATATTTCTATTGATAGCACATATTTACTTTTTTATTTAATTTTTCCTAGGTGTAATTTTTTTTAAGTTATTCATTCTAAATACGGCTTACATTGAGGATTTTCAATGATTAATAACACTGGTCTGCGTTGTTTTTAAGGTCAAATATATAATACCTGATTTTAGTTCAGTTTTCTGCACTGAATCTGAAAATCATTCTCATTTTATCCAATCAGGTCAGTTTTTGAAATATGAGCGACATACCAAAAACTCCTATATTTCCAAATATTTGTTATGAATGAAACAAATAATAGCAAATATTGGACCGATTTACTCACAGAAGGTTTATAAAAATATTTTTAATAGATAGCATGAATAGTACAATGCACAAAATAAGTTACTCATTATGAATGGTCTCTTCAGTGACCTCCGATTGTGCCGAGCAGACACTACATCCCTCTTAAGGGACCAACAGTAGTCAGCCAGAAAGTTCACCTTCCATTAGCCCTGATACCGTTCCTCCATGACAGGGATGTCTTGGTGAAAGCGCTCACTCTGTTCTTCACTAAAGTCTCCGCAATTTTCTGGAAAATAGTCCAGATAGGACCGAAGAAAGTGAATTTTTACTGACATACGCGCACCCAGTTGCGATAGTTCTCCATTAAGTCATCAATTATCTTCTGCTACTGAGGACTTCTGTGGCTACTGAAGAAGTTTGAAATGACTAACTTAAGGGACAGCCAGGCAGATAATTTAGTAGGATTTAATGAACCATCAAAACTAGAGTCTTTTATGAGTTCTCTTATCTGAGGACCATCAAATATAGCTGCCTTAAGCTTCTCCATGCTGATTCGTTTGAACTTTTGGTAGAAGAAGGCAAATCCTCCACCTTCCCTGTCCAGTGCTTTTACAAAGTTCTTCATTAGGCCGAGTTTGATGTGTAGAGGTGAGAGTAACACCTTGCTCGGTTCAACCAGAGGGTGGGACAGAACATGGTGTGACCCGGGTTCTAATCCTTCTCTTGATGGCCACTCTTGTCTGACTTAATGTTGGTCGTCAGCCCGACTATCTCACAAATACAAAAAGCATGGATACTTTGTGTACCCACCTTCAAGTTCTAGGATGAGTCCAACAACTTTAAAATCTCCACAAATTAAACATTTATGTTCCTGGTAATTGAAAGCAGACAATAGATGTTCCATGCCGTTGTTGGATTCGTTCATTCCAGCCGAATGTCAACACGGATTAATGAAACTTTATTTCCGTTATTTAGAAGAACTTCCTTGAGACTTCTGTTAGACGAGTCATTAAAAAGTCTCCATTCCATGGCAACATACTTCATACCCATTAATTTCATCAGTTCAGCAATATTGTTAGAGTAGATCAGTGAAGACGCTTCATCGAACATAAAGAATTTTCTGAATTCGCTCTCGCGTTCCCAATACCAATAGAACGTTGTTCCTAGGGCAAGTAGATGTTTCTCTCGAAGACAAGAACCCAGCAGCTGGGGAGACTCTTAGATAGGTTCAGGTCTCGTGTAAAGTCGTTGGGTTTGGCTTGGGTCAATGGTACCGATCTTTGGTCCTCTTCTAGTTCGTATGCACCACAGTCAGCTGTATCAGTCATGTGAGTAGATTCAGAATCAGAACTAGATTCCATGATGACATCTGACTCAGGAACAGGAACATCTGGCCATGAGATATTGGCTTTATGGCAGAAGGAACATCAGGGTATTCAACATAGTACTTGTTCTTGCGATTGATGTCTTTTAAATTTGTCACGCGGAAGTAGCAGTCAGTAACGTGATCTTTCCCTCCCCTCCACACCATTGGGACACCAAATGACATACTTTTTCTTTTTCTATTCCTCCAATCCCGTAAGTTCTCCACACATGTTTTCCAGCAGATAAGGGAAGGAAATGCCTTATCCTTGTCCCCTAGTTTAACTCCAAAATAAGCGTAATAAGCCTTTTTCAGAAAATCCGTGATTTTCGCTTGACGGTCTGGAACAACCACGTATCCACAGATGAATCAAAATTTGTTAGGATGGTTCATACACTCTAAATCCATCGTACTGAACAACTAGACCTGAAAAAAGAGAAAATAACTAATTATTTAAGTCAATCCATGACCAGCTGTGGCAAAATCAAAGCCCATATACACTTGGATGATAGCGCCATTTGGGAAAAATATTCTGTAATAAAAATCGAGTGTATCTTAGAAACCAGACCTGACCAAAGAAAATAAATGATATCTTTGAATTTAGCACGCAAAAAGGATCCTAAATCAGTTCGAAAACCTTTGACCTTTGAAAAAATGTTTTCAAGTGCAGACCAGTGTAATCAATTGGACTCCTATTTAGGCGGCTATTCTTTTTTTTTTAGTGTTTGTACTTTATTTTTCATTCCAGGCCATCTCTCCCTGTTCTTTCTGTACTGAATATATCTGCTCCAAATTGCAGGAATGAATTTTTATCCTAAAAATTGATCTTCTCATCTGCGACAAAATGCATTCGCCAAATACAACAATTTCTTATTAATTTTAGGCACTGAGCCATGATTATTGCTTAGTGGTGCTTAACGCGTTGCAAGAATTGCACAATTTCCTTGTCTTGAGCAACCTCTTAGAAGCAGGGCAGAGCAAACCAGTTCATTTGGCATGGAACATACGAGCACTTTTGGTCGGGTGTATTGGACCAACGATGGATTACATTCAGGTTTTAGGTGTAAGTGTAGTCAGAAACTGTATTAAGTATAGGGAGAGAGAGGAAGGAAAGGAACAGTGACCTTTACTTCATTTTTGTTTCTTAAGTGGCAAACAAATGTAATGAAATGAAAATTGGACGAAGGTAATGGGTACAAGAAGGTTTCTAAAATGAGAATGTAAGAAAGAGACAGAAGAAACAAGAAAGTGAGAACGACGGTAATAAATAGATATAATCACAAATCAGAGAAATTGGAACAGGCGGTAAATGATATGTATGTGTGTGGGTAGTCATAACCTATGCGCAACCACAATGCATAGACCAAACAGGTGAATTTCCGATGCAAGGCCACGGTTTCCCCATGTATTTGCATGGCTGGTAGGCCCCCCTTTACTGATAGTCCGTTTCTTCTAGTCTCTTCGGTAATTCTCCGTGTCAACTCCGTACTCTACGTTATCCTTTTTTTTCCTTCTATTATGTTCATGCAACCTTTATTCAAGTTGGAGTTATTTATGACGAAATTTAATTATCAATATATCAGTGCATTCATAAAATTCAATAAATCTAATTGCGGAATATATTAACTTTATTTTCCGTTTTTTCTCCATCTCTTTGATTTTTACGATTATTTAAACAATAAGTAATTATCTGGGAAGAATTTATCACAAATTTATATGTCCATTGCAATTCTTATATACATATTCATCTCCTGGAATTTCTCTACTAATTCGAAATTTTAAATTATATCATTTTTCCTCTTGGTATTTAAATAAAGCAAAGAAAATAATATTTTCTTTCCATCCTCTAGGGAGTTTTAATCAGAATCTGCTTAAATGAGTCAATTTTTACTGCCTAGAAAATGGAGATAAAGTTGATTCCGCATTGTATGACTATCGGTTAGTATGACCGGCTGCCAATTAAGGCCAATTCCGAAGGTCCTGATTCATACATATTTTATTGCTAAAATTTACTTCTCTTAATATGACCATCCGATTATATGACCAGCCGCCATCTAAGACCACACAAAAATTATAATTCATGATGATTTACCTTATGGTGTATTACGTCAATTATGACCATTCAAGTTCAGAGCTCCCTTTTTCATATTTACGAATTTTTACATTTTACTTTGGTTAAACGAGTTTAATTCTTCAGAACGCATATCAAAATTAAGGATTCTGTATACCTTAAAAAAACTCGTTACGATGGCAAAACTGGGTCATGCATGCAGTGTATAGTATACATGTATACGTTTCAAGCAAAGTATATGCAGGTAGTGAGTAGATATTGTATCTTTTAAAGTAGCCTCCCTTCTCCTTTTTCTGTATTGGGGCTTCACATAAAAAGGGATAGATTTGGCTAAGGATGACTAGCCGCTAAAAAGACTAAATTAGGCTGTCCAAACGTAGTCACAAAATTCACTGTACGAGTATATGTATATACGAAGAAAGGGCTAAAGAAAATGGCTTATATATATATATATATATATATATATATATATATATATATATATATATATATATATATATAATTGCCTTACCCCCCTTCGAATACTAGAATTCCGATTTATCAAACATTACTCCCCTAGTTTAAATATCGATTCACTTGGAGCATTTCATTCGTTTTGTTTATTACATTTCGCTAAACTATTGTTTTGTATTACACTCATATAAACTTTCGTTCACTTGTTACACTTCAATTCACTTTTGACTCTTTGATTTTTTCTTTACACTTTCGGTCTTTTTTGTTATTGTTTCCCTCAATAGTTGTTCATTTTTCATTGTTTTTTCAATTCGGTTATCTTTTCCGGGTATCTTTCCGGTATCTTGTTTAGGTGAATAAATTTATTCTACTTTTTATTTTGGGGGTAAATATCTTGTTAGTTTCATTTTGTTTTATTTTTCTCTTTGTTTTTGGTTAATATTTCAACTTAAGTAAAAATGGGTGGCTACTCAATTCTCAGCTGTTTTCTTCTGCTGGGGAATCGAGTATTAAAGGGGTTTCTTGCCCTGTTTATTGTGTGCCCTGCAAATGTTGGAGGTAGTTTTTCTATTTTCTTCCATATTTTATCTACTCTTTCCTTGATATTGATATTGATCGCTTCTCTTCGTTCCTTATGGTGCAGGCTCTGCTGAATTCTCCCCAATTTTCTTCGAGTGTTAGTAATTAGGTAGAGAGCTTTATTCTGAATCTTCCTCATTTTCAGATTTTAGTTTTTTGCTGAATCGCTGTTGATTGAGATGGGAGTGTATACCGATAACTCATTTCAACGGATAAAACACCCCGCGGTCAAAGAATATAAGAACAGAAATGGACAACTGGAATATGAAAATTGAGAAATTATAAATACTTCAAATTAACACATGTGGATGGAAAGACAATGAAATTATGTACGGAAACTTATTTTGAAATATTGACCCAAATGTTAAACTAATATCAGAATATGAAAGAAACATAGAAAAAGAGAAAAAAAAGGATGGATCGACAATGGTATAGCCAGCAATCATTCAGGAGAGATACGACCGAGCTGCAATATCTATCAAATAAGGAGTGCAGTTTAAAACATTAGATACAACGATTGAATATGCCCATTTAGCTATAGAACTTCAAATAGAATTAAGCAAAGTCATTCTCATAACAAGATACCAGCCACCCAGGCCCACCCAATTCCCGTTGCAAAACTATAATAACCTATTCAAGAATAGGACGCCTGTCATTTTGGTGGGCGTTTTAAATGTATATTGCAGGGCATCGCGATATAGATCTACAAATAGAGTGGGGAACAACTTAATACACTCATCAATATGCGAACAATTCAAAGACTGGGATTCAACCTCCATGGATACTTCTAAAGAGAGATTGCTAAAGAACACGAGATCTGCCTGGCTAACTTCAACCTGGCCCCTAAAATGTTATATGGAACCCAGTTGATGAGCCTGGCAGTGACCAGACTAAAACTCTAATGCATATAAACAAGCAACCTATACAAATTCCTTTGATGAAATGGAAGGCATACCAGAAAGTGGTTTTGGATATATACAAAGAATTACTTCAGACTTACCTATCCTACCCGCTCAAGGAAGCGCCTCTTGATGAAATGGACTAGGAGTTGCATAGGATTCGAGAAGTAATTAAAAGAGCAAAGAAGAGAGTAATCCCCATTACCTCGTTCTAAACCATCAAACGATTCAGATAAACACCAGAAATGGTGGCATTGAGCGAGAAAATCAGTGGGGCGGCATAAAATATGAGAAGATTTGATACATTAAGGGAGTCATACAACGTACTCAGGAAACAGACAAGAGAATTAATACTACTAATTTTCGAGAAAGAGAAATGTGACCAAAGATCGAGAAAATCGATGTAGAATCATCCTCAAGTGAATCTTGGAAACAGATTAAAGCCGGGAACAATAAAGGGATAGATTGAAAATTAAGAACGCAGGGAACAACATTTTAGAACATAATGAAGAAATAGAGACATTGTTCAGAGAGCATTGTAAAAATGTATTCAAAATCAGTGAAAAAGAGAACGAGAAATAGGACATTAAATTCGAGCATGAAATCGTGGACGAATTAAATGCAGAAATCAAGAAAACATTCTCATTCCACTTTGTCGAGGAAGGGAAGGAAGAAATAACAACGATGGAACAGATGCGTTCAAAGAAAATAAGTAATACGATAAAGATCTTCCGACCAAGAGCCACATGAAGATCGGGACTCACCAGGTTAATTACCATGAAGCTCATCTAAACATACTTGAGAGAGTAAGAAACATCTCCAATGCGTGCTTGAACCCGAGACACTTTCCAGATAAACTGAAAGTAGCAAGGATAATATTGATCCCCAAGGGGAGAAATCTACCAAATCAAGTAGGTAACTGCTACCCTCATCTCTCTTCTATATTTTATGGATAAACTATTGTTAAAAATAATTGACAACATATTGTCAACTTAAATTATTGATAACGTTTTAAGGAACAACCTCCACTTTGTATTCAATAAAAAAGAAGCACGGAGATGGGCCTAGGAGTCATCCAAGAGAAGATTGCAAAAGCAAAGAACAAGAAATTGAGCGGGGACGTCTTCTTACGGTACGTATCCAAAATATTCCAACTATAAGATCTAAAGGTAATCATGCGATTATGTCGTAGAGAGACGTGCTAATGTGTAAATAGGACGCCAGCAGAGAGACGAATTCAAGCTCGCTGCCGGTTTGCCGGAGAGCAGAATTTTGAGCCCTTCTCTCTATTCAATCTACGCTGCATAACCACCACCCACAAATGAAGGCTGTGCGAGTATTTACTTTGCTGATGAAACTTTTTTTGTAAACAAGATGACCCTTGAAAAGCTTGAAAGATGTCTTGTATAATAAAGAAATGCCACGTACCTGCATTTTTACTTACCTATCGCTTTCTGTAAATAAAGTCGTTGAAAAGATTAAAAAGGTGCAATGTAAGTTCAACCAAGCAACCATCTCTAATTTTGTTGGTTGGAGTCAATCAGCAGTTCACGTTATTGAAAAGCAGAGAACTAAGAGCCAAAAATAGAAGCAGAAACTCGTTCCATGCAGCGCTTTGGCCGGCACAATATTTTGAACCGGAATTAAAATAACCATGACCTCCGTTTTCTTCAGCATCTTAGTTCATTTTTTTCAATTAACTTCTTTTATCTTAGGTATAATAATGGTGAATCAATGGTAAGTTAATTTAAGCTCTTAACGGTAATTAAGTAAGTCATTAGCTTTGGGAATTCGTAATACTGTACTTTCAAATAATTTGCCTTGTAGGAAACTTTGATTTCCTTACACGAACTGTCAAATCAATAAAATTCTTTTCAAACTACAACGAGCATCTTTTTTTTCAAATTCATTCTTCTTATCAAACTTTAACTCTTTATTTTTAATAAATTCATCTTTTATCTATTTTTACCCACTCGTCTCAAAGCATCTCATGTCAGGCATTTAACTTTTACTAAACAATCAGAGTAAGATGCTTAACCTTAAGGCCTTTATTAACTAATAAAGAATATCGCTTCTGATAACGGCAGGGGGCGATTCTAACAAAAGTACACCTCATACATAGATTTATATATTTATAATATTTAATAAAACGTTTCACAATGTATAATATTATTCAGAAATATGAATGATAATATTGTAACTTCTGCTAATATGTTTGAATATTTTGGTAATATATTTAAATTCCTTACTGTTTTACTAAATCTAAAATCAGAGTTTAATCAATATATCTTATGTTTAGCTTAAATTTATAAATATTGCCCAATTGCAGCCTTACTATATTTCGAAGATATTTATTGTTATTAATAATACCTACTTAAAATTCATCATCTTCTATTTCTCGATTTTGATTTGATTTTCGTTATGCTGAGATTTTTATTTTTTTATATTATTTTTATATTCTACTTCTTTGGAGCTAGAGACATATTCAGCTTGAAAATGGTGTTTATATGATGAGGTAAATGTTTAGTTTATGAAAAAGGGGAAGGATTACGGTGACTAGAGCACAACTTATCATCTCTTAGAGCTTCCCGGTATGTACTAATTGAAAACCCCGAAAATCAATTGAGCCAAATCACTGGTCCCTAACTGCGAAGCATATAATTGCATCATAGACTTGATTAAAGGAAACTTACGAAAAATGCAAAATATTAAGAAAAAGGTTTATAAATTAATATAGACTCAGGATCCTGTTTGATCTGTTAACCAGGCCACTTTAGAAGACCTGCGCGCTCATACTAGGACCACAATTCGTGTCCTTTTTTAAAAACTTATATTTTCACTTCCCTAACTTTATCACTCTTTGTACATATAACTTTTACATAACTTTTATTATTTGCTTTCAGATATCCTAAACATACGATTTATTAAGCTTAAAATGCAATTGAATTATATTAATACACCTCCCCAATCATGGAAGGTCTCCAAGAAGAAATAAAAGTGTCAAAAAGAGTGAATATTAGTGGTTACATATTACTAGCATCTGCAGCGCTCACTGTCAGGTTCGGAAGTTCCCCCTGTCTGTTTACGCTAAGTTTCTTCCAAACTTCATCTCTGATGTAACAACGTAAAGGTCGAATCTCAACAGCGTAGCAATATGTGTTTCCTACTTCAATTGTCTTATTAGAATGATTCTTTTTTCTCTCTCTCTTTGTTCATTTTGTCGTTCTGTTTTCGTCTTATATATTGTCATACTTCACTTGTTATTTCTTTTATTTTCCATCTTAAATGGTAAGGTATTACTTCTTTCATCGTCACGATTATTCAAAAGGTGCACTAATTTGTTTTAGGTAGAATTTAGAAATTTGGATTCCTTTTTGTTCTCAACTTCCGCAGTTTGCCCTCCTGCCCTAATTACTGTACGATTAACTGACACTAGGACACTTCGACAAAGTTTCAGGTTTTACTTCGAGAAAAATAACACAATTTCGTGGCATGATGGCAAAATAAGCTTATTATTTTTTTTTAATTTCAGTGATCCATTCTGACTGCCAGCTTGGTCCAATAAATAGTTTATTAAAGAATTGGATACAAGATTTTTACCCTTTTTATGCAATTTAATGTTTGTGTTTTATAAATATGCTAAGAAAATTCTTGTATTTTTAAAGAGGTTTTGTCTTAATTATTTGTTTTTTAGATTTCTTGAAGAATAATTAATTTTTTACATCGTTTATAACGAATATTTTTATTCACTGACAATAATGTTTTGGTGGTCTCGCCTATTACGTCACTTGGATGGATAGCCACCCTTGATCAAGACTCAAACTTGATATTATTGATAAAAAAATTACATGGCATGGCGCGATCCACTTAGTTTTTTCTCCTAAAGCCGAGATCCAGTATTTAATCAAAGTTAAATCTAAAGTCACTGTAGATTTAATCTATTTTTATGTATAATTGAAGTGAATTAATAAGAATATGCCCATGTTTAATTAATTGATTGTATTTCCTGCGAAATTAGAATCATTAGACGGTTCTATTGATAAAGTCCCATAAAAGTAAAAGTGCAATCGGATATTTTTAAGACTGGAAGCTAGGACACATTTTCTGAATTTTAATATACTCAGAAGTAGATTGTTGGGTTTTGCCTGAATTGTGTTGTGGCCACTATACTTAATTGGATATTTCTAAAGTTTTTGTCATTCGTTTCGGTCAAATTGATTTTTCTCTTTCATTAATGACTCGATGGTTTATTAGAACTCAGTTTACAAAAAATGAAAGCAACAGGACCTACACCAAGATCCAACGCATCTTTGAATGCCAAAAGTCTCTCTCAATCAAGCATAGGGAGTGGAAGGGGAGAAACGATATATATTTAAAATGTTATTTTATTAACAAAAAACTTAAAAAATACAAGTGGCATTTTACGTACCAAATAAATAGTAATTAAATGATAAATATTGAGCAAAAGTAACCCTTTACAAATAGAAAATTAGAAAACTTAAAAAGTTAGTTCAGCATATTCTTAAAAGTGGTAGGCTTGCTTTCTAGAAATAGCTTCTTCGCTCGAGTCTTTCCGATATTCATCTTCTAATCTTGCCTTTTCGATTTGTTTTAAAACGAAATCTGGAATTGGATGAGGGAACTTGGGTGCAACAGGTAACCAATCAGATTGCGGGTGGAAGCCATGTTCATTAGCCACGTAGGACAAATAAAAGTCTTCTCCGGTCGGCAAAATATATCTGAAAAGAGAATCGAATTTTAAAACTTACGTGGCTGCATGACGACTTTAGCCGATTTTACCTACTAAGTAATTAAAAAATACGTAACTCTTCTAATATACGACGATAAAACGGTAGTGACTAATAGGATACCCAGATCTCGATGTAAAAATATATAATGACAAATAAATGTAATAAGAATTATTCTAGAAAACAGAAAGAAGCTTAGATATGAAAGTATGATGTATACTCATATCTCTCCAGTAAATCAAAAGTTAAGTTTTTAATGAAAAAAATAAGCTTGAAAATTCGAGAAGAAAGATTTTCCCAAAAGGATGTGACAAAGTTAGATAAAATTAAATTGGATGGAAGGAATATAGGCTTAGTCTAAACTAAAACTACTTGTAAATCAACTTCAAAAGGCGAAATACTCCCTTGCAGCAATAGCTAGAGGATAAAATATTACAAACTTCTATCCCCTTTTGAGATTTGAGTTTTTAGCTAGATTCATTACTCTGTTTTATTGTTGATTACTTGAAACATACGAAAACCAAGAAGGGCTTCTCCTAAGAAAAAGGAATTAGATCTTGAAAACGAAGGTGAAAAGGTGATAGCGAAGAAATTCAGATGGTATAAAGGGAAGTGGTCTTATATGGAGATTAAATTAATCGCTTGTAAATGGAGAGAAAACACCTCTTTGAAGTCTCTTTTGCTTCCACTATTAAGGCTAATTCGATTTTAGGTTATATGGGCAATAATTCAATAGATGTAAGCCTCATCATTTGTTGCAAATGGTGTTAAATTCACATTTATGTGCAAGGAACTCAAACTATATTACCCTTGTCCCGCTTTTACCCGATCTAATGCCAAATATTATTCTCAAAACTAAGCGCCTATATTTTGTAAATTTAAGGCACAATCTAAATTTATATTTCTAGAAAGAAAAATATTCCCAAAATACGAGTCTGACAATTGTTAGCTCAATTCCCACTGTCAATAAAAATATTTCACCCTGGTTGGAGGGAATTTACCCTTAGATGAAAACTCTTGTTTAAGAGTTCTTTAAACATCGTTACACAAAATTACAAACAATTCAACATTTAATTAAATTTCGTTCAATCAAAATTTAACAATGTTACGGCTGATAAAAGGATTCATAGACATTTTACAAATATTTGTATAGGTTATATAAGCGAAATTTAGATTTATGTGTGCACATCCCTTCCTCTCATTGACCATTTGATTAATTCATTTATGTCGAAGGAAAAAGAAGAATTACAATAAAAGAAATTCCGCTACCCTGAACTCAGGACTCACCCACAAAGCTACCCTCACTCATATATCACAATGTGCGAAATCGGATCGCCCTCTCATTGGTCCGGTCTGTTCACCACCAAAACCAAAACAGAAATACTTTACTAGTCTGACTGATACATTCATTTACCTTCAATGTTACAAGGATCAAGACTCAATTTGACACCTATGCACAAAGTGACTAACCCGAGCACAGCGGAGACTAAACCTATAGGTACGTGGCAGACAAAGTCTTAGGGCGAACTTCTTCACTAGGCCAAGTTCATCGTCGCTTCCGACATATATGATGAAGTAAGGGGAATATAATTGGTGGGAACCATCAGCTGAATAATAAAAAAATGAAGTTTGTGTGGTCTCTCTTTTAATCATTTGTGATGAAGAAATAATTAAAGTATCCACTGTAAAGGGATACAACATCACCAAATTATAAACTACCGATAAATAGCATAAAGGAAAGAAGATAAAAATGACCTAAGCTGAAGAGAAATAAGACAGGTATTGGAATCGACGAGAGTCACAATACATAACCTGAGGAAAGAAGTTCCTACATATAGCACAGGTACTAGTGGGTAATATGACTATGTAAATAAGCTTTAATTACCAACATAGGATGAAGACAAAAGAAAAAATTGATCCTTTTTTTAGAACTAAATCGTAAATCTCGTTTAGATATGTTAAATCATAAGTGCTCTTTCAAAAACCCCAATTGATCTTGCTTCTTAATTAGCCAGATCATGGGTTGTCAACCATGGGATAGTTCTCCAAGGGTCACGTGAATTTTATCTTTTTAAGAGGAAAATTAGTCCCACAGTTTTGTACAATCATGTAAAAATCAGAGTAATGAATATCGTATATTAAATTAAATGTTAAGATAAATATTTTAATTTTATCAGTGAAATATTTAATTTATATTTATCTATTTTAAATGTAGACTTTGATTTAGAAAATTTTGGAAAGAAACAAAGAACATTTTAGGTATATAATAAAAAAAAGAGGGGATGGGACAAAAACTAAGATAATAGAGTTTGTTTTCACACTGATTTTTACTTGTTATTATGCGGAAGAAGAGTTTAAAATGCGAAAGGTCAGGATATAAAGTGTTGTCAACCTGATTTGCAGTCTGATAATTTATTTTGATTTAACTATTTCATTTACATTATTTTCTATGGGCAAAAGTGCTACAATACGACATATTTATGAAAATAGGTGTACTATCTTACTTTTTATTCGACGCACCTTTGAATTGGTTTAACATAAATCTCTAATTTAAATAAAAATGTTGTAAAATAAATACTTTAAAATCTATGCCATACCAACTGTTTGCAATGCAATTTTTTTGAATTTTTAGATTTGTAATTAGAAATTAAGAATAATATTAACTCGATATCTCTGTTAAGTAATTTATTTTTAAGCTAAAATGCTAACATAATTCTAATGCAACATGCGGGGTTAATCAAGATTTATTCTACGTGATTATTTAGTTTTTATTACCTTAGTTCTCAAGTTCCTCTGCAGCTTGTATTATTTAGATGTGATAATTGTTCTAAGCGTTTTATTCAGCCCGGCATTATATGACTTATGACTTTACTATTATACTTTTGTATTCTTAATTTTTATGCTATTTAACAAATTTTCTTCTTCTATGGGCGCTACAACAAAAATTGTATATATATATATATATATATATATATATATATATATATATATATATATATATATATATATATATATATATATATATATATATATATTTTACTTGCGTCGAAGTTTAAACTGAATATTTGTATAATACCAAAATAAAGCAGACTAGCTGATATTTCACCAAGCCTAAATCTTAGTTTTATCACCTTTTCTGATTAGTTTGAAGTACATCTTTTGTCACTATTAGATTAGTTCCCTCTATCACAGTTTATGTCCTCTCTATCCATCTATGTATTATGGAAATTTAAGTTATTTTATTCTTCTATTATTAGGCACAATTTGATATTTACTGAGAAATTACAGCACTAATTCTTTTAAAAAAATAAACACTTACGAGTATTCTCCTTCCTGTGTTATAGGTCCTTCATCAGAATCAAGCCGCTTTCCATATTCTTGCCTCTTGGTTCCATCACTGGAATGAAATTTGAAGAAGTAATTGCCATTTACATCATAACTTCTTTCCTCATGGGTAATATGAGCAGTTCTGTCTCCATATTTCAATGGTCCTCTCTCATGGGAATTTTTCTCATTGCTGTAACTATCAAGTTTCTTCGCCTTTAAAACAACTCTTGAATATGACTTTTTAGGTGTTTTTCTTTGGCTAATTACGTCGTAAGAATCAACTACATCTTTAACGTCTTTCGCTTGAGTATGAACCTGCTTATATCCAAAGTGTAAAGGTGAAATGTATTTTTCATCACTTTTCTCTACTGTATCGTGAGTTACCATATCATCTTTATCATCACCAACGTCTTTAACTGGTTTCAATTGAGTATAAACTTGCTTTAATCCAAAATGTGCTGCATTTGGAATAAACTTTTCGTCACTTTTTTCCGAAGAATCTTGAGTTACTCGGCCATCTTCTCTATAACTACCTTCCGCCAATCTGTGTGTTTCCTGTTTGGGATTCTCATCTAATTCTATAGAAGCTAGATCAACTGACTCAACGGAGTGACCTTCTGCCGATTTATTTTCTATTACAGGTGTGTCTTTCACATACAGATCCGTTTTTTGGTGTTCAGAAGAAGCGACTTTGCCAGAAACTACAAATATGCTGTGTTCATCTGCTTTCTTATTTATTTCCGAACCTGTAATCTTTTTTCCGTAGTGTAGTTGCTTTGATAACAGTGAATCATCGACTGCGGCTCTTACATTTTCTTGATCAATGTCAATTTGTGGTTCATCTTTCTTAGGAAAGCCATTATATGTTTCTTCACTCTCAAGAGATAAAGTATTAGAAGTATCTTTACTGTCAACATTGATATCAAGAGCAGAGGATGTTTTGTCCGTGGGCACTCTCTCAAATACTCTTCCATTTTTATCTTCTGTTTCAAATATTTGATTAGATTCTTCCGTACTGCCACTAGTCACTAGCTCTTTAGCTTTGTCTACTGAACCAGAAAGAAACGTCTCATCCGATGTTATCTCGAACGATTCTTCTTCAACATGTACTTCTTCCTTTGAAGAACTTTCTTCCACCATTTTTTTCTGTGAATAATCATGTGTAGAAACTTCATCCATACTATCGAAAAGAAGTGGTGGTGCTGCCTTATCTGTTGGTACTTTGTCAAAATCATCCAATGTTATCTCGAACGATTCTTCTTCAACATGTACTTCTTTCTTTGAAGAACTTTCTTCCACCATTTTTTTCTGTGAATAATCATGTGTAGAAACTTCCTCCATACTATCGAAAAGAAGTGGTGGTGCTGTCTTATCTGTTGGTACTTTGTCAAAATCATCCGATGTTATCTCGAACGATTCTTCTTCAACATGTACTTCTTCCTTTGAAGAACTTTCTTCCACTATTTTTTTATGTGAATAATCATGTGTAGAAACTTCCTCCATACTATCGAAAAGAAGTGGTGGTGCTGTCTTATCTGTTGGTACTTTGTCAAAATCATCCGATGTTATCTCGAACGATTCTTCTTCAACATGTACTTCTTCCTTTGAAGAACTTTCTTCCACTATTTTTTTCTGTGAATAATCATGTGTAGAAACTTCATCCATACTATCGAAAAGAAGTGGTGGTGCTGTCTTATCTGTTGGTACTTTGTCAAAATCATCCGATGTTATCTCGAACGATTCTTCTTCAACATGTACTTCTTCCTTTCGGAAACTTTCTTCCACCATTTTTTTCTGTGAATAACCACGTGTAGAAGCTTCATCCATACTATCGGAAAGAAGTGGTGGCGCTGTCTTATCTGTTGGTACTTTGTCAAAATCATCTTCACGATACATGTCGCCAAATTTCTCTTCTTTTTCTAATGCTTCTTTATCAGTATTTTCAGTATTATCCACTGGTTTAAGAGAGTCATCTTTTGATTCGGTATTCAAAACGCTATCTTCTTTCTTTTGCTGTTGCTGGGAATCATTTTGTGTTGAGGCTTCGTCTGCATTTAAAGGTTGAAGGGCATGAGCTTTTTTATTGCTTGGTACATGATCCAAATCCTGATTGTGTTCTTTTGTTGGGCTCTCTTTGTCAACTTCTACAAAATGATTATCAACAAGTTTGGCATCTGATTCTATAGCTTCATTACTTAGCGAGGAAGATTTATCTCCGGACACTTTATTGTCTCTTTCTTCTTGTTCTGAAACGTTTTGGCCTGTGCCTTCATCAATATTAGCTGGGGGAAGTGCTGAAGAGGTCTTTTCTGCTGGTACTGTATCAAAATCCTGTTCATTTTCTAAGGTTTCTTTAATGCCAGCAGCTTTATCCTTACTAACTCTGTGGCCATTGTATTTTTCTCCCTTTAATTCTTCTTCTAAATGACTATTTGCCTTACTTTCATCGGGTTGTTTCCCCTCATCTCCCGAGGTGAGAGATTTAGCTTCTGGCTCCTCGTCCGCCAGTGTGTCCTCTTTCTCTTTTGTCTGTTTAGACTCTTCGTGTCTAAAGATATTATCAGACACAACTGGAATAATGGAACGGGATGTATTCTCTGCCGGCACTGAATCCAATTCTTTCCTTTGAGCTTGTATTTTGCTGGCAGGATCAGAATCCTTTTTCTCTTCTCCTTTGCCCTTTTCTAAATTATTTTCACTATGTACAGTAGCTAATTCCACAACGCTAACTTCCGGGGAGAAATTATTATCAACTGACACTTTTCCCTTTATTTTCTCCTCTATTTTCAGCTCTTTTTGATGTGAACTCTGACCAGAAGAGGCGTCATCAGTAGTCACTGTGTGAAGTGTAGAAGCTGTCTTGTCTAGTAAGACTATATCCACATCATGCTGCCCCACTTGGCTGGTTTCAATAGAATGTTCATTGAAACCTATAACATTGTCAATAACTTGTTTTTCTATTTCTTTACCTTCTTCAAAATGACGGTCACCAGTTACATCAGCTGAGCTTTCATCTACATCGTCCATCAAAGACTTATCGACTGAAACTTTGTCCACTACCTTATCTTCTTCCTTTAACTCGTTTTGTTGTGAAACCTTATCGGCTGAAACTGTACCGGTAGTCGCTAGCTGAAGCGTTGGATCTGTCATATCTACCGTTATATTATCCAAGTCCTGATTGCCTCTTTGTTTTGTGCTGTCATTCTCACTGCCTAATTCTTTTGCGGATTGATCATCTAAATGGTGGGCATTAATTTCAGAAACTGATTTTTTAGCATTACCGTCAGCGTTGAACGATTTATCGACGCCCACCTTTTCTACTTTATCTTCTTGTTTTACTTCTTGCTGTGTACCCTCTTGAGCAGATTTTTCAGTGGAAACCGTTTTGTGAAGTGCAGAAGGTGCCTTGTCTGTGGGTACTTTATCCATATCCAGATTATTTTTTAGATTTTCTTCAAAATTTGGATCATCTACATTGCTATCTTGGCTATCAGATTTTTCTACCTTTTCTGATGTCCATTCTCCTTGGACTTTTTCAGCTTCGGCAACTGCTTCTTCAGCTTCAACCTTACCTAGAAGAGATTTTTCTGACAGCTGATTGTCCACCATATTAGCATCCACTTTCTTTTCTCTCTTTTGAGAAACTTCATGGATAAAGATTTTATCAAGACTTTCCGTATTAAGTTCAAGATCAATTTTCTGGTTTAGGGCTTTATCTAATTTGCTTCCTTCAGCAGGTTTTATTTCGTCACCAGCATGCTCAACAAATATATCTTTATTTTCTACTTTTCTGGCTGTGGTTTCCTCCAAAGTTATTCCTGTTTTTATATGTGCAGTTACACTTCCTCCATCTTTATTCCGGGCAGTGAAAGTCTGACTGGGAAAAATATTATCAATAACTATTACTCGTTCAAGGGAACTATCGTCTTCTTTGCTCTGTTGCTCAGGATCATATTTTTCTGGAGTTTGATTTGTGTTTGAATTTAAAGGTTCTGAAACATCTTCAGCACTCTGAGAATTAATACCTACATTATTCTTGGAGGGCGTTAAATTCCCGAAGGCATTTCCAGCATTAAGAATTTCATCAAATGAAATATCAAGAATGATTCTGGATTTCGGGGAATCATCAGTATCCAATTTTTCTTCACTTCGTTTGTTGGTATCATTATCTAGGTCATCATTTATATTATTAAGTTTGTGTTGAAGTTTAAGACCTTTTAAAGAATTTTGATGACTTGTGAACACTGGTTCATTTAACGAGAGAAAATCAATGATATTTTCGAAGTGATTTTCATTAGCTGCTACAGCTTTTTCATGCAACGGTCCCTTTTCTTCTTTAGTATCCTGTGAGGAGTCATCTGTAAAATCAGTATCTAGTTGTTGGCTATCCAAAACGTCATATAAAATGTCGTAAATATTTTCATGCCAACTACCTTCATCTTTTTCTTGTTTGCCTACATTAGATGTCGTTGAAAAATGCTTACTATTCTTGTCAACGCTTTTCTCTTGTTGACTATTATGAATGTGATTTAAATTTTTCTTAAGTTCATCACTATCCTTTTCTTCATTTCTTTTCTTTGGGAAGGCATTGTGAGCTTTCTTATCTTTGCGTAATTTGTCATCTGAGCTATCTACGTTCTGAATATCAAAATCATCTACGTAATCCTTGAGATCATCTGTAGGGGTCTCTTTGCTTGGAACTTTCTTCTCGCCAATGGTGAAGTCAGAAGCTCTAATGAATATACTTTCTCCGCCAAAGTTATCTCTGTCAGCTTGTTGGGTATCTTCAATGACTTGAAATGAGGTTGGCATAGAAAATGCCACAGCCACCAATGTGGCTATGACCAACTGAAATAGAAAATGATAAAGTCAATAAAGTGATAATTCAAATCAAAATAATATAAGATTTATGGATCTTGTATTGTGATGTGTCGTGTAATGACCAGGTGTACGCTGTTATACGCACACTGGCCTACTGGCCAAACGAAATTAA
The DNA here is from genome assembly GCA_963969495.1 of Ceratothoa steindachneri. NCBI lineage: Eukaryota > Metazoa > Arthropoda > Malacostraca > Isopoda > Cymothoidae > Ceratothoa > Ceratothoa steindachneri. The sequence continues at coordinate 53,376,382 of OZ018319.1, read as the reverse complement.
GGCTCCACCTAGGGATGACTCTAAGAGTACTTTAAATGCACAGTTGCTAGGCTAAGGAATATTCAAACACGGCTACAAAAATATTCTTTAATTAGACTAAATATTATATAAACATATAGGGCAAGTTAAATGGCAATGCAATTAAATATTGACGGGTTGAACTGAGGAATAATTAATTAAAAAATGATTTTACAATTATGCAAGCTGTAGAACAAAGGGGATCCTTGAAGTTTGATGCGGTAAAGGTGGGAGGAGCGTGACGAAGAGGGGGTTAAAGCCCTTTTATCTTGATGTGCGGCGAGTAGGACCAGGGAGGTAAGTTCAACCTTGAACTAGTGGGCGTCTCACGAGACGCTCAATCCAACTTCGGAATATTGAAGATGGGGTCTCTTATCTTGCTGAGGCAAACGGAGGATGCTTCGGGGGGTGGCTTTTCTGATCTTTAAAATCACAAGACGTGGTGAGAAGGGTTGAAGCGCGCCTAAAACTATCTCCACGAATAACACTGAGTGACGTCTATCTCTTCCTTGGCTCTTCGAAAATCACTGAATTCTCCTCTGGACGAGAATGTAGTTGATTCCATCTCGAATAACGAAGACGTTAACGGTTAACGTACTGGACGGCGGCTTCAGACACAATCTGCCCGTGAACTCCGAAGTATCGAATATATACTCCGACTGAGAGAGAGAGTCATCGCCAATAGACTTGCTTAATTGCCTTGGGTCGCGATAAGGGTCTATAGCGGGAAGTCGCGATTCCCCCTTAACGGTCTTTCCATTGTTCTGATTTTCGCAGTATATAGGGAAGATAAATGCAGCGCTGTGAACGAGACGTGAGGCCGGCTAAATTCCTCTGCGACAATGGCGTTTTTTCCTCGCACGATTTGCTTGGGACAGACGTTAAACGGCGAATGAAGAAGTCAGGAGGGGGAGGGAGATAACGAAAAATCGTATTTTTCCACATGGATCTTATTCATTGGTAATATGGACACACTTTTTTACTACTAAGGGGATTAGCTTTGTGGTAATATTAACCTAATATCCTTTATATCTAATGTCTCGGTTCTGTCTTCGCTAATTAAGCCCAAAATTATCACAAATGATTAATGATCACGTGTTAAATTTAATTAATTGTATAATAGTTTTATTTACTCGGTTCCTACACAAGCCGATTAAGTAGTAAAAGTTGGACTGCATTGATATATTTAAACCGTTTATCTTTTAGAATTCCTTTTATCTTGATCAGCGGTTTATCTTCAATTGCAAAAATAATTGATAACTATAGAGGGTTAACAAGAAGTTAAGATTGATATTTATTGAATTATTTTTAGCAAACTATTTTATATTAAAAAATACTTAGACGAAAAAGAAAGAAAAATTATATGCTACAGGAGATGTAGCTCAGATTTAAAGGGATCTCCTTTTGCTTCGATGGCACAAACAAGATAGGTATGAGCTGAGAGCAAGTGGCACGCCTGGCCTTAGCTGATATATTTTCAGCATTTATCAAGTTCTCACATCGGAACTTCAACACTTTGCCAAGATTTAGCAAAGGCATTCTGCCCAAGCATTGACTCCAATGTCCATGTGATTTAAATTTGGTGAACTGGAGGGCAAATGTTCTTTTGATCAAACCTCATCAAAATGGCCTTGCACGTCTTGAACATTTATTTATGATTGGGTGTGATGTTCCTTCTTGTTGAAGGCTTATACCGTCATTTACTATTAGGGCATCCATCCTGGGGATGACTTTCTCTTCCATCATTTCCAAATAAACCTTTAATTATTCCCTCCCCACACCCGTGAATGAAAATGTTACTTATATTTTGCGACGATGATGTTATGCTAGTCTAGTCCATCACCAAAACTGGCTTTTCTTCCTTAAAATGTACTCTATTCTTTCCTCTGTTTTGTAGGCAGTGGTCATTTAGTGCTTGTAAGTAAAGTAGTATTTTTTCTTTTATTTGCCCTCGCTTACTTCAAACTCTGAGTTGGAGAAAATTTCTAAAGTTTGAAGTAGGGAGGAAAAAGCATACGTATAAGTTGTATATGAAATTTTATTTATGGCCAATTACATTTGACTGAGTTTGAATTTAGCGAATATTTGCTGTGCCACGCGTTGATCTTATGCCTGATCAACAACTAATCAGCTCATTTTGCAATATTTTTATCTCCTTATATTTTAGCCAGTCTAAAAAATATTTTTTCAACGTAATATTAAAAACTACACTCTAATTTCTCAAATATGTCCTATTAATATTATAGTAAGTTAAATTATGAGATATAAAGTAGGTGTAGAGAATTATTCCAAGCTACATCCCCTTCGTGTGTCTGTTTTTCTTTGTATATTTGACAATTACGAACTCATGAACAAACATAGATACTTGTGTGTAATTTTGTGGCACAGAACTCACAAATGTTGAGACAAGATACAGAGCTTAATGAGTGCAGTAAACTCCATCATTATCTACTTTGTTATTTAAACCAACTTTCCTACCTTAATTGATTAACACATAGGATACCTAACCACTGAAAACATTATCTTAAATATGTACATTTTTACATTCAAAAGAAATTATGTGTAGTTGTTAAGTGAATATATACATATATTTAATATGGAAATTTGCATTGATCTATATTCATTGTTTTGAATCCAATATGGCTTTAATTTGTCTCTCTTTCAAATAATTTTATAGGAAATTTTAATGTTCACCAGCAGTTGTACCAAATTCTAGGGTATTTATCGGTTTCCTGGAAGGAATAACCTCGAAGCCAACCATGAGAATTATATTACATGGATGAGTTAGATGCTCATAGTAATAAAAAGACATCCTCTAGGAAGATAAGTAGAGAGTATATTAATCCTGAGCGCCAAAGGAAATGGCAAATTTATAGAAGTAAATGGACCAGTATATATATATATATATATATATATATATATATATATATATGTGAAAAACTCACAAACTAGCACTTGGGGAGAGGAATAAATGTAATATCATGCAAAAAAAGGAAAAAACGTATTTTCAAGTATTTCCGAAGTTTAATTAGTTCCTTCTCAAGAAAAGGAAAAAATATATATAAACATATATATGAAGTTTTTATAATAACCTAGTCGTTGATTGGGAATCAAAATAAAAAAATGAAGTATAAAAGTCAATATTTTGGATTGAGAGATGGCAGAGAAGTTAAAAAGCCTGGAAGACAATGATTCAGTAGTTACCAAAGCTCCTAAAGATATTAAAAATCACTCATTCATGTAAAACTATGTTTCGGCTTGAGTATATTAATAGATAAAATTAGACAACCTTTTTGAAATTCATTTAAAATATATTAATGTAAAGATATTTGCTCAAGGTAATTTTTTTTAGATAGTTATAAATGTAAATATAAAATTAAAATGTTTAAGTTGAATAGATAGGCATGAATCCAGCATCCCCCATATATATATATATATATATATATATATATATATATATATATATATATATATATATATATATATATATATATATGTATATATCTCTCAAATTTAGCACGAGAGAATGATGAAAATGAATCCATTAAACCACATTGAAAGAGAAAACGGAATAAACTTTCCTTGCAGTAATATTTTTATTACCTTTTTTCGAGAAAAATCCGTGCAGGGAAGCGATTCTAACCAGGTACACTGAAGCAGCGAGCACCGCTTTGATCAAAGCGGTGCTCGCTGCCTCAGAGTGCCTTGTTCGAATCGCTTCCCTGCACGGATTTTTTTCGAAAAAAGGTAATAAAAATATTACTGCAAGGAAAGTTTATTCCGTTTTTCCTTCAATGTGGTTTAATGGATTTATATATATAAATATATATATATATATATATATATATATATATATATATATATATATATATAATTATATATATAATTTTTATGGTATTATAGCAAATATTCATTTTCGGTTAAATATTCATGTGGATCAACAACTATGACTAAAGTACTAGCCCTGAATTCGCTATAAAAATATGAGAGTGAAAAGTGAAATACTCATTTAGCGAGAACACTATATATATATATATATATATATATATATATATATATATATATATATATATATATATATATCCTGATCTCTGAGGTTAATCTTGTCAAGATTTTCTCCCTCCTTAAGTGCCTAAGCGGTATTTTAATCCTCTTGTCAACCTTTAGTCTTTTGAATTTACCTGTTTTAATGATCTTATTTTGTATTTATCTTCGCTCCTCCTAAGGTTTCTATTTCATATTATTTTATTTTTTTGATTGTTTTTTTGCTTTTTTGTGGGCGTTCCCTATCCTCTGTATCATCCTTATAAATATTACAATTTTCAATACTTCTGTTATTCCTTGATAAAGTACTCGGAATCCTTGTATTATTTTACCCTGTGGGGTTTGTTGCATTGCTTGCTTACTCACGCGACACTTTGTGGGTTTTCCCTATATATATATGTAGAGAGTAGTGAAATTAAAAGTAGCCCGTTCAGGATAAAAAATTTTGGTAAAAAATCGATGGGGTGGCTGCTAGCCAGACAAATCTTTACTTTCACCAAAAAATAGATAAAAAATAGAGAGAGATTCAGCTTCATTTATTGCACATGAACAAGGTTTGATGTTCCTACTCATCTTCGGGTTCTATAATACAAGGGCAAAGGTAATACATTAACTTGTATTCAATTGGAATGTTAAAGGTGTCTCAAAGGCGAGACAGTTTTCTTTTTCATTAATACAAGAACATAAGAGAATACATGATTTACAATCTATAGGGAATATTAAAAATCTTAAAGTCATTAGATGCAGCAATTTCATTTTAAGAAATATTTTAGAGCGCATATCTATTAACATGTTCTCATATTTCAAAATAAGTTCTGGTTTGTTCACGCGAGAGCCGATCATTACTTCCTATATAAAATCGAAAATTAAGATGCTCTTGATTTTTTTCCCTCTTAATTAGAGTTTTGAGAAACGTAGTCCAATCCTACCCACTCCTCTCTCTACTATTTAAGACAACGTTTGAAATATTTTGTTATCCCTTCAAAAGGTCTTTGAGAATAAAGAAGAAAGCGCTTAGAATCTTTTTTTCACTTTTTCTTTGAAAATATTTCTTTAGGATTTATTGGAGGGAAGACTAAGATCAAAGCTATTGTTCTAGGGGGGGGAAATAATTACTCACATCCACCTGATAACCGACTGAACTATAGTGAAAACAGTAGAGAGAATGAATTAGACCAAGGTAGTCAGCGAAAGTAAAATCACCTATTATATAAATATAAGTCGCACTACAATGCAGGAAGCTGTGCTATACGGCTAAGATTGGTTGCTACTTTTACAAAGATCTTGGGTGCCTGAGTGACTTTTTATCAGCCAGAAAACTAAATAAGACAGAACTAGTACCTCAAAATCGTCTTTAGTCCCAATGATGAAGCTTGATAGCGGCGCTTAGTAGTTAAATTATTCAAAACGACAATTATAAAATTTCGAAATTAAAATTTACTATAAAATGCATTAATTCTGATGGGCCAGCAAATTTTCTAAATTTTTCGGGCATCGTGCTATAATCGCTACTTACTGGCTTGATAAACATTAAACCGGCTTTCTACTCCTTAATTTGCTTATAAATTTACTAGATTTAAAATAAAATTGAAATTTTATTATAATAATTTGAACACAGCTGAGAAATAGATGCACAATATCAATAGAGATCTAGAAATGGGACGTAATCTTGCCGGATAAACGGCTTAAAATCTTCATTCATGTTTAGAAGTTATGCGAGTGGATTTCTTGTTTAAATGAAGAAGTTCTTCCTAGCTAAGAAGGACCTATGCAATTTAATATTGTAACATTTGGTCATTTCTTCCAGCAGTTTTCTATCTGTTTTATCCTCCTACTTCAGAAACGTAATTGTGGGTTTTTACATTTTTACATTTTTATATGAATTCCACGTCATATCCAACAGCTGTTTAATTAAAATTATCAGCGTGGTTAACATTTTGAAAATTAATCCCAAATACTGCTTTTGGATATACATACATATTTGTGTATTTCCTTCTGTAGTGATATGACCATTAATTTTTCTATTTATCCTTTTTGACAATAAAAACATATACGTATGTGATTTTCAATGATTACATACATATATCATATTCTTGCTAAATCAATTATGTGCGTTGTTTTTATATATCAGAATTATTAGTCTTGAGTTCGAAAGCAATTCTTATTTCCCCTCTATTACATCGTTCTTCCCTGAATGACGTTCATGAGCTGCCCACTTAGCACTAAGTTTTATTGGTCTTTGGATTTTTCAAGAACATATAAAAAATTAATTCCAATTTATTCTTTAATAAAATATCCAATTTTTTTTATCTGATCTGAGGAAATAAAATTTCTTTATTAGGTAACATTTGGGCGATTATTATGAGAAGTTAAACCTAGTGAACTTTACGAATGAGGTCAGTGTACTAAGTTCGGCCAACGCTGATGAATAAATGAAACGTTAGATGACTCTAACGGTAAGAGCCTGAGCGGGGTATCAATTTTCGCATAATGAAACCTTTTTATCTTAATTTCTGCGAGAAATTTTAACTACGAATTTGAGAGAAACTTAAAACGTAATTTGCACTCATTAAGCTTTTTTATCAATTTTACACTTGATTTGTGCTTTGAAATGACTCCCTTCAAAACCGACATCAAATTCCGATCCAATTTGACCAGTGTCAACAAGCTGAGCCTTTTTTTCTGTCATTTATTTTAAAAAAGATGAATTGCAAAAGATATTAATGAAAGTTTCAAAATAAAAAGTACGTCGTATATCATGGCTATTCAAGTTTAAGGAAGATTTGTTAATAATTTTTCAGTAGTATGGCTGTAAATCAAAATTTATCAGCATAAGCAATATGTTTTAATTTCTATATCCTCTCTGGTGACCACCTACGAAGGAACAGCCACTAGAAGAACAATGAAGGTAAAAACCTTTGATTAGCTAAATTAAAAAAAAAACAAAGTTTAATAATATTAAGAATGAAAACTACTACTACACATTAATAAAAAGTTATAATAGTCAATCTAACAATAATGGTACGCCCACATGTACCAAGGAAGATCAACTTTCCTCAGAGCACCAAGTGCCATGGCCACATTTCCATCGAAAAAATAACTGAAGGCCATTGCTTTCTTCGAAGATTCTTCAAAACCACAACATGGTGGAAAGGACACAGCCCTCAACACTAGGGACAAGATGAAGTGAGCCCTCTGGTCACGCTACCGAGACAGCTACCGCGACCATAGCTTCCAGAACTTAAGATATTCAAAGAAAAAGTGTTGTACAGTCTGAACTACCAAATGGGAATCGCAGAATGGTTCAGGTAACCGCTCCATACAGGAGCAATGCGTCCTGAGAATGTTTCCGATTCACGAGAGTCATGAAATAAATTTATAATGTCGAGACTCAATGGCATACAACTTTAAATTTCCGGCGAGGGTCACCCATCTTTTATGTACCTAAAAGGCTGACTTCATTAATGCTATGTAGTGAAGGCGAAAAAGGACCAAACCTGCGATTTTTTATGTCATTGAAGAATAAATTCAAGAGAGAGGGGACAGTCTCTTAAAGAACAAAGTTATTAATATGGACTGGAGTGAGATAAAAACGAAGTTCATTCAAAACAGATGTCATCGTTTTTTGAATTCAAAAGGGTATATTTATAAGAAATAGATATAATAATGTCATGTGCCAAATCTTATAAAAGCGTTTTTATCCTCAAAAGGAACAAGATATTTGCTGTAAAGAAAAGGCGATAGGAAATTGTTAACAGGTTCATCCTTCTTGGAATCTACCTAGAAACCTTCATGAAAAATGTCTTTTTTCCTTAAGATTGGGATAGATCAAAGAAATAGCGAAAATATGTTAATGAATAGATACGAGTAAAAATAAGTGCTTGTTGGTTAAATGGTAATTACATATCCAATATTGCGGTAATAGTATCAAGGCTGTATCTAGTGTATTTATAAGGAAAATCAGAACAATATTTTTAAATAATAGGGTTTTCGAGCATAGCAAGTAAATTTACTCGTGACCCAAAGTTAAATTGCAAACATTATGTTTGGTAGCAGAATAAGAAGAGAAGAAGAAGTGCAAATGAAATAATAAGTAAAGGATTAACCGAGGCAACATTAGATTCGTGTTGGGGGAGCAGATTTGAAAGCTCTAAGGAGAAATTGATACCATAAATACACCAATTTATTGTGGCTTATTAAAGAAAATAGTGAAACGAAAAGTGGGCAAAGAGAATATCGCAGACCTGTGTATGTGAGCAATCTAACGACCTCGTATCTGTTTTCACTCGTAACGTCCATGAAAATAACTTGTACACCCTCTATGTATGAGCCCTAGGCTACAAATTAACTTACCGATTGCATAAGGTAGAATATAAGGACTGATTCCATATAAACGAAAACAAGTAAATTGTATTTAGTTCAGGGACTGCAATAGGACACAAATTCCTCGGAGCGACCTTTTTGAAGATAAGTGAAGACCTTTAATAAATATAGTTGTTTAATGGCCTGAAGCTCATGAAAGTGATTAGGCTACCCCTCAAAAAATACAAGGTGAACGTGACCTTTATTAATATAAATATATATAAATATATATATATATATATATATATATATATATCTATATATTTATATGAATGGTTTAAGTCAACAGGCATGGCTGCTTGGTGTACTTTACTTTGCAGCTTTTTAACTTTCCCTACGACTTTCCTCTCAGAAAGCTAAAGGTGAAAGGAGCTTCTTTGGAGAAGTAAAATAGCTAAAACGTTGCCTAAACCAAGCAGCCGTTGCTGTTGACTTCAACGAATCCTTTATTCAAAATGGCCTCATTTTACACAATATCTCGGTGAATTATATCCACCATTCTCAGATGAAAAGTGGCTATTTTTCATGTGTTTAATGTTGATTTGGTCTATAATGATTTATGAAATTTATAATGTTTTACGTTTCAAAATATAGATGTGACTCTTTCAATTCATCCCATAATGATTCAATCATTAGGTCAATCCATTTTCACATCAAGCAGCATTTGGGAAGGTCGACCGAACGGGATTGGCTCTATAGAAACCCGACCCAACTGCCATATGACATTCTAGATCATATACAAAATATTTAACTGTAAAATCAGTTTTGACAGCTTTAAAATAATCAGTAATGCCCTCAATCCCAACAAAGTACGAATATTTGAATCTCTTTTCATCTTAAAATTAAAACTTAATTCAAATATGAATCAAACATCATCCAATCTTTATATTGTATCCTAGAATAATTGAATTCTTAGTCTTCTATTAAATAACTCACACTTAATTGCAGTGTTATCTTTTATTATTTAATCAAATTAGAAAATATAACCCCAAACCATCTTGTTTCTAGTTCTGATGATGAGGCTAGGACATCAAAGCCTCCAAATTCAGATGAATAAAGATGATTTTATATATAATGTCTTTGGTTTTAAGATTCATATTGGTACTACGAATTAGAAGATGCTCAATAGATCATGTATGATATATGTAAGCAAATTGAGTGGGAAAAACAGAAATAAAATAAAAATAAGAATCATGAAATTTAGTCTAGCGAATCTTATTGACTATGTTTCGTTCTTGGCTTAGAATCATTCTCGGTACTGGTGTCAAAAAAGAATAGGATAGAAGTGACATAAAAATCATCAATGAAATTTTTAAATAATCTGCGGTGTAATGATAAACATTCTTGAATGTAATGAAAAAGTGGTACCAATAAAATACTGAAAATTATCGAATTAAGTTAATAAATTATGCTTATCTTTGAAAGTGGTGATGAGTTAAGCTTGTGCCTTCAACCTCTAAAAGCTTCTCAGATGACTACTTTTAACCTTTTATCGAGAGTCCACATTTTTCCGCAAATTATGTTTATAGATAACTTTCAAAACGGATCTTGACACATCCAAAAATGCATTGATATAAATGTAGGCACAGTAACAGAGAAAAAGAGAAAGCTAATGAGAGAAACATTATGATAAAGCCCGAAAAACAGACAAATCTTATAAAAACAACAAAAAAAACGTACATGAATAAATGACTTCTGGGGTATTAATTCGTTGTTAGCCTTTCTTTATCAGAAAGGGGGATTTCTGGATGTTGGAATAGTAATACCCTACTTCCTTTCACTTTTGCCATAAATTTAAAATGAATAGCCATATTGGGCGAGAATTCTTCTAGGTAAGAAGTAAAATTCAAATGGATCAAAGTGTACACGAGCGGAACAAGTCTCCCTCAAGATTTTAGGGTGTTGCCTAATGGGAAAAATAATAAATATTTCATTTTCATGCTTGTATAGGAACTAGCTACCATAATATTTATGTGAAGGAAAGCAAAATCAATTTGCTAATTTATTTTTCATGACATCGGGCTAAAGAATGTAATAATTTCCATTATTTCGCTTTCTAAACCCTTCCCTTTGTGTGTTGGCATTTCAAAGCTTTTAGAGGATTACCAAAGGCCTCGTTATACTGTCTCACTGAACGAATCGTTCAGGAAGGCGTTGCCTCCTGGAACAAAGTTGGAGGTATTTCCATTGGCACCGATTTCCGTTACCATCCAGGTGTGAAACCAAGCATACCTTCTCTTTTTCTCTCTCTCTTTAATTAACTCTGACTGTTTTACTCTCTTTCGCGTGCCACTGCACACCGCTCGAGAAGGACTTGCCCTCTCAACAACAATGAGAGCAAGGGTTCTTGTTTTAATTGTATACATGTAAAAAAGCAGAAGAGAAAGAGCGAGGTAAGGATCGATAGGTAGGTGAACTAACAGATACACAGAGGTGGATTCATTTTAAACCAAAATTCATTGAAGCAGGCTAAAAGAGAGAGGAAACAGCAAAGTGAAATGAACCAAAAAATAATAAAATAGACGGCGAAGAGGAAAAATAACAGACCAAACCACGGAAAGATAAATGACATGTTTTCGGGAGCTAAGCACTTCCAGCTGTTTTCTTGGCCTTGAAACTGTCGGTTTTATCCACCGGTTCAAGGATGTCGGCTCACAAACTGGGTCAGAAGTGTCTTCAGAACGAGTTCTGATTATCAGAAGCAGCAAATTTTGTCAATGCCATATAACTGCGATTAACCCAAGAAACAAGTTATGTATGCTTACAGAAGGTAAGATTAGGGTAATTGATTTGGTTCCGCCCCATTTCTCCCCCATCACTCGCATTCTTTATCTCTATTTCACTCCAACCTAGTTATTAAGCTTCATATATTAAGCCAATATAAAAATGTGATCGAATCTTTGTTTATTAATTAAATAAATTTTACGAAATTCTAACTGTTTAATAATAAAATGAACTTAAAGGGATTACATATTTTAATGAAACAAATAAATAAGAGCAAATAAATCAAAAAGTTAATTGAATACTGAAATCATAGGTTGGTTAATAGTCCGCTCAAGGCTAATCTAGCAGTAAAAGAAACTCGATTTATTATAATGAACTAAAGATACTATTCTATATTCGAAAGGAAATGACAAAAATACTTGCATTAGCATTGGTAGACATCATTAAATGTGATTTAAAATGAATAGGGGAGGAGAATGAAAAAAGAATGGTTATACACGTAAAGTTAATAAAAAATGAATATCTCAATGCTTGGCTACTGCCCTGAATTAAAGTTTCCTTCATATTTATTTGATGGATCAGCCGGAAAACTATGGCCTTTAAAGTTTACAATGAAATTCTAGTCAAAACGAGAGAATCTGAAAATTGTTATTCATCACGAATTACTTATTAATCCCATTGCATTGAAGTTACATATTTTTTTGATAAAGGGGTGACCTTGCATAAAGATATGAGTGGTGTATAGTGCATGTGGTTAAATAAGTTTTATTGCTGGTAACCTTTCGATAGGATGGTAAGAGAGGGTTCATCTGTGTCTAAGAAGCAGTTTGGCAGATACAAATCCTGTTTATTTTCTCACCCTAGGGAAATAGCATCAGAAAGCATACTATTCCAATGTTAAATGCAGCGACTAATTTTACTAGTACTACTACTACGAGAACTAAATCGCAATAAATGACGTGATATTCTTCTTCTGATCAATAAAGACACCAATAGATTAAACTTAATCTATGCATTAACGCTAATCTCCCTCGCTACTTCGCAAGAAGTACAAATTACGCCAGGTTTATTTAGGAAGGCAAAAAATTGCTGACTTTCCAAGAAAATGAAGAGAAAAAACATATATGTCGAAGGAGGTTTCCAAACTATTTTTTCTCATAATTTCTTATATTAGTAAAACAGTGGTAGGCACGCCTGGAGCCTTGAACTCTTCTGTCTTTAGGGTCTCGAAATCGTGGTTATAGGACCATTAGCAATGGTATATTTTAGAAAAGTGCGCATTTATCTAATCAGATAGCATTCCAAATTGTATTGGAAAATCCTGGTTAATTTAATATTCACTGAGTTTTACTTATCGCATTAATGCTATTCACAGATATTTGATGGCGGTTAAAGTTTAAATCATTTCAAAGTTTGAGCGGCTTGTTTTCTACATGCCTTTGTTGGCGATAACAAAATTAGTGTAGGAAAAAAGAGACTAACAGACAGAGAGACACACAAATGCAAACACGCATATATAAACCGAGAGCCTAACGATTCAGATACACACAAACACAGAATTTTACACATACATATCAAGCTAGAGTACAAGCCTTGTTGATTAATTAAGAAACAGTAATATGGAGGGGGAAGGTAGAGCTGCATAGAGAAGTAATTTTAGTGTGATATGTTTCTTTTGAAATAAGTAAATTAATATTCTGAAAGTTTAGTCTTCTTTATTAAAAGGTCTCATACGACTTTGAAAAAACAACGCGGATTAAGGTATGCTCTAATGTTTATAAAATGGCTAAGAGATTCGTAGAGAAACTCAGCAACACAAATTGAAAGAATAACAAGTTGCGTGCCACAAATAATGCACCGATGAAACAAACACAATCACCAAGTGTTAGTAAAACAGTGGGTCAGGGACAAACAGATGAGGCTAATAATATTTCGTGAAAGGTTTCGTCGACGGTTAATAAAGACTATCCATGAATTGATTTGTGACAAATGACATTACTCAAACAACTAAACGAGAAAAACGCGTAAAAGTTTTAAAATCTCTCTCTCTCTATCGTCAAATCTGCTTCGCAGTACTTTATAACCTACCATTTATATTAATTAGGAGGGTTATAAATCCTGGTCCAAAAGACAAGATGTCATTACTAAATCGTCTTTTATTCTTGATCAACTTTATGCATGTTATCTAATCAATATATTTGAGTATACACAGGTGCTTAAACCAAAGGATTACGTCAGCTTTCAGAATATTTAATAGTTGAGAATATACAATTTAAAAAAGGAGATTTTAGAACAGATTAAAGAGTGAATTTGATTTCATATTAATTAAATTGACCAAGAATATAGAGTCATAGAAGCTGAACCTGGAGAACTCTTTATAAGGTAGAGGATCTTGTGTCTTTCCATCTCACCAAAGAAGTTTTACCATAATACCATTACTTTTAAACTTTATTTATCGATTTATCTACTATTTCTTTATTCTATTCTATTTTTCATTATTTTCGATAAAGCTGCATTTTAGAATGATAAGGGAGTGAGTACGATAAGATTTTTATCTCTTCAACAAGGTACTAAATAAATCAAGAATATATTATGTTTTAAAATTGCAAACTATTTCAAATTTTATTAATTATTTTTCAAATATACTTTTCTTTATGAATAAAATATCTGCGAAAACTTTGATTAAAATTTTGCTACCAAAATTCTAAAAGAATTATAAAAGCTCAAAGCTCTAAAATGAAGATACTTTGTATCTATTTTTATTAGTATTTTTAAAAAGGCTATTAGCTTTTAAAGTGCTCCATTATTTTGGAAACGCCCTACGTATCAAACAAAATTCCTTAAATTTAAAACCATAGTAGTTAAAAGTGTTTTGTTTAAGAATAACCAAATAACTATTTTAATCCACTCTTCAGAATAGAAAACTATTACTTAAATATCAGGAAACAAGGATATACGCACTTTTAACACTCGTATGCATTTATACCCCCTCATGTACACACTTTAATTCTTTAATACACCTGTGTATGTACCTTTGAGCATATTTATATATTTCTAATGTTATTCACATTTGTGCATTTTTGTAGACACTTTTATATTAATTTACAATCGTATTTTATAAATGTTCTTAAGTCAAATATTAAACAAAGTGCTAAAAAAATGCGTGAATAACAAACAAAATCGAGAAGACACAAATAAACGGATCGTGCCCTATTCGAGCGACTTTGCTTTCAATGAACTAAAACTCGTTCCAGGCCTCAACTTTGAACTCTGGCTGATACTTACGAGTTTCATAGTGAATAGTGCAAGAGCTTATAACGAACTGATGTAGTTTAGGCCACGAGTCCTCCTTTTTATAGGTGGGCCACGCGTACCCTCTCTTGACAGTTCTCTGAGTGACCCGACTTCTGTAGATAGGTCGAGGGTGGATAGTATTAACCGCACTAAGGTCACACGACATCGCGGGTTAAAAAGTTGTGGGAGGCAGAAAACTTGGGTCATAAAGGGCAAAATTTAATTAAATAAGTTGATTTATAATAAGATCAATAATGTTTGATTGCAATAATAATGCAAATGAGTCGTTTTATTTTAGAATAATTTAAACATTTGAATGAAGTGAGGAAATTGAAGGCTTTTTTTCAGATTTAATATATATTCCGTTTGTGGATTGAAACACGCATCTAATTAACACCCATATCTTCAGCTTGAACTTCTTAATTTAAAAAATTCTTTTATTACTAACGCTACTTCTACTACTACTTGAGTGTAGATTTTAACAAGCGATAAATGCAGGTGATAAGCCTGATAAGAGCAGAGTATATGGATATAATTCCTTATCTTCCTATATGATATCTTCATAGATTTGATTTACAATGGAGCTTATTCTTTATCATGATTGAGCATTGCACCTTTTTTCCTTGCTTATAAGATTGGATGGCGAGCACCAGAGCTCTTTCCTAATGTTCTTTCCTTGTTTCACTAAATTAGGACAGTGGTTAATATGTTTTTTGTCACACAAAAAGGTGTGTGGTTTTCCAATAGATCGATCTATCTTGGATCAATACCATTATGTGGATGGAATATCTCTATTTACTTTTCCTGTGATTAAGGTGTTTACCTATGTCACAACACGCTTGATAGCAATTCTCCCTCTATATTATATATATTTATAGAACATTCCAGGCGTTTAGTTTTTCCTGACGGTAAACTGATGGGTCGTTGACCTAGATGCGTCTTAAAAATGGCAGTTTTGCCCACACCTTTGATGTGTATACATTAAATGAGGTTGTTTTCGGCTTTTTCTTATATAATACAGTACAGTTTAAGATTTTTGTTATATTCAAAGTAAATATGTGAATGAATTGTGCAAAACCTTCTGATAACTTTTGTTACAAATGCGAGGACTTTACATTTAAAGGTCAAAGAAGAGAGTTTGTCTCCCAAAGTTAAAACAGGTTATGAACTCAATTTTCTCAAATTGGTGAATCAAGATAAAAACTGGTTCCTGATATATGCTATTCGACATGTATGGAACGTCTCGCAGACTTGTCCAAGGGTTTTCGACACATAGAAATTGCAATAAGCATAGCGTAGCGTGAGAACCACAAATTCATTAATCCGACTCTTATTTCTGTATAGAAATTATGAGGTCATCAGACCCAAAGAGAGGAGAAAATTTCCATATTGCGCGTCTTATATGAGGCCAATTTTTTACAGGAACTTTCACTGGACTACATCATCTTAACTCCATGTTTCAATTATATTCAAATTCTCTTATTACATATAGAACCTAAGCCCGCAGCTTCCTCCTGTGTCATCCGAATTCCCGAATATTCTTCATTTTCTGTTTCTTTTAGACTTCTGGCTGCATGTTCTGCATTTTCCCCAACAAGGGTCTGCCCTTCCCTATACAATCCCACCCGTAGGTGCGATTTTGCATGCCTCAAAGGTATCCTTTCTTTAGTGAAGAGCCTGGTTCTTTGTGAACATCCACGGCATTTAAGGTAGCCATAAGACTCCTATTATCCTAAATATTTGGTTCATTGTGTCAATATTTGCACGTAGTTTAATAAGAAAATAGAGCAACAAAGAGGAGATTAATCATGTCCTCTTCAAATTTTACTGTCAAAGGAACTTGGGAACCTTGCTGCACCTGACATCTGGAAAGTTGCGTGTCTTACATGCCTTTATCGACCGCAGATGTATTCCTTTCCAGAACCAATGCATGTAAGTGGAACTGCTGCAATAGATAATCCAATTATTTTATTTTATTCTTTCTACATCACTTTTCTTACAGATATCTCTTTATCATCATCCTACGGGAGGCACCCTTCGTTGGTTTTATCTTTAGTAAGGCCATTTTCTTCCACAATTGGTGCAAAAATATTCTCAGGTTATACAAGTAACATTAAGGAAAAAAATATGAAAATTCTATTAAACCAAAAAAAAAACAAAAAATCGAACATACTCTCACCTACCCCAAATTAGTTACCTATCGTTTTTAAAATAGTATGACTCAGTGCCTTTCCCGTACAATGTGTGTAAAATGGGGCAGATGTTACTGAGTAGCAAAAAGTAATGATTGCATTTGGGCGCACCTAAGGCCAGGCAATGAGGGTGCAGCGGAATTTTTAGGTTCATTTAGGTAAGGCTACAATGGAAAAATTCTCGGTCTACGGGAAATTTGCGCCAGAATTGCGGCCGAAAGACAATGCTGATGGACTGGAAACGCAGGAGTGTTTCGCGATTTGTAACTAAAAATTGTATCTCTTCGGGACAAGAAATACTGTAAGACATCAAAACGAATTATTCAGTGCCTAATACTGAAATAACACTCCGCAGTGTTCTGCATATCATGAACATATAGAGCAAAGAGGCCCTGGCCCTTCATTATTTCTGACGACAGAATTATCTGTTCAGAGTTGGCAAGAAAAGAGGAACTAAGGACAGTTAAGGATTAGTAAAGCATTATCTGGTCTGACGAATCACGTTTTTGCATCGATTTGAATGATGCACGTCGTCGTGTTCATCGTAGACGATATGAGGCCTTCAAGGAAGACTGCATGCAGGGTGTGGTTCAAGCTTTAGAATGTTCTGCCAGATCCTGGTGGTGTTTAAATTATGTGGAAATGGGTCCTTTGGTTGAGGCGATAAACAATTTTTACCAATATGTTTACATAGAGCTGCTAGACCACCATGTCTTGCCGTTTGGTCTTCACTTAACGCAGGACGTAACAGTCCCATCCCTGTCTACCAGAATTACAACTTCGTTGCTCAGCGGTCTAAAACTGTGAATGGCTGGCATGATGAACCTTCACAAAGAATCGCACCTCCATATTGGCCAGAGAAATAACTGCATCTGAACCCCATCAAAAATCTATCTGACTACTTTGAACAACTTGTCAAACGTCAAGGATAGCATCCACGCAATCTGGCCGAATTGTACAATTCTTTGAGATGAGAGTGGCCAAACATTGTTTTATTTTCTACATCCAGAAAATTATCTAGTCTATGGTACGTCGAATTGCAACGAGTATTTAGGCTCGTAGAGCTATTACACGATCTTAAGTACGCTCCCGTCGAAGGTGAGTCATTTTATGTCCGGTAAGTTAATATTGACGTAAATTTGTTCCGTCGTGTCTTACTTTATTTGATGTTTTTAAGAGAATATGACAGCAGGGGAAAAATGACTTACTCCTCTACAAAAAAATTAAAATTCATCATTAATCAACTCAATCATAATTATTCTATTTCCAGTTCATAATAAGTTAAGTCTTTCGAAATACTTTGATAAGGCGATGGGAAAAATTGATGCTGTTTCATTATAAGGAAGGGAATATTTCCTTATATAATTTCTTTAAAGATCGAGATCCCCAACGATAGGTACAGTGCGTAGATGGAAAATTCAAAGAGCTGCAAAACCAAGTTAAAACTTCAACGTGTAGGTTACTCAAAATTCTTTCACTCAAAAGTGAGGGAAATTATAACATTTTGAACTAATAATGTAAGTGAAATTTTGCCACAATTATATTATAGGGTATGAAATATAACCATTTAAACGCATTCCTAGAAACTCTACCTGAACTTGACACTGCAGAATACGGGGGGAGGGTTGCCATAAAGAAATATCTGCCAAGATAGAGATATCAGAGAGTAGATTGTTGGAAGAATTAAAATTATTGTTGGACGTTCAAGGGAAATATTCCAGGAAGATGAATGATGATTCTTGCAGGCGGTTTGATCGCAGTAGAAGGGCGTGTGACCCTAAGTTATCACAGAAAATCGAGGTTTGCCTTCTCGTCCCTGCTCAGACTGTCTTTCTTTTCTAATATTCACAAAGGTTTTTGATAAGATTTATATGAGAGGAGGCAAGGCTGATTTCCAATGGCGTTTATCAATAGGGTATTATTAGGAGGAGCTATTAACTAATTGAATGGAATTCTCCTAATCCTATATTACGCGAATGGAGTTTTCACAGGTATTTAAG
This sequence comes from Ceratothoa steindachneri, assembly GCA_963969495.1. Lineage (NCBI taxonomy): Eukaryota > Metazoa > Arthropoda > Malacostraca > Isopoda > Cymothoidae > Ceratothoa > Ceratothoa steindachneri. The sequence continues at coordinate 53,357,748 of OZ018319.1, read as the reverse complement.
TGGGTCTACCAATGCTAAACAAGAAGGACAAGTCACTTTCTAACACTCCCTGTTGATTTGCTAATTTAAAAACCGGTGGGTGGACATACACTTTTCCTAACCTATCTTTAAAAGTGGGTGGCACGGGAAACGTATGAGGTAAAGCAGAAAGGGTTTTTGATAGTATAACAGATTCCTAAGCATTTTTCTTGGAGAATTATTTAATAAGAGGCTGTTGTTTCCAGCAGTGTCTTGGTTTTGATGCTTATACAGCACGATTTCTTCTGTGACATCTTTGAGATTCGGAACAATGAACTACAAAGCTTGGTGCGCAGATGAGAGAGTCCGGTACTAAGAACAGTCAAACTTTTGAAAAAAAGAAAGAAAAGAAGTGAACTTTGTTAACTGCTAAGCGTTTAATTCGTATCCATTTGTCTATCTATTACACAGGGAACAATTTTAATTACATTTTCTGGAGACTTAGATTTATCTGCCAATTTTAATTTGTATTTTCATGCTGATCTCAAATGTATAATCCATTTTTACCTACATGCTATAGTGATTCTGTAATTTCTATTTTCTAGTTTCCCCGAAAACTGCCCTCCGGACGGACAGAGAGGGTGCTTGTAGAAAGCAAATACTTCACAGTACATAGTAGTAAGATAGTAATAAGTGTTATTATGCAAAATCTTGACATTATTGTTTCTTTTTGAAGGTCTCATGTTAGAGTGATGGCTTCGTCAAGAAGAATTGCGTTAATGATCCAGACAACTTCTGCTACATATGAGGCTGTTACATGCAAATTCGTGAAAGGCGCAATATATCTACTGTTACATGCTAGTTCGTGAAAGGCGCAATATATAAAACTTTATATCCGTACTTATAAGGCATATTTTGATGTTCCTTTTGGCGATTAAGATAAGAAGTGGGCCCACATGCTGTTTGCCATAGTTGTGTGCAACATTTTCGTGAGTGGATGAAAGGAAAGAGAAATGGTCTTCCTTTTGAAATCCCCATGGTGTGACGAGAGCCAAAGGATCATGTATCCGACTGTTATTTCTGTCTGGTGAATACTAAAGAAAAATCGGCATAAAATCGACTACCCAAACATTCCCTCGGCGACACGGCCAATACCTCATTCTGAGTCTTTATTAGTTCCGATTTTCAGTGGATATGCTTTTTTCGAGGATAAAAATGATGTTCCTGATATGGCTGTCCATGGAATGGATTCAAAGTTTGCAGATGCTGAGCAGGCATTATCTCCTCTCTGTTTCAATCAAGAGGATTTGAATGACTTGATACGTGATTTGGCGCTCTCCAAGAAAGACATGCTTGACAGTTCGGTACGGGTATCATATTACAGAACAAGGGAAATTGCATTTGTTAAGTATTTCTCTGAGGACAAACAATTTTTATACTGCCACGATGTTCTTGGTCTGTTTACCGAGTTGGCACTTGGCAGCTATAGCCCTGCTGAGTGGAGACTGTTTTTGGATAACTCCAAGCGTACCCTCAAGTATTTCCTTTTGCTTAATGGCAATGAATTTGCTGCAGCTACTCTCGGTCACTCTGTCTATCTACGAGAAACTGACGATAACATAAGAATGTTCAGGGATTTACTTAAGTACCATGAACACAATTGGATCATATGTATAGACCTTAAGATGGTCAACTTCCTCCTTCGACAGCTGAAGGGATATACAAAGTTCCCATGCTATATCTATATGTGGGACAGTCGAGCCCGTAACAAACAATGGTCCCAAATAATTCGCCAGTTCGGGAAGCTTTGGAAGCAGGAACCCCAAACATCGTTAATGAGCCAATCGTAAGTCGAGAGAAGAAAGTTTTCCCTCCACTTCATCTCAAACTGGGGTTGATGAAGCAGTATGTCAAGGCGTTGAGCACTGACAGTGATTGTTTACAGTACATAGTATCGGCATTTCCTACTTTGTCATACGAAAAAATAAAAGCAGGAGTATTTGATGGTCCACAAATCCAAAGACTTTTGAGTGATTCTAGATTCGTGAAAACCATCAATGAAAAAGAGAAGGCAGCCTGGCTCTCATTTTCTGCCGTTGTTCGTAACTTCTTGGGAAACAATAATGTACATAACTAAAAGGATCTGGTTACTAATATGCTTTTAGCATATCGTGATCTGGAAGGCAACATGAGTGTGAAGCTGCATTTCTTAAATAGTCACCTGGACCGATTCCCAGAGAATCTCGGAGCCGTGAGCGACGAACAAGGGGAACGCTTCCATCAGGATTTGATGACGATGGAAGAGCGCTACCAAGGTCACTGGGATAGTCACATGATGGCAGACTACTGCTGGACGATTAGAAGAGATCAGCCGGGAGAAGATTTACAGGAGAAAGAGTTTCTAACGAATATTTTTGCCCGATTGAAATCAAGGAGTGTTCCTGATGTATGGTCATTAATAAATTAGCATCTATTTGATTACAGTATTTGTAATCCTAATGTGTAATTCAAGTTTCTTCTCATACGCAATAAAATGTTTGTGCAAAAAAACCTGCTTCACTATAAATAACGCAAAAGGATGATTCAAAATTACTTCAAGGCATGATGATAGGCGTGATAAAATGAAAATTATTGTATAATATTAGTTATTGATATTAAGAAAAATCTGTAGCATTTAGAGAGAATTTGATTTCAGATTTAAATTCAGTATGCTCGAATTTGGTAGAAAAATGTACTTTTGTCAATTCACCAAATACAGTGTTCCCCATTGTTATCTATCGATCTCTCTATATCTAATTACATGCAAATCTATGTTTCTTAATTACGAAACTGAGAGGTGGGATTCCTGTTTCATTTAATTATGTTAAGTTACTTTGTTGTGCCGTTACTTATCACTATTCCCTTTAAAAAGAAGTATGAAATCTCGGGTTCTTTGCTTCGCATCGCAATCCATATTATTGATTTAATAATGGAAATTTTTATATGCTATGATTTACAAAAAATGTTACAAGGGGCTAGTCAATAACAAACTCAAAGTACCCGTTTTTTTGCAAATTAATTGAACAAGATGATAAATTTGGGAGTAAAATAATTAAAAAATAATTGTCTAAATGATATTCTAATACAGGACTATGCTTTCACTTGATAAGTTTAAGTTTCGGTAATGGCCTTTTAGCCATTTGAAGTGGTATTTGGGGTCAATTTGGAATATGAGAAGCCTGAACACTTCGTTGCTTCCGTATTTGGGTTTTCGGGATGAATGAATTGACGATAATCATACGTTATGGGCTCTATACATCGTCTGTGTTATTTTGTATAGTTAATACCGGGTGTAGGGCCTGTTTGCAAGATTCCTGTTTTTGTTAAATGATGGTTGCTATTGGTACAATTAAAAACAATGGATACAATGACTACAGCAGTAATAGAGTATGAAATGGGTTGCATTGGGGCAAGGATTTTTGCATGATGGTTTTGATAGTGAGGAAGAGTTTCAAGCTCTTCGCTTTCCAAATCTATGACTGCAAACAAGCGGGAAGTTATAGGCCTAATAGAAAAATTAAAGGAATTCGGTTGGAAGAATGGGGAGATTCACACTTGAGATTTGGGATATTTTACTTGGGTATCTTCAGTTTCTATGGAGCAACCAAAGTGAATTTGAATAAGGTATGGAAGTATGACTGTGGTTCTATTCGAGGAAAATTTTAAACTCGCTGCGCTAGGTCTGGATAAGGAAATGCAGGTAACTGGGCAAATAAAGATTGAGACTGGTCGGTTTGATGGATACTCCATAAATTCACAAGTGGGGAGCTGATGATTTTCGATTAAATCCAATAGGCAAGGGTTGCTCTTTAATACTTGCCATGTATGAATAGGTGGACACACAACAACCTTTGGCTTGCAGGGTTATTATACAATGGAGTCTCTGCATCCATAAACTTTGGATACAAACGATAATGACTTGAAAAAAAATGCGTTTGTGGTTGCATTAGAATAGTACAAGCAACTAATATGAGTATCATTTAAGAAGGGCGTGGGAAACAGTCTCAGGTGATATGCAAGTTACGGAGTGTTGTTGAAGAGGGAGATGATAAGATGGAATGTGTAAGGTTCGTTTCCACGAAAGGTTCAAGTCTACTCCAAAAACCGGGGTAAGTTTTCTATTGTGGGAAAACAAAGGATCTAGTTACAGCTGGTTAGAAACTGCATTAACCAAGCTTAACATGGCAGTGGAGGGAAAAAGGTTAGCGAGAGTAAGCTCTTTGGTCGCAAACTGTTAGGCTTGTAAAACTTTTCTCTGGAGAAATTTTAAATTTTCCAAGTATCTGCTCTTGAGTGTAAGACCGATGTTAATAATACTGCAAAATTCTGTTCGCAGCTCATTGGTAAGATAGTTTTGTACAAGATGGTTCATGTTCGTAAGATCTTTACTGAGGAGATACACTCCTTTCTTAATGGTGTATTTCACGACGTGTTGTAGTTGAAATTGTTTGCTTGTACCCTGAATTGTACCCTGAGATGAATTTTCTGTACGTCCTTCGTAGTAGCGGTTCCGAATAATCTTTTTAGTATTTTTCCACCGAAGTCAGTTAAAGCAGGTTTATCAGGATTCTTCCAATAAATATTTTTGATCCAGGATTTTTGTGCTATGTGGAGGGTTTCGTTTTCCACGAGAGGGAGATATTTTAAGCCGCGTGTCATCTGTTGATGTCCTAGGTAATCCAAGTCGAATGATAAGTTGTAAAATAGAAATTTATGGGTGTAGTTATCTTTAGGGTGTGACTTCATTCTTGTGTAAGAGCGTCTTTGATGAGTCTCATTGATCACTTTATTTAGAGCGTGGATGTTCTTGAGGAAGTGTGTAAGTTTACTTCCAATAATTTGGGTGGTTCTAAGGTCTACAAAAACATTCGCAAATCCTTCGACTAATTTTCTCTCTCCTAGTTTTTCAATTATCACACCGGTTGAGAGCATTGGCCAAGGCGAAACTTTTAAAATCCAGAATAAATTAATGACTTATCATAATAGTGTTTATGCCTTCGGAACGCATATTTTGGGGAAATTTTACCAGTCTTCGCGAGTAATGATGGTTTGTATGGGGTGTCGGCTTTTCGATCGTCGATCGGAGATGGAGGTGATGGGGGAGACAGGTCTCGGACTTCGGGAGGTTCCGGATTTCTTGGATCTATTTCAGTCGGCGGTAGAGCTACTGCTCTGACTTCATCCTGTAAGGGTGAGGGCAGTCTTACTATTTTTGGAGCGAACCGCTGGAATAGGGGTGTATTGTTATCAAGTGATCTGAAGTACAAAGATTTTGACGTGTCGGTTTGGTTAACATGTAGGTTCGCTTCTGAAGGGGCGGGTTCTCTCCGGGGTGTTTTACTGGAGCTGAATCTCGTTGAGGATATGCGGATTGAGCATTGGTGCATCCTCTTTTGGAAATGGTCCCTTCTAGGGCTCTTCTTAGATCATCTCCATGTACTAGTTTTGTGCTTTTTAGGTCCCTTTGATCGAGGACTTCGAACCTGTTTCTGCCGGTCTTTCATTATTCTATAGGGTGCATCCCATCTGGGATATAGTGCCATTTTCCTCGCATCGCGAGGAATATGGCACGTCGGGATGAAGTTCTTAAGTTTTGTTGTTGCTCCATTTGAGTATTCTATTAGTTTATTTCCCTTTGAACAATATAAAAAAATTTAAAAGCACGTTCTATTAATTCATTTGCGACGTCTGTGTTGTAAGATCGCCCACCGTAGTCAGGGTTCAAAGAGACATCCAAGTCGAATATGTCGTAGGGGAAGCATTTGTCATAGTGAAACAATGCAATTAGGGTGTATCTCCAATTGCTTTATTATAAGCGCCGTTGATAGGAGTCTGGGCGAGGGCTAGACATTCATCACAATGGGGTGAGATTTCTGCTATTGATCAGAGAATATTCAAAATTTTCCGATTTTGCTCCTTCACAAACCCATTTGAGGCGTGGTGGTGGGGGACTATGTGCGCCTTAGTTACGTTGCACAACCTACAAATTTCTTCCATTAATTTTAAAGGAAAGCTAGCAGCGTTGTCGGAGATCAGTACTTCGTGTGCGCTGTGGGTTTTGATAATGCTATCTACGAGAGCTTTGGCAACTGTTTCAGATTTTTGGTCAGGAATTGGTGCCAATTCATTACATTAGAGAGAGTAAAGTGGTCTGTAAATACCTATATATATTTATTGTTACTTGGTGTCTTCCTAAAAGGTCCTGAAATATCCATCCTGGTCCTTTTCCAGGGGTGTTGTGGAAGTGTATATCCGTGCATGTACGTCGTTTCGGAAGGACTCCCTTTATATTTGAGAAAAACAGGACATTCTTTGATGCATTTTTGAGTTCTAGTAACTATGTTTGGGAAATAGTACCTTTCCTGCAGGTGCTTTACTGTTCTCTCCGTGGCCATGTGGCTAAATTGGGATGTGTCATGGCCTAAGGCAATGCACATGTCAAATAACTCATCCGGGATTTCGATTAACAGCCACCCAGCCACATCTTTATAGCCTACTAGTTTCTCATGGATTTGGTATTCCTTGGTTAGTGGTGAGTTGAGCGTTGAAAAAAATTGAGCAAAGATGTCTCCAACACCTTTGTCTTTTTGTTCTGCATCCAGAACAACTGTTAGTCGAACGGTTCTGACTCATATATTTTGTTCACTGGTGTTATGTGTGATAGGCCATCTGGGATGGTTTGTAGTTTCCGTAGTCTATAATCTACTTTTGGGTAGTAGTCTTGTATTTATATCGCCCGGCAACTTATTCTACCTTCCAGGAATTTGTGCTTAAACAAATACAAAAAGGAATGGTGATCATTTCTACCGATAATATCATACCCGTATATTATGTTTCTGAACATTTTAAAGCCCATTCTACGGCTAGTGCTTCGCGGTCCGTTGTGCTGTAATTCTTTTGTGTTGCCTTCAATAGTTTAATAGCATATACAATTGAGATTTCTTTTCCAATTGTAATTGCAACAGAACAGAACTCAAGCCAAAATAACTTGCGTCAATGGCTAGAATGAAGTGTTGCTTCTAGTCTGGGTGCTACAAAATTGGTTCCTGGATTAAATGTTCTATGAAACATTTAGATTATGGTTGTTGTTGTTGTTGTTGTTGTTGGGGACCTCACGTGAAGGTATCGTGTTTTACGAATAGGTCGTTGAGAGGGTTGTCGATCTTCAAAAAGTTTGAGATGAATTTATGATGGAACCCTACAAATCCAAGAAAGGCTTGGGCTTCTTCGACCAATTTTGGTTGAGGATACCTTTAGAGTCAGGCTGTCTTTGCTGGGTCGGGTTTGATCCTTTGCGAGGAAATTAAAAATCCAAGGTATAGAAGAGATACTCGGATGAAATTGCATTTTGCTAGTTTTACTTTTAAGTTTGCATTTCGCAACCTTCCGAGTATATGCTGGAGCCTGGTAGAGTGGGTCGATAGATCCAAACTAAAAATTATCATGTCCACAGAAAGGACTAGGTTCATTAACCTAGAGAAATTAGCAGGTCTGCTTCGATCACAAAAAGGTACAACGTTGAAAGGGTAGTGACCGAAATTCGTAGTAAAAGCTCAATCGTTTTGGTCATGTTTAGTATAGGAAATCTGTCCGGAATTGCGACGCTGTTTAAGCATCTAAATCTGAACATCATCTTCTTTCTCCGTCTTTTTTTGACACTAAAGTCATGGAGGAAGACCGCGGGCTAGCCGAAGGCTCAATAATACCTTGATATAGAATGTCTTGTACTTGCTCCTTTAGAATTTCTGATTGTAGATAGGGTAGCCTATAACGATGTTTATATATGGGCGTTGTTCCGGGTTCAATTTGATTTCAAAAGGCTCTAGTTTAGTTTGCCATAACCTATCTCCGGATAAAACAGCAACCTCTTGATTTGATAATAATAAGATCGAAGAGTCCATTCTGCGTGCTCGTCTCTGATAATACAAGCAAAGATTTTAAGATATCAGTTAGAGGGGATTTGTAATTTTCCCGCAATTTATTTTTATTGATACTATCTTGCTCGTCCCAGGTTTGTACCAGTCGTATTGGGGTTTCATTTTCTTACTTTGTGACTGTTACTTGGGTAGCAGTGTCTAGCCTCTGACTCTTAAATAACTTAACTACACGTAGGCTAGTGTTCAACCCCTCAGCAATAATTGACCGATACTCGCTATGACCGATAGTTTCCGTGATAAATAGTCCTCTGATTATACATCCCTCTTCTATAACATATAACCCACCCTCAGTTTCAGTATTTCCCCCATTGACCTCGTTTATTTTTAGTCGCAGGTGACTCTACATCTCACTAAGGGCTCGATCGGTCGGTCGGTTCCCGTTTTGCTTCTTTTTTGTTTTCGTAATAACATTGCAACTACTAGGCCGATTCTTACGGAATTTGAAACCTTTGTGTTGTTTTACATTCTCATTAAAATGTATAACTGCCAACGTTCTCCGATTTTAACGAAATTTAAAATCTATATGTTGTTTTACATTCTCTTTCGTATGATATACATGCCACGGTTCTCCTAAGGTTATCAGAAGAATTATTGTACAATAACATCATAAATATTTGGCAGATTCTAAAGAAATTTGAAATCCTTATGTTGTTTTACATTCTCTTTCGAGTGATATAATTGTCAATGTCCTCCCAAGGTTAGCTCCGGAATAATTTAAAGTTTTACAAGTCGCAAGGTAATAAATAAGAATAAGAGAACAAGCGACTTTTGTTCAGCAGAACTTGTTACACTAAAACGAAAACTTCCTGGTGCTGTCTTTCTACATTTTCTGGGGCACACAATTTTACTCGGTTTTTAATTACCACTGTGAGCTCGATTGGTACTTGCCCAATATTACAAGCTAACTTCTTTTTAAACAAAGTATCTTCTCTGTTACAGCTCGTCACGCGGCCGTAATTTTCTATACTCGTATTTAAAGGAGTCACCCCACGACTCCTTTGATTCAACCGCTACATCTCTGAGGAATGTGACACTTTATTTCCTCTGTGACTCAACTCATGGACTCCAATTTGTTCCATAGACTCAACACAACTCGTCAATGGCTCTCGTAGCCCATCGTTAATAGAACAGGGTGGTGGCTCTCTTAGATCATTATGGATCACATTTATCTCGTTTAGTCTTCGCACACGACTGTTAGTTTCATTCTTAGACATTTACGGGACATTTTCATCCGTCAAACTGTCTGAAAAGGCATCACTCAACTCGAGTGCCTCTGTGCCCTCAAATAGCTCTGTCGGTGCAGCCTCCTTCTCGTGGTTCGATGCACTTGACTCGCATAAACATTGTGCTTGACCATTGCCGTTGGTCAACGCATGTGTATTTCTTCTACCACGAACTCGCTTACAGGTGGGGTAAATTTTTTAAGCATTTTGGTTCATAAAGTCCATCCCTAATAGAAAAAAAGATGAATAGGTAACCCTATTATCTACAATTTAAACTAGAATTGTGTAAGCATCATCATAGTTCACCTAAAGTAGGGATTACGCGTCGGTCAATGTAACACGAGATTTAGCGATATGATAGCTGCTTGGGTACCAAGTTAGCAATTTATTCAAAAAAGCTTGTTTTACCTAAGAACCTGATGCTACGGTATCCAACATAACGGTAGCCGTCAATTGCCTTACTCGTCCTCTTACTACTAGTTCTTGTTATAGGTTTATTGGTACTAACCTAATGGGAAGGGATTAACTTAATATTGAGCAGGTCTTTGGTCTGGCAGTGGGCCTCTCCCGCAAAGCGGTTCCGTTTATTACGTACTCTTAACCTCCGGGTAAAGCTCAAGATACCCTAATTCTTCTTAATAAGCAGTGGGAATATCGTCTCGTTCGGACCCAACTACCCGAATATTCTTTGTACTGAACCCAGCAAATCGATTTCCTGTTCGATCGGTGAGGGTTTGTTGTGGTGGTTTGAATGCAAATCCCATTGCATTCCTCAGTGCCACGGGTTCTCGGCTGTCACTTTTTCTTTTTTTGTTTTCACCCCTGATGTGTCCGTTCTTAAGGCATACAGCACAGTATGGGTGGATTCCTACATTCAGTAACATAGTGTCCTTTGACCTAAAAATTATGACACCTACGATTTTCTCTTCATTGTATCATCCTGTGCCAACCAGATAACAGTTAAAACATCTCTCTACCCTGGAGTGTTGGCACCTTTATCATTCCTCGGTATACTATCCGCCCGCTTACCATTTCTAGCGTTCGCATACCCAGGTTCGTATCTGGTTTGGGTTCATTGAGCGGGTGCATGAGCTTGCGCATATATATATCGAGTACTTAGAGCTAGGTAGACAGGGCTGTTTAGTTCCTCTGACCATTGGCCGAAGGCCACCGGCTTATCCTCTCTTGATTTTCTTAAGGCAATTTTACAGACAAAAAGCTCCAGGCTAATCGGGGCTTACGGAGGTAAACTTCGAAAAGGCACAAGTGGACATCATCAAGGGAATGAGACGTATTTTTAACGCATGTCTGAATACAGGGTACTTTCCAGATGCTTACAAGACGGCAAAGATGATCTTATTGCCCAAGCACGGAAAGGACCCAACGTTGAGAGAGAGCTACCGCCCAATTTCACTCCTGGAATTTGGCGGGAAACTCTTTGAGAAGATCCTCAACGGGAGACTGGTGTCTCACCATTGAAGAAAACTCCCTCTACAACCCATGTAAATTCAGGTTTAGAAAGAAGTGAAGTACGGAAATGGCAATCAATGTCATAACGGAAAAGCTTTCCCAAGCCAAACGGGACAGGAGTTATGTGGATATCGTTTTTCGGGATGTATCAAAAGCGTTTGACAAGGTGTGGCAGCGGGGCATGCAGTATAAGATTTTAAGGCTGGTTCTAAGTCAAAACTTAGAAAGAACTCTCTGTGACTATGTCATGGAAAGGGTGGCGTATGTCAGTCTAGGGTCCACGGACGGAACAAATTTTCCGCTCACTGCGGGCCTCCAGCAGGGGGGTATCTGTCCCATACCCTTTACTCGATATACACCGCGGAGGCCTCAGCCCCTGTGTACCGCTCCTCCCTCAATATTCAGTACGCCGATGATTTAAGCCACATAATCGTATCTCCATGGAGGAATGCGCCGTGGCAAGCTCGCATGACAGCGATGGAAATCGCGAACCTAAATAACTACGAGGCTCAGTGGAAGATAAGAACAAACCAAGAAAAATTCAAGGTGGTCCCCATCAAACGCACCTTAAGGGCAGACGTGCGTGTGGGGGATACGCGATACCCCTACACCAACGAATGCAATGTACTCGGTATGAAAATCACCTCTACCGGGTACAAAAAGCACGTCGAAGAAAGAATTTCTTGAGCCACGTCCGCTGTCAGAACTCTATACACATTTAAAAATCCTCATGAAAGCAACAAGAAGAAGATCTACAATACCCTTGTAAGATCTACGTTACTTTACCCCACCTCCACCCTCTCATCTGTCTCAAAAACACAAAAGAGGCGACTTCAAGTAGTGCAAAATAAAGGCATGTACCTAATCACGGGTACACGCAGGCAAGAAAGAAGACGGCAAGAAGATCTGCAGAGAGAGGCGGGGATAATTCCCATTAAAAAAGTCATAGAACAACGGACCCAGAAAATGCAGGATCTGGTTAATCGGGAACTGATTGATGAAATCACCCAGATGATTAACCAGAACAGAAGAGCTGACTGTCGCCCCAGATTACCCAGCTCTGCCAACTGAGTGGCTGGCGGAGACGAAGTACCGTTCTATTCCTAAAAGTGATGTAAAAACCTGTAAAGAAAAGAAACAAGAAAAGAAAACTCGAATTACGACAACAACCCACCGATGAAGACAACTTTAAACCAAGACTAAGAAAAAAAACCCGATTTCGACAAAAAATCACCAACTAGAAGAAACAAAAACACTAAAAACCACATGCACACAAAAAATACCAATACATTAAGCACGCACTTAAACGTATTAAAAAACACATACAAAGTAAGCAATGCATAAAATACATCAAATAAACTAAAAATTATTAAGACAAATGGCTTGAACGCCCTAAATAATAATTATTTATAATTATTACCAAAATGTACAGTAACAACAAAAAATACACGCAACCAATAAAATAATAAAAGTGATAGGTCTGATCATCACACTCTAGGCATCTCTTTGCACCCTACCACACTTCTTTCTCTTTTCTCCACTTGTCTATTTCTTCTATCTATCCACACACCCTATTGTTCTCCCCTTACATGCACCACACTTTAATTTAATCGTAATCGTAATATAATTTAATTTCATTCTGGAATCTCTTTTGTGCAGCAGGTGGAATGTTTGCCTAAATTGCTGTTGCAGCTAATATATTCCATAGCTCTTTAATAGTTCTATATATAACGGAAGTTTATTGAGGATTCTACGGATTTAAGGGCTCCTCCGACTGTTCTATGTATTCTTCATTTAGAAACGTGTATATCCTCTTTCTTGTATTTATGCCACTTCAGAGCGAATAACGCTGCTAATCCAGTCAATGGCCATAATTCACTTATTTGTTTGTAATGATGGCGGAGCGCTTCTTTGAAAGTTTGCCATGTTGTGCTATTTTTTAAACTATTTGGTATTCAACAGCCAGATTCGTAAACAAACCGTTTTGTTCTGTGATTTTGTCTTGGTCAGTTGAACTAATATAGGTTCCCGACGGAAGTATTCTTCTAGCTCATTACACCAGGTGCTTAAGTGAGGTTCTACCCATACGCCATTTACAGTTCCTCTTAGTTTTCAAACTGGAATTTGTAATGATAGTATACGATTTATGTTCAAAGTGTGTAGGTAAACAGTATTTTATGAATAAGGTGGACGTGTGGGATTTGGTGGCTTTGTATGAGTTTGGTCCATCATCGCAAAAGTGGGTTTGAATCTAGAGTCCATAAAAAGAGGGAGATGAGGGGAAATGTGGTACTTTAGTACCATCACTATTATTATGATCAATAAGAGTAATTATTGGGGAAGCTCAAACTGATTATTTAAGCTATTAAGTTCCTGACCAATACTAGTCCATTTCCACAAGAAATAAACAATGCCTACTCTAATTAAAATTGATACGAAAATAAAAAATGTATTTTAGCTCAATTATTTCGATAAGAGATAACGTAAAGTTACAAGTTGTTTTAAGTTCAATGCCCGAGAAATTTGCACTAAAACTACTCAAATTAAGCCTAAAGTTCCCGTCTTCAATATCGTACCTGAACCATAGGGATGTGATCTTAATTACAGACTAAACCAAAAATTACTTCGTATAAATTACTAATAATTGAAAGTAAGTGAAAAATCGTTGGTAAAAATAAATATTTTGGTGCCACCACAAAATAAAGCAAACAGAATAAATGCCCTTTAAGCCCAATGGTCATACCTGCCAGTTGCGTTGTTTTCAGGGCGTATTCAATTACTGTTGGTTCATGATAATGTATTTTGTTAATCTTCGAGCCCCGAAGATTCTTTTAAAGTTGTCTCACAATCTAACACTGGATATAGTGGTAGAAGGACACTACATCCCGCAGTGGCTTCAGAGATGTAGCCCTAAAAAGTGTTCTGAGTAGGCATCTCACTGTTGCTCCCACGTTGGGTATAGTAGATTAGTAGTCAGTTGTATATGGTCTTTCTTTGTATGTAACATGAAAAATAAGCCTTTGAATTGTGAGCGAGTAAGAAGTGGTATGAAAATTCGTTGGAGGTATAGCTTAGAGAGATACTGAGTTTGATGGGTGTAACGATTTGGGAGAGGTAGAGTCACTGTGCCTGGTAACTTAACGGTAGAGCATCAGACCGGCAATCAGCAGACCTGGGTTCGAGTCTCGGTTAGGAATTTCAAACTATTTGCCCCGTCGTTATTTCCGTCTTATCGGTAAAGGATTGCCTTTATTGTGCCGTCCTCTGCTCTCTTTGAACTAGTGTTCATCTAATGTCCCTTTTTCTTACCTCCGAAAAAACTTTCGTTGTCTTAACATTTAACTCCGGTTTCTTGTCTCATTGTTCATTCGCGTCAAATTTCTCTTTCTCTCTTATATATATATATATATATATATATATATATATATATATGGGTAAAACTAATTAGAGATAAAACGTGAATAAGTATAAATATTTGTGTATACCACGTAGGAAAAAAAAAAGATTGATTTGAGTTAGTACTTTCGTTGTCTTAACATTTAACATTTTTAACTCCCAATGGTTTATAAAATAGAGAGACACCGTATTTATACAAAGCAATGTTTTCCCTATTAGGTCAGGTTTTTTATAGTCTCTGATAAGTCTGATTTGAGGAAGAAAGATAGGACTGGATCTTAGGAAAACAAACCAGCACTTATATTTAAATTTCTCTCCTCTGTGCTGGAGATTAAGAACGATTCAAGGATATTTCTGTGAATGAAATCATTTATATGCATTATGGTATTTGCTATTGGCCAGTTAATCTGGTGATCCATCTTAAGCCAGTGGATGGCCAAAGCACTATTTGAATATCCCTTAGATACTGCATTTTGATGTTAACTAATTCCTTGAGCTGTGTTTTATTAACAAATATTTTAATGTAGAATTTTTTTTAAAAAATACACTTATATTAAGTTGTTTTAACATTGGTACCAGATACAAGAAATTATCATGGTAATGTAAAAGTAATATGTTGTGTAAAGGTTTTGTTTTCCCTAGTTTGCAGTTACAGAAGGTCTTTTTTTATCTTTATGCATGCATTTTCCTAAAAATATTTCAGATAACATAGATTAAAGGCAATCTCTTCAATCTTTGTAAATTCTTGATCTGTATAATCAAGACTACATATTCTGAGCGCCCTAAGATACATGGAAGAAAATACTGATGTTTTAGTAGTAATTTTCTAAAAAGATTTAAAACAGCCCTTAAATCATTGAAAATGGACAAGGATTTGCATATTACAAAGCTAATAGCTCCAACATATGTGCAATAATGAATAAAACATTGGATTAGAAAAACTGGCCACTTTCTTATCTGATACTACTACATACGTACCCTTAAGTAGCGATCCATAGATGATGTAATAAAGAATTTTAATAGACATAAAAAATATTAAAAAAACACAAATCAATTATTTACTCAGTTTCTTCTAGTGGTTCATCATTACCTTATTTATATGGTTTAGTAAAACTTATGAAGCAGGCGATCCAATAAGATCAATCATCAGTGTAACTGGGTCAATCCAATATAAATTTACTTTCTCCGATCTTAGGATCCATATCACATATAAAAAAATCAGGTGATCTTTGCAATAAGTTAGACGAAATAATTGTAACATCAGACCTGAGATAAGTCAGCTTTGATGTTACTTCATCACTCACTAAAGTGCCAGTTGATGCCTTGTTGGATTTCCTAGTTGGTATTTTAAACTCTCATGATTTGCCTTTACCGTCCAACTCGATCATTCAACTTATTTGTTTATTCATTAAAAAATGTGAATTTAGTTTCAATGGCAAGTTCTTCGAACAAGTGTCTGGCATGGCTATTGCTAATCCCTTATCTCCCTTATTGTCATATATATATATATATATATATATATATATATATATATATATATATATATATATATATATATATATATATATATATATATGGTTCACTTAAATTGTTATGTAGACGATGTTTTGGGAATTCTAAAGTAAGATTTTGACCTCGATGATTTTTTTTTATTTATTAATTGATTGGTTCAGTCAATTAAATTTACTTTAGAAAAAGAAGAAAATAATAGCCTTCCTTTCCTAGATGTTCTAATAATTAGACAACTAGACAGGTTTAAGTTTTCTATTTTCAGGAAAGCAACAAATAATTTATCTTATGTCCATTTTTATTTAGGTCATTATAAAAAAATTGAAGAGATTGCCTTTAATCTATGTTACCCGAACTATTTTTCGGAAAACTGCACGTATAAAGCTAAAAAAACATTCTATAACCGAAGGTTAGGGAAAACAGAACCTCTACACAACATATTACTTTTAACTTATCATGACAATTTCTTGTATGTAGTACTACTGTTAGAATAACTAAATATAAGGCTAATTTCTAAATAAAATTATACATTAAAAAATATGTTAATAAAACACAGCCCAAGGAACGATAATAATGTAATATATAGTAAACCATGTTTGGATTGTAATTTATTCTATCAAGGTCAAACTACTAAAAATATCTCTGTTCTGTAAGAATTAAGCAACATCAAAATTCAGTGTCTAAGAGATATACAAATAGTGCTTCAGGGCACCAGATTAACTAATCAAAAGCAGATGCCATAATGCATATAAATGATTTTATTAGCAGAAATATCTATGAATCTTTCCTAATCTCCATCACAAAGGAGAGAAATCTAAATATAAGCACCAATTTGTTTTCCTTAGATCTCTTCCTATCTTTTTTTTCTCAAATCAGACTTATCAGAGATCATATAAAATCTGATCTTATAGGGAAAACATTGCTTTGTATAAATACGGTGTCTCTCTATTTTGTAAACCATTGTGAGTTTGAAAATGTTAAGACAACGAAAGTAGTAACTCCAATCAATCTTTCTTTTTCCCTACCTGGTATACACAAATATATATATATATATATATATATATATATATATATATATATATATATATATATATATAATTGAGTTTCAACCTTAGTGTTCAAAATTCAACAATCTAAGATAGATAACAACTTGTTTACAAATTCTAATTCAGCGTCAAATACGCTATTAGAATCATGTACTCGTATGCATAAACAATATGAATTTTGATTACCAGAGAATGAACACTATCGTTCATGTTCTACTAAACATATAACATCATCTTCTGTGGATGAAGTCCTGTTTCAGTTTTTGGCATTCGATTCTCGATAATTGAAAACCGATTTTCCCTCCTTTTTCTATTTACAAAGGATTTTTAATCGCTGCTAAATATTCGGTGCAAACAAGAGAGGTGGGTATTCCTGTTAACAAGACTTCTTCGGTGGTGGAACTTTGAATTCGGTTTTCCTACGAAAAGTCCTGATGGATCCACACTCTTATCCTCTATCGCTACTCTTTTGATTGCTCTAAAATTGATGATAATTTTAATTCCTCTATCTCCTGCAAAACTATTGTTTATTCATTTCTTATTTCAAAATATGTTTTTAGTATATCTCTGAGATTATTCTATGATAATGTTTATATTATTCCTCTAGATTTCATGTTAATAAAAGGTAGTCAAAAAACAAGGTGATAATAATATAACCATTAATTCTTAATCCACTTTTTTCTAGTTCAAAGCCCTATAAATCTCATCATGTATTACTGCCATCAATGTAAAGTTGAAATAAATTAATGTATATCGTGTGACGGAACGAGGAATTTCGCTTACAGATTTAATGGTAGTATTATTTTAACCTTCTTTGTTGACGACCTTTTATTACTATCAAATCTAGAGGAAATATGAACAATAATAGCAAAATTATTACAGAATAATCTTAAAGATATACTAAAAATAAACTTTCCAAAAAGGAAAATAATAAACAATAGTTTGTACACGAGATATAGATTTCATGGTAATAAAAGGTGGTCAAAAAACAAGGTGATAATAATATAACCATTAATTCTCAATCCACTTTTTCCTAGTTCAAAGCCCTATAAATCTCATCATGTATTACTGCCATCAATGTAAAGTTGAAATAAATTAATGTATATCGTGTGACGGAACGAGGAATTTCGCTTACAGATTTAATGGTAGTATTATTTTAACCTTCTTTTTGTGACGACCTTTTATTACTATCAAATCTAGAGGAAATATGAACAATAATAGCAAAATTATTACAGAATAATCTTAAAGATATACTAAAAATAAACTTTCCAAAAAGGAAAATAATAAACAATAGTTTGTACACGAGATATAGATTTCATGGTAATAAAAGGTGGTCAAAAAACAAGGTGATAATAATATAACCATTAATTCTCAATCCACTTTTTCCTAGTTCAAAGCCCTATAAATCTCATTATGTATTACTGCCATCAATGTAAAGTTGAAATAAATTAATGTATATCGTGTGACGGAACGAGGAATTTCGCTTACAGATTTAATGGTAGTATTATTTTTACCTTCTTTTTGTGACGACCTTTTATTACTATCAAATCTAGAGGAAATATGAACAATAATAGCAAAATTATCACAGAATAATCTTGAAGATATACTAAAAATAAACTTTCCAAAAAGGAAAATAATAAACAATAGTTTGTACACGAGATATAGGAATTAGAATTGGCTATATAAGTTTTATTAATTTTTTGTTTATTTCGTCCTCTAAACTAAAATAATGGCTTTTTCATTTTATACGAATACAAAGGTATGTATTTTTATTAGCCACGTACAATAGAAGTGAAACAGTATAATGAATATGATAAGTACTATAGTGAAACATCCTTTATTCAGATGGCTATTTACATTCTTGTGTGTTGTGTTATTTTGCTGAATAGGACGCTTATAAGGAATGGTCCTGATTTGTTATTAATATATGTGTAGTCCTCTAAACTTTTATGGCAGATTTTGTTTTCTAAATAAAAATAGCTCTTATTTCTCCCCCACTTCGGAGAGGATTTCAAAGGGAAAAAGAAAAGGGTAAATAGCGACAAGATTACACGTTTACAGATATACGAACTCAAAAGGAATGACATATATTAAATTAAGGATTGCAAGCAGAAGAAGAAAAGGGGTAGGAAACGAGAACAATAATGATTACGGAAATAAAATAAAGAAAATAGAATATATTATGGTTAATATGCAGGAAAGAAAAGAAGAAGTACACAGTATATTATAGGTTTACAGACAGAACAAGAAAACCACAGCCCAGACCTTAGGCACCAGATTTCTTTCTCTTGGGCTACCTTAACGAAAGAGTGTACACAGAGAGATCCAGGACCATCTCGGAACTCAAGGAAGCCACCAGGGAGGAGATCAGGGCCATTCGTAGGTCGGTTTGTAAGGACGTCATGGACAACTTTGTGCTGCACCTCAAGAAATGCACAGAGCTAAATGGAGGTCATCTCGAACAGGTGCTCTAGAAAAAGAAGTAAGATACAAAGACTTTCATGTTTTGATATGATGTTTTAAAACACAATAATCTAGTTATCACTACAGTTTTATTGAATCTTTGCAGAAAATTAAGAAATGAGGCCTATCTAAATTTGGGGCCCGTTTTGGGGGGCCACCCTGTAAAACATGAATAGGTATATAGGTCATAAGTATAACAGAAAGAAAAAAAAGAAGAATCAAAAAGGATTACAAACAGAAGATTTAGCATATGAAACAACAACAACCAGAACATTTGGTACCGAAATGAAAAAAAGACAATTATCAAAACACTTTTGCAATATTAGATACAAAAACATTAAAATACGAACATGAAGACTGTTACTGAATCGGTGGAGACCAAACTAAAAACAGTTTGTTTCATAGATCTCAACCATACGAGCAATAAATCATAGCAACAAAGAGAAATATATAAAGAATGGGCTAAAGCTCGAATAAGTGAAAGTACGTAACAGTAATTAGATCACGTAGTAAGAAAAGGAGGGTACTTATCGTGCTTGATTCACGAGTTTTCGAAGGTTTTCTGCCTCACCCCTCCTCCGGTCCCATTACAAATGGAAGGAGGTTTCACTGTTCTTGGAAGAGTGTGTTAAAAGGCAACGGTCCCAGTAATTAACCTAAACGCCAGGATTGTAAAAAAAATGTAAAAAAAAACAATTGTAAAAAAAACCCTTGAAACCGAAAAAAAACAACCCACACTAATTTATCTGCAATGAAACCATAACACTATCAGTAATACACTTAAAACCACAAATATTAAGAACAAAAAGGCATAATGAAACGAAAAAATAACCTTCACAACTTTCTGACTTAACCACCCGCTACACAGCACGAAGGCTTAACAAAATAACAAATATGATAGAAACAAAGCTGAAGACAACTTCTCAACCTGTGATACGCCTTGTTAACCTAATCATTAAATTCCAGTTGTTAACCTTAAAACAGATTCTAATCTTTTATGATTCTTGTAAATACCCTTGAACTTAGCAGTGTCCACATTTTACCTAAATTATACTATAATCAATAATATGTTATAAATGTCAACAAATACAAAAGGTAACACAATCCCTTAAATGATGTCTCCTATTGTTAACGCCATGGTCAAACATCTTAAAAAGTCCAGAAGGTAGGACTTTACTTTCTCTGAACTAATAATATTCAAGGCTCAGGTCTGAAAGTTAGATTTAGCAGGAGTGGATTATATTAGATGATTTTGGGTAGTGTTTAACGAAACTTTCGATATATTTTTTTAAACAGGTATTCTTTTGTCTTAGTAGGTTGGTAGGTAAGAAACATCACCCGTCTATTGCCCCGGACGGAAAATCCAACGGGATGATGAAACAAACTAAAATCAGAATAAAAATAGCTGGTGAGAACTTGAGTAGTAGGAGTCGGTCATGTTTTGTGGCGTGAGAGGGGCTAGTAAGTATTTGTTATTGCTACCAATCAGCGTTATAGAAACCATTGTCTCCCGGAGATGAGGAAATCCCATTCCTCTTGGGGGCATCTGGATACAATTAGCCAATGGCATATAACTTTGAAACAATGGAAAGCGAAATTTTTGTAGGATTGGAGTGTAACGCATTAGTTCATTCGTCGGTTGGGTATTTACATATTCCTCGTTGCGTCCTGCTAAAAGCATGGTGAATTGTATGATGAGAAGGAATATGTGATTTCTTGTATGTAGCCGCATAGTAAAGCCATTATGATTATTATTACCACCATAGAATGATACAATCACTAGATTATTACCAACAAATTCAGCATTTATTTGCAATAAACGCCCTCTAACATAACATCAAAGATCTTTGAATAATAAAAATTTGCCCACATATTTTTTCATTGATCCACTAGTAAATAAAGATTTGGGAATCAAGGTTTCTACCATCTTAGATTAAGCAATGTTGCCTCAAATTTTTTCTCTGTTCATTGTGTAGTTTTTAGGAACAAATCGAACCTTCTAATGCTTATCCATGTTTTACCTCCAGTTTAACGTCGAACTACGGTTGACCCAAAAGGTCAGGTATAGAGTTGATATTAAAAACAAGTCATGGAAAATCAATTTTTTTAATATATATATATTTATGACGGATAATGAGCCTTTAATTTGTGAGCGGGTAAGAACATATGGTATAAAAATCGTCTGGAGGTTCAGAGCTTAGGGAGATACTGGGTTTGATACAGGAGCATTTTGGGGAAAGTATAGTCACTGTACCTGGTAGCTTAACGGTAGAGCATCTGATCGGCAATCAGCAGACCAGGGTTTGAGTTCCAGCAAGGTATTTCAAACTTTTCTCCCCTGGCATTATTTCTTTCTTCCCAGGAAGGATTGCCTTCATTGCTCTCTTTGATCCTAGTGTTCTTCCAATGTTCCTTTCTCTTAGCTTTAAAAAAACTCCTATTTCTTGTTTTATTGCTCATTCGCGTCAAATTTATCTTTCTTTTATATATATATATATATATATATATATATATATATATATATATATATATATATATATATATATATATATATATATATATATATATATATATATATATATATATATATATATATATATATATATATATAAAGAAAGAGCAAATGCAAGTTCTGCGTTTGATAACAACCAGCACAAGGCTTTCGCCATATTTATTTTCTGCCTTTCAAAACAATTTTGAAGACATTCAGAAAGAAAAGTACAGAACCTTGCATTGCTGACTATATAACAATACATTAGAAAAAGAGAAATTGGACGCGAATGAGCAATGAGACAAGAAACAGGAATTTTTTAGAGGCAAGAGAAAGGGGCATTAGAAGAAGACTAGAATCAAAGAAGTCAGAAAATAAATATGGCAAAAGTCCTGTGGTGGTTGTTATCACCCGCAGAACTTGCATTTGTTCTTTCTTTGTATGTGAAATGGGAGATGAGCCTTTAAATTGTGAGCGGGTAAGAAGATATGGTATAAAAAATACTTGGAGGTTCCTAGCTTATAAAGATACTGGGTTTGATGGGGTAACCATTTGGGCGAAGTGGAGTCTCTGTGCCTGGTAGCTTAGCGGTAGAGCATCTGACCGGCAATCAACAGACCCGGGTTCGAGTCTCAGCCAGGAATTTCAAACTTTTTTCTCCTGGCATTATCTCTGTCTTCTCGGTAAATGATTGCCTTCATTGTGCCGCCCTCTGCTCTTCTTGATTCTAGTCTTGTTCCAATGTTCCTTTCTCTTACCTCTAAAAATTTGTTGTTTCTTGTCTCATTGCTCATTCACGTCCAATTTCTCTTCTTGCACTATATATATAAGGGGTTTTCAAAGGGTTCTTAGAAAACGAATATTTCAAGAAAATGGTATAAAAATGTGAGACCCACTAAAAGTTCCGATTAAACTGATCTATACTTATAGCTATTTGTTATTAGTCACGTACGCAAAAATTACTTTGCCACATTCTGAATAACACGGCACCACTTTAAATTTGGATTCCACAGTAATAACATGGATTCCAGTAAGGTTTAAGCAAGGACATACATTAAATTTCTGATAATGATGGATGGCATAGGAGTGAGAATATTGATGCATTAATGGATGATTATAGATAGAGTGACACCCAGAAACCCACTCTTTATAATTCATAACCTACTTTGGGGATGGAAGGCAGGAATTTAAAGATGAGGTTTTAGTGCCAGACCATCAAATTAGGTAAGGGAAGAAAACATTAGTCATGTGTGGACACTAATTGAAGATAACTCGTCGATTAACCTTACAAGTGACATCATACCCATATGACATATATAACACATATCGTTAGTGTTCTTGTGCAAAACGTTTAGTACCCCACGTCCCTGATATGAGAAGCAGCCCCAGATATGGGGATTGGCCTGGTGTTTAAAAGTAGGCACGACGCATGCTGCTGAAAGCTCTCCAATTTTACTCCTAACGTGAGAGCAACAGAAAGCTCCAAACACGCGGAAGGAAGGTGGATCAGAGAAAATGACTACGCTGCTGTCTTTATCACAACTCTTTACCTTGACACCTGTCTCTTTCCAATTGTGAGCATTCCTGAAACTAGAGGCAATCCAATACTTGAGCTGGTCGCTTACTTACCAGGAGGCAATCTTAAAGGTTTATTACAAGCCCTTGTACTCCTAAAATATCATGTTTAGAGCAGTAAAACTAGACTTTTTAAATTGATTAAATATCTTAAAGATGGTGCTCCTTAATGCATTACCCTTAGTATTTCAGGCCACTTTGGTGCAGAGCGACAATAATTATACGATTTTCTTTGTTCTGAACCCATTTTGGAATTAAAAAAGATTCAAACATTGATTTTAACGAAGATATCTTACGAAATAGTTTATAATTAGACAACATGATTTCATCTAACCAATATTGTGATCACTTTGTCGTTTTAATCAAATATCAAGGCTTCAGGAACTGAAATTAATCTCTTACAGGAACAGAACCAGAGCTCGATTTTAAATTCGGACACGGAAAGCATTTTTTTCCTATTAAATTTTAACTGTTGACATTGAAATAAAACTACACTAACTTAAGTATTATAATAAAGCATGCTACCAGGTAAATTTTAAAAACGAATGAAAAAAGAATATGTCTCAAAACCTTGGCCATGACACACTATCTCTATCTCTCTCTCTCTCCATATATATATATATATATATATATATATATATATATATATATATATATATAATTATTTTTGCAATGGCAAAAAGTATAATTATGCTGTTAAAATATCAATGCTACAACTAATTAAACTCTCCATCGCGCACTCGGAAGAAGTTGTTCTTCCACTCACTAGAAGATAAATCATAAGCCATTTTAACTATATATATACAGATACATATATAAGTATATATTAAGAGCTAGGCATGTATTAAACTAGATAAAACAATCTGAGGTAATTTATTTCACTCACTATTTTCAAACAAGAGCGGAGGCTCATACTCAGGGTCTACAACAATTTACCACCACAGGAATAATGTTTGGGATGAGAATTGTAAAAATGGGTTAAGATAATGTAATGGGGAGCTATTTCCCGTGGAAGAGATATAGCCGAGTTGTATGACTGGAGAATACTTTTTTATTTCGTGTCGAATAAAGCGCGCAACTTTCCAGAAACGGAATAATATTCAGACATAAGGTAGATCCCCTTTCAGACTCAACAGAATGGAGAGCACTTAATTCTCAGGATGTCTGTTCCAGGAAGGTTGCAAATGCCTTATCTGAAACCCACTTTTGAGATCGTGTCATGAAGGATATTGTAGAGTTAAGATAAATAAAAGAGGAGTAGAGAACACAAAGCCACCTTCTGGTGCAAATTGGCTTGTTCTCTCTCTCAATCACGTCCCACATATAATATTTAAAGGTTGCAATCTAGGAACTGAGGTGGCCAGATGTTCGGAATGATGTGTTAAAAGACATTGTCTTAGAGCCAAGACTGTATCCACCTGCTTCTGTATCATGGTGAAGAGTTCTCCTGCCTCTCGTTCCTCATTCAAACAAACACCTGCATCCAGGTCGACGGCAACTACTCGACGCACTTGATGTAGCTGTCCTCTAGAAAAACTAGGGTATAAAATAGCCTTCGCTACATACCACCACAAATACTATGATATGACATGGAACCTGGACCTTATGAGATTCTGTATATCTTTTGAAAGCCACGGCAAACCAGCGGTCATGTTGTTGAGTTTAACACCTCCTTAAGGGAACTGCCCTTGAATCGAGTGACACTGAGAAGGACTTGGATGTTACTATCACTAGTAACCTCAAGTTCTCAAAACAGTGCATCGAGACAGAGAAGAAAGCTCAAAGGATATTAGGCTACATAAAGCGCCAGTTTGGATATCGTAACAAGGAGATAGTACTTTCTCTGTACAACTCCCTCGTTTGGCCGCACCTGGAGTATGCCGTACAATTTTGGAGTCCTTCGTTTCGAAAGGACATCGCAAGGTTGGAACGCGTACGTCCTAGAGCAACCAAACTG
This sequence comes from Ceratothoa steindachneri, assembly GCA_963969495.1. Lineage (NCBI taxonomy): Eukaryota > Metazoa > Arthropoda > Malacostraca > Isopoda > Cymothoidae > Ceratothoa > Ceratothoa steindachneri. Next base: position 53,332,684 of record OZ018319.1, on the reverse strand, counting down.
ATTCCCTCTATCTGACATAAAAGTTATGAGGATAGGCTAAGGAAATTAGATCTGTTCTCGCTGGAAACCCGTAGACTGCGTGGTCAGCTCTCGAAGTCTTTAAAATACTTCGAGGGTTCGACAATGTTGACTACAGTATCTGCGGTAAGTGGAACGCACTTCCAGTGGAAGTTGTCAACAGTGTATCTGTTGACCAGTTCAAGTCAAGACTAGACAAAGTCTTGAAAAGTGGCCGTTTAGGAACGCAAAACAATTGAGCAGCCATGTGCCCGCTCGATTGCAAGTCCAAAGGTACCCTCTTTGAATGGACCGTAAGGTCTCCTAGGGTACTTTCTTTTCTTGTAACTCCTTGTAACACCTGTCGCTGGAAAAAATTCTTCTCATCTGAGAAAGACCAAAGAATACAAGGTTGCTTCAGTTTGTTCATGAGTTTTGCAGCATGTTCTCTCTAGTAATTCCTCATCTCCTATGACATAAGCTGGCCTCTTTCCTTCTATCTGGTTATAGGTTTTATTGTCTTGGTGAGCTCGTTGCCAATGATAGCCTGATCTCCGTGCCAAATTCGGGTATTCTTTCGGTGTTAGAACGCATAAAAAGAGGTTTAGGATCTTTTGTTCCTTCGTAATCACAGCCTGGCTCACCTATCTCTTTCCTAATCTTCTCTACCTCCCTCAGCCTGACACCCAAACACTCAGAGGTTTTCGTATTTAAACTCCTGCAGTGACTACAAGCAGGACACCTTTATCGTTCCAAACAATATGCGATTTAATACAACCATGATATTGCTTCCTTTCCTTCACAGATGAAGCATAACTGAGTCTAGTAGGATGGGGAAAGATCGAACCATCTCCATAAAATAAGTATTCCAGGAATTCCAAGTTCCCAATGACAACGAATGACTCACTGCACACTTTGTTGGCCATTTTGTTTATCCATCATTTTTGTCTTAATATTAGACCGATTGTATAGAGGCGGATTCTAACGAGTTTAGAACGCTCTTTAAAAAAATAACAGTCTTCTCTTAATTTCGAGTTAGTGTCAATTTAGCTGCATGCTAGAGTATTGGAAGAGTTTTATAATATAAAGCCTGACTAGGTGGTGAATCTGTTTTTGATTTGCAACTTTCTTTCTTAGCTACAGTGTAATAACAACAAAAGCTAGCGAAAATTCCTATTGCGGATCAATTTTGGAAGAGGTGTTTTATATTAAATTATGAATCTGCATGTAACTTTTGAATGTCTGTCTTTCATTCAGGGTATTCCCCAAAATTGTATACACACTTTAAATAATTGTAAAGCAGTTGTTTATTAAAATAAATTTTATTTTCAAAATTTACAATTATTTAAAATTACAATTATTTACCGGGGGACACCCGGTACATGTATGAGCAATTAATTCATCTCACAAAAGTCTTTTATTTATCGGCGTGATAAAGGCAATTGAGTAGTTTTCTAAACACATTTAACTGTTTTATGAAAGTAAATATAGTTTTGCGTGGTTGAAGAAAGTTAAAACGGATTAAAAAAAGTTTCGAAAGAAAGGTTAAGACCATGGTTTCCAAAATTAAAGGCCAGGAATGATTTGTGATTTGATAAAGATTATCTTATCCTACTTGAAATGAAATGAAGAGTGGAAGATGAGTGACAGTGAATCATTTGCCAAGGACACCCTCTTGTCCGGCCATCCAAAAATGGCCAGAAGGGGATGGTGTACTCAATAGTGAAGGATTTAGATAGTGGTAGAAGATAGATAGTGGAAGAAAGGTAGGGTTGCCTTTGTTCTTCTGTTTATTTGTCTCCTCGCCTTGTTTACTTAGTATTATACAGTGTTTCTTGAGCTTTAGAGCCTTTATTAGTGTTCAAATTTAGTGTAATACCTCGTGTTCTTATCTGTTGTATTTGCTTGTTATTCGTTGATTGTGAGTTTAATCTTGTCTCGTAGTCTCTTGTGTCATCCTTTGTGTTGTTTTATGTTTATGTGTAAATTGGTATTGAATTTTCCTCGGAACAAAGTCTTGTGATTGGGAAGCGCCGATTTCGAGTGACTTTTCCTTGCAATCTGGCAGGGATATAAATTCTGCTACCAGTTCTTCTTAAGTTTGAGATGATATCATTGGCCATTATAGACCAGAAATTTATGGCCAGTTTCTGGGTTGCGACGTTAATGGGCTCCAGTCGTTGCCTGCGGTACAGGTCCCTCTGCCGAAGATTCTCTCTTCGTCTGGTTTTATTTATGCAGAGGGATACAGAGTTCTCCACTCGCTGGAGCCTCCTCATAGTGGTCTTGCTAGCCATTTGCGTCACTACTGCATGGTAGATGAGCTAAGCCCGGATAAATATCAGGTGTATTTTCCTGATATTCGCCGAGCTAAGATTTCTGAACCTATATAGCTTAGAGATTTCTCTCTTTGCCATATTCTGCCTCTCCTTGTAGTGACTCGAGTACCCGTGGTCGGAGATTTTTAGGCCCTGGATGGTGGCTTCGGCGGAGTAGCCGTATCTCCTCCCATCTATTACATTGGGCCAGGTCCACTTGCGGCACAGCGGGAGGATCTTAAATTTCTCCCTGTTTTTCCTGATTTTAGTTCCTCGCTTAGGTGTCTCATTCGAGCTGCCCTCTCCCAGGTTGGGCCTGTCCTATCAACTTTCTCGTGGATTTCACTGTGTTCTATAGCGATACCCATCATTTTGTTCGTCTACCTAGGTCGTGCGAGCATTTTGTACTAGATTCTGGGGACGCATCTTTCGTCAGCTTAAATGAGATTAGTAATCTTGTCAATCTCCTCATCAATTTCCTCAAGATTTGCCTCATCCAGGTCAGCTGGTTGATAGGCGCTGAGCATTTCTCTTTACTGTTCCCAGTTAGCTTTCGCGTAACTTTTCCTTACTGTGACGGGCTTGAGCATTGGCGGAAGCGAAATGGTAGAGATAATTAGGATATGATCGCTGGGACTACTTGGCTTGGGGCGTTGGTGATGTTGAAGGGGAATTCCGGACTTACCAACACAATGTCCTGTTTTGTCGCCAAGCATTGCGTTAGATATGTTAGGAAGTCTAGTCCTACTCTCTGGAATCTATTTCTTTCGAAAAAGGAGTTCTAGGTTTCGTCCCCTTTGGTCGACGCGCCTGTAGCCAGATGCACGGCAATTGGCGTTTAGGTCCCCGCCTAGCAACGCCAGCCTTTTTTGCCCGAAGAGGGTAGATAAGTTGTTAATCAGTAGGTACTGTCACCTGGGCAGCTGGTAGGCTGCCACCACAGTTAGGCCTCACAACCAGGGTTGGGATCTTGACAGCTACGAATGATTTGTCTAAGTCCGGTAGTGTTCTGAATTTTATCTTCTTTTTGATAGCGATGACTGCGCCATTGTACCTTTCTTGTGAGAGGTTCTTTTGTATTACTGTTTAATTGTGTATTTTTATAGTGTCCGTGTTTGTGTTGATCCCGTGTTCCGATATGAGAATGATGTCAGGGTCCAGCTTTCAGAAGATGTTACCGTAAGGAATGGTACTTCCCTTCCATCCATTCACATTCAATGTGAGTATTTTTAAAGCGTCGTTTATTTTCACCATGTTCTTGTTCCTGTTCTTTTGGTTTGTCTTATGTGTTGTGTTTTTTTCGTTTTGTATCTTCTTGATTCTGGTGATGCAGAAGTCTTTGTGTAGTTTTACCGTGCCTTTCTGCATCACCTGTTCAATATCTGTTTCTCCGTCTGGTGACAAGTAGGTCCATTTTATTACCTTTTGTTGGATCCCCTGAAATATCTCCTGGGGGAAGAGTTTCTCGGGGTATGGGGTTTGCTCATTTGTGATTATTTTTATGTCGATCTCCGCCTTATCGTACTTAGTTGTGCGTTTCAAGGTCTTTGACCTACTTCTTGAGCTTACGGGGCTCTTGGTCGCCCTGTTTTAGGCCTCTTCAGCATCAGAATCCGAGGACGATTGGCTCGCGAGGTTTCCCTTTGCGTCATTAATTCTTCTTGCCCTTTTCTTTTCCTTCTTCTCACGGTGCCTTTGTGCTTTCAGTTTTGGGTGTCTCCTGGATGTGTTAATTTATCCAGTTGTGTTTTTTTTCCTCTTTTGCAAATTCTGTTGTTCTCTCCTTCGTTGGAAATGGAGTCGCATGTGCCTCTGTTGCGCCTTTTACCAGAAATTGGTGCTGTAGCACATCTCCTGATGATGGTTCGTCCGGAAACCACATCTCAGGCATGCCGTTCTTTTTCAGCATGAGATTTAGTATTTTTGCGAACATTCCCAGGTTTGTCAGATTATTTACGTGCGCAAATACATAGTATGCGCGTAAGAATCTTAATAGAATTCTCGTTCTCTAGTTTGAGGTACGAGTACGTCTTCGGCTATTGTTTTACTGTCTCTCTGTTTGGGGCTGATCTTGTTGCCTGTGCGTAAGAAGTATTATTCCTGCTCGTTTCTTCAGATTTTTTTTCTTAATCAGTTCTTTCCTTTGGGGAAAGGACATGGCCATCGCCCTGTGGTTCAGGCCACACTTGGACATTTTTCCGCTGCTGCCAAGCACTCTCCATCCGTGGCCTTTACAACTTCATCTAGAGCAGCTGATATTTTGCTTCTTGCAGTCTTTAGTTTCATACTGTTACGATTAATAGCACTGAAAGCATATCTGGATGGGGGTGAATTTTTCCCTCTCCATTTGTTCAGCGCTGATTTTAGCTTTAAAGAGCAGAAGACCCCTTTCTTTGGCCTTTTGGCCCATCTGAGTGTCACTAATTATGACTTTAAAAACGTTTTGGTGTTCCGTATTGTCCTGTTTATTACGGAACTTCACGACTTCCACCACGTTAGTCCACGACTAATTTCGGTTTAACTCTTCCTTTATTTTTTCTTTACCATGTTGACCGATCCAGGGGTCGACTCGCATGCACACCACGCTGCAATGTGACTGGATCTGAAAAAAGTGTTTGGGTGGAGGTTTGTATCCTTTAGCACCTGCTGTCATTCTTTCTTCGTCAGAGTTCCCAGATCTGCCTCTTTATCGCAGATTGCAGAGTAGCCGACTATGGTGTCTATCAGTCTTAGGATAGCCACGTTGAACTTACCGAAGATCGTCTGGAACACCGTTCCTCGGTCCGGCTTAGGTTGTCCACCTATTCTCCTCAATGGGACTCTTGTGGCTGGGCGGGAGGCTCTTTTTGGTGCGTTTGCAGCCCCTCTGACTGGTGGGGGGAGGGGAAAGTCGTCTTTACTAAGCTCTGTTATTCTATGATTATAGCGCGGCTTAAATTTTTATGTGTGTGTATATATTGTTTACGGATAATATTTGGTTTTCCTTGGGGATGAAGAGAGACACCCTCGCGCTCACAAGCCGTTTGGATATATGATACGATGGATGAGATGAATCCAGGTGGGATCCTCTCAGGGGTGTGATTGTTTTGCAAACTTATTGACAAAGCTCCCCCCCCAGGGTGTTTTAATCGCGACCGCATCCCAACATATCATAGAGACGGTTGTATGCCCCTCTATGGTCCTGGAAGCGGCATCCGCTAGAATAAGCAGCGGAAGTATTAATCCGTCCCTTATCCGAAAGAGTTTCTGACATTGTTATCAACTGTGGGCTATTCCTTAAACCAGCTTCCTCCAATGCCCCCAATTATGGCCATGCTACTGCCTGGCATAGTTGGGACAAAACATGAATGACAACCAGAAGGAAGACTTAAATTCCATCATTGGCTTTATATAGTGTTTGCCGAATCTATAAACCTTAAATTCCTCTGGGTCCTATAAGCGCTGTCATCACAAGAGCATTTATAATTCAGCTAAATATCTTACTATTATCACCGCGAATGAGTATAACTTATCAATTTCAATTACGTCTTTGATGAGGACTTTCGTATAATCAAATTTCGAAGTTTTAACTTCATTTCTAGTTTTGATGGGGCTTTTCTCTTGTACAAATATACTTGTCAACGAAGCTTTATAATTCGTAAGGCTTTTCCAGTTGACTTATTCCAGGGATTTCCTTCGTCCCTACTTGGCAGTGTTATGAAATATGATGTTAAGGATAATCGCTTCTTGTTCAACAATTTAGTTTAGAAGAAAACTGATAGATTTTGGGGTGGTTCAATGGTCGGTCATCATCTTAATGATCTATTTCTGAACAAATTCAAAGAAGTCACTTTTTATCATCTTCTTTTACAATTTTGCTCATATGCTATCTTTGCTCTGTTAATGACAACATTTAAGATATTTAAATATAAAAGACAATTAAATTAATTTATATATCACTATATAAATCTCACCCAAATGAAAATTCATTTGGGAAAAAGGAAAAGATGAGAAGTTTCCATTTCTGGAATTCTCCTCCACCGTAGATCTCATAGTTTCGCTACATCTGCTCATCAGAATAGTGCTTTATCAGCAATACGACTTTACTTCTATAATTATTGTAACTTTACTAACAAACTTAGTATTATTAAGACTTTTCTTTCCGTGTCTTTCAGTTTTCCCTTTTTTCATGTACACATACAATTTAATTGTCTTAAAGACTTTTTCTTAAGGAATGTTTTTCATTTTTCCACCATCAAAGAGGAATTTAGCAGATTTGGGGTTAAGTATTACCCATTCTGTTTTTCAAGAATAAAATTGCCTAACGGTTCTTTAAGGTGGATCAATTAGATTTTATCGAGATTCGTCACTTTGGAAATTTCTATTTTCTTAATATAAATCAAATTTCCTTTTCCCTTTTATCAATATTTTAAAGAGTTCGTTTTTGTTTTTGTAATTTTAACGCACTCTTTCAACTTTCGCTGCGTATAAACAGGCGCGGTAGAGATTGTAGAAGTTTTATGAGGTGCAAAGGATAACCTAAGAGAAATCATGACTTTCTTTTGGGGGCCATGGGTCGGGATGTCGTTTCATTCTTATAAGTTTCAGTTTTAGTAGGGGCTAAAATTACTCCTGTTATACCATCCACCTCCTTGGAAGGATTACGTGATTTATTTTATGTCAGTCTCCACCAGGTGGTTAGTATCGTCACTAAAGACACAATTGGCATTTTGAATGCTCAATATGCACTCTCTAATTGGATTAAGATTATTTACCTATCAGAAAAATTGCTTTTGCTCGTGTTTTGATAAATATGCTCGGGCTTTTCTAGTTTCTTTGGACTGTTCCTATCTTGCTTTGAAGAATAAGATGAAAATAAAGGTATCAAAAAGTGTCATAAGGGCAAAGTTACTTAAAACTGCCAAATTATAGGTAACTAACTATAATATATCCAACGATTGAATGGCAAAGAAAATCCCATGATATAGTTACCCAATTCATCATGATGCGGCCTCTGTTTCAGAGTAGAGATCAGGTTGTCCAGAATAGAAGGTTCCTTCGGCTGATCACATGGGTAAACATGTTCTAATGATTGAAATGAGGTGAAGAGCGATTCTTCAGACTAAACAACATTCTTTCATTGTACCATTCTCCACTTCGGTTTATTAATGTTTCATTTTTTACTTTATAATAGTGACGTCAGAAAAAAAGAGGCATGTTGATTACTGCCATCCAATAGTATGAGGAAAAGGAAGAACAGATTTCCTCTACACTGAGTTGACTTGATTTGGCTTAGTTCTGCAATCACTCTTACACCTATAGATTCATGCTTTATCGACACAATACACTTTGGGAATTCGGTCACTAAATTTCACCTACAGTCAGAATTAATCCCACCAGAACTAGTTTATCATACATTTTGCTTTGCTAATATTACTTGCGACACAGCTCCTCTCAAATTAGATCACAACTCATTAATTTTCGTGACCGATGCTCCAGACGTCGGCTATCTATTGATACATACATCTGAAAAGGACTATTATTTGAGTGTAGCAATTAATTGGTACACAAAAATATTTGTCACCTTTAGTGGACGGCAAAAGCGGAGAGACTGAGAAAGATTATAGAGGGAACCGATTAGAGATTGGTAGGTTGTGAAAATATTTTGAGTGGTTTATGAAATGAGAAGGGGAAAAGCAGTTGAATCAGAATTTAAACTGAGATTTAGTTGTTTTATAAATAATGATTCGAGAATGCAGAGGGAAGTGGAGTCCTTTGCATTTCCTATAATTTTAAAGTTTTTGTGGGAAATTTCTGTCCTACATTTAATTGAATGATCTCGAATCGGAGAAGTTTCTTTATTGGTCAAGGTGGAGCCAGTGCGAGAGCTAATACCAAGATGAGAACAGACCATAGCCCTAAGTGAGCGAACAGTGCTGCCAATGTAGATCTTCTGGTAGCAACTAGGGCAAACACATTTATAGACAACTGAACAGCTCATTTCAGGTGAGAGTCTGTCTTTAGTTCTGAAAAATTGTCTAATATGAAAGTTGTTAAGGAAAACTATTTTGAAGTTGGTATGTGTGTAAAATCTTTTCCAAAGCTTATTAAGTTTTCGGCGTAAGGGTAGGTTGAGTGGGCCAATATCAGGAAGTAGACAATAGCGGACATCCTTGGGGAAAGAGGAAATTTCTTGTGGAGGATGGTATATTTTATCAAAGAATTGACGAATACATTTTTGTACAAGTGAGGGCTGGAAACAATTCCTTTGAAAATAACCCATAAGAAAACTGAATTCTGAATGAACAAGAAAATAATCAGATGAAAGCTGAAAGCCACGGTGAAGGAGGGTTTTGATGTTGTTGATCTTATATGAAGTATCACAAAAACTGTAAAAGTTCATGCCGAGACCAGAAAAGAAGGATTTACAATAGACAGAAGTGGTGAAGTTGGGCGAGGAGCGTGGTATGAGAAAATCCAAAAATGGTAATTTTCAATCTTTTTCTTTATCAATTGTGAATATTATATTTGATATAAAAATACTAATTTAGGAAAAGATAAATCATGTCGTTTCCATACATACTCCACACACAAAGCTAAATCTAATTAACGCACTGAGAACACTAAAATTTACTACCTTAACATCGTGGCCTGCTTCATTCCTACTACTCTTATTCGAAATATAGACATAATTCATAACCTTACATATTCATACCTATTCATTATATCATGCCACGTTTCTTCAATACCACGATCATTCTCTCTTTACTCCTATTTCCATTTCATCTCACTTTAACCCTTCATTCCTAGTCATACACCTACTCGTATCACATAATACAAGCATTAGCAATATCATTTTAAACGTTTCAACTACCTCTCTTCTCTTACGCTTTTCACTTATACCCCTTCACACTCTATAAAATTGCTTGAGTTAGACTTTGATGTGGATTATTTATATCAACTGGTTGAGATTCGCGACTACTCAGCGCATTACCAAAGTGTCTCAAATCACTTGAAGTGAAAAGATATCAAATAGGCGTTTTGTCAGACTAGTAACAATATTCGACCTTAGACGCCTTTTTAACTGAGTTACTTAAATTCGTATAATGATTTTTAAGCTAATTTTGTTCCTATTAGGAAAAACCCTGAGATAAGAGAAGAACCTTGTATTTTCACCTTCTTCAATTTGACTTCAATTCTTTAGCGACCTCAATATCCCTTCATATTTTTTTTAAACCTAGATTGCATTTAAATATGCGTTTTGGGGTTAAAATAATCTAAACTAAGAAAAGCAAGATCAAAAATCACCTCAATATCAAATGTATACGTTCTAGAATAAGAGTAAAAATATTTAATGGCATGGATTCGAACTTGAGGGATGTAAACTTTGGATCAGTCGGTATGAGTGGTGATCTGAAAAGGCAAGCGTGCTTGAGGGGATAAGATCATATTCTACCCATTCTTCAACTTCTCTAGTTGTTGCAGAATAATATTACGTTTTTACCTACTTATCACTCTCACACTTTTCAATAATACCGATATATTTTTTTATAATCTCTTCTCATGCGTAATACCTTAGTATTGTCATGTGTACTCTTTTCCTTCTTATATATTGTAAACCAACATATTTGTGATTTTTCTCTTCATTCCTTTCATTCCTTCATCTGTTTTTCTGTTATAGTTAGTCTCACAAGATGTTCCCTTTAACCTTTAGTAGTTTTTGTTCCTCCCCTAGCAAAGGCCCTCTTGTACTGGTTGAGATCGAGCTTGAGTGGAAAGTTACCTATCGTTCTTCTATATTTCTTTCATTTTATCATACCTTGACCGCCATATATGAAGCAGTATAACTTTTACTCGATTTATATACCACCACCATTACTATTTCCCTTTTATTAATGATATCTTTTTATAGCAGACATCAATTATAGTCAGTTTTCCTTGTCTAATCTCGAAAAAATTAAATTCAATCCATATCCATTCGTTTCTTTATCTTGCCAAGGAAAACGGCTTACGGATTTATTGCCCCAATATTTGAAGATAATTGTATCTGTTTACTGCTATGTATATATATGGGCTCTTTCAATTCATTCAGCTGGTTCATTATTTTCTTTCCAATTAACTTTCTTTTACTCGAAACTTGAGTCGAATTAATTCAAGTATTTCATCCTGACAATTTGTAAATGTATATTTTTTGCTATGCTTGTTAATATTATGGTAACTGTATATAACTTATCTGGATTTATGACTGTATGAGTTTAATTGTTACTTAAAAATGAGTAAATGCTTTATCGTGAATTTAAAAGGCATATGGTAAAACATGGCATCCATAAAAGGTGTGTGGATTAAGATTATAATGTAGATTCTTATAAATCTTATCATATACTTGGAAGAAAAAACAAACTGCCCTGATTATTTTATATAATTTTTTTTACTTATAAGTAGATGAATACGGATCAATATTTAAATACATTTGAGGCATGGTCAGGTGTAGAATTTTGAAGGTTGTCTTTAGAAATACATTAATTTCTGTTAAACCTTTGAAGGTTGACATCAAGAATGAACTAGTTTACGCTATAATTTTGTAAAAACGTTAAAAATTTACGATTTTATGTAAAACTTTGAAGTATTACGTTAAAGATTAACTAAATTACTTTAATTTTTTTAAAGTTCAGATTAAGTCTTAACTAATTTACGTTACATTTTGTAAGTTGGCATTAATAATGAACTAACCTAAGTTAAATTTTTAAGGTTAACGATAAAAATTACCTCATTTACATTGAAATTTTAAAGTTTGACTTTAAGAATTAACTAATCTACATAAAAATTTGAAGCATGAAGTTAGGAATGAAGTAATTTACGTAAAAAAAAATTGGGGAAGTTAAAAATAAATTAATTTCCGTTAAAATTTCGAAGTTTTACTTTAAGGATGAACTAAATTACGTTAAATTCGGGGAAACTTTTACTCTGCCCTTTCTCGCTTGGCGTTATCAAATGGTCTTCGCCTTGATCCTGGTTTGTTTGTATCCCAGCTACCACTAGAAATGAAATTCAACTAGGCCCTCAATAAATTCCATAAATTCATCCTAATTCTATGAAATTCATCATTTCTACAGGATTTGAAGGTATGATTAATTTTAAGCTCTACTAAAAAATTTTATGACTTAGCTCTTCAAGTGTTTTTTATATTAAATTTTAAATTAGTTTTTTGGAGGTAGTTTATAAAGACTACCACACTTTGGGTCTTCAAATTGCTGGTGTTTGAATCATCGTTAACTTACTCGTAGGTGTGATGAAAGATATTGCGACTAAGATCAGATGATTTAATTATTTAAATCCTTCTTATTGATGACAACCAAACTGACTTAATCGAATTATTGATGATGATTTACTGGTTTACTCACCTGAAAAATATCATGCATTGGGAAAAAAGGAGAAAGTAAAGGAAAAGAATGTAAAAGAAAAAGTATTAAATAACAAAGGAAAGAAGAAAAGGTTAAAACTAAATAGCAATGTTAATCATCTTCCCTATCATTAGCAGCTTTCCAAAGAAGTGGGGTTATTGCACATCAACGCTCCTAGTGGCATAACAGGATGGAGCGTTGCAGCCTCTCCCATTATCGCCAATGCTTATTGTGTAGGCTGAAGCTAAATTTTCGAGTCCACGTCTTCCCAGGCCACCCACCAACCAATATGAGGATTTTTAGTCTTTTTTACGACTCGTGCCGGAAGACGATAAGGATTTTCCTCCTGCCCCACATAATAATAATAATAATAATTAAAATTAGAATGTATTTATATGGTCTTCAGAGCTTCTGTCCTTACAGAGTGGCTGTATAGCGCTGTGGACCGCTTAATCTAAGAAACGGATCATCGAGAAATTCTAGAAGGGCTCAAGGGAGGGGGAGAAAAACTTATAATATATATTACTTTAATTTTCTGTACATCTGTATACAGGTAATTAGGTTCTGAAATGTAATTAATTTGACTAAACTAGTTTATAAGGAATATTAAGCAATGATTCCAACATAGATTATCCTTATTCAGGTATTAGCCTATCAGAATGGTAATCATGAATAAAATTACTTCGATTGTCTTCTCGTTTAATTAGTTAATCTTTGACTTGCTCAATTAAAAGTGAATATATTTAGAATGACGGGATATGCCTGTGTAGACTAGCTCGGCGCACTGAGTCGTACACAAGCACGAGCGGACAGTCGACCAAAGGCCGCTTAAGATATCCTCTATGGTGATTAATAGTTAGTGCGATTTACGGTTAACTAGGTTTTGACTAATGACTTGCAGTTCAAAGAATATATAAAGAACAAAACCTAAAACTATAATTTTAATATATATGATAAATGGGGCAATTTATATATATACAAAAGGGAATAACAAATTACTTAATAAAGGGAGTTAAATGAATTATGTTGATTTAGGATATGACAGAGGATAAAATTTAAGTTAACTTGAACGAAGGGAATTATTTACAATTTAGCGGGAAGTCAAATTGAAAGGTGAATGCGGGTGAGGATTAACGAGGTTATCTAGGGATGAAAATACAAGATCGCTTTACCTTCAATTGCGGGCGAATCGAAGGAGGTGGTGGAAGACGACGGCGCAAGTCTTCAAGAAGATACTTCCGAGAGTCCTGACGAGGTGGACTCGAAGATGGGGATTTAATTACTTCGTGATGAGAAGTGAGATTTTCTCTGCTCCAGTGGGAGACATAATCTCAACTCTAGATGATTCTGCAGATTGGCAGGGAGTCTCAGTCTCGAAAGAATGGGAATCTTAAAGGGGTGGTTAAGATGAGAGGTCCTCACAACTCCCTGGGAAGAAGGGGGCTCGATAGCTTTCCTCTGAACAGGGGCCAAAGCTTAACGAAAGTAAATCTGCTGGCAAGATCTTCCACGAGGTACAACTCGAACAAGGGTTACAGGGCTTCACGGGAAACAGAAAGGCAGTTTGAACGGAAAGAAGGGCGGGTGTTAAATCTCCCCGTGAAATGGCGAGCTTCGGGTTAAATAGCCGGGCAGTTGGTCCGATAGATAGCCTCAGCGCTTGACCGTCCTTAGAGGATTTTTGGCGCAAGTATTAGCGAACACACTTCGTGATAACGAGTCGGTCCAGATGGTGGAACTTGCCTCGTGATATGGGGGTAGGGTTAATGGGGCTGACCTCGCGGAGAAAATAGACAGGTCTGAGAAGCATGGGTAGAGTTAGGATGGTGGCACACTGCGCTATCGCACAAAAGGGGGAGAGACAGGTGGTGCCTAAAAACAAAGACAGCTGCAAGGCTGATTCTCTCTTGAACTTTTCATACTTCTCACGCTAGGCGTACGTGGTTTAGAAAGCAGAAGCTGAAAAGGGGTATTTCTGAGGGGGAATTTTACGCGCTGGTGCTGTGAGGGCTTCCCCTTACATTGTATATGTTTTGTTTTTTACATTTTTCATCTGAGTGTTCTTCCAAAAGGTTCAAAATTGTTCACGTAAGGCTCTCTGTTATTCTCTACACTTCAAACTGGACCAGGGCTGCATAAAATTAATTTTTATACTTGTTTTAAATATTGAATTTAATTATTACAAATGATTATATAATTGCTTAAATTTCAATAATTTGATGATATTGTATTGTTTTATCTGATAGATTTTATCAAATTTAAACTAAAAGCTGTTTATTTTTTAATAATCTATTTTCTTTTGTTTCAGACTTATAAGACTTGCTCATTTGTTTTAATAAAATTACAATAAAATTTATTATAATTTATTACATACATTAATTAGAAGTTTTTAACAAATATCACGGAGCATGGCTGGAGCTATTTGTGTAAGTTATAAAAAGGGTTTAACAATTTACTCTGGTTTGAAGCAATATAGGTTTGAAATTTGATTAAATTTTATAAAGAAAAATGAATTTTGGTTCACTGACTTTTTCGCTTTCATTTCCGTGTCCATATATCATTCTCAAAACAAAGTTTAATGTATCTAGTTCATATTTAATATAATTTTTTCTGTTTCTGCCATCATTTCTCACTTAAAGTCATTTTGACCCATTATTTCCTTTTTTCTCAGGTGAAAATTCATTAACAAACAGACGACATTTTGAAGTATGTTTGAATGCTGGTATATCTTCGAATTCAAATTCTATATTTGCTGGAGTTTCTTTTTTGAAAGAAAGTTTGAAAATTAAAGGAGAAAAAGATCAAGAAATTCATAAATTTGTCGAGCCAGTACATTTTTATGCAAGAGCAAATGGTTGAATTTTGGTGTAAGAAGATATAAGAAGAAGATGGAAGAAAAGTATAAGGTATGGCTTGACAGCATTTTAAATGTTCCTGATAGTTTGCTAGATGACGAAATGGAGCTTGACGATGTAATTGAAAAAAGAAGTAAGCATGTAGGCAGAGGATCACTTCAATTTGACTCTTTATGCTCACCATCCCGTAGACAGAGGGTTCACAATTTAATGCAGTCTAGCTCAATTTTTCAATCAGCTTGCTTATGCAGCCCAAGTGAAGAAGGCCACCCACAAGAGGCTAAGCAATTCAAAGGCATACTTAAATTAAATAAAAATGTACCCCGTCCCTATTCATCACAGGAAGTATTGGCCTTATAATTAGAAAAAACATGACTAAGGCTGTTTATTAAGAGTGTAGATCAGGAGCCATATAACGTAACCACGACCTTTATGCTCCTTAGAATGAAGTAAGGAAAAAAAAAAATTATATCAAAATGGGATAAATGTAACTGAAAGAGGTGCAGAAATTCATCTTCAGTCACTGCTTGACCATACAGCAAAACGTATTTGCGAATACGTCATGAAAGATTCAATTCAACTAATTGAAAACCTCTCACATTAATTTCAACCTACGGATTTGATGGGGCATCAGGACAAGCTCTTTGCAAATAGTCCTTTACATCAACAGGTACCTGTGATGATAGTACCATTTTTATTGCTAGCCTAGTTCCTCTAAAGCCATGCGATGAAGAAGGCAAATTGATATGCTTAAAGTCAAGTCCAAACTCAACATTATTTTGTCGTCCTATAAGGTTTTTGGGGAAAAATAAACTAAAGACACAACAAGGGCCTTATATTATGAGCTCAATAGTTAACATAATGCCCTCGTTCCCACAAAAGAATCTATTGGGCAAAATGTAACAATTAATGTGACTAATGAATTAAAATTAACAATGATTGATGGTAAGGTTTTCAGTTGCATTTCAGATACTAATTCTCTTCAAGTTTGCATAATTTGTGGGTCTTCAGCAAAACACATGAATGATTTGGATTCTGTTTATTCTCTTCCAATTTAGGAAACATCAATTCAGTATGGACTTTCCACTCTTCACTGCTGGATTAGATGCATGAAAATGTTTTTGAAAATATCATATAGACTTGATTTCAAATTTTGGCAAGCAAGAGGAAAAAAAGTGAATAAGCAGGTAAATGAAAACAAGAACTTTATTCCAGCCAAATTTAGGGAGTCTTTAGGTCTCCTTAGTAATATGCCATTGCCTAGTGGAAGGGGAACATCAAATGATGGTAATACAGCCAGAACCTTTTTCTGCAAAATGGGATGTATCTGCTAAAATTTTAAATATTAGCGAAGATTTAATCTTCAGATTTTTAATAATATTAAGAACAATTTCATCCCATCATTTCCTTAATCATGAAGTTTTTCTAGCTATACTAAAGAAACAGCGGAACTTTATATTGAAGAATACTCGTGGTATCCTATGCCAAATGCAGTTCATAAACTGTTGGTTTATGGTTTTATGGTAGCTGCAAGCATGTGTTTGCAATTGGAATGATGAGTAAAGAAGCACAAGAAAGTAGAAATAAGGATTTTAAGCAATTTCGCCTCCCCCTTACTTGTCAATCTAGTAGACTTGCCTCAAATACCGATTTGATGCACCTCCTTCTTGTAGCATCCGATCCTATCATAAGTTCCATGAGAGCCAAAAAGAAAAAGAGCAAATGGGGAGATGTGGATAAATAACCAGAAGAAATGGTTGCTTTGTTGAATTTAGAGGATTAATAGCACATTTCTTTTTTCTATGATAATATGTAAAATATATATTTTTCCTTTAGCTTTTTTTCCATTTTATGTCAACATAGAATTAAATTTAATTCAACTTGATGTTTTTGAAATTACTCCAACTAGAATTTTCAATTTTTAGAAATTTATTTAATTTTTTACATGATTTCTTAATAGCTGGCCTAGTGTGCTTTGAAACTCTTAGAGGCTCTAAATTTAGCATCTAAATTGGATTAATTTTATTTATCTTTTCCCTTTTTTCTGTCCTTTATTGTTGCTTTTATCTTCTTGATTTTTCTCTTTAATAAAAAATACGTTATTGATCATGGCTAGTTAGAGATTTGTTTGTTCGATACACTAGTTTTCTCACCTGGTACAAACGAGCGAGTGAGGAAACGGAATTTACATGATTTCACCATTACTTTATTAAACTACAGAAAATGAACGACAAAATGAGACTCCATATCTTGAAAGAGCTAAAGTGGAAAATCGGGAAGAAAAACTATTCATTACCGACAAATATGTAAACAAATTGAAATAATTTGGTGGTTGAGAAGCAAAAGTTACAAGCGTCGATCACTCTTCCTCTTAAGGAATTACCAGTGTGAGTAGTAAACGTGCATACTCCAATCATTCTTTATCTGAGGATTACACATGTCTAATGAGAGCCTAGTAATCTTCTTTTGTTAGATTAGTGGTCAGCTAAGTTTTCCTACCCGTTCCTCGCGGGCGAGATCCCCTGACAAGATAATTAGATGCACATATAAATTAGAGTGATAATAACTGGCTTGTAGCGCGGTTAAAAGTGTTGTGAACCCGCTTCTGTGATCGAATCTCTCCCTTGACGCTACAAGTCAAACGTCGCACCAATCACTTGTTTTAAACAAGTGACTCATTATCTTATACTTTTTAATCATTGACATATTCACTCGTTTCATAAGGTTATTCACGAACTTTATCATTTTTAATTCTTTAAATATTTCCCTCTTATTTTAAATGTAATGCTAAGGCTTCCTCATCTGAGAGAAATCCTCACTTTCTGTTAGGGGTCACCCTAATGAACAATGGACCTTGTATATTTTGCGTTCAGAATCTTATGCCGGATCGATTTTGCCATATTTGCCATAGACGATAGCGGTCCATGAGTTAAATTCCCCGCTAAAATTTATATTTGCAAATTGATAACAATGGAGATTGTTATCGATGGAGATTTAAATCTTATACAAAATGGAGTATCAACTTTTATTACCCTAATTTTTTTATTAATTTAAAATGTCATCACTTAAAAAGCAAGTTTCCCCTTCCTTCGTTTAAAGTCCCGGAAATGTTCGAAACGTAAATACTTAGAAGCCTGCAACAGCTGTCAATCCTAAATACTTTTTTGATAAAATGGTATGCCCATCTCCTTATAGGGAATGCAAATAGGCGCAAAAGATAACTAATGTTTGTAAATGCCTAAAAGCCTGCAAAAACAAAGCCAATCTTTTTTTTCCTTTCAAAGCCTTCATACTCATAGAGAAAGGCAGTTACAAAGAGGGTTTTTTCTCCCGTTATTATGTTTTTTTTATCCATATTACTATTTATTATTGAGCAGGAGCGGAATGCTTTCACTGCATGGTAAAATTATAAACGCAACCAGCAGAAGCAGAAGACATACCAACAGCTTAAGGCTAATGCTCAGCGTAAGATCCAGGTGATGAACAAAAATTGGTGGGAGGAAAACGATTGCAAAATTCAGGACATGGCTAACAAAAATGACATGCGCAGTTTTTACAATGCGACAAAGACTATCTATGGACAAATATCACAAAACCAGGCCCCACTAAGATCAGGTGATGGGGAGAAACTCCTCCAGGATGAGCTGGCCATCCTAGGACGCTAGAAGGAGCACTTTGAGCACCTTCTCAATAGGGATGCTGATATCGATGAAACCATTTATGCAGACATCCTCCAACATCATATGAGAGATGAGCTATGAAGAATACCAACGCGCGTGGAGGTGGCAACCGCGATTCTGAAAACAAAATCAAACAAAGCTTGTGGTCCCGTTGGCATCCCAGCCGAGGTATTCTAGCAAAGTGGTTCACTACTAATTACGAGGCTCCATAAACTTATTACTCAGATATGGGTGGATGAAAAAATAGCACCCGATCTTAGAGATGCTTCCATTGTTATCATCTTTAAGAAAGGAAACAGATGGGTATGTCGAAACTACCGCGGGATCTGACTCCTGTTGACTGTTTGAAAGATTCTGGCGCGCATCTTAGCAGAGCGTTTATACCGAATTGCCGAAGAACACCTCCGTGAGTCATAATGTTGCTTTGGGACGGTGCCTAGAACAACGGATATGATATGCACTGCCCGTTAGATCCAAGAGAAATGCGTGGGCAAGACTGCGAACTATTTATAACTTTTCTAGACCTTACAAAAGCATTTGATTCGCTAAATCGTGATGCTCTATGGAAATCCTCCACAAATATGAGTGCCCATGCAAGTACGTTAGTAGCTTGAGACTCATCCATAATGGCATGGCAGGGTCAGTAGCATACAAGGGCAGTCAGAGAGAAATTTTAAACATCCAGACAGGAGTTAAGCAAGGTTGTGTAATTGCACCAAGCTCGTTTAACATTTGTGTGGCTGTGGCCGTCCACCTAGCTCAAAGAGACCTACCACATACCGTGGAAGTGTTTTACCGACTCGATGGACGACTATTCAACCTGCAGCGCCTGAAGAAATAGGCTTATCTGAACTCCAGTATGCCGAGGAGTGCGCGATCTTCGCACACTCTGTTGACGAGATGTAAGCACCCGTGAGTGCATTTAATAACGCTTACAGAAAGTTTGGTCTGAAGATAAATACGCAGAAGACCAAAACCGCATTCTAGCCAAGACCATTAAGGCCGTACAACCCTCCTACAATTTCCGTGGAAGGAGAGCAACCTGAATATTTGAAACACTTCCAGTACCTTGGCAGTCACCTCTTAGTGAAGGCAAACATCGACAAGGAAGTCGAACATCACCTCCGCAACGCTGGAGCAGCCTTCTACAAACTAAAGTTGAGTCTTTGTAAATCACAGTCTAAGAACAAAGACCATGCTCATGGTATACAATGCTGTGGTACTTACGAAATATGAACCACATACCAGCGAAATGTGAACTCACTAGAGCAGTTCCACCAAAGATGTCTTCCAAGAATCTTACACATTTCCTGGGAGGATGAAGAACAAACCTTAGCGTTATAGAAAAGGCAGAGTCCACCAGCATTGAGGCTCTCCTGCTGGAACATCAACTTAGATGTGCAGGGCACTGCGCTTGGATGCAAGAGACAAGACTGTCTCGGAGGGTCTTTTTCTCCGTACTTCAAACGGGCGCCAGCGCGAGAAGGGAAAAGAAAAACTATGGACGGATACATTGCAGTTCTATATGGAGAGAGGCAACATTCCCGGCAATTCTGGGAGATCTCCGCTGGGGATTCCCCTGATTGGTGACGTGCAGCCTACCGGGAAGTGGAGAGGTTCGCAACCATCAGGTGTGACAATGCAGAGCAACGACGAGAACGAGGGACAGCCGACTACTACTATATATTTGCACCTACTTCCTAAATTGTAGAGAAAATCTTAAGAAGTTAAATCCAAGGTAACGAGTGTCGTTTAGCCAATTTTAGATCACTTTTTCACCTTAAAAAAAATTATATCGTAATTAACATAATAAAATGAGCACCAAATTCCTTTTGTTTCTTAAACCGACTTAAAAATCGCCAACATACTAAATTTTATACAAATTAAAAATTAATGTAAGAATGAATGATATGGCATAGAGAGGAGAGGTAAAATATAAAACATAATAATAATGAAAATAACGATAATTTACGACCATAAGGAATCTCATTAATTCTAATTGTAAGCACCCATAACGGCGAAAAAGGAAAGCAAAAAACTAAAAGTCTGATAAATCACTAAAATAGATTACGGATGTAAAGAAAGAAATATAAAATAACGGAAGGAGTCGAGACAACATGCCTCTTTGTGCAGCCGGCCAGCGTGAGAAAGTAGGAAGAAGATGACGGCGAAGCCTTCCCGCAACAATCATTCCACCAATACCTACAGTACATATCGCAAACCCCCGCAACTAAGAAACAAGCATGATCACCAAGCATAATCACAAACTCCTGTCCCACGCTACACACGCTCCTTCTGTCGACTTCCTTGCAAGTGAGGCCAATAAGCAATCCAGTGAGTACGGAACCTGCCTAAGTTATTACGACTAGAACACCGTGCTGGTTTAAGGTACAAGCATCATCTACACGATCAGCCATTTACGTGTGCCAGATGGAAAGTAACGATATTTGTGCACATTAATCCCATAGCCCTTGTAGGGGAATGGTCACTCCCCCCCCCCCCCCCCCTCCCGTTCACTCGTGATGCAGTCCCAAGGCGGTTACCACAAGGACATCGGCCCCAGGCATCGGCGAGTCAAAAGCGTAACCACAACGTGGCAAAACTTGGTGCCATGAAAGACCCTAAAGGTCAAAAAGGTAAGATCTCCCCCAGGAGAGTGAGATCCAGTTTCACGTTGAACAAGAAATTGGAGACGAGTTTCTCCCAATCTCGATGGCTAACGAGGAGCCGATGTTTGACTTCGTAGGAAAGACCGTTTGGAAAAAGAACTCTCCTGGGGCCGTCCTCAAGCCCCTCTCCCCCTTACCACTCCCCCAGTGGGGGTGCGAGGTATAAATGAGGAACTCTGAGAAAAATCGAGGTAGTATACGTCAGTCTCTAGGTGACGAAGTCTTCGGATCAAACCGAACTACCGAGACTAGAGAGGTAGAGTACTTGGCTCGCAAGACCAAGAAGTACCCTGCAAGAGAGGCAGGGCTACCTACCTTAAGGGGCTAAGAAGAAGCTCAGCCTCGAGCTAAGTCCCTGGTTATCAAACCAAACGATAAGTGAACTTTGGTAAGTTCGACTTACTCACGCCAGAGAGACTCCTCATATCCTGGTCCACCTTAAACACCAGGAGTATTCCTCGTCCTTGAGGAATTAAGAAGAAGAAGAAGAGGTAGTATACGTCAGTCTCTAGGTGACGAAGTCTTCGGATCAAACCGAACTACCGAGACTAGAGAGGTAGTTTACTTGTGTCGCCAGACCAAGAAGTACCCTGCAAGAGAGGCAGGGCTACCTACCTTAAGGGGCTAAAAAGAAGCTCATCCTTGAGCTAAGTCCCTGGTTATCAAACAAAACGATAATTGAACTTTGGTAAGTTCAACTTACTCTCGCCAGAGAGACTCCTCATATCCTGGTCCACCTTAAACACCAGGGGTATTCCTCGTCCTTGAGGAATTAAGAAAAAAGGAAGAGGGTAGTATACGTCAGTCTCTAGGTGACGAAGTCCTCGGATCCACAACTGAGCTACCGAGACTAGAGAGGTAGTGTACTTGGCTCGCCAGACCAAGAAGTACCCTGCAAGAGAGGCAGGGCTACCTACCTTAAGGGGCAAAGAAGAAGCTCATCCTCGAGCTAAGTCCCTGGTTATCAAACCAAACGATAAGTTAACTTTGGTAAGTTCAACTTACCCTCGCCAGAGAGAATCCTCATATCCTGGTGCACCTTAAACACCAGGGGTATTCCTCGTCCTTGAGGAATTAAGAAAAGAAGAAGGAAATGGCTCCCCCTCGAGCCCGTTATTCGGTGCTCACACCAAACTTCAAGTAACTTATTCTCGCCAGAGAAACCCCCCTCCGTTATCCTCGCCCTTGAAGAAGACCCTCCCCGAGTTCAGTCCTCGTCCATAAGGAAATAAGTAACGAAGGAGAAAAGCTCCTCCTCAAGCTCGTTACTCGGTGATCACACCGCACTCCAAGTTAACTTGATTTAAGAAACAAGTTCGACTCACTCTCGCCAGAGAGACCACGACTGCCTAGGTGTTGCATAAAGCACCGTCTTGGTTCTCGTCCTTAAAAAACCCTTCCCCCCCGCAAGATCGTGTGGACCCCCCAGCTGCTACCCTCGCCAAAACGACCGTGGAATTTCGCCCATCTACAACTGGACACCCGGCACGCGTCGTGAGTCAATAACATTTCTGAGGCCCTTTAAACTCCACATGAGTCCGTAAGCCTAATTCTTATATTATTGTTTTGTGTGGAGAAAACGTTAACCAAATTTTGAAGGGTAAACTAATTTAATTAATGCTTGTTTAGTCTAATATTCAGAGTATTGCTGTAGTTAATGTATAAAGGTTATGTATTCAATTGATAAAGATAAAATATAAGTTTATTTGGGGATTAATGTTCGTTTCTCTTATATATATCCTTACGTGTTGCAGAATGGCTCTGTTCTTTAAGATATTCTTATAATATCAATATATTAGACACTCTTAGCACTCTTAGAATAGAACAAAAAAAAGGGGGGGCATTCTACGACACTAAATAAAAGTGGTGTCAGGTAAGTAGGGTTTTTATCAGAAAGAATTCTACGACATAATTAAAGTGGTGTCAGGTTTTGTAGGTTGTTATTAGAAAGAACTCAGCAGTGTCTAATTAAGAAAGAGCCAACACGTAAAGGAATATCATATCAGGAGTAAGAGAATAATTGACGAGAGGAAAATTGGTAGAGTTAGGGATGGTAACAATCTTAAGGTAATTGGTAGGTCAAGTGGTAAATTTGTTGTCGGGAGTGGTATTTCAATCAGCATAGTAGTGGGATTAAGGGTAAGTTATGCTGAGCGCTACCTGGTGAGTGGTGGCATAATTATCTGAAAATACAGAAAGGAAAAATCGACGGATCAACACGAAATAGATCCAGTCAAAAGATTTTACCAACAAGCCCAAAGTCTGGGACTTGAAGGCACAGAAATGCATGACTACGTCATGGCAGAACTCAGAATAGATTGTGTAGAAGAAGAAAGAATTTGGGATATAGAAAAAGAACAAGAATTAATAAAGTTTGAGAGAAAAACAGAGGATATAAAAAGAGAGGGTAAAAGAGAACGTGAATTAATGGAAATACGGATGAACCGGGAAAGTGAAGAATCCCGAATACAGCGGAAAATAGAAACAGAGGAAAGAAGAATGCTAAGAGGAGGTAAAACAAGCGATAGAATAATACTGTTGAAAAGAGAAGCACGAGAATTCAGAATAAGGACAGAAATAGAAGATGAAGAAAGAAGACTAAAGATAAAGCTGGAAGATGAAGAAAGAAGAACTCGACGGGAAAACGAAATAGCGAAATCAGAACAAGAAGCCGAGGAAAGGAGAATGAAGAGGGAAAAAGAGTCGAAAGAGAGGAGAATAAAGATTAAAAAAGAAATAGATGAAAGAAGAATACAGAGGGAAAAAGAACGTGCTCAAGCTGAAAGAAAAGAGAGAGAAGAAAAGGAAAAATTGCTCGCACTCGAAAGAGCACCTATCGAGAATCTCATAGAGGCCGAGGAAGTTGTAGCCCGGCCTGGACCTAAGAAAGGACCATCGAGGGAAACCCAGCCAAATGGGGTAACGATGGAAGAAGTAGGAAGTAGGAATGAGGTAACAGCAGGAATACCTAAGGAAGAACCTACAAGGAAAACCCAGCCAAATTGGGTTATCAGGGAAGAAGAAGGTAGAGTAGAGGTACGAGCAGGTGTACCTGAGGAACTACCTACTAAGAGAAGTGAGTCAAATGAGTTGACAAGGAAGGAGGAAAGAGGTGCTATTGCGATACACCCAGGTAAGACTAATCAAATGGTAGACGCGGATGAGTATCCCCTACTCCTAGTAGTCTCCTCCCCGAACGGAACGACCACGGAGTTACCACTAAATCGCCAAGTCGTAGTGAGCGCCAAGCCCATTAACGACCTCGCATGAAAAAAAATTCTCGATCCCCAAAGATCGAACCCAGACACGATCTTCCCGTGTACCTGGTTAAAGGAGAGCTATGGGACCTACGCTCCCATCAATTATGCCCCGCTACAACAGACCGCTCTAGCCATAATGTTCAGTTTAAAGGTAGTCAAGTACCATAAGAAGGGTAATTCGAGTAGGTTGAAATACCGCTACCATTTAGTACCATACTTGGGTAGACTCAATAACCAGAACGGCCGACTCAGGCGCGGTAGAATAATGGTCACAGAGCACCATTTTAGGATCAGCTACATCAAAGGAGACGATAATGTACAGATGCCCTATAGGTAGAGACGAAAAACCATTGAGGGTTATTTCAGTACCTAATGAAGGTGAAACCATGTTTTCATTTGTTGTTCGTGTTAATATTTATCGGTAGGATTTAAGTTCTCAAAAACTTAGAAAGGTAAGGAAGTAGCTTGTTTTGTTGTTTTTTTGTGGGTAATCGATGAATTAAGGTTTTTTAATTTTCTATGTAAAATTGTATTGCGAGTAGGTCTAGCTCGACACATTGCCTGTGTAAACGCGCGCGGGGGCGCTCATGTGTAAGGAAACTTAATGTAAGAGAGGGCTCAAAGAAATACAACTTTGCTAAGGTCGACTAGGTTGAGTAAGGTGTTTTGAGTTCCCGGGAGCATCCCCCGCTCTCCATTAAGTTCTTCGGTGGGAGGTGTGTAGGGGAATGGTCACTCCCTCCCCCCCCCTCCCGTTCACTCGTGATGCAGTCCCAAGGTGGTTACCGCAAGGACATCCGCCCCAGGCATCGGCGAGTCAAAAGCGTAACCACAACGTGGCACAACTTGGTGCCATGAAAGACCCTAAAGGTCAAAAAGGTAAGATCTCCCCCAGGAGAGTGAGATCCAGTTTCACGTTGAACAAGAAATTGGAGACGGGTTTTTCCCAATCTCGATGGCTAACGAGGAGCCGATGTTTGACTTCGTGGGAAAGACCGTTTGGAAAAAGAACGCTCCTGGGGCCGTCCTCAAGCCCCTCTCCCCCTTACCACTCCCCCAGTGGGGGTGCGAGGTATAAATGAGGAACTCTGAGAAAAATCGGGGTAGTATACGTCAGTCTCTAGGTGACGAAGTCTTCGGATCAAACCAAACTACCGAGACTAGAGAGGTAGAGTACTTGGCTCGCAAGACCAAGAAGTAACCTGCAAGAGAGGCAGGGCTACCTACCTTAAGGGGCTAAGAAGAAGCTCAGCCTCGAGCTAAGTCCCTGGTTATCAAACCAAACGATAAGTGAACTTTGGTAAGTTCGACTTACTCACGCCAGAGAGACTCCTCATATCCTGGTCCACCTTAAACACCAGGAGTATTCCTCGTTTTTGAGGAATTAAGAAGAAGAAGAGGTAGTATACGTCAGTCTCTAGGTGACGAAGTCTTCGGATCAAACCGAACTACCGAGACTAGAGAGGTAGTTTACTTGTGTCGCCAGACCAAGAAGTACCCTGCAAGAGAGGCAGGGCTACCTACTTTAAGGGGATAAGAAGAAGCTCATCCTCGAGCTAAGTCCCTGGTTATCAAACCAAACGATAAATGAACTTTGGTAAGTTCAACTTACTCTCGCCAGAGAGACTCCTCATATCCTGGTGCACCTTAAACACCAGGGGTATTCCTCGTCCTTGAGGAATTAAGAAAAAAAGAAGAGGGTAGTATACGTCAGTCTCTAGGTGACGAAGTCCTCGGATCCACAACTGAGCTACCGAGACTAGAGAGGTAGTGTACTTGGCTCGCCAGACCAAGAAGTACCCTGCAAGAGAGGCAGGGCTACCTACCTTAAGGGGCTAAGAAGAAGCTCATCCTCGAGCTAAGTCCCTGGTTATCAAACCAAACGATAAGTTAACTTTGGTAAGTTCAACTTACCCTCGCCAGAGAGATTCCTCATATCCTGGTGCACCTTAAACACCAGGGGTATTCCTCGTCCTTGAGGAATTAAGAAAAGAAGAAGGAAAAGGCTCCCCCTCGAGCCCGTTATTCGGTGGCCACACCAAACTTTAAGTAACTTATTCTCGCCAGAGAAACCCCCCTCCGTTATCCTCGCCCTTGAAGAAGACCCTCCCCGAGTTCAGTCCTCGTCCATAAGGAAATAAGTAACGAAGGAGAAAAGCTCCTCCTCGAGCTCGTTACTCGGTGATCACACCGCACTCCAAGTTAACTTGATTTAAGAAACAAGTTCGACTCACCTTCGCCAGAGAGACCACGACTGCCGAGGTGTTGCATAAAGCACCGTCTTGGTTCTCGTCCTTAAAAAACCCTTCCCCCCCGCAAGATCGTTTTGACCCCCCAGCTGCTACCCTCGCCAAAACGACCGTGGAATTTCGCCCATCTACAACTGGACACCCGGCACGAGTCGTGAGTCAATAACATTTCTGAGGCCCTTTAAACTCCACATGAGTCCGTAAGCCTAATTCTTATATTATTGTTTTGTGTGGAGAAAACGTTAACCAAATTTTGAAGGGTAAACTAATTTAATTAATGCTTGTTTAGTCTAATATTCAGAGTATTGCTGTAGTTAATGTATAAAGGTTATGTATTCAATTGATAAAGATAAAATATAAGTTTATTTTGGGATTAATGTTCGTTTCTCTTATATATATCCTTACGTGTTGCAGAACGGCTCTGTTCTTTAAGATATTCTTATAATATCAATACATTAGACACTCTTAGCACTCTTAGAATAGAACAAAAAAAAGGGGGGCATTCTACGACACTAAATAAAAGTGGTGTCAGGTAAGTAGGGTTTTTATCAGAAAGAATTCTACGACATAATTAAAGTGGTGTCAGGTTTTGTAGGTTGTTATTAGAAAGAACTCAGCAGTGTCTAATTAAGAAAGAGCCAACACGTAAAGAAATATCATATCAGGAGTAAGAGAATAATTGACGAGAGGAAAATTGGTAGAGTTAGGGATGGTAACAATCTTAAGGTAATTGGTAGGTCAAGTGGTAAATTTGTTGTCGGGAGTGGTATTTCAATCAGCATAGTAGTGGGATTAAGGGTAAGTTATGCTGAGCGCTACCTGGTGAGTGGTGGCATAATTATCTGAAAATACAGAAAGGAAAAATCGACGGATCAACACGAAATGGATCCAGTCAAAAGATTTTACCAACAAGCCCAAAGTCTGGGACTTGAAGGCACAGAAATGCATGACTACGTCATGGCAGAACTCAGAATAGATTGTGTAGAAGAAGAAAGAATTTGGGATATAGAAAAAGAACAAGAATTAATAAAGTTTGAGAGAAAAACAGAGGATATAAAAAGAGAGGGTGAAAGAGAACGTGAATTAATGGAAATACGGATGAACCGGGAAAGTGAAGAATCCCGAATACAGCGGAAAATAGAAACAGAGGAAAGAAGAATGCTACGAGGAGGTAAACAAGCGAAAGAATAATACTGTTGAAAAGAGAAGCACGAGAATTCAGAATAAGAACAGAAATGGAAGATGAAGAAAGAAGACTAAAGATAAAGCTGGAAGATGAAGAAAGAAGAACTCGACGGGAAAACGAAATAGCGAAATCAGAACAAGAAGCCGAGGAAAGGAGAATGAAGAGGGAAAAAGAGTCGAAAGAGAGGAGAATAAAGATTAAAAAAGAAATAGATGAAAGAAGAATACAGAGGGAAAAAGAACGTGCTCAAACTGAAAGAGAAGAGAGAGAAGAAAAGGAAAAATTGCTCGCACTCGAAAGAGCAACTATCGAGAATCTCATAGAGGCCGAGGAATTTGTAGCCCGGCCTGGACCTAAGAAAGGACCATCGAGGGAAACCCAGCCAAATGGGGTAACGATGGAAGAAGTAGGAAGTAGGAATGAGGTAACAGCAGGAATACCTAAGGAAGAACCTACAAGGAAAACCCAGCCAAATGGGGTTATCAGGGAAGAAGAAGGTAGAGTAGAGGTACGAGCAGGTGTACCTGAGGAACTACCTACTAAGAGAAGTGAGTCAAATGAGTTGACAAGGAAGGAGGAAAGAGGTGCTATTGCGATACACCCAGGTAAGACTAATCAAATGGTAGAGGCGGATGAGTATCCCCTACCCCTAGTAGTCTCCTCCCTGAACGGAACGTCCACGGAGTTACCACTAAATCGCCAAGTCGTAGTGAGCGCCAAGCCCATTAACGTCTTCGCATGAAAAAATTTTCTCGATCCCCAAAGATCGAACCCAGACACGATCTTCCCGTGTACCTGGTTAAAGGAGAGCTATGGGACCTACGCTCCCATCAATTATGCCCCGCTACAACAGACCGCTCTAGCCATAATGCTCAGTTTAAAGGTAGTCAAGTACCATAAGAAGGTTAATTCGAGTAGGTTGAAATACCGCTACCATTTAGCACCATACTTGGGTAGACTCAATAACCAGAACTGCCGACTCAGGCGCGGTAGAATAATGGTCACAGAGCACCATTTTAGGATCAGCTACATCAAAGGAGCCGATAATGTACAGATGCCCTATAGGTGAAGACGAAAAACCATAGAGGGTTAGTTAAGTACCTAATGAGGGTGAAACCATGTTTTCATTTGTTGTTCGTGTTAATATTTATCGGTAGGATTTAAGTTCTCAAAAACTTAGAAAGGTAAGGAAGTAGCTTGTTTTGTTGGTTTTTTTTGTGGGTAATCGATGAATTAAGGTTTTTTAATTTTCTATGTAAAATTGTATTGCGAGTAGGTCTAGCTCGACACATTGCCTGTGTAAACGCGCGCGGGGGCGCTCATGTGTAAGGAAACTTAATGTAAGAGAGGGCTCAAAGAAATACAACTTTGCTAAGGTCGACTAGGTTGAGTAAGGTGTTTTGAGTTCCCGGGAGCATCCCCCGCTCTCCATTAAGTTCTTCGGTGGGAGGTGTGTAGGGGAATGGTCACTCCCTCCCCCCCCCTCCCGTTCACTCGTGATGCAGTCCCAAGGTGGTTACCGCAAGGACATCCGCCCCAGGCATCGGCGAGTCAAAAGCGTAACCACAACGTGGCACAACTTGGTGCCATGAAAGACCCTAAAGGTCAAAAAGGTAAGATCTTCCCCAGGAAAGTGAGATCCAGTTTCACGTTGAACAAGAAATTGGAGACGGGTTTCTCCCAATCTCGATGGCTAACGAGGAGCCGATGTTTGACTTCGTGGGAAAGACCGTTTGGAAAAAGAACTCTCCTGGGGCCGTCCTCAAGCCCCTCTCCCCCTTACCACTCCCCCAGTGGGGGTGCGAGGTATAAATGAGGAACTCTGAGAAAAATCGAGGTAGTATACGTCAGTCTCTAGGTGACGAAGTCTTCGGATCAAACCGAACTACCGAGACTAGAGAGGTAGTTTACTTGTGTCGCCAGACCAAGAAGTACTCTGCAAGAGAGGCAGGGCTACCTACCTTAAGGGGCTAAAAAGAAGCTCATCCTCGAGCTAAGTACCTGGTTATCAAACCAAACGATAAGTGAACTTTGGTAAGTTCAACTTACTCTCGCCAGAGAGACTCCTAATATCCTGGTCCACCTTAAACACCAGGGGTATTCCTCGTCCTTGAGGAATTAAGAAAAAAAGAAGAGGGTAGTATACGTCAGTCTCTAGGTGACGAAGTCCTCGGATCCACAACTGAGCTACCGAGACTAGAGAGGTAGTGTACTTGGCTCGCCAGACCAAGAAGTACCCTGCAAGAGAGGCTGGGCTACCTACCTTAAGGGGCTAAGAAGAAGCTCATCCTCGAGCTAAGTCCCTGGTTATCAAATCAAACGATAAGTTAACTTTGGTTAGTTCAACTTACTCTCGCCAAAGAGATTCCTCATATCCTGGTGCACCTTAAACACCAGGGGTATTCCTCGTCCTTGAGGAATTAAGAAAAGAAGAAGGAAAAGGCTCCCCCTCGAGCCCGTTATTCGGTGGCCACACCAAACTTTAAGTAACTTATTCTCGCCAGAGAAACCCCCCTCCCTTATCCTCGCCCTTGAAGAAGACTCTCCCCGAGTTCAGTCCTCGTCCATAAGGAAATTTGTAACGAAGGAGAAAAGCTCCTCCTCGAGCTCGTTACTCGGTGATCACACCGCACTCCAAGTTAACTTGATTTAAGAAACAAGTTCGACTCACTCTCGCCAGAGAGACCACAACTGCCTAGGTGTTGCATAAAGCACCGTCTTGGTTTTCGTCCTTGAAAAACCCTTTCCCCCCGGAAGATCGTATGGACCCCCCAGCTGCTACCCTCGCCAAAACGACCGCGGAATTTCGCCCATCTACAACTGGACACCCGGCACGCGTCGTGAGTCAATAACATTTCTGAGGCCCTTTAAACTCCACATGAGTCCGTTAGCCTAATTCTTATATTATTGTTTTGTGTGGAGAAAACGTTAACCAAATTTTGAAGGGTAAACCAATTTAATTAATGCTTGTTTAGTCTAATATTCAGAGTATTGCTGTAGTTAATGTATAAAGGTTATGTATTCAATTGATAAAGATAAAATATAAGTTTATTTTGGGATTAATGTTCGTTTCTCTTATATATATCCTTACGTGTTGCAGAATGGCTCTGTTCTTTAAGATATTCTTATAATATCAATATATTAGACACTCTTAGCACTCTTAGAATAGAACAAAAAAAAGGGGGGGCATTCTACGACACTAAATAAAAGTGGTGTCAGGTAAGTAGGGTTTTTATCAGAAAGAATTCTACGACAGCCCTACACCAAATTGCCCCTACTTGACATATCATCACACCACATGGCCAAGCAATGCAAAATACTCACCACGCCTACATACAGAGCCATCTCATTTTAGAGTCCACCATTTAGTTCAGAATAGCACCAAGCCTCTATCGCAACCTCACCAACACCCAACAAGACCAACGCACACCTCCAAGTCATCTTAGAACTAAACCTAAATGGTATATGAAACAAACAAGTGAAGCCTCAAGAAATTCATCGTTAAGCGCGACATATTTACATATGGCCTTCTTGGAGGATGATTATGCTTAGACGCTCGCATTACAAATGTCCTATTTCACAAACACATTTGGTGAGATAAACACGACCATTAACATGTTGTACGCTTGAAAATATTAATCAGCCGAGATTGACGGTTATTTCCAGGAAGCTCATAAAAATCCTGGAATAATCGTCGCTTTATCATTTTTTTTAGTTGTATAGTGCTTTTTTATTTGTAAATAACTTATGCAATTATATTGTGTCGAGGAAATGTGGCTCCCTCTTTTTGTCAGAGAATTAATGACTTTAGCGCGCCAGTCTAACACTACTACATGGGAAGGAAAACAATTCCTCTATTGGATGAGTAAACTCTTTAATTACTGTATATGAGAGTACCATTGGGTTTAATCAGTTTTTAGGAAAGAGACGGTCAACACGTAAGGATCCAGTGAAACACCAAGAATTAACCAAAAATATACATCTTTTTAATTTATCAATTAACTTAAATATTTACACGAAAGTCTAAAAATTTAACATGGACGCAAAAATTGAATAAGGTCCTATTCCTGACGCGAGTCCTGATCAAAGCAAAGTAGGCTCCAGGTAAACAAGCCAATTACCAGTTAGTTAATTTATGGAGACCTTTTAGTACAGCATTTAGCTGCAATATATGTTCCACTACTCTAACTAAAAATATAACAGGAGTCACTAAATATTATCTCTCCTTTAGTTAGCTTGGGTACATTATTAAAATCCTACTTAATCAAAACAAATATCTATAGTCATTCGGAATTACATGACCGTGAAAGGAACAGGGGTTGACGGATGTCGCTATATTGGATTTTTTACGATTCTTCACGTTGCAGAGGGTGAATGGTGTTTGTCCCGGAGACGGTAGGAAACGATGTCTAATTCTTCTTATAATTTTATCGATCTGGTTATACGTCCTGAAAGACGGAGAGAGGAGTTGTGCTCTCTGGCTCAAGGAGTATGCTTTTTGGTAGCTCTTGAGTTCTAGTATACTCGTCTTCTTCGCATGGTTGCCCAACTGAGTTTTGGTTCACGAGGTGATTCCAAAAGAACTTAAATGGAACTTCCTTGAGGATTAATTTTTCTTCTCTCAAAATTACTGGGATTGCAATTTGAGAGTCTCTCGAGGGTGAGCGGATCTTCTTTTGTCTTGCTCCCGAAATTTCTGTTTGGCATTTAGAAATTGTGATCAAGCCAGCCCTTTTGCTAAGTCTGTGAAAGATAAATATTTATGGCACCGATAATAAAACGAGACGAACTTCTAAGTCTTAGAAGTCGAGTTTAGTACTGGGCGAGGGACTGGTCACAATGATCTAGTCCTCTATCGTCTCTAACAGAATAATCTTTCTTTCCTTACAGAGCATATTTATAGACCGGAGACCGCCCCACCTAAGGGAGATGGTGTAATGCCACTGAGGAGAATGCGATGGGTGAGGGTGGTATGGGTGGCACTGCGGAGACCAGGTCTGCTTCTTAATGAGAGGCACCGACAACCATCCCATTATTTCTCCTCGGTGTTTTTTTTTATCTGACACCGCTTTATGATTCTCTGACCGCGGGCTTCCTGACCTCGTAGGTAATCGAATCTTTTGAAAGCTGCTTAATGGCCTTTTGCGGCTACCTTGGTCCTGCAGGCTGACTCGACGACCCACTCGGCTGGGAGATCAGAGCCCTTGGGCAGTTGGATTGTTAGTCAGACGACTAACGTTTTCACGCGCCTCATCTTTTAGTACGTTTCTCTCGCTCTCCCTGAAGAGGGATTTTAATATATATGTCCGCTTGGCCTTATAAGTCGCGTTATGTTATAATGTCTCTACATATTGTATGCAAATAGGTTTAAAAAATATATTTATTTTTTCCCTCTGAATAGTGAGCACATTAAAAGTACTGAAATAGTGAATTCATTATAAGTCATTTTATTTCTCTTGCCTTTCTATAACGAGTCCCTAATATCCTCCTTTATTGCTGTCAATCGTCACCTTTGTTACAAAATATCTAATCAGTTTATTTGCCTCTATAACTATTATTCTTTGCTACAGAAATTTACTATATGCGCCTCCAGCTATTGGAGAAGAAGCAAAACTAATATTTAATTTAGCCCGCTGTCTTTTCGCCCCTCTATTATTACGGTTTATTTCTGTGCAAGATTGACTCTAAGAAAATATATCTCTCAGGTCTGTAATTATCGTTTTGTTTCTACCACAGTTCGATGGATCGGCTAATAAATGCAAGGATTTTTAATGCATAGAGAGATTGAGGTTAAAATTCTTTCGCTCCAACAGTAATTGCAGGTGCAGCGTTTTGACCTGGGTTACTTATGTAGGTAGTTCGGCACCAAGGTGTTACACATTGGGGTGCCCAAGAGGGTGACCAAGATCTTTTAACCGTGACAGTGAAGTTTCATGCAGCCGAGAGTGACACTTTCACTCCGGTTCATTGGGAAGCTTCATCGAGAAAACCAAATCCGAGATTGAAATTATTAGTGACTAATAATTTTTCAGTTTTAGCTTTTGAAAGGATTGTGATTTCTAAATTTTTCTTGTATGGGTCTACTACTAGGTGCAACTGGAAGAAAAAACTCCAACGACGGATTAGATAGTGCTATCTAATGAAAGGCAGAGTAGTTGCAATCCTCAATTTAGACCCCCTCCCAAACATTGCAACGTCTACTACAACTTCAACCCCATCTCACCTGATGCTGCTAAACACTGACTTAACACTCGTGATCATCACTGGATAATGAAATGCACATAAAGATTAGAATGACAATTGCTCGGTACCCCGTAGGTACCATGTGTCGTTCTTACTTGGGGTGGAATAAGTTTGGGTTATATTGTGCGTTTTAACACCGGCTATTGGTCGTGGACGTCTTCGTGACGCTAAAGGGAGGATCACTATCATAACAATATGATTACCCGCTTAGGAGATAGTAGTAGTTCATCGGCAGGGCTACGAAGCAGTAGGGATAGTGAATATGTAGTGTTGTTATGTCAGAAAGCGATGAAGCACAGTGTTGTAATTAATTATATGCGAGATAAAGCATATGGAGCTAATTATCCCCCCCTGGCTTAGTTCAGCTTATCTGCCATTGGACATTCAGCTAGTGACGCTAACATTCCTGGCAACCGATTTCCATTTTGTGTTCGATTCTAAGATGGTAAAAACATTGTGAACTACAAAATACGACAACTCTTGCAAGCTTATTAAATTTAAAGACCTTCAAAATGATCTAAGAGGGCAAAGATATACAAAATACTAACTATGAATATACACATAAAGGTATATAGTTGTAAATATTCTACAAAAAATATGGAAAATGGTTAGAACACTCAAAAGTACAAGCTATGACTCCCTTGTTGGTTGTAAAATACAATTAATTCCATTTACTATCTACCTATCACATAATTGTGTTGTTTTACTACCAATTTCCTGTGTTTTTGTAAGAAGAATTTATTTCTAGGTCCGTCTCCATTATTACAATTGATAAGATATTTTATTACCCTCAAGGCAATACTCTTGTTTTTAGTTATTATTCTAATTATTTTTATTTATTCTACTTACTTCCAGTAATCTGTCTTCCCTTCCAATCATTCTTTATCTCTTAGTTGTTGCTACCAGTCTCCACTCTTTTCTCAAATCCTCTGAAGGAAACATAAGTAAGTTGTCATTTTTTATTTGATAGGACTCATCATTGTCGTAGTCACTGACCTACAAAGAGTAAGTGTGGTGACCTCTCCTGAAAAATGATCCTGTTTAAAAAATACATAAATGTCGCCAGGGTTTATGTGGTGTCTTGTAAACATGGTTTCAGGGACAATTCTTCACTCACTTCAAGTGCTCGACGTCCTCTGGTTTACAGCAGGGTGCGATCTATTTGATCTCAATGCATAAAAATTGCTTGTGTTTATCTTATTATATTTTATTTTTGTTTTTAACTTGAACTGTTGGAAACAAATGTGAGCATCTCTATCAAATGAATTTTGAAGTAGTTCGTACAGAAATTAGCAAAATTAAATGAATTAAAATGTTATGAAGAATATGCCATCATTTTAACGAGGAAATTAAAAAACCCTTGTAGATGAAAAGAAAAGTTAACTGATGTGATTTCAGAGCTATAAATGTGCCTGTGTACAGCCATGACAAAAGAAATTAACGCAATATGAGCGCATGTAGCTTGTGAGACTTTTGTATGTTACAAACTTCTGTATGTACTCACGGAATTGAGATAAGGCAGCAAATATGGGGAAATGAAAGCGATTTCAGGTCCACAGAAAATTGAGTTAACTTCAACTACATATTTTCAAAGAGGCATTGATAATATTTTGCACACAGAGTTAGCTGTTGTCATCTACGAATTTCCAAAGAGCACATTTCCGTTTAAAGAGCGGTCAATCCACGGGAAATTTTAAGGATGGTAATAAAGGAGATAATCTCTCTGGTCGATGGAAATAAACATTTAATTTATATTATTTTATTTAACTTTATAGGGAAAAATATTTATATGTTCAACGTTGGCTGTCTGTAAGTAGCAAAGAAAAAATACGCTATTCAACTCTCTGACAAGAAATGCAGAATCATTCGCATCCCTATAAAGGGATGCAATCTCAGGTTTTGCACAGCTCCGATGGGGCTACGATCACCCACTTTCTCCATCTCGAGTGCTAGGCCAGCGACTGCTCTCTCCGCATGCTTTTAGACTACGAAATAGAACAATCCCTAGCCACCTTCTTCTAGGTACGCCCCACCGGTTACAAAGTATCTACCATTCACAATATTCAATTAACTACAGAAAATGGCTCCCGCCAAACATGTCCCGACTCTCTCAGCTCCCTAACCTTTTTTTAGAGGGCTACTTTAATTCTAACCATCACACCTGGCTAAGCTCAAAGGACAACAGACCAAAAGGCACAATTATTATCAAACAACTTTACGTACTTAGCATACAAAACAGTAAAAACTAACAATCAGCGCAACCATTACCTCACTTGCCAAGACATATCTCTTCTTCTCCCTTTTCCATAATTAGTCATCTGGCAAATCCTTGACGTAATCCAATCCAAACACCACAGTTCTCATTACATTTCAACTAACTCGACCTATCCCTTGCCTTAACAAAGTAACATAGACCAACTACAAAAGAGCCAAGTGGACTGAAAATAAAAATGAAAACAACCTTAAACGACTCTACATTCGATCAATTTCCTTCCTTCTATCAAGCACCTTCACACCTTTCCCACAAAATCTACCTGGAATAAATATCCTCAAAGTACAAAGAAACGCTTTCCTCTCCAATTCACATCGGTAATCGACAACATCATAAAAGTAAGCAATAGATTCAAACAAAACAACCCTAACAACTTGAACAATTTCACTATCTCAACAGGTAAATCAATAGTTTTATCTACATTCATGAATGAGTGAAAAAAGGTTTGGTTTAGTATATTTTTTCCTATAAGAAAATTGATAGAACAAATCAAACGGTGCATTTTGTTTTAGTATGTTTATATCCCTTTCATCCATTTCATTCCATTACTCCTAACTTCATTTTTAAATCAACCTTCATATAAAAATCTTCTAAAAAAGGCAATTTTTAAAATAAATAAATGAATAAAAAAACAAGCCGACAAAAATTATGTAAACTGTATCCATTTTCGGCAATAGCACCCCTTATTATCTCTTCTCTGTTTCTTTTCCTCAGTGTCAAAAATAGATACAACAAAGAAATAAAAAAATAATTTATTACTCACCCCCACTACTTTGAAATTCCCTCAAAATGAACATAGCTTAGAGCCGAATAAAAATTAATATCTATTAGTCAAAGGACTTCTCTTCTCGAGATATCAATTCTGCTCCAGGAGCTTTGTTAAATCCTGGAAGGGCGTATGGCCTGAGAAAAGACCATGAATGGTAAATCGCTGAGTCAGTAACGAACTTTTTTATTTTATAAAATAATCTTAAAATCTTAATTAATTTTCATTGAAGAAGTTGAAAAAAAGTCCTTTATCAATCCGGAACGGTCTTCCAACAAAAAGTGAAATTTACATACAGTTTTAATCACAATCGCTTGCAAGTCCATGGGCATGAAGGACTGATCTTTGTCAGAGCGGATGCTATATTCAAAGGTAGTACTTTCTTACCAGCACCTAGCAAGCAGGTCATTATATGTGGCCCAAGAAAGCCTCACTCCTAAAACGCCATAGACGTGTGGAATGGCAAACCCTTCGGCGGATTTCTGGGAGGAAAGAAGGCTTATGTGTAAGTAAGAAGAGAAGACGTGGTAAGAGGTAGTGGCGTTGTGATTGGTGGTTTGATAAGTTAGGTGGCGGGAATCGAACTTGATAAATAGGAAGGTATATCTTCAAATTTAACTACTACTATAGCAAAAGCTGCTTTAGCTTGCGTTTTCGATCCTTTGTCTTCTGTTCCGATCAATATCATCCTATGGATAGCCAATCTTAACAGAATGAACTCTCGCCATGAAATCTGTAGCCATTTAGTTTTTATGGTTACTGACCTCGAGCTAATTGAGCAGCAAAATTTTCCCGTCTGGGCATCTGACAGTTGAATTATATCACCTTTGGTTCGTACTCACTCTTGAAACCTAGAATATATGGACCTAAGTTACTTAATAGGAATATACATTTTTCTTACTGAGGTTCACAGGAAAAAATTATCTTATAAGTATTTATATAATTTTTCCCTCTTCTCGCATGCTTTGTTGGGTTCTAGATATTCTTTTCCAGTTTTTAAAATTTCTAACCAACAAGTATTAGGAATGGCATAGTTCATATTAGAATTTTCAGTATCAATATTTGTACAGCTATTTTATTCTATCACTTTAATTGCTCTGTAGGCGGGTAAATATGTGCCAATGTCAAAAACTCTATTAATGAGTGGGTGAATGTATGCCTGTCTGTAATATGGGTTGAAAATTGATAAATGTAGGAAAGTAAAACATATGAGATAAAATCGTTAGCAAATCTGCTAAAAGACTTAGTAAATGGAACTTATAGTAGGACCTCTAAGTGTATACACATTTCTCACTGTGATGAAAAAACAGTTAATGTTAGTCATGACAAACAGACTTGGCATAACTAACAGATTGTGAAGTGACGATTCTTCAAAGGCGATTTGAAGCGAGCGAGTAAAAGGAACCACAAATTGCATCGGCACAATCAGGGAGATATTCTATAAACTTTGTGCTTCACAGGAAATGACGGCTGGGGGTGAGAGAATAATTCTGGGCTTCAAACGAAGCACTCATCAAAATCTGCAGAACATTGATATATTGCTCTACATAACCATCCAATATTTTGGTATGAATTTATTTACGACACTGTAAAAAGGAATATAGGAATGTAGCCTTGATTGACATTGAGTTTATACCGACTTAATATTTTTACCATGTTGAAACACAAAATAAAAAATCCCATACCTAATTGAAATATTTTTAAAATGGACGACATAATTATTTTATATATTATGCTCTAGAAAAGCATGTGGCCATCTCAATCAAAGATTTTGGAATAATAATTGTCAGAGATCACAGAGAGAGAGAGAGGAAGATACGCGCCGCCTCGCTTGACCCTTCAATAGAGAGAGAGACAACAAACACCTGGGCGACCCTTTTCGTCTGCGCTAATGGAGGTGCGAAATTATGAGAAGCCGTAAGACGCCGCGATAACTTGAAATGCGGCCATCACAGAAAGCTGCGACAAGTGTGAAAGCCCAGAAGGTTCCATCTAAAGTCAGACAAAGTTCGCTTCGCCTGCTTAAGAACCTCCTCGCGCTTGCGCTAAAAGGCCAAGTCTATTCTCGTCTACCGATGCGTCTGACCCTAGCCCTCTCTATTCGGACGGAGGGGAGAAAACCCCATTTGAGCCATATAAATCCTCTGACGCCAGAGTTGGAAGACAGTATCCGCCGTCCTCCCTGCCCCATTAGTATCTTCTCTCCGCCACGATCGGTATCGCTATCAACCAGATAGCTGCAATCGACGAAGAATCCCCCATGAAATCTAGCCATCCCCTGGACCCCTTTTGCGTAATCCAAGTCGTCTGCGTGGAGCAAGACAAGGAATACCCGTTGCACCGCTTGCCGATTTTAATAATTTCTCGCCTGCGGAAGTTAAGATATGAGACTAGTTACCATCTCGTGAAAAGGATCAACTGCAAGCGCTCCTGAGTTGTTTTGATGACGTTATCACCGAGATCCCCGGTTGTGCTACCCACTTTAAGCACAATATACAGCTAACCACCTTGGAACCCACCAGTTCCAAACCCTACCCACTGCATATACACTTCCAAGAAGCATTTAATAATGTAGTGGATAAACTTCTAAGGTTTCAGATCATCGAATTTCAGTCAAACTACTGTTCGCCGGTTGTCATGGTAAAGAAGGCTGATGGTTCTTATCACATGTGCATAGATTTTAGAAAGTTAAATTCGGTTATCGTATTCGATGCTGAACCAATCCCTACCATAGATCAGAACCTTCACCCTTTTGAGAAGGCATAGTTCATCTCCGAGTTGGATTTATGCAAGGCCTATTATCAGATCCCTTTGCGAGA
This sequence comes from Ceratothoa steindachneri, assembly GCA_963969495.1. Lineage (NCBI taxonomy): Eukaryota > Metazoa > Arthropoda > Malacostraca > Isopoda > Cymothoidae > Ceratothoa > Ceratothoa steindachneri. The sequence goes on along the minus strand of OZ018319.1, from coordinate 53,292,990 downwards.
GGAAGTGAAGAATTTTACTGCTTTCCCCACTGAGTTGCAGCAATGATGACGAGAATTTTAGAAGGCTTACCCAACATCACCTTCTATTTCGATAATGTTTATGTGGCCAGCGAAGGTTTGGATCAACACTTAACCAGCCTTCGAGCCCTTCTCTATCGACTGCGGGAACACAACTCGACAATTGGCGTAGGCAATTGGCACTTTGCTTTTAGCACTATCTGTTACCTAGGCTTCCATATCGGGAATAATCGATTAGCCTCCAGCAAGAAAAGTTCTGGCCATCATTGTCATGCTGTTGCCCAGTAATAAAAAGCAGTGCAATCCTTCATCCGCTATGCATCGTTAGATCGTCGCTTCACACCCAACTTTCCGACCGTTTCCGCCCCCCTCTGCGAGGTATTAAAAAAGCAGGCCCCCGAATGCCTCGAGTGGACGCTACTTTCAGCTCACAGCTTCAGCAAACTCAAAGAGAAGTTGGCATCCGCCCCTATTCTCCGCTTCCCTAACTCGAGCAAACTGGAATTCGCACCGACGCTAGTAATGACGGTATAGGATGTGTCCTCCTCCAGTATGAGAATAACGGCAAACTTTTCCCCATCGCTTACCAAGCAGAAAATTACTCGCGCGTGAGAAAAAATATCAGGTAATTGAGAAAGAGGTCTTGTTATATTTTGCGGAATACGTAAATTTAGGATGTATTTATTAGAGAAAGAATTTGTATTGGAAATCAACCACAAACCTCTATCATACCTACGTAACGGCAAGAAAAATAACGGTCGTTTAATGCGTTGGAGTTGTTCGTCCAGGAATTCCAATTCCGCATTTGATAATTAAAAGGCACTGATAACTGTATGGGTGATAGTTTATTAGGAACCCGTTAGATCCTTCATAAACTAATTTGTTCATGAAATAAATTTGTATATTTAACCATAACACAAGAAAACTCGTATAATTTTTAGTATATATATATATATATCTTTTTAATTTGTTTGTTTGTTTATATACGTGCAATGAATTCCTTTTATATCATTAATTGTTTTGTTTTGTTTTGTATAATCGTAGGATAACTACCCCTCTGGCTATTGCACCCCACTTGATGGTATTATAGAGAAAAATATCCTTCGGCAACCATGGCGTGGTATTATATAACGTCGTGTATGTGTATGGTATAACGCCCCCCTTATATACACACACTAGCTCCACTAGTTTGTATTTTGGCTTACCTTTGAAAATGTGTCCTAGGTACTCTCAACTTTATTTGCTATTGTCATGCGATTTTAAGTTATATTCTTCACCCACTGATCATTCTCCGATGTCACTTCTTTCCCTGAAGTTCCATCTGTCAATGGACGAATGTCAGAGATGAGAGAGAGAGAGTCAGGAAGATGCGTACTGCCGCCTCGCCTCGCTTCGCCCTTCAATAGAAAGAGAGAGAGAGAGAGAGAAAGAAAGAGAGAGAGAGACAACATACACCTGAACGACCCTTTTTGTCTGCGCTAATGGAGGTGCGAAATTATGAGACACCGCGATGACCTGAAATGCGACCATCACAAAAAACTACGATAAGTATGAGAGCCCAGAAAGTCCCAACTGAAGTCGGATAAAGTTCGCTTCGCCGGCTTAAGAACCGTGTCTAAAAGGCCGTGTTTATTCTCGTCTGCCGATGCATCTGACCCTAGAGCCCGCTTTCGGATGAAGTGGAAAAAAACCCATTCGACCCCTATAAAGTCTCCGGCGCCAGAATTGAGAGGCATTATCTGCCGTCCTCCCTGCCCCGTCAGTATCATCTGTCTGCTCCCGTTCGTACCCGTTATTTCTGTCCCGTTGGACTCTGCACAATTCTCGCAGAATCCCTCAAGCTCTCGGTATTCTTGTAAATTCACTTGAGTCAACCTCGACCCACTTCCTCCCGCTCCTCGAACGCAGCGTGTTCAATCTCGTTTCGTGTTACTCGAAAGCAAGTTTTAAGCTCACCACCCCTGCAATAGTCATTATCCAGAGAATATTGTTTGAACTTTGCGCCAATGCAAGGATTACTCTCTCGGACCAAATCTCCAAGGTGATAGCAACGAGCAGCTCTCCTGTGCAAGTGCTTTCTCTGCCCTCACCCCCCACCAGTGTAAGCCTCATCATCGGCTTAGTTTACGCTCAAGGTGGTTCGAGTGTCCCTCGGCCAATATTTTCCTTTTGTTTGTACGGTAACTGTGCTCACCACGTCTTCCCCTTTCCCTCAGCCGCTGATATCCTTGTAAATCTAGTATGTGTATAGCTCATTCTAAAACTCCTCTTAACCTTGTAAAATAATATTGATTTTTATATTAGTAAAGTAATTTTTGTACCCGTCTTTCTGTTATCCCGTAACTCCAAGATAGTCGACTATTGGCCAAACTACTTTCAGTAAATTTGCATTTTGCTTATATTGGAAACTCCCAACTCACTAGAAAAACAGAAAGGGTGAACGTGATCCTATTCTACGACATCTATATTAAACTGAAGGTGTGTAGGGTTAAGCTACAACAACTTAATAAAATGGTGATTTCAGGAGCAAGTTTGTAAAAATACGAGTACCGAAGATACTCGTAGTACGTGGTATGCTACTAAATGGAAGATTTACAACTCTTTCTAAACTCCACTCGTTTTGCAAACAAAACATTTCAAAAACACAACCAAATCGGCTAAAGCAGTAATTTTCTTGCATTTTTTGCTCTTCTTTCTTACATTTCTTTCTTTTGAAGTTCGATATTTCCATGTAAATCGAGTTTGAGGAAGGTGTCTAGAAATTTCGACTAATCAAGCAACATACAGATTCTTCCTCAAATATCGATTAGCCACTCGATGCCAAATAATAACACTCTTTTGGCTCTTCTTCTCCTTTATCTTAAGAATGTAGATTTCTGTAGAATACGTAATTGAAATTCATATTGATTATACATAAGTCACCGACAAAAGAACCCCCGTTTTCTTCGTCGCGTGCAAATCTGAAATATTAACATCTGAGCCAAGAAAACAACTGCCTAAAGCCGCAGGTTAAAACAACATTTGATTGTACAAAAAAGAAGTTTCCTTCCTCATCTCAACTAAGATGAAAACCTGTTTAAATCACATCTGTAGACCATTTCACTAATTGGAAATACCTTAATATTTACCAAGAGATTAGTGACGCCTTATATGTAGATAACTCTCCCCAAAGTTTTGAATGTTTTGTTGCACACTGGTAATAAATATTTAGCCCCTATAATCGTTCACTCTGAGTAAGATAAGAGAAAAATAAGAAAAACATCTTTTTAACCCTTTACACTTATTACAATCGATAGAGAAGAATACCATATTGGCTTTCATCTCTTTTATCGCGAGCCCGTAATTTCTTTTTTCTGTTGTATTGAATACGGCTAATTTCCTGCCAGATCCACAAAGTTTATCCACAGAGGACCAGAGTTTCATTTGCTTTGGGAAAATAGGGAAGAGAAGTAATGGAAGTTCATTCTTTTAAAGGATTGAACAGATGAAGCAACTGCTTAAAATCCCGAAGAAAGATTGCCATTGATTTATATACATACACACATGGAATGTTTATTGCACTGTAATAAATTTTAAGGCATTGGAACGAATCTATTATATTTACAATTATAGATAGCCACAAAATTTCAACAAATCGATAGAAAATAAAGGAATAATAACACCTTTTACGGAAATTTGCGATCAGAAAGTAATTAGAATTTGATGCTAATGGTCAATAGTATAACTTTTTCCCATACATCCCTCTTCAAATGGTTGTTATAGTTTTTGACTAGGTTAAAGTAAACTTAGGATGAAAATTGTCCCACTCGTTTTAGCGAAAGTTTTCAAATTCTTCGAGATTTTTGGAGTCTTATGCCATAATTTTTCAATCCGGTTTTAGGTCTAAGTGAGATGGCCATTCCAAATCGCTTAGATTTGTTTCCTTCAACCAGGAAGAAGCCAATTTCGATGTGTGTTTGAGATTGTTGTCGTGTTGAAAAACCCATTTTATTTCTTAGCCATTACTCTAGAGGATTATATATATCTTTATCTAGTACTCTTTATTTATTGTTCCTTTGATTCAATAAGGCCTACCAACAGTTTATACATAGAAACTGCCTCATAAAATACCAGATTCACCTCAATGATTTACAATGAGAGGCATTTTTTGGAAGAAGAGTCTGACCATTTTATATCAAAACTACTTACATCCTTTGCAGAAGAACTTCACCAATAGATTGACTTTATTTCAAGATATAGAAAATACACTTTAACAGATTCATTTTATTAAATTAGAGGACTAGTTTCAGTATCTACTAAAATCTTCTTCATGTGCAATGAGAAGACTGGACACACAAAAGCTTTGCATTTCGAGGGAATGCGGGAAGGATCACAGGAAAGGAAAGGGGCAAGAAAGGAAATAATACATAGATTAAGAAACAGGGAAATTTGTATCGACAACTCAATCTTTTTTTCAGCTGATAATAGAGTACATTGTTCTCAAAATTATATTCTTTCTCCGAATGATCGTTAGCCTACTTACTCCAAATAGGAATTCTAATTAATGTTTTTCTCAATAAAGAAGTCTTTCTAACACAACTTTTATGCATTTTTCATTATATACTATTGGTATTGGACACTGTGTTTAAACTAACATCAACACTTTTTATCCCAAATGATTGTTGATTCCCTTCAATTTCTTTCGAGGATTATTTTTAACAAACTTAAGCTTACTTTAACGGCGTGTGGTTAAATTTTCCAACGACGACCCTCATGAGGAGAAATTGCAGCCATCTTCACTTCCTTAAACCTTATTATTATTATTGCTCACATTGTGGATCACTTTAGAATTTTATTTCGTAATTTTCTCGCTTTGATGCCGGAAAACAACTTCCTTAATCTTCCCTATGAGGATTGTTTGTAGAATAAGGCGACAAAGTTTACAATAGTAAAGAAAGGGTTGTTAGAATGTTCTAAATTATGCATGACTAGGCCAAATTATATATATTTTGGTCACCAAACATTCATAATTTAAAATATATAAATTAAACATCTGGATTTTAAAATTATATCGTATGAATACTTCTTGAAAGCAATTTTCGTAAAAAGTGTTATTACTCCTTTTGTTGTTTGTCACACTTGCTCAGATTTTGGGTCTATAATACAGAAGGTTAAAATGGCAAAACAAAGGTATTAAGATCGATAGGGATTACTTCAATCAGCTTAGATTTACAGACGATATTGTACTTATTGATGATAATCTAGAAGAGACTCAAATAATGTTTAAAAAAAACCTTGAAAGCAAAAGATACTTGCCTAAAAATAAATATTGGAAAAACCAAAGTCACGAATGACAACCAGAGGGCGCCATGATAGAAAAAAGATCTGGGGACAGATTGCAATGTCACCTTGGAAAAGATCAAGAGAATTAACGTACTCTGGGCTGAAAATGAATTCGAAAAGCAAACATCATCTTCAAAAGCGAATATCTGTGTGCCTGAAAAGAAAAGTATATTACCAAAGCATAATCACAAATATAACCTATAGAACAGTAAGTGGGAACCAGATCAAAATACTTGCGTTAAAACTTAGAACAAGACAAAGAGCCCATGAATGCATTATCATGATGATAACTAGGCGTGGCAGAAAATCAGACATTTGAATACATGGACAAACCAAACTTCAGGATAAGGTGGAAGATATAAGAAACCTCAAATTGAGCGGGACCGGCCATGTTGCAAGAATCCAAGATAATAGAGGGACCAGGAAAATTGCGTTTGGACTCCACTTAATAATTGAAAAATTTAAAACAAATTGCACAAATTGCAAAAAATTAAAAAATATGAGAAAGTGTTTCTTTTAATAAATGAAATGATAATGAATACATTACTCTTAATTCCACCAAATTTCGTAACCCTGCAATAAATAATATATGAAATATGACGGGATATAGATTATTACTTCGATATGCTATTTGACGATTGCCAGGAGAAATTGTTGATGGTCCTGTAGAGTAGTACTTCAGTTCTCAAGAACTCTTGCCAACCCCAAAATAAGTACATCATTAACCGTTTTTCCGCAATGTGAGGTTGGCGTGCATCAACTCCTTTAACGATATGACTGGACAGATCTATTAGAAATCAGCGATTTTCCGTCATTGCGCTAGCAAGAACCAAAGATTTATGTTAGCGGCTTCCCAGGCCCGTAACCCCTATCCAACTTAGTCATCTTCCACAATAAGCGCAGGAACGCGGAAAAGAAACTCCCAGGCTCATATCTCGCTATCTTTAGCAGTAATCTTAATTACCCTTTATAGCCCTCCCTATAGGTCACTGATCGAGTATCTTTTAGATTAAATTTCCCCCTCATAATTCCTTTCATTCAGTTATTTTCATAATGATTTGCATTGCCTACTTTCAAGTCTTTAATCTTGTTTCATATTTGCTTTTATAGACCTATTTACTTTACTTCTTTTATAGGTATATCAACCCTATATGGATTATAGGCACTATTTCATAGACTCTTTCATACTCTTGCTTCTCTCGAAGGCATTTCACTTCGTATTCTCCCATCTCTGCCCTATCTTTTATTTACTAAATATACAACCAATCTAGCCTCACATGGCAAAATTATGTGGTCAGTTTGGTCTAACTTCATATGTTGCAATACTTTTACAGAAAATACATAATTCAACGTTTCTTTCCCACAATCATGAGTTTATTCATATAAGTTACATTTATTATTTGTTCAAACCATAAATATTTACACAGCTTTGTGATACTAAATGTGTTTATCACACCCATGTTTCTCTCCCAACAGAACTCTCTTAGTCTTGCAGTTCTTTGTCTCCTCAGATATACTTAAAGCCTTGTTATAGGGTCTTCAACTCTTTTACAGACATGTACCTTCATATCACTTAGGACCCTCAACCAGTACCTATTTCCAATTATATATCCCACTCTTCTTAAATCATTCCATATGCTATTCTTCTCGACCTCAATTTTATAGTTGCAAGGTTAATTTAATACAAAAAGGCACAATTTGACAGCTCAAAATCACAGACAGAATATATATATTGGAAGATGTTTTTTATTATGAATGATTGTTGAATTTTAGGGATACACCCAATGACCAGAAATAGAGCAATATTCCTAATTTTCTTTCTTTCTTGAAAACGTTTCAGGCTCCATGGCCCTTTTCGGGAAAACGGCGTCCTTTATATTGAGCCAATTGAAGAATTATTGGTGGATTTTTATATAATTAAAGATGAGTAAAGTATTGGCGGAGTTTTGTTAATTCCTAGCAAAAGGACAAACTGAGAGAGCCTAAATATCGTAATGTTACCTAAAATGTATCTTTGCTGACAACCCATATAGGTAACTTGGTCTCGTTTAGTTTTTTTAAGAATTTGTTGAGTAAGTGATCTTATGGATTAGTAGGAAATTAAAAATTGTGAATAAATTTGCAAGAAAGTCAAATTTGTTGTGAAGAAAAGAGTAGGTTGAAAATAAATAATAAACACATTGGATTAAGTTTGCTATGGTGTTGATTTTGAAAACTGGATCATCAAAACAGAAAAAAATTAGTCCAAGTCTGAGAAAACTGATTTTGGATATACCGAGGTATTCATTTTAATGCAGTATTTATCAATCAAAATGTCTAGAAATGGAAGGACTAATTCTTTTCGAATTTAACGGTACATTTTATTTTGGTGTGCAGGCAAATGATTTAATCTAAAAAAAACTATTGGTCGTACTTTAATAATGAATATGTTGGAGCAATCGTCTATATAATGGTGATAATAAAGGAGGGCAAAGTTTTGCTGGCAGTTATCAAAGATTTTTCCATTCATGTTTGTCATGAAGATATCTGCAGCAACGGAGGAACCCATATAATTACTATCTCTTTGCTGGTAACCATTGTTAGTGAACATGAATTAACTATATTTACAGATGAGTGGAAGTGACCTTTTAAGAAATTCATTGGTCAATCCATTTAAAGAGTTGTTCGAGTCGGCAAAGGCTCTCTCCTCCCAAATTTGATTACTTTATTAACAGTATGTTGGTGAATAATGATTTCATATCAAAACTCTTTGTAATCTTTTGATATAAAATCCTTATTCATCATCATACATGTTAATGAAGTAATAAGTAAACGACTTTCACATGTCTTGGACTTAAATTTTTAGTTTGTGTGATAAAGTCTTTAAAATTAACGACCTAAAATTCTTAACACTTGGCTCCAAACTATTCATCTCTCCTCAGAGAATCAGACTTTCTTCCAAATTTCTTTAAAATTAATTCATTGCATATTAATGTATCTAAAACTTACTCAAGAAATTTTTAAACTAACTATACCATCTCAAGTTACCAAAAATTAGTGTCATTAAATATTTATTTAATGTACTCGTATCATTAGCATATTTACATAAGCTCATTCAGTCGTTCTTTTCCCAAGGAGTTAATAAAACTTCTCTGGTGATTCTTTACCCTTCTTCAATTTGAACTAATTCTCACCAATAATTCTTTAAGACTCTGTTCTTATTTAGGCACCAGCAATAAAACGTTATTTAACCTCTAAACCGTAAAGAGCCATCTCCTATCAGGGATCACATATTACAATGTAAAATTAAAGCCTTCCATCAACAATGACTACTACTGTTCGCTCCACTTAATTACCCCCACTCTATGTTTTCTTTTTGCCTCCATTATCTATCTTATCCAGTTAAGCTTCTCTCTTAGTTCAACGTGGTAAGTTACTCATCTTTATTTCTACTACATTCATTTTTCCTCATTAATACAAAGAATGCACCATGTACCATACATTATATATAGCTATTTTTTACAAATCTTTGATAATTTAATAAATAAATTTTTTTTCCTACCTCTCTTCACTTATTAGCACCACGATATCTTGGTTACCGCTATAGAAGTCTTTACTTAATCATAAATATTTATACTGCTCCAGCGGGTGATTTTTCGTCATTTGAACAGTAATTTAATTAGTCTTTCCAATTAGACAAAGCTATATTAACATCTTAATCAAATTACAAATTAAAATAATCTTCAAAGCAAAAATTACGTTAAATGTATAACAAAAATTCACATTTATTCCAGGGAAAAAGGGAATTATTAACACTGGTAAACATAGAATAAAACGAGTTGGGCATAGTCTACGCTCATACCTTAAAAATTTTCCCTTTAAAACAAAAAAAACATAAACGGAAATTAAAATAAATGATGAAGTTTGAATAACAAATTCGACTAAATATGTCCCTGTACAGTCATGGCCAAAAGATTTGAGATTACTATATTTTTACATTTAAGAAAATTAATAGAAGTAATCAAACCTTGCTTTTTGTTTTGTTATGAATGTATCAAAATTTGTAGGTTAAAGATAAAAAATATATCCCAAACACCTTTTATTAATAAATACAGTGAATGGCTGAGGGAGAGGGGGAGAGAAGGAGGGAAATGCATGATGTGGGCAATAGAATGGGAAAGACGAGAGAATGGGGGAGGGATGTGGAAATTGAGGGGTGGGGAGAAAGAGAGGGCTAAAGAGAGGGAGAGAGAGAGAGAGAGAGAGAGAGAGAAAAAAAAAAAGTGTGTCTGTGTGTAAATCTTTTCAAGGCTATTTACCTATCCAAACTTGTTATATGTAGTATTTCTGCTCAAACAAAGAGTGTATTTGCCTCCCAAAAATAACTTTTCGCAAAAATGGCATTCTTTTTTAACTTAACTCATTCAAACAGGAAACGCAAACCCATTAAATTAATTGTTTGTTTGTTTTTAATCCTATTATCCAACCCTTATATATACATTAATCACTTGAGCTATTTTAATATACCTATCAGCATAAACCTAAGGGTTAAACAAAAGGAAATTTAGAGAAAACAAAAGAGGTCCAATATGCTTTAATTTATTCAAACTTTTGTTAGGAAATGAACAAAGAAGAATGTGAAAGTAAACATGGAAGAAAATGTTCGGTTCCAAACAAAAGTTAATCGCTGTTCTTATTTTCTTTATAAATCAAGAATAGCGTTGTCGTGTTACAATACAAAAAAATATTTATTCCTAAAATTCACTATTATTTAATTTAAATAAGAAAATACAAGCAAAAACAAACTCCTCCACTGAAGTTTCAAGGCACGAACAAACACTCGCCAAAGACATAGCTTAGGCACTCACGGGAGATGTAAAAACAAGGCCAGAGGGATAATTTATTCCAAGACGTCTTTTGCACATGGTAGATAAACTTGGACTAATTTGGGAGTTTCTGTATGTAAATTTCAATTATGCTTTGAAATGAAATGGAAATAAAGGTGGGAAAAGAGGGACAGTGGAAGTTTAAGAGTTCATTTGCCTACAGGTGCTCACTCACTCGTTAATTTATAATTTTCTCAAATACCTTCCCAAGGAAATCAGTTAGAGAGTTTGATATGTAGCTCTCTAGCTGAGGTTAGTTGCTTTGCTATATTGCGAATAAAGATCATTTTATCGACCATTTGCACATCTGGGAAGGAGCCAGACATTTAATACATTTGCGATTACATCTAGAATGATGTCGGACGATTCCTCACAATTGCTCTCTTGAGTCCAGATTTTCATGATGCTTTCTGCTGAAAAAGCAAAATTGTTACCTTGAGTTCTTCCTTGGCGATCTTTTCGTAGATTCTACTGTATGCCTTGCATCAACAAAGTGGTGGGGATACGTTCGATCAAGTTTCTTGTTAGGGATTTTTCAATCCTGAATCTATTTCCTATAATTTGCTCCTTCTAGAGGTTCTAGTGTATATATGAGTAGTCTTCTGTATTTTTTTGAGGATCCTCTTTCATATGAAATTTTATCTTTGCGTGGAACTTTATCGGCTCCTAGTTTATAATAAGAATTGTCACTGTGTGTTCTTTGAACAGTTTGTCTTCTGCCTGCATATAATTGTTGAATCTGAGAAAAATATTGACGATGCGAACGTCCGCTTTCGAGGCAGTGGTCCCTGTTACATAAGTTTGGGTAACAGGACCTAGACGATGGCAGATGGCTCTTGAGAATAGAGATTCCAGATGTTTTCCTGCTCAGTTTTTCGGCAAATAAATTCTTCATGGAGGTGACATCCTGTACCTATTATGTGGGTGTCAATTCCATTTTTATTTCTAGGGCGAAATATGATTCATCTTATCCCTTATAAGTTCTGTAATCGATTACCTTATCGTCAAATTTGTACCATGGTAGGTTTTCTTGACCATTTTTGCTCGGGGATGGGGAAGCCGGGCTGAGAGATTTTGCCTTCAGTTAGAGGATCCTTCTTCGCCCAGTTTTTTTTTTTTTTGTCATTCTCTTCGGCTGTTCCTTGGAGAAATCTAAGCACACTTCGATGTGACTTTCCTCTATTTCTGGTATTTGTGGTTCTGCGTGTTTTTCGCCTTTAGTGTTAGCTTCCGGCATTTTCATGTTTAAAATTACCGAAAAGTCATTTTGATGTCGGATATTGATATTTTTATTATCCATCTATTTGCTTTCAATAATAAGTTGAATGTGTTTGCATATGGTGAAGTGCGTTTAAGCGGCTACATATATTACGCATGTGTAATTTTTGGCAGACATTCCTCCTGTTATGTTCGGTGTTGCTTACTATTTCTTTCTTTGCTGCTCCTGTGTAAAAGGTGATTGTTCTACTTCTCTTTTCTTTCTACTTTTTCTTTGTTTTGCTTTAAAATCTTATTTTCATTTTAGGCAGAGTTATGCCATTTTCTGTTAATTTCTTTCACAATCAAATAACTTTTTTGTTGTGTTTGAGAAGTTTGGGAATGTGTTCCCTTCGGTGGCACATTTTGAAGAGATGAGTAGTCCTTTCCTAAGGCACTCCACTAAACTTTGTCCTACAATTGCATAGCAAGTGAATAACATCTGTATATTTTATAAACGTCTCTTTGAATGGTCATGGGGTGATCAGCAATATCAATTCCAGTAGTCCTCGTTTGAAAGGTTTAGAGGCCATTTGCTATTCTCACACAATACTTACTATACACGAGTGTGATCTCTGAGTTTGATCAGTTGTTGTACTTTTATCTATTTTTGGCGCTCGATCGATTCTTAATTCAATTCTTTACACGTGTGTGTCCCAGCCATACCCAACTTATCGGTAATTATCGCTTCAATATTTATTACCCGTTATATTACAGGCGAGTGACCAGATTTGCTCCACATCGTTTCCTACTGACCAGGTTAACGTAAAGCAAATGGGTGTTTAAATGTAATTATTTAATGATACTTCCAGATAGGAGAAACGTCTTAAGGAGGCCGTTTTCTTCGGCAAGTTGGCTATCAGAGGTAATCTTCACGTCTGAAAAATAAGAAATATACATTGTCCACTAGATTTAGTAGAGATTCCTTCTGTTTTCGATAAGGAGGGTGAGACCTGAAAAGGAGGAACTCTCTACACCTAGAGCAACATAATTCACAGCACTCAGAACAGTTTTAAAGTAGGCATCGTTAACTTCTTAAGCAAGCCTCGTTAAAACACGTAATAGAAGCAGGCCAATTTAGGTAGGCATTCAAGGAGTGCTTTCTTATAATAATAATAATATTAATAAGTCTTTTGTGATGCGCTCTTCAAGGCCTTAGGCCTTTCCAGAGCGCACGTTGTGCTGAGATGAGAATGGAAATTCAATGGAAATTCAAGAGGGAAAGAATGCAAATAGAAGGATGGTAAATAGGCATCGGTAGTTGGTTCGAAGGGATAAAAGGTCTGCCCTGTCACTTTTTTTACAGCTTGCTTACCAAATGACGAGGAACAAAAACATAAATGAGTGAGACCAAAACCAAAATGAGCGACTAGGGAACTTGGCAAATAAAAGCTGACTGGAACATCTCGGGAAAAAGGGAAGAACTTAAGATTGAATACCCAGAATACCCATAACAACCAACAAAAACAGTAGCGAACCGGAAAAGGGCAAACTAGGGGAGACTCTCTATGGATATCTCAGACGTTGCCCACATTCGAATCCTAGACGTCTTAAATGGAGAAATCGCAATCTACCACGCCGAGTACAATGTAGAAAATTTAGTCTTCGCGGAAGAAACAGAAACTTTAAAGACAATTAGACTTTTTTCCAGAATTCCTCCCCAAATCACTACAAACAAGCGCCTCACATGTCATAAGATAGAAATATGTGTATGCTCTCTCACGAGAAAAGATATCAATAAAGGAAAGAGCGAAAATACACGAAAACATCAAATACGTAAACCATACGTACGTATTAAAAATAGCATGCAATAGATCGGAAATAGTGAACAAGATCTGCTAGAATTAAATACTCTTGTTAGGCCTAAGAATCACACCAGGTTAATGGAACGAGAGAAGCAATCACCAAAGAGATGTGCTTCCATGTTACAAGATGGAGAATCACACTACCAATCAATGCACAAAAACAGAACAAACCTGTTCTGAATGCGCTTTAGGAGGGCACTTTTGCCAGAATTGGACAAACGAACGGTAAAAATGCCTCGACTGTGGGCCACACGGAACAATGCCATTGGCTTAGCGTAGGTATAAATAAAGTAAATCAAAGAAAAAAAGAAAAGAACCAAACTTAAACAAAGAATAAGGAAACTTACGCACGAGTGACCTTGTTTAGAGTACACAAATAAGAGACAACGATCCATCAAAAAATTCCAAATCAATCGTCCATGGAACTTCTTATTTGCACACTATACGCTAACCTAATGACTAATTGTAAGCCTTTAACTTTTGCTGAGACACTTAATACCATCCTAGGAAAGAATGTTATGAAAAAATGTAGTCCCCTTACAACTCAACCTCCTCAGAAATCTTAAAACAAAGAGTGACCAATATCACATGCGAAAAAACTAACCCCAGAGAAGATGAAAAGGAAAATGAAACATTCCTTTAACAAGAACCAACGTCACAAAAGAAGAAGGAAAGAAACCAATTAAATATAGAACTAAAAGGATTGAGGCAGCAGGACTTAACCATAAAGTATACGTTAGTGAAGAATACCCATACCAAGGGGAGAAATCAAATAGACATAGTCAAATCCCTACGTGAAGGTACATGCAATGGGCCTACAAGGCGAATACAAGGGTTGAAGATGATTTTATTGAGGAATTACTCCTCAATGATGGAATTGGGATCTTTCCTGGTACTGCGTACCCTACAAAATAACACTAGGCAAAGACTAGATATGTGGAAGGTATAAGGATGTTAGTTCCACCCGAATCAAAAGCTCTAACAAAAAAACAATGAATGACTGCTGAACAGATAAATAACGTCCAACGGCTCATCATGATACCTTGTAAGAACAGACCTGAGGTAGAATGATGAGCTATTATTTTACAGGAAGTGTGACAGCATCAATATTAATAGACGGCTGCCAAAGAGCTACTATACCTGATGGTGCAACGAAACCGAACACCACTAGATCTAACGACTATGAAAATATCCCAATGAATTTAATTTCACTTCACAAGAGTCTCGATAAAGCCCATGAAAATGAATACCTAATCTAGTTAATAAAAGTGACAAAGTGATAAACAATTGGGAAGTGCATCAAAATGAAACCCAAAATGAACATAACTGGTGTAAATAAATGAGATACAAACAGACAAGAACACAATTTAAGCTAACAAAGATATTCAGGCTAGAGCTCAAACGAATATCAACCTAATGAATGCTACAAAACACATGAACGACACAGTGACTAAATGAACACTGAGGTTGGATTGACCTTCGGTCATTTTTAAAAAGATTGTAATGAAAGAACATGATTAAAAGAAAGACTTACAGAGATGGGAGGTTCACCCGAAAAGAGAGCAATGGCAGATAGGTAAAATAGGCACTCTTGGTTTGGATTCCACGTTAATCTGTATGCCCAATTAATGGAATATTGCATTCTTGTCTTTATCTCCTTACACGCAAGAAGAAGGTCGAATTAGATCAAATTTCTTTCTTAATGATTTTTCTCTTTTCAGCCCTTTCATTTTTTGTCTTCTCCTTCCTCCACGGCCTCTCGCCTCCTGCCTTTGAGGAGGAGGAGGGAAGAGGACATGTGGCCGAAATAACTATCAATCTTCCACACTCTGGGTAAAAGATTGCTCACTACCCATTTGTGAGCAACAATTTCTTGACTAGCCGGTTAAAGACATTAAACAATGTTTTGGCAAAGTGGGCTATAAAAAGCACTTCATTTTAAATAGCATTAAAAGGCAAAAATAGATTTTATAGTGACATAAATAAAAGCGAGAGAAAATAGGCGCAATTTAGAGAGGCTTGTGAAACTCCCTATCCCTCTCAAACGACGTTTTTCAAGATTATGCTCTAATAACATAAAGAAGGTTACTTCCTTCCCTTTTACGATTGAGAAATTAACAAGACGTAAATTCACTTTTACGCGAAATTCGAAGGCTGAATTTATTGGATGGACTGCTCTTTGTTCCCTAAAATATATATACTCGTATGTAAGTGAAATACTTGGCTCTAAAACGACGCATTTATCAGTATAAATATAATGTTAGAACATATAGAGAAGGTAGTTTTGTAGCTAATCATATTTTCAAAAAAGATAATAGAATTAATTTTAATCGAGGAAAATAATTAAAATAGCTAGGACACAGACATTCATAAACTATTGAAATCATTTTTTATCAATAAATTTGACACCTTAAATGAATACAAAGGTAACAATATTTTCATGACACTTCAAAAATTATTAGGTCAACGATAAATGCCTTTGTCCCTTTTGTTTACCCCTGTACCAAGTTTATTGTTGACCCATAGAATTGCCGATTCTTGGATTAATGTGGGATATCATTAGTGAATTAAGTGCGTTTGTTTTTATTTGTTAGTTTTTAATGCTATTAGGTTAATCTCTTACTGTTTTCCTTCAGTTATGTCAAGATTTACTTAAGTGGGGGACATTTGGTAGCCCCTGAGTGAGAGAGTTCTTTCTTATTTGCTTACAATCTATTTAATGTAAAGCCAATGTTATCTTAGAAAATTTAAAATTTTAGAAAACCATCACCGATCTTGGTTTTTTGAGAGTTCAAAAATGGATGTACATCAAAAACCTGTGTCATACTCTAAATTCAGAGTCCCATTCCCATCCACTACTTCTCCTATAAAATATTAACAAACTCTTAATCCTATCTTTCTCCCTACGCTATTCGCGCTTTTCTAAACAGTCTTCTTTTCAAAAGTAAAGTGAAAAAATTAATCTTTTCTTTATGTGCATATAGGGTTTTCTTCAAAATTTATATAGCCAATTTTACTATGTAAATTTTCCAAAATGAATTATAACGCAATATACTCACTATATTAACGGGTGAAATAGTCCAGCAATCCCATAATTTGAAAGACTTTAATTTGGAAAAGCCTCTAAATGCTTACTTTATTCATGAATTTGTATATTGCCATTACCAGAAGACGGGTGAAATTAAAACCCGAAACACTGTATTAAAGAAATAAATTTCTTCCTCTAGGTCATTTCGTTCAACTTTTACAACTCAAACTCAGGCTCCATAAAAACACTCAAACGAATATAATATATATATATATATATATATATATATATATATATATATATATATATATATATATATATATATATGGGGATGGTCCAAAAAACTGAGAATGATACTCCTTTCTCTCCACAGAGATAATTTCAATACACTTCACGGAAAGGAATTCAACGTAAAATTTCTTCTCTCTATCTCATCATTTAGGGGTCGCCCCACTTTTACTTAGTAAGATTGATCTTTTAAGGTGTCGGATTAAAGGTGGGGCCACCTCTAAATATAATTTATATTTTGATGAAATTTCGCATACAAGGAGAGGAAAGCAATACGAAAAAAAACAGTGGTGTGGAATAAGGATAAGTGCACTCTTTAAAATTTTACCCCCATTTTGTGGACCACCCGAATATCTATCTATATATATATATATATATACATATATATATATATATATATATATATACATATAGGGAGGCGAGGCTTGCAGGAGCGGACCAAATTAATGAACCCACCGGAAATGGATTAGCATAAGTCAGTGATTATTAATAGCGAGTTCTGCGGGAACCAGAGTTGGGGGTGTTAGTAAAACATAAGAACTCGATAACTAAAAGAATTTAGATATTATTTTTCAAATATCCTGCGACGGATCCAACGGCAGCTACTACGGTGAATCAGGAAGAGATATTAAGACTACGATTGATGAGGATGAGAGGGATATTTGAGCTCATAGAACATCAAACATAATGGTACTACATTTCTATGAATACGCTCATTTTATTAATAGGGTCGGATCCAAATAATTCATTATGGTTTAGCGAAAAGAGAGAGAAGAATGATTAAAGCGGCTCATATTTTTTTTAGCAGGTCGACCAATCCCCGGGACGGGTTATTCCGACTGTCTAATGGAGAAGCCAAGGTCATAAGAAATGAAACGAAAAGGGCGAAGTCCGATCACATCAAACGACCAACTCGAAGAATCCGACCGAGGATTAGCAGCCATGACCCTGGATGACATCTGCGCATCTATATAGAGAGTGATCTCCTTTCTCTTCTGTACACGCTGTAAGGCGAAACGATATTAAAGAAAAGATTTTTCCCGATTTTTACTTCATCCACCTATTCTTACCTATACGTCATGAAGTCCAAAAATATACATATATATAATGCAAATACAATATATTTACTAACGTGAAAATATAAATTATTATCTGTAATTATGCCAAATTCATACCATATTTGAATGAAACTTATTTTACTACTCTGAATATTTTTATATTCTATAAGACTTTCCCTCATTCTTTTATCAATAACCTTGTTTACATTGTTATACATGATTATTTTATAAGTTATATCATATAGTATATGTTATTGTTAGACAATATGGTTCCGATGATATTAATTAAGGCTGCCTATTAAAAATTAAAGTTTATTTTCAGTTCTATAAAAACAATTTTGCTACAGTATTATAAATTTCTTTGGATTTAATTGTTAAAGAAAACCATAGGCATTTATTTTATTAAGATATTCTACCTTTTCTACATTTTGTTACTTTTATGATAATTTTTGCTAAACTACTTCAAGATCTATTACGATCTTACTCTTTTACAATCCATAATCACCCTACTAGAAAGAAGTAAAATCTTTTATTTCTTCACTAAGGATTTTCCTGTTAAAGAATAAGTTGTAATTTGTTACACACTATGGACAGCTGTTTTCTTTTGAGGAAGGAGGAAGTGATCATTTGAGTCTGGTCGGCTCAAAATTCTACTAAGTTATAATCACGTTCACTTCATCCGTCTGCAGCTCTATAAAATTTATGCTGCAGAAATCTCAAAATGATTTAGTTGATTCAGGTACTTTGATGTAATTTAACAATGGTGGATCTAATTGCCCTTAGCTTGGGCAAAATCGTGGTAGGATAAAAATAACATCTTGTAACTGTGTTATATATCTCATTCAAACTTTCCCTATGATTATAATGCAAGGAATATTACATGTAGTTTAACGATGGTGAGAGATAATCCAAGTGGAAAGCTTAACAACCGGATTATTGAAAGTTTTCTTTGAAAACTTATTTACTCCTAAAGGTAAAATTTTAATTACACAATCTTAAATTTAAGCGCCCATTTTGTTCTGGTAGATCGATAAATATGTGTAGGGACATGAAGTTACCAATCGCTCCATGACATTATTCGAGCAGAAATTTTGAAGTTTACCTTGAAAATTTTGCAACCTACAATTTAGGTTTGATTAATAACCGCAATAATCTACATGCAATTACTAAAATTTACATAAAAAAATAACTGAAAGCAATTAATAAATAACAGTTATAAATGTTTTAGTACCTCAGAGGGACTCTGGGACTTTTGATGTATAATTTTTACTATCTCAAATTAGAAGGCACGTCAGTTTGTTCAGACATAAGTCACTAAACCACACTGATTGAAAATACAATAGAAAGCCATGGATGCGGAATTATCAAGAGCACAAAATAAGTAAATAACCTAAATGAGCTAAGAAAGCACATGGATGCAATGAAATAGAGGATTTAATATTAAAAGTTGCAAGAAGTGACATCCTTCTCATAGATTATGAACCCTATATGTACAAAAATGGAAAAGATCCAATAAGCTAGAATTTAAAAACAGCTTGCATCTCTGGCATAAGAGTTTTCAACAGTAAAGAAACTGAGAAAATCGTGTTAGAATAACTTAAACCTTAATTTCCAAATCTCGTTACTTTAAATTTTCAATTAGAGGTGCTACAGTGAATCTGAGGTGCCTGCATATTTCTCCTATGCTTGTGAGTTTAAAATAACTTTAGCCTCTTTTTATAATACCAATGCCTGATTAATTAGGTAAAATCGACATTATCTAATCATAATAATATAAATAAAACTCAATTAATTGTCCTTCGAAGTGTATTACTTGATATTCAGAACGTAGCAGTAAATACAAGATTTTTGTCTTTGGGTAGCAACTGTTATTTTCTATTTGCTTGTGTCTAGAATACATAAAAAAAACACTTATTTATTTTAAACTTTTCCTTTGTGTCCTGGATAAGGACATTTATATGAAATTTACCTATTTTCTCTGGAATGACACACCTTTGAAATTAGGAAATTCATTCAAAAGGTGAAATCAAATCAAAGTATCTCATATTTGAGGTTTATCTGGTTGTGTACTAATCTCTTTTCTAATGGATTAAATATACATATCTTCTCTCTGACTACCTGCCTCACTTACTAAGGGAGAGGTAAAGTAGCCCCCCAAATTGTGACATTTTCAATCCGTTGACGCCGTTATTTTATTCTTCATCTTCGGTGATTTAGCTTGTCATTGTGTCTCAGCAACAGACTATCTTTTTAAGATTGCTCGTCATTAAGATCACCATAATTTATGATTTTTTTATCCTACCGAGCTTTTGCTTCCTTTCAAATTCTTTCTGAGAAATATTCTCATAGATTCATGTTTTAATAATTAAATGCTCTACAGATAACATCTTCAATTATTAAACCAATGAAAATTGGCTGTGTAAAATTAAATGCCATTGTCTGATAAACGAAACAACGGAAGAGAAAGATTCAGAGACAGAAAGAGAATAAGATAATTAGTAAAAATAGATTGAGTCTCTGATATTTACTTTCTTATATAAATGATTCAGTGACTGAAAAATGAAGTTGAAAAGTTTTTAACATTTCCGCCGATGGAGCATACGATTGTTACATACATGCGCATGGCGCCATGAATGAAGATATCCATTGCTACGCATATAATGAGAAGTCCATTAGTGTATTTAAAACTGTGCTTTTGAGTAACTACTTCCTATACGAACTTTTCTTGGAGAGTATTGATACATTCTTCTAGGCATAACAAGTAGAAGTGAACAGGTTTCTTTTTAGTTTTCATAACTGGTCTTTCTCACTCTATATATCTTTCTGTTCATTGACTTCATCTTGAAATTATTTAGATGGTATAAAAACATTTCGATGAGTATATAAAGAAAGCCTAAAATTATCTGTCTGCGAAATCTACCTATTTGGGTTATTCAATACCAATTCGAAGACCTGCCTCCTAAACCCCTTCATAATAACCGTGAAAATGTCCTTATGTATTTAAAAGGCAACTGTTTTGTTGTATAGATTTCACGTCAATTTTCAGGTTTACTAGTCAGTACTCTCCAAATCAAATTATGTGGTTTTCTCTCGTTTATTCCACAACATACACTTTGCCTCTGGAATGGTAGCACGCCCTCCAGGCCCCAATCTACCATAGATTCTAATGTATAGCAGAGGTAATCATATTAAGGCTGATATTTAGGGAATCTTATACCCATATACCCTTATCACTAGTAAAGTAGGATAGAAATGGCGGTGCGATTTATCACTACTCTTGTCATGGCCTAAATAGTGTTATTCCAGGTTCTCATCTGTACATCTGAAAATTCTAACTTTTGTGGTGAAAGCAGTTGGATGGGCAACAACAACTTAGTTAAAATTTGGAAATCCTTGTTGCCTGTCCTGCTCTATCACCCGTAAGTAATGCTTAGACAGTTGTATTAACTGCCCCCAAAATAATAACTGCCTAGGAAAACTACTACTATTTTACCTGTCTTCATATGTACCTTTTTAAAACTTCAAGCTGTCATTCCACTGCTCTCTTCTCCTTTAAAAAGGAAAAAAACCAATTACTTCATGCCTTGTTAGAATATAAAGGTTGAACCTCTATGAGGAACTTCCCTTAAATCTCATCGGCCTCAAAAGATTAGGCTAGAAGGAAATTGTACGTTAGAGCACGATTATGGGAATAACCAATTTACTCTAAGATAACAATTTCTCTACATGTAATCGCCCTACCACATCCTTGTGAGCCTTCTTAGGTGCATAAAGATGTAGTGAGTATTACAATCGTGCTTGACTGCGCCTGGCAAATGCCAGCTTCAGACGATGATCGCACTGCTGAAGAAACTAAGACTTAATACGGGATCCTCCTTGATGCGTCTAATTTCTTTGGCTGTTAAGATGTAAGCTGCAGAATTTGGGGCACTGTTTCTGACAGTCAGTTGCAAAACCATATTTAACGATCAAGGTCCAGAAACCTTAAATGGGATAGACGGGCGTTGTTTTTAGGATTAGTTAACCATTTGGATTTTCTTTCTTAATTTTCTGGTTTAAAGCTTTAGTGATACACAAGTGCGTTAAGTTTATTTCTAACTTACATCGTCAAAGAGAGATAATGCTTCTTGAACGAGACCTTTGATCTCTTTGTTTTTCATCTAAGAGCTTCACCTAAGCGGATCCGTTTTATTTACGCCGTATTTAGAAAATTCAATGACGGAAGAGTGGTATCCGCCATGGCAAGCTCCGAGGAAAATCTTCAGCTCCGTTATGTATCAGATGAGATCGCTGGTGTCTGTTGGATTGATATCCCTACGCAAGCACTCTCTAAGGTGGATGACGTACCCGACCACGTGGTTAAGGCGGCCCCATGCCTTTAGGGTAGAGGCTAGTGCTGGAAGGGATCTGAGTTTCGGGATAGCTATATAAGCTCCAATCCTGTTCCTGGGCAGAACTTTTATGAGGGCAGTGTTTCGATAATTTAAAATTCAAATCACAACAAAAGAAGAACGGTTCGTTTTCTTCCGGTATAGAACTGAGCATGGGTTGGTTCTTGGTCATCTTGCTTAGGCTCTAATTCGAAAAGCTCTGCACGTCATCGAAGCCAAATCTATTTGTGGTGTATGAAGAGGTGAAAACCAGGTCAACCTGAAATAAAACGAATATGACGGCGAAAGACAACATAGCCACAAAGACATATAGGCTGCTCATTCAGTGGCTTCCAGGTGACTTTGAGCCCGCCGACTTTTGGCAGTTTTCTCAACGAAAATGGTTGTCTAAGGGACATAATTTCTCTCAGCAAAAAAGCAGAGTTAATTTCTTCCGTAGATAAACAAATGGTCTCGCGTTTCCCGGACGGGACATTTTTGGTTTAAAGGTCTAACCTTATAAGCAAGACCAAACGGAGTTGTCTCTGGACACTCACAGTCACATTTGTGTGGATGACTCCACGCCCTATTATTTAATTCTTAAAGGAGTAGAGTATGGCATGGAAGTGGTAAACTATTTCCGTGAGAATATTACTGAAGAGTCGGCCAACCAGGTGTGGTCAAGTTTAAGCGACTGTCGTGAGAAGAAGTATGGGTCCCTATACCTAGCCTGACGATGTTCTATCTCTTGATTTAGATGAGCTGCTATATATGATTAAGTGAAGTTAACTCTCTAGTTTTATAGCAATAATTTTAATTCGGCCCAAGTAGTAATAGAATGGATTTAATCGAAGTTGAATTAATGACAAACATGGACTCTAGTGTCAAGGTTCGTTGGTGAAAGAGTAAGATTAATGTTGCATTATTAAAACTGTATAAATGAATAAATAGCTTTGCTGATAAAAGAGAGGAGGGTGAAGAAGACATTTGCAGTGTTAGATGTTAAACATCAGTAAGGGGAGCAAACAAAAATCGTGTTCGGATACTATTTGAAGAGGGCCGTCGATTAACAATAGAAATGAGAGCAGGCACACTGAACATATCGGTAGGATCAGTTTATTTAATCTTGACCGAGGTGCTGAAGTTCATTAAGCCTTCTGTTCGATGGGTGTGAAAATTGTTGAGCGAAGATCAGCTGGTGAAAAAGCTACTCTTTCACTGCAAATTTTTAATAGGTGGGATGAAGATATGGGGATTTAATAATATGACCTAGAAGGCAAAGAGGTGTTTAAACAATGCTTACCAAGAAGTGGAAGAGAACACAGCAAAACAAATTCTAAACAATCAGTGGAAAGATAAGGAATGCCTAGTGATTTTAGAGATGCCGAAGGAGTGATAGTTATTGACTTTACCGAAAGGCGAAAAATCTTTAATGGTAACTATTAAGATAGTGATTTGAGAAAACTTCCCAAGTGTATAGAGAAAGAGGGTGTCCTCTAAACTTCACAGAAACGCTTCTTTCATCATGATAACGCCAAAGATCCTTTGATAATTTAAACTTTGCGATAAATTCTGTAAGAGTAGATGTCACACAGCTGTATAGTCCTGACCTATGCCCATCCAAATCTTTCTTAAAAAAGGATGAGGGGCACTTGTTTTTCTACTGTTGATGATGTTAATCGAGCACCTTTAACTTGGTTTAATTCTCAGAGTTCTCAGTTTTACAGAATTAATGTGAATGGATTTATTATCGCAGGCAAGTGTTTTGACCTCAGCAGAATTTTTAATAAAAAATTTAATTTACCAGATTTTTGTTTTAACGTAATTCAAATTATTCTCGAGCTTTGTGAAGTCTTATCTTATATAAGAACATAAGAAAAGAAGGAGTCTGCAAATGGTTAATCAAAAGCCGATACGAGACAGCTCCTGTTTCCATCACCAAGATCATTCCAACTTAGCATTCCCTAAGATATTCTTAAAACTGCGCAGGAATGTCGCTACTAGCAGATAAATAGCGAATCTATTCATTTATCTACCACTCTATTTATTAACTAATTTGGACCAGTCCATTTTCTAAACTTAAACTTTCGAACTAAAGTCAATTTCTTTGTGTCCTATCCTTTTCACTAAAGATAAGAACCTACTTATGTATCCTCTATGATAAACTTTTAACCATTATAAGATTCAATCAAGTCCCCACGAACTCTCCTCCTTTCTAACGAAGGTAGATCCATTCTCAGAAGCCTTTTACTATAAGGCAAGTTACTTGACCTTATGAATCATCTTAGTCGTTCCTTTTTTGCACAGACTCAAGCAAACCAATATCTATTCTATAGGTTGGTGACCAAATTCTAGAATGATCATAGCACTCCAGTTATGTACACTCTCTCCAATAAGCCCCAATGCCTTATTAGCTCTATATCTAGCGATTATTCACAGCTTTCTAGTGGAAGTTCTGAACTTATCAGGACACTTAAGTCTCTTTCGCATTTGGAGATTTTTAAAACTTTCACTTTGTGTTAATAATTGTCCAGTGGATTACAACTACCCATATTAAGTGCATTATTATTGTTTATGCTAAATTCCATTTGTCATTTCTGTGCCCATTAGAATAGTATTTTCAATTCCTTTTGTAATACCACAGAATGAGTGCCAGAGCTTATAATTTTACCTAACTTATTATAATCGGCAAACATGCTCATGTCGTGACACATTCCTAAGTCAAGCTCATTAATATAACGGCCCCAACATGACCATTGAGGAACCGCACTGTTAACATTCTAACACTCAGATTTAAACCCCTTTGGTGTGTGTCACTAAGCTACGACTGAATTTACTCCAAAATAATTTACTCGATTCCATGCGCTTTAACTTTATTCAAATGTTCATATTCTGTCCGGCATTTAACAGGTGAATTATTGTCTCATATCCTTGATCAACCCTATTTATCTATACATGTGAGTTATCTTCCCCTTCAACTGCTCTCATTAACATCAAATTTCCTGACCTGACTTACATGCTAGTCCAGAAATAACCTTCTTCAGGTATCCGCAGACCACTCTAATCTCCTTTTTTAATATCTGGAATTTTAAATTTATTTATTCTAATGCTAACTTCGTTCCTTTTTAAATAAAACCTAATTTCCTATCTATGTATCTATCTATCTGTCTATCTATCAGTTTGTCTTTAGAAAAGATACCTCTTTTCAAAAGCCATTATGGCTTTGTAAGAGATTATCTATCGCTATAACTCCAGTGGTTCCAAAATATACGCCTGTTTTTTAGATCTAAGTAAAGCTTTTGACCACGTAAATTATTGAGAGCTAATTAAGAAATTTGTAAATAGCCAAATTACTCCTTACATAATTAATATCATCAAGAATATGCTAATGAATCAGTCAGATGCGTTTCCTTTGGCAAAATCAAATCGTCACCCAGGGAAGTTAGAATTCAGTGAGACACGGGGGGATAATCTACCATCTCCTATTCAATCAATACATCAATAGTGTGCTAGAAACAGTCAGATCACGGGTCTTCGGTGTCGAATGGGGGTCTACCATTACAACATCATCGCCAATGCTGATGATATTGTTTTGCTTGCTCCCTTTTTTCAAGTTCTTCAAGCTTTAATAAATATCGCTCTACTGTCGCTAGAGGAGAATGGCATGAACATTAATGAAGATAAGTCCTCATTCATGCTGTTCTCGTATAAACATCGATAAACAACGTTAACCTTGCTATTAACAACTCTAGGCTAAGAATGGTAGACCAAGTTAAGTATCTCTGGGTAGATCCCTCGTTCGACTTCGGAAACAATGCTGATATCCTGAGGAATAAAAAGGTCTTCCTCTTTCAATTTCACTGCCTTATGCACAAATTTGGGAGAGTGAATCAAAACATACTGATTCATCTTTTTTAGAACCTCCTGTCTCTATTTTTATGGGTCTTGTTTATAGAATGATCTAGAGGTCCCTCTGCGAGTTTCAGAGCATTTTCTTCTCACTTTCATAATGCTAAACTTAATTATTCGACAAGAGAAAGTACTCATTACGTATGCTCTTAAGGAAATTTCCTAGCATTTTGCCATTTTATGAATAAAATCATATTGAACTTTGTATTCAAAATTTATAATTTCCTGAGCAATTGTATTATTCCCATCAAGATCTACCTACGAGATCACTCCAGGACACAGGATAAGGCGAATATAATAGCTGAGATATACTATAACAGTTAAGAACTATTTAAAAATGATAAGGATGCGATTTATGTCAGAATCAATTTCATTCAGGTGATGGAGGATAACCTTCAATAAATATGAATTCTCTAGAACTTATTACTATGTTTTTTGTTTTGCTGTATTCCAGTGATTTCCTTTAATTTGTTTGTCTATTAAGTTTAGTGATTATGTTTTGATATATTTGTTTGATGTTATCATAGTGGTATATTTAGTAATGTTATGTGATAGCAATATGTAGAAGGGTGACCCCACACCTGACACCAGAATTATATAATGTTTGTCGTAGAGTCGAACGTCGATGCTAGCCGAGGATTCGACTCTGCCGTGACGCGGGAAGAAAGCACGCCAGAAATTGGAATACAGATCTCAGTGTGAGAGTTAAATAATCAAATCGAGTTCCGGTTGGCCTAAATAATCAATTCTTAGAGGTTCTGAGTTTTGAGAAACTGATTTTAGAAAAATAACTTTACTATATACAAAGAAAATATTATTAGAAAAAGTATATAAATGACAATTAATAAGATGAAACCTGGTGTACTAAACGGGAGGGGGGGGGGATACAGATTACTCAACGGGAACGAGAGGACGAGAGAGGATGTTCGGTAATTGTTCCAGGGAAAGGGGAAGAGTGCAAATGACGGGGAGAATGACGTAAAGCCTAATTAACTGGAAGCTTTGGAGACGACCAGGAAGCGGAGTGCTGCAAAGTTCCAGTTGTAAAAATCCTTCTTCTTTAACCTCGCTGAAAAATAAACGAGGGAGTACTCCAGACGAGAACGAAGTCGACACCTAAGTGATAGATGCCTGTCCGTGTCTATCGTCTGTCGGACAGAAACTCTGGACTTAGGAACGATCGAGGCCGGGTAGAGAGGCTACGCGTCGCGTTCGTAGCTGGAAGCCATTGGGAGGCGAAGCAGGGCGTACTAGACTTCACATAGCTGCTTACCAAGACGAGGCTGTGTGGTACTAATTTAACAAAGTTTTTCACGAAATATTTATAATGCCCCGGGCGAAGCGGGACACCAGAGGTCCACCAAAAGGGGAAAGGATGGGGATCTCATTAGACTTGGCGCGCCAGGGGGGAGAGGGATATTCTCGTCAAGCATCACAGGATCACACGAAAGTCCTCGATGACATAGGTCTGGCGCCGATCAGGGGATGCGACGGAAAACACAAGACGGATCACACGACCGCACGAAATTCTCACTGCCCCATGGGGCTGTCTGGGCGTGCAGGTTCATCTTTTCTTAGGCATCACGGGTCGACGTTGGGTTCTAGGAGGGGGGGATCTTCTCCCTCTAAAACCATATGTAATTATATATATATATATATATATATATATATATATATATATATATATATATATATATATGTGTGTGTGTGTGTGTGTGTGTATATATATATATATATAATAATAATAATAATAATAATAAATTCGGAACAGCAAATTTGTACAGGTATTGGCGAGCAAAGATACAAAGATCTTCAGGAGATTAATACGCCAAGAAGCGTATAATAAGAATTCCTCTCCATCAATATTTGTCGGCGAAGACAGTCATGATCGTTTTGCCTAAAATTGCAGCAATAAGTTCAAATTAGTATTTGATAACAGTAACTACCAGTACAATTCTGGTTATTTTGATTCAAAATTCAGAGAACCCTGACAAATAAAAATTTATGAGCTAGAGGTCTCAAATGCAGTTCACTCTCTCAAACTAGGATTGGGTAATGACAATGTCCATTCTTATGATTTGAAATATGGCTCTGATATCTTATTCTTGTTTCATTAGCAAAATATTTTCGTGTATGCTACTCAATTCCCATCTTCCTATTGGAATAACGAAGGGAGAAATTACGCCCATTGTGAAAAACAAATTAGGAAACCTGAATTGATCTTTCAATTTTCCCCCAATAATGATTTCTTCAAATTTGCTGAAAGTATTTGAATATTGTAGTTTACCCGAATTAAGTAACCACATTAATATCGATTGCAATCAGTTTTGCTTTAGATAAGATACCTCTAATAACACAGCCATTATGGCGTTGAAAGAGTTTATCTATAGCTATAACTCCAATGGTTCCAAAATATATGCTTGTTTTATATATAAGTAAAGCTTTAACCGAGTATATTATTAGGTGATGATGGAGAAATTATTAAAAAGCAAATTTCCTTCGTACCTAATTAATATCATTAAGAATATGCTGATGAATCAGTCAAATTGCTTTTCCTTTGGCAAAAGCAAATCGTCAGGCTGGAAAGTTGGAATTGGAGTGAGACACGGGGGGATAATCTCCCCTCTCCTATTAATCTGGAAATCAATAATGTGCAAGAAACAGTCGGATCCTTGCGTCTTGGCTGTCGAATGTGGGTCTACTATTACATCATCATCGCAAATGCTGATGATATTGTCTTGCTTGCCCCTGCTTCTCAGCCTCTGCAAGCTTTAATAAATATAGCTGTGCTGTCGCTGGAGGAGAATGGCATAACCATTAATGAAAATACATCCTCATTCATGGTGTTCTCGAATAATCTTAGAAAATCTATAAACAATGTTAATTTTGCTAATAATAACTCTAGGATAAAATGGTAGAACAGGTTAAATATCTTGGGGTAAATCTCTCGTTCGACCTAGGAAACAACGCTGATGGCTTGAGTAATGAGAATGGCTTCCTCTCTCAATTTCACTGCCATATGAACAAATTTGGGAAAGTGAAGCAAAAAATATTGATTCATCTTTATAGAGCCTCTTTTCTCTCGTTCTATCAGTCCTGTTTGTGGAGTGGTCTTAGAGGTTGCTCTGGGAGTTTCTAGCCGTGTGTACACACTTTCTTATCGCTCTGAAACGTATTCTCAATTATTCGACAATGGAAAGTACCCATTACCTATGCTATCAGGGAAATTGTCTAACATTTTGCCATTTCATAAATAAAATCCTATTAAACATTGCATTCAAAATTTATAATTTCCTGAGCCTTGCATAATTCCCATCAAAAGCTACCAACGAGATCACTCCATGACACCGGATGACGCAAAAATAATTGCTGAGAAATACTATAACATTGAAACCCTATTTAAAAATAAGGATGCGATCTAAGCTAGAATGCCTTTCGTTCAGACGAAGGAGGATGCCCTTCGATAAGTATAAATTCTCTAGAAATTATATCTATATTTCTTTGTTCTTTGTTTTGCTGTATACCTGTTATTTCCCAAATTCAAACACAGTGTAATTTAAATCGAATTTAATTTGTATGTCCATTGAGTTTAGTTATTATGTTTTTGTATATTTTTTAATGTCTATTATAATGGTATTTTTCGTAATGTTATGTAATATTTATATCTATGTATATGTATACGTGAGCATATATATATGTATATATGTTTATATTTATATATATATATATATATATATATATATATATATATATATATATATATATATATATATATATATATATATATTATGGAAAACTCACAAAGTATCGCGTGAGTAAGCAATAAATGTAACAAAGCCTACAGGGAAAATTAACACGAGGATTCAAAGTACTTTCGAATTAGAAATAAAGTTTCGAAAATAATTGGAATCCTCGTATTAATTTTTCTTGTGGGCTTTCTTGCATATATATATATATATATATATATATATATATATATATATATATATATATATATTGATAAATGAACAATAACGTTTAAGTCAATGCGGTTAGGTAAGGGTAATAATGTTTCTTAATCCTCTAGAGAAGTCTACTTAATCCGCTTCCACAAAA
Organism: Ceratothoa steindachneri; assembly: GCA_963969495.1. Classification (NCBI taxonomy): domain Eukaryota; kingdom Metazoa; phylum Arthropoda; class Malacostraca; order Isopoda; family Cymothoidae; genus Ceratothoa; species Ceratothoa steindachneri. The sequence continues at coordinate 53,262,975 of OZ018319.1, read as the reverse complement.
GAGGAAATTTCAGGAAGTCTTTTGTATAAGCTAACGTTTAACTTCAAAGAAAAACGGAGAAACGTGAATTTTAGCCGTGAATCTTCTCCATTTTAGTTAATAAAGAAAATAGATTTGATGCAGACTGCATTACACCACAATTTTACTATTGGGGGTTTTGATAAAATAAATAATTAATAAAAGTTAAAGATAGATTCTTGGTGAAATTCAGGTGTAAATCTATACAAACTTTTTAAAAAATGTTTCTAAATACCTATTTACTGGAAGACAAAAATACTTTGGCACTCTTCCAAATAATAAGAAGATGAGAGAAGCAAATATACCTAAATAAAACACTTTTTTCACCTCAAGGGTAGACATTGGATTTATGCTGTTTTGTTCGGATACAAGGTTCTTTGTTGGTCTGTCTAAAGGAACTCTCAAGAAAATCCTTATACTGGATTTGAATAATAACAGCCGACAATACGGATCCGGTACAATCTAAAATCGTTATTTAATGAAAGATTAATGTTTTAATACGCGGGAGAGTGCAAAACATGATTGATTAAACTGTAAGATTGGGAGGTTTGACCTTATAAACATTATTTTAATATTAATATACACCATAAAATTACCTTTTGTCTGTTTTTATACAAATGTCCCGTAAATTTAGAGGGTAAAAAGAATTTAATACCCCTATTATTTATATAAGTTAGTTTGTTAAAATATTTTTGGAGAAAATCCATAAAGCGCGAAGAAACAAAGAAAAAAAACAACTTTCTTGCTATCCAAAAATCATAACATTATTATATTTAAATTGAACTGACTCGATTTCGCAGTCTAATTTACTCGGTGTAATTTTCTTTTTTTGGACAGAATATTAACTGTTTTATTAGATAATTTCCTGAAATTAAGAATTATATATTTACTGTTGTTGAATACGAATGCACATCAAGAACACTCAGAAAATCTTTGAAATGCTGCCCGAAACTTATGGCGGGAATTTGTTTAATATAGAAAAATAAGATTTTTCTAGCATATTTAATTATGTTTATTTAATTTTCATATTAATAATTAAGTGAAGAATTAAAAATTCTCAACGATTTATCTTTTGATTTCATTAAACATGTAACGTGTAGATGAGTTGAAGTGATTATATAAGATTCCTGGATTAATTAATTGCTCGGAAGGATGCAACAAATCCATAGCATGGATTTTCAATTCTTGTCCACAAGATGAAAATCTATGACCATGTAAAGATCTGCATTAATAGAAAGTAAGTTAATGGATTACCAAGGAAGAGAGTAGACTAAATGGGGCTCTTATTTAAGATACTGGGGACGGTCAATAAGTTTTGCAATTTGATATAAGGAAACGACATATGAGGAAAGTGTTTTATTATTTTCCAAAATAACTACCGTTATACTTCAATGCACTTGCACCACTTGTCCCTGGGGCTTCGAATTCCCGACAACCAGAAATCTCATGACTGCTGTTCATTCTACTCCTGGACGGCGAGCTGGACATTTTTATCGTCACCAAACCGGCGTCCACGCAGTGCAGCCTTGAGCTGGGGGCCAGATCTGGACTGTAGGAGGGATAATTGAGCAACTCGAATCCGCACTTGCGCAGGGCAGCTTGAGCAACTCCGGCCTTGTGGACTTGGGCGACGATGAAGTCGATCATGGGGCGAGAGGTTTCGAGGGACCCAACGAGCAAAGACCTTGGTCATGGTCTAATTTTTGTGGATGATGTTTCTAACAATTATATGTGATATTCCAAGTTCTCGCTTGATTTCTTCGACCTTCACCCGTCGACTTTCGAGGATCCTTGTCTCCACACGGGCCATATTGTTCTCGTTGGTCACGTCTGATGGGTGTCCTGGACGTGGGTCATCTTCAAGGGACTCACGACCATGGGGGAAATCCCTATTCTAGCGAGCAATGGGTGCTTAGGAAGGGGCGGTGTCGGTGTACACTGCAACCATGCGTTCATGGATCTCTTTTGCATTCTTGCCTGCCTTGTTCAAAAATTTGATCACTGCGCGGTGCTCAACCTTCTCCATTGTTGAAAAATTTCTGACTGACGATCTGCGATAAGCTACTGCTTCTTAAATAGACGAGGCAGGAGCGTGTGGCTGTAGGTCCTAGATTTGTCATAACTTGCCCTAACACCCCCATAAACAGCCATCCCCCTTCCTCTGTTTTGCCCTACCGATTCGCAAAACTTATTGACCGCTCCTCGTATATTGTCCCCATTGTTTAGTTTTAAGATATATAATCTTAATAACATTTTTCCACCAGAAAATTATGTAAACGATGCCTTATTTAGATTCATTGGGTTTCTATGTGTACTACATATGTTGTTTCTTAGTAAATAAAGGCCTAATAATATATTACGACATTTCTTTTTAAATGTAGAGCATTTTTATATCTTGAAAGTAAAAGTAAAAAATAATTTTCTAATAATGCACTGACATCCTCTTTGCAAATTCCAAGTAAATAGAGTGCAATTGATTGTTTTTTTAGCCTTTTGCACTCAGATTTAATATCCAAAATATTTATTCCGAAATTCATTTAGCATAAGGACTCTTAACTAATGAGTGATTACCCATAGTCGGCAATTTTGGGGCGTCTAATGGGAAAATTGATTAACAGATTGGCAAGTTCTAAGTATTGGAATAATGCTCTTTCTAATAATACAGTTCTTGATATTGTATATAATTACAGCAAAGCACTGAAGAGCTAATTGAGGTCTACTCAAATATGAAACGGAAGGCTAGAAGTCAAAGATGAAAGACAGGAAAAAATAAGAAATTTTATCAATAAAGAATTACTTTCATAATCCTTAATTATGAAACGTGACATTTTAGTAATATATTGTATATCGATTCTATTTTCCAAAGAAAATAAATTTTGTTACAAAGCTAAAACCCTCATTTCTATAGATGAACAAATATTGAGACATAATTTTATCAGTAAACTATTTTATTAATGTAAATATTTCAATACCTTAGCCGTGTAGGTAGTGGTTTTCAAGTGAAAGTAAATTGAGATCACTCAATCTCTCTTTGCACGATCTATTTTTAAGTTAAGGAATTGATGTTTCCACTTGAAAAAGGACGGGTTCAAATATTACAATGTCCTTTTGCATGTATGGGGACCAGAATTGCGCCGTTTATTCCAAACAATGTGTAGGCATTTAATATAAAGGAAGAATATTATCATTCGATTCAAACGCTAATGGCAAAGCTTGGTATGCTAGAACTTTATTTGCCTTTTTGTGACGCTGTAGTGCATTGTTTCCAAAATTTTATATCACTCATGATTAAGACACTTAAATCCTTACCATGTTGAATGGGTTTTAACTTTTTCCACACCTATTTTAATCTGTTCGAGGATTATCATGACCTATGTGTATTACCTTACAATATTAAATATTATACAGCTTGTTTCCAATAATTGTATTACTTTACACATGGTTTTTGCAAGTTTTCATTTTCACGATGATATTTTTCGCTAGTACCAATTTTTCATTCTTATTTTTTTTAATATATTTAGGTCGCAGTTGTTTGGAAGCAGTTGATCATTCTTATAAATCAGACAAATCTCCTTCAAATTGACTCTAAGTAAACGCGCAGGACATACTACGAGCATCATCGGGCACGAAAATAGGTGATTACCCCATCCTCATTAAATGATTCTTGAACCAAAGGGAGAAGTTATTCTCTGGAAGTCGTGGTACCTATTTGAATTTTGAAGCTATTATCTACTTTTAAAGGCCTTACTACCTTATCTACACCAATTTCAAACAAAATCATCAATCCTTATCTCCGCTGTCGCTAGGTCAAGTGCTTTGCCAGAAGTACATTGAAAGCCAAGCATCACTTCCAATCAACTGGACCATCTATTGTGAATATTAATTCGTCTGTGAAGAGAACTTTTGTAAAATAATTTTGCATGCATTCATTAGCCTACAACAGACGTTTTTATTTGTGTTTTTAATATAAATGATTATCTGATCTTATTCCAACATGTAAAAAATATCCTAAGAACCTTATACCTCTATAGCCTTGGCGAAAAGATTTTCCTTTACCTAATTTATTTTTTCCCCGCTATAATTCTTCTTTTCTCGGAAAAGTTTGGCTTTCTCTACATTTTATCAAAAGATTCTTTTTGGAAAAGATTTTTGGCTCGTCGTTATAATAAAATTTCGATAAAGTGATTATAAATTATGTTAGTACCTTATTATATACATAAACGTATCTAAAACAAAAACTTTCAGAAACATTTTCTGAAAAATGTTGAACCACCGAGAAATATTTTATATATTCTCTAGACACTTTATATTACAAAGCCTGAAAATAAATTCCAATAAGATTATTATTTCACTTATTCTTATGTAAAATATTCCAGTAATTATTATTTTGTTTGTGCGGTTCTTTTGAGTGTATCATCTTGGAATGGCGAGATGATATTGTGCCAAATGGCAATACAGATAAATGGATAAATAGGGATGAAAACGCTCGAAATCTCGTTTCCTTTTGAAATGATTTAAAAAATTGTAACGCAAGGGCTACTTTGTGAAATCTTAGAAATAAATAATTCTTCCGCAAAGAGTGAATGGTGTAGCAGTGGAATACCCGAGCTACAACTGAAACTTGGAAGAGTAGTATGCCCTTCTGACCCAAGTGCCTTAAGACATCTTTTTACCTCTTTTAATTCTCTTCGTATCTTTTTCGCGCCTGTTTAGACCCAGCAAACTATGAAAATTTATATTAAAGTTTCTAAAACAAAGAAAAAATTGAAGTTTCTAAGGCCTAAAAATATTTTCCAACTTTGGGTCAACTTTGATTTGTTTAATAGCACCACTAATTATTTTTTCAAATTTTCCCTTTACTTCTTTCCTATCAATCTTGTTTACCTACCTCATGCGTTTATTTTCTTACCGCTTTTTTCTTTTTGCTGAAAATTATCTAACACCAAGAAGAAAAGTGGTTTCACCATTTCTCCTTACAGGATGAGCTTGCGCTTTGCATGCAAAGCTTCTGTCTTCGGCCTACAGCCTATCCGGCTTTAGTAACGTGGTTTAGGTGTAGAGAAATTAGAAGGTTTCCAGTACATTTATCGCTATATTTTTTATATCTGTTTCTATCTTTTTCACATCTATGCTTATTTTCTAGTCCTATTTGCAAGAAAATAGTTTTAGTGGAATTCCTTTCAAATACGGATAAAACCTCACGAATCTTTTTTTTTTTCCTTTTAATTGTGGTCTGATGATTTTATTTTGCTTTATTCCTTTTTAGGGGCCAGTAGCTATTTCATTCTGGTAAAGATCAAGTCTATTTTAGAAATAAATGATAAAACCTCCAAATATACGAAAATAAAAAAAACAAAAGTAGATTCTGAGCTTGGCTATTTGTAATTCTTTTTCTTTTGAAAACTTACAAAACATTCGATAATCATATTTATTCTTTCTTAACTATACCATTTTTTTAAAATCTTTTAAAGTTAATTTTTTTCCATACGATAAACTAATGTATAAATATATACCTATAGTCATAACTAAATCCATATCGCGATATTTGATCTTGTTCAATTTTTACATACAAACCTTTATTGGAAAGGAAAAATTCAGAAAAATTACAGTTAAAATATATTCAAAGATAAAGTATTTGTCCTTGACGAAATCGTGTAGTGCAGGGGCTTCTTAAAACTTCTATTAATGGTAGCTTTATCATATATATTCATAACTTGTGATAAAACGGTTTGAGGCCGCTTAATTTCAACCGTTATCACATGTTGTTTAGAAACACGATGCTACCCACGTGCATCTTCGCCTTGAAGCCGGGCGCGTTATCGCCACCACCTGAGTCAATATTTAACGAAGGAGGTTAATCTCATCCCGTTTTGCCCCATGCGCCGACCTTGCCAGATTGAGTTAGGCCTATGGACAGATAAGGTATTGTTCTCAGGCTCGGCTGTGCATTTCCTCGAAGCCCCCACTCCATTGTCACCTACAGCAAGGGGATGGCTCGACTATTTATATGGAAAACTTTACCACTAAAAGCAGATTCAGATCCAGATTTTCTTCACGAGACATCACTACGATCCGATCTCACCTTGTGCACCAAGACCCTCTACCTCGAGATCTACCATCATTGTCCAGAAGAGGACAATATCCCTTGAGTGCCAAGGTTCGAGCCTTCAAGACGCCAAGTCCACAAGGCTTCCCCTGTTGTTCAGAAAGAGAATAACGTTAGAACAGCCATTGTTCTTTAAACCCGTTGACAAGAAACAAACAGTTCTTACCCTTACCCCCTGTTGTTCAGAAAAAGAACCACATTAGAACAACCATTGTTCTTTGAGCCCGTTGATAAGAAACAGTTCTCACCCTTCACCCCTGTGTTCAGAAAGAGAACAACGTTAGAACAGCCATTATTCTTTGAGCCCGTTGACAAGAAACGGTTCTCACCCTCCGCCCTGTTGTTCAGAAATAGAACAACGTTAGAACAGCCATTGTTCTTTGAGCCCGTAGACAAGAGACGGTTCTCACCCCCCCTGTTGTTCAAAAGAGAACAACGTATAACAGCCATTGTTCTTCAAGTTAGTTCGCCAAGAAACGGTTCTCATTCCCAAAATGCCACGTCAGGATCATTTAATTCCCCTTCCCTTCGGCTGGAACTCGCCGATACTTTCGCGTCACCTTCCTCTGCACAACACGTGTAATTACGTAAGCTGAACATTACCTTTGAGTATTTAACCTTTTTGTCAACCCTATTCCGTGCTTTAAATGGTTTAGCGAACCATCCCATCCCTTTAATTTTTATTTGTTTTACCTTTTTAAATCTCTTCCAAATCTTAAGCCTCGGATTAGCCAGATTTCCCAAGACCCTTTCCATTCTCTGTTTATTTCAATATTTTCCGTTTTGTGTGTTGTTCAGAGTTTTATTAATAAAACTCTATTTTATTAATGATAGCCATATTATTATCCTTGAGCTCAGTTCCACTTCTTAAGCATATTGAAGATAAATAATATCGGTCAACCAGACACCACGCACTCTAAATATAATTGAATAGTTGCCACAACGAATAGTCATATATGGTATATCGTCGAGAGTCCATTCTACGACATACATCTACAAACTCTTAATCAATTCGCCTTCCAGTTTTACTGTAAAATTTCTTTATCTCAATGATATAAAGCGATATAAAAGATAAATTAGCCGGAGCAAAACATCTCTTTGTTAAAAAATTAATCTCTGCAGAGGTATATCATTTTATGGCAATTCTAGATTCAGAATTGGGCTACGGCATAGTGGAGTGAAAGAATTGTGGTGCCCAGACATCACTAATAAGTAATTTTAAAGGTTGAATCAGTTTGTACCAGTAAGCGTGCCTCGCCTGTACGACCATTGTAATATGGAATAAAAGGGTCAAAGAAATCTAAGAAATGACCAATTTGATTTATTTTATGAAAAATTATAATGGGTTTACGTCAACCCGTAAAAAAATTCAATAAAGAACGGCTTGAATGGACAATAGTGTTCTAAAGACCGCTAATTCATTAAGCTGTATCACCTCTCCTCTCTTTTGGAAATATCTGAATGGACAACGTGGTCAACTGACCGGTTTTGTTTTTTTGCTCCAATTATAGTGTGACCTGTCCAAGCGTTGTAACTAAGGTTAATAAGATGCAATTACTACAAAATCAATGACGTGCTCCAATAATTACTACTTGACCCCTTAGAAAAAGTAATGAAGGTTCATGAATAATACTGTATCAGCAATACGATAAATATTTCGCCTTCCTAACGATGGCAGAGGACAGTAATGTGTGAGAAAATAGAACAGTTGGGAAATATTGTGTGGTGATTTGGTGATTGGGTGAGATGGGTCAGGATGATAATGATGTTTTTTCCAGTTTTCCTGGCAAACGCTTATGTTTTTGTTGTTTTTTTTAACACGATGACTGCCAATGTATCACGGGTGATACATATAGCCTCAGTGGCATAAAATCAATATATCACCGGTGATACACTAGCCTATAATCTTTAAATTCAAGCTGTATTCTTTGGCATTCTATTAAAACAATTCAATCTAATATGTGTCTCTGAAACAGGGTCAAAGTTTATAAGTCACTACAGTTTGTTGATTTTAAGGTAATTATAGAAAATTAATTGAAGTGTAAAAAAAAGATGAAATTTTAACCTTTAATTCCAATTTGAATTTTTCAAACATGGCCATTGGAAAAAAAATAGCTATAAAAGAAAAAAAAAGAAAACATTGACATTCCCCCCAAAATACTAGACTTTAGGGAAATAAAAAAATAAATCAATTTTAGAGCAAATAAATTTCAATTACATTAGAAAAAACTATTTTAGTGAAATATTTTTCAGATAGGTACTCAGACTTTATTGCATTGATTATAGATGTTCTAAATATCAAATTCATTGCTTATGCATTTCTTGAATAGGCTCCAGACAATAATGTTTCTCATTTGGACACAAAGAACATTTTGTACTGACTAACCTGACTTTTTTTCTAGCAATGGCTGGTCTATGACATTTGGACAGAGTAGAATAGCAAGTAATACATTTAGATCTCTTTTTCGATTTGCGCTAGTTTTGTATTGATTTTGTACAAGAACATGATCTTGTTGGCTAGTTCCTGGTGTTTATAGTCTTGATTGAGACCCTGAAGAAGTAGCTATGGCAGGGTCAAGTCCTGTTAGCTCCATTATATTATCCTTCTTCTAAATCCTGCAATTTGCAGCATTTCTTTATCTTTTGAAAGCTACATAATATATGCGTTGACAATAGCAGTGTTAAAAAGTATGTAGCTCAAACGCTACTTTGTGATATACCATTTGAAAAGTTTACCTAAGAGGGGAAAAATAACTCGCTAATTGTTCTGAAAGATCTATTTCCTGCTTACATTTGCTATACTTAAATATAACATTTGGTTTTGTAAGAAGGTCCCCCTTTTTATTTCATTTTTCAGAAGTTTTCATAGTCCCATTTTCTTTTGTCGAAAGGAGAAGAACTTTCCTTTTGTCTTTCCATAAACTAATCAATATACAATTCTTTTACATGGTTCTGCTTAGTCCTTCCTTTTACTCGTATTTGTTGCAAACAAACTTGGGTATCTTTTATTAGATTTTCTTAGTGTGCCTTGTAAGTGAGTGGGTCTTGCAAGGCATTCAATGTCTAGTTCAACTGATGTATAAAAGTTGTCAGTTCTTAGTGTTCTTCCTTTATCAAAGTAATCCTTCATTAGCTCCATACAACTAGAGGTGGATATACGGGAAAGTTAATCTTGTAGGTCAATCCTTCCTTCGTAAATAATGATACCATAAGTATATCCTAGTGGATCTGTTAATTTGAAGACTTTTATTCTATACTTGTTGGCCTTGCCTGGTAAGGCCAACAGAAGCAGTGCCTAGTAGAGTCTCGCTAAGTTAAAACAGAATGGATACGTTGTGGAAACTAACCCTTCCTGGCACTTGTAGCAATCTCAAACACAATACTCCAGGCGATGTAGAAGCTATGGGAGCAGAGGCGTCGCGACAAATAGTCAAAGTTGGTACCCTCTAGGGTGGAATCCTATTACAAACGCGAGGAGCTACCGGCTCGAGAGCTACACCAAACCCTCAAAGTAGTTTCTTAGCCTTGCACACAAAGGGCATAGGTTATGAATGGCGTCTCTTGGCAGAATAGACACCATCGTAACCGGTTGCGGATGAAGTCAGAGCAGTTTGTGAGTGAGGGTGGCGCAATGCTCGCGCGTACACCCGCATAATACACTGTACACGGCACAGACGAGTGACATTTTCCTAGCATCGACAAGTAGTTTCTGAATATGGGATAGGCAAAAAACAGTTGTCGCTGGGCGGAAAACAATGAAGTGAATTGAGTCCACCTTCCGCAATACACTCTCAGATTTGAATGCATAAAACTCGCATCCATAATCAAATCTCGAACGAACCATGTATGGATAATAAAGCAACGCAGTAACCCTATCAATACCCCAGGTGGTAAACGTCGCGTAACGAGGAATGTACATGGCGTGGGTACAAGAGACAATAAGGGTAAAAAATAAGCCTCCAAGATGAGCCGTTGGCTAAAAACAAGACCATGGAAAAGATACAAAGCCTCCACTTCAAACCGAACTCCCTTTAGGAAGTCTTGGTAGGGGTTGAGACGTAGGAGGCAAACGATCTTCGGCATAATGAGATATGCGGTTCAATGCCTGGTTGAGTCGACGCTCTGAGTTGTCATCCCGCAGCGAATAAGATCGAAAATCGTCCACGTAGAGTGTAGCGAAAACATCTTCCATTAGCACCAAGTTTACCCCGTTGATGGTCGAGATAAAGAATGTGACAGTTAGGTTACTTCTCTGCGGACACACTCTTGCTGCTCAATTGGACCAGAGAAGGCTCCCGCAACCCTCTGCTAACTGCGAATAAGAATAACTATTCTTGGTCCACTACACCTGGAGTCTTGTCTCACAAGCAAATTAAGAGGCAATAACAAGCATGGGTTTGTATCCTCCATATGAGTAGCACACCTTTAGCATCGCTTATAAGCTGACATAAATTAATCCACATCAGGTCTCGTTAACCACTTAATTTACTTGTAATTTTATCCTATTTTGCAAGCTATATCATGAGGATAAGTTGGGTTTGGTTCGCAGTTTAAACTAGTCATCACTTATAGAGCTTCAAAAATTAAATGGCATCAGTAAGAAACTCGTAGAAAAAACAATCTGAGATAAGGAGATTTGGTCATAAAAGGGGGAAAAGTTACCAAATATCCAGCGATGTCCTAATAATTAATCCTCTTATACCAGATGCCGGTGTTTCATTTGAAAGAAATAATTGCAATCTTAGATTCGATTGAAAATTAACCCCGATGGAAAGAGAGTAAAAAGTAAAGGAAAGTCTGAAGTAGGAATGAGAAATGAAATTATGAAAAGGAGGATTGTAGATTTCTAAGAATACGAGATCTGCCAACTTTGCTATCTTTAAATCATTTATGATTAGGATTCAAAATAGGTGTAGTTTAGTGGGTTGCAGTATCACAACTTGAATTCTGAAGTTTATCTGGCTTCCTGTGCCGTACATAGAGATCAAGAAGCCTAGGATACTCGTTCTTGAGCAATAGTCCCCTATACATAGTGTATTCCATTCGGATGCGCTACGTCTTCCGTTTGATTATCGCCACTGCGACGAATTTGGTCCTGATAGTTTGGATTTTCCACTTCTCGAGCCTGGAGATTTTGTGGGCCTCGAATGCAATCACCCTTTACATCAATTTTGTTAATTTTGTTTAGCGTGTAACAATCTGAGTGGAGTCATCCGCGTACTGGTATGTTGCTGTACGTTGAAATTTGCGGGAGCAGCGGATTCGGAATGTCTATGCTGTAGACCGTAAAAGAAGATGACACTCAGACACACTTATTGGGTGACTCTGGATAGTAAGCAAAACGGGTCTTCTACGTGATTCTAGAATGCTCTCACCTCGCTCTTGTTGGGAAGATAGCTGTAAAAGTTTTTTTAGTAATGCTAGGACAAGCTTAGTCCCGATATTTTGTATTCATAACCGTCGATTCATATATCGTCGAAACCAATTTTACGTCCTAGCAGACCACATCTATCATGTAAGCAGAGGCTGGCCAATTGACGACATGCTAGTATGTTAAGGACATTAAAGTCTCCGTCCTCATTTTGCTGCAAAACCCATGCTGTTCGGCGTTTAGATGTGAGGGTGAAGCCAGATGTGTCAACAGCCAGTTATTCAGGATCTTTTCGAATACTTTCCCTAATAACTCTAGGTGTGAGATCGGCCGGTAGTTCATCACTTGATGATAATTTTGGATATCTTACGGCTGCTAATGAATTAATGAGGATAAAAGTTAGACCATTAGGTCTGACTTTTATCCTCACTGGAATCTATTTCCCGTTCCTTGTTATTAGGATAAGGTCAGGAAATTTGGGGTTAAAGCCGGAAAGGTTAAGATGCGTTTTAACACATTTTCGAAAATGAATGAATTTAAAAATGTGCTTCTCTTATGCAGTTTTATGTGCAATTTTCAGATTTAACACTCGTTTTATTCAGGAAATGAATACGTTACCCATAACACTGGCCTGCGTTTCAAAACTTTTTTCAAAAGTCAAGGGTTTAACAACTGATTTAGGATCCTTTTTGCGTGCTGAATTCAAAAAGATCATTCATTTTCTTTGGTCAGGTCTGGTTTCTAAGATACACTCGATTTTTATTACAGCATATTTTTCTCAAATGGCGCTATCATCCAAGCGTATATGGGCGTTGTTTTTGCCACATCTGGTCATGGGTTACCTTAAATGCCTAGTTATTCTTTCTCTTTTCAGGTCTAGTTGTGCAGTACGATGGATTGGAAGGGTAAGAACCATCCTAACAAATCTTTTTTCATCTCTGGACACGTAAATCTTCCAGACCGTCAAGCAAAAATCACAGATTTTATGAAGAAGGCTTATTACGCTTATTTTGGAGTCAAACTATAGGACCAGGATAAGGCATTTCCTCCCCATATCTGTTGAAAAACCTGTGTGCAGAACTTACGGGATTGGAGGAATAGGAAAAAAAGAGTATGAAATTTCGTGTCCCAATGGTGTAGAAGGAAGAGGAAGATCACGTTACCGACTGTTACTTCTTCATGACAAATTTAAACGGCATCAATCGCAAAAACATGCACCCTGTTAAATACTCTGATTTTCCTTCAGCCGTAAAGCCAATCCCCCATGGACCAAATGTTCCTGTTCCTGAGCCGGATGTCATCATGGAATCTAGTTCTAAATTCGAATCTACTTATACAGGTGAGTGTGGTACTTACGAGCCTGAAGAGGACGACCGATCGGTGCCATTGACCCAAGCCGAACTCAACGACTCGACAGGAGACCTGAACCTATCTAAGGAGTCTGCCGAGCTACTGGGTTCTCGTCTTCGAAAGAAACATCTACGTTCTATTAGTATCGAGAACGCGAGAGCGAATTCAGAAAATTCTTTATGTTCCATGAAGCGTCTTCACTAATCTACTGTAACAATATTGCTGAACTGATTAAATTAATGGGTATGAAGTATGTTGTCATGGAATGGAGACTTTTTATTGACTTGTCTAACAGGAGTCTCAAGGCAGTTCTTCTGAATAACAAAAATAAGGTTTCATCAATCCTGGTTGGACACTCGGCTGAAATGAAAGAATCCCAAATCAGCATGGAACTTCTGTTGTCTGATCTCAATTGCCAGAAACATAAATGTTTGATTTGTGGAGATCTTAAAGTTGTTGAACTCATCCTTGGACCTTAAGGTGGGTACAAAAAGTGTCCATGCTTTTTATGCTTGTGGGATAGGCGGGCTGACGACCAGTATTATCTCAGACAAGAGTGGCCATCAAGACAAGGATTAGAACCCGGGTCACACAATGTTCTGTCCCAACCTTTGGTTGAATGGAGCAAGGTGTTACTTCCACCCCTACACATCAAACTCGGCCTAATGAAGAACTTTGTAAAAGCACTGGACAGGGAAGGTGAATGATTTGCCTTCTTCCACCACAAGTTCAAACGAATCAGCATGGAGAAGCTTAAGGCAGCTATATTTGATTGTCCTTAGATAAGAGACCTCATAAAAGACTAGTTTTGATGATTCATTAAATTCTACTGAATTATCTGCCTGGCTGTCCCTTTAGTTAGTCATTGCAAACTTCCTTGGTAACCACAAAAGTCCTCAGTACCAGAAGATGGTTGATGACTCAATGGAAAAGTTCCGCAAACTTGTTGCGCGTATGTCAGTGAAAATGCATTTTCTACGGTCCCATCTGGACTATTTTCCAGAAAATTGCGGAGACTTTAGTGAGGAACAGGGTGAGCGCTTTCACCAAGACATCCGTCTCATGGAGGAACGTGATCAAGGCCAATGGGATGTGAACTTCGGGCTGACTACTGTTGATGCCTTTGGAAGGATGTGGTGTCTGCTTGGTACAATCGGAGGTCACTGAAGAGACCATTCATCCATGAGTAGCTTATTTTGTCATTGTACTATTCATGCTATATATTAAAAATATTCTGTAAACCTTCTGGGAGTAAATCGGTCCAATATTTGCGATTATATGTTTCATTCGCAACAAATATTTGGAAATATAGGAGTTTTTGGTATGTGATCATATTTCAAAAACCTGACCTGATTGGGAAAAATGAGCATGATTTTCAGATTTAGTGCAAAAAAACTGAATTAAAATCAGGTATTATATATTTGACCTTGAAAAAAACGCAGACCAGTGTAATCAACTGATGTCCATACTAAAAGAAATATGTATTTTCAGCAAAAACGAGCATCAGATCGGCAAATTACACATAAAACTATATAATAAAAATACATTTTTAGATTCATTTTAAAGATCCAAACCAGACGTAAACTGGTAATTTAAGACGACGATCGCGCCGCCTATTTTACTCTATTTCCGCCAAAAATGAATATTTTGTAAGTACTTTCGAAATAGGAGTTTCGCTCCCCATACACCCAACTTAATTGTGGAGGGTTGCACCTCCCACCCACCCCGCAACTTAAAAAAAACTCGTAATTTTCCTAATTCGGAAGCCTACCATCAAATTTGAATGCAAACGCCGCCAGGGCTCTATTTTGAATCAAAGCTTTGTGCAAATAAATTTTTATATATAAAAGGCTTAAAATTTGTTAAAACGAATCTTCAGTCTATATATTTCTAAGGCCTGATAATCATAATCAAAAACTTCTCGTATGAGTTGGTATTACGATCTATCACAGATGGCACACACCATTTTACTAGAGAAACGTCCGGAATAAATGAAAATATAACGAAAAGTATGATTGGTTAAGAAAGCAGAAAACGCATGCACAGTTGGCTTGCGACCTAAAGAAAACACGGTATTGGTTGAATATCGCCAAAATTCGCATGCGTAAATCGGCCCTAGATCTCAAAAGGCAAAAGATGATGGAGCTAGTACGAAAATGACGCAGAAATATTCGAAGTTAGTAAAATATAAATATAGTTTTGAAAATTGAATAACTACGTTTTTATTAAGTTCCAGAAGTGAAAAGTGGTATCGGTAAGCATCATTTTTAAAATTCACAACGTTTATGTGTTAAAACGAATTTTTCCCCTGGAAATTGCATTGTCAAGCTCTTCTTGCGTGATCAGCATACATTCCGGGGTGCATTCCGCAACCCGTTGAGGTTTGTGGTTCTGTGCGGAGTAAATCTTCTGTAGATCCTCTCCATTTGTTCCAGAACTATGTCTTTGAAGCCCAGATCGAAGTTTTCGTTCTCATCTTCGCAGATGCGAAAAACGTCGCCCCAGACTTCTATAAAAAGCTCGACCCTTTCTTATGGAGTTTTGGCGCATTTGTTACAATACATTATGGGAGATTCAGATTTCGATGTTTGTCACCTTCTCGAATTGCTGATGCCGTTCTATTAGCTTCTGAGTTGTACTGTTCCGCTTTTCTCTCCTCTTTCACAACATGGTGGCACACACTGTTGTCTAGCCACTAAATTAGCACAAAATAAATTGGGCTGTTGTATACAGCGGCCTGCACGCTATCCAAAATCGGATGGAATCGCTGTTGCAGGATGTTATTTACTTAAACTGGGCATTTTGGAATCAATATATTGTGTATTGTGATTGGTATTATGTTATCCGCAGTGGCAAAGCTGTCATAAATGCTGGACAACTCTTCGTCGATCACCTTCTGTGTGGTGTCCAGCATCTCAGGAATTTCCTCCGTGAATGACTTTGTGTGGGCTTCTCAGGCTGCAGCCACAAATACTCTCCTCCATGACAAAGGAATGGGTATGGGTGCGGTGGCTGCCATTATGACCATATAAATATAGTCAGTGGGTGTGAGGGGACTAGGCTATAAAGATTTGCGAAAAAAGAAATTTGAATCCATTATTATGATGTCCGGTTTAGTGGCTGTCCCTCGAACAAGCACCTCGTAAGTTTCGCGCTAATCATCTCTGCTGCGCCTCTACCCAACAATAATTCAAAGGGTTCCCTCGATTGTGCGCTCGGGCTTAACCAGATAATCTTGTTCTGCCGTTGAGGGCGTAAGCAAAGATGTCAGGCTAGCCCTTTCCGAACAAGGTGAACATGCCGTGGATTGGCAGGTACATTCTCATTGGAGACGGCTGACACGAACATATTTCAATGTTCCCCATATACCTTTTGAGAGTAAAAGACAGGAACGACTCGTTCATCTCTATACCCTTTACATTTTGTGTCCTGAGCGCACCGCTAGTGCTGCAGGGGCATATCCCTATTTAATTCAGTTCCTTTGTAGTGCGTTGAAGTCGAAGAATTTAAGAGGATTATCTTTTCTTACTGCACTTTCGAAAAAAAGGAGGATATTCGGATCAGTTTTTTTGTAGATAATACAGGGTTGATGTCTATGGTTAGCCTAGCATTGCAAATTATGCGCAAGAATCACCAGTCAGTTACTTTCGGCTATGCTTATTTCCTAGACTTGGTCGAAGACTTCTGGTATTTAGTAGCGCTGTAAGGCCTTCTGCACAGTAGTCATATCTACAGAGTCGGATAAAAAGATTTGAGAGACAAGTCGTACAGCATTATTATTTATCTTACAGAACAGTCTTAAGTACATACTCCTCTGTTGAGGGATCTAAGTACCACTTGAAGTACCCTTTGTGGTTACCTCTGAAAATATTCTCAGTGGTTAATGTCCTTAGTTGGTTGGTATTCTTATTTACTGCAATGATAAGATTGATTTTTCTGCCATCTAGTGAATACGACTTAGATATCTGTTTGGTTTCGCTTCTTCTTACATTTTCCTCTTTAATTTTCATTCGTGCGTCATTCGACTGGCCTGCTACCTAGAGGGGCCAACGCCGTTCATCCAGATCTTTGCACTAGGTATAGGTTCTTTTGCTGCTAATGCCACTTCTTTTGTTCTTTATACTTCGCAGTTTGTAGTAGGACTTACACTTCGTAGTAGCTCCATTATATTTGTCTCCATAATTTTGTTGGGCTTCCTGTTGAAGGAGACCTGAACCGCGTACTTCAGGATATCCATGTGCAAAATGCACGTCAGCAGTTTTGTGGGGGACTTTTTAAGCAGGCCTGCGGTGTGGTACTAGCTACATTCGCCTATTTTCGGCTTATGGAGTCTTTGTGCAGTCTTTTTACGGCTCAGGTGGTCTCTGAGTTTAGCCACACTTATATTTGTGAGGCGCATTGCATCCATGAGTGTCTTTCCTGTCCACATTTTGAACACAAAGGCTTCTCTTTTTGTGGACAGTTTCGTGTGAGGCGATGTTACATTTTGTAGCAGGATAAGCACATCAGCAAATGATAGTTCTTCTCTTTCAACATTTGTGCAGAGAGGAAGAACATACTAAAGAGCCTCACCCAGGTCATCTTTGCCTTTTCGACCATCTTTGCCTCTTCAAATACCATCTTGAACACATACGTTAGGTCGGAGAACTTAACAAACTTCGTGGCTTGGGCCCACACATGGTTGCTCTTGATTTCCTTCTTTATTTTATCTTCAGTTATGGCTGTCACCCAGAAGTCGATCTGCCTGCAGACTTACAACATTCTTGAGTCGGCTGAAGGGGCAAGCTTCGGCTTGAGTCCCATTAGAGCTATTTGTTCGGAAGCTTTTTTGCAAATTAACTTTTCTAGGTTGGAATATCTATGGCAGATTTCTGCGTATCCATGACTTAGTTCGATAAGCTTCTTTATCCTGATGTCCAGTTGTCCAAAGATGACCTCGAAAGCATCGGACTTGGAAAAACGTTTTGGGGGTCTAGCGAAGTTTAAACCCTCAGGTCAGTTGATGTCTCTGGGTGGCTAATTGCTACTCTGTCACCCGAATCCCTTTAGAGCAGGCATGACGGTTTCATTGCTCAGCCCACTTCTTCAACCATGGCTTAGGTGGACACAGACGGAATCAGCAGTCAGTCGCTCACTATAAGTTTTTGATATAATGAGGTCGATTGAAACAGGAGAGACCTCTATTCAGTTTATCGCTTCTCTTTTGAGTCAATGTGGAGATAGGTGACCCAGATACCCCTCTTTTGAGCATGAGATGCACAGGATGTATGTCCAATCAGCCCACCCACGCTCGCTTCTGGCACTGCTGAGAGCACATGAAACAGAAGGAATCTGCAATCAATTAAATGCTTCCCTCCAGTGAAAAACGATTAGTTATTTGGGCGCCAAATCACAAGAGTATGCAGGGGAGGGAGGAGTCCCCGTCCGAAGAGCTGAGCGTCGGCTGTCCTTAGCTCAAAAAAGGAAATTCAGTTTCGCTTTAAAGTGCCCAGTGGGTGAGGAAAAGGCGGCTCTTCGGATTAAATAGTGAGAGTCACCGCCGCCATGCGCTAGACAACGCTCGAGACAACACCCGTAGTGAAGCCCAGATTTTACGGTTTTGGAGTTTACTTCTAAATCGTTTTGCCTCATTTACCGGGTTGAAGATTTTGAAGCGAAGAAATGTGAAGTAATGATGATCTCGAATATGTCTACAGTCTCTAGAACTGTTTTTCCATCTTAGATTTAGTGAATATCTTAAATAGAAGAATTTTCTAGGTTCTAAGCAATCTGCGCTTAACTGGAAATGATGACAACGTCCTACTTTTGTAAAAATGGTAATTTTTTGGACAAGGTAGGGAGGCGCAGTTATCCAACACATTTCATCAGCTTGGCCTTATTTTATAACTAAATGCCCCATTAGTACCTGCGGATATAACTTATTTTGTTTTTACAAATTTACATTAAAATTCAACTGCTTACTTTCATCCCAAAGAAAAGATTTTTCTAATTCTTCTAAAAATTCAAAGCCCTTTCTTAGGTTGAAATTGAGAAAGGCTAAAAAATTATTTTGCATTCAAGTTTACAGATTATAAGTTCACAACTTACATATTTTTCCACTTAAACCTATTACCATTTAAATATTTTTTTTTCGATTTTTAAGCCAATTTGCAATTTAAATTCAATGATAATAGAAAAAAAGTGAAAATCTTAATCCATTCAGTTTATTAATCGATTTCATATGAGAAATCTTAATGAAAAATTGACTAAAAGGAGACAAATTACGCCATGCAATCCCTTTTAACCACACTACTTAAATGTAGCCTATAATTTTAGTTTTCGCAAGTTCACTACAAATTTGTTTTGTTCCAGTTTCTTATAGGTAATTTTCAGGTCATATACTTTAATTAAATTGTATAGGTATATAAATAAAGTTCATAATTTATTATGAATAAAAAGGCGATCCTATAGCTTCTCGACTAATCGGAATTATATGTAGGTATGTGAGATTCTATGTGTCATTTCAAGCATGTAAACCGCATAGTAAAAGTAAAACCAATGTGTTCTGTAATAGGACTTAAAAATAATAGTTAGATTTGATATACTATGTTTTAGCTTGTTAAAGTAAACTTAAAATTGTTATTTGTTTCAGGAAATTAAAGTTAGACCTTGAAATTCTTTCTTATACCTGGTTGCTACAATTTAATTATCTAATTAAAGACTGGAGCAAGGTCTTCCTTCTAAGTGAGCACTTGTATATGCTGCCAACAGGAGCAGAAGTGGAATTCACATTAAAGCGTTGGCTTTTCGTCTTTACAAATTTATTAAAGAACCTTTAAGCAATTAGCCGCTGAATCCATTAAGGACTATGTACGTTCTTTTGAGAAACTCACTTTAGTCTGGAAAATCAAAAATGTAACCGCAGAAATGATCTGGAACGAGTAAATCCGAGACATTTTCATTAATGGGTAATAAAATCAGAACTAGACTTCTTGAAAACAAAACATCTCATTTTTAGGAATTATGAAGTAAGAGTGTTCATGATAATGCTAGTGATGAAGTGTTGCTATAATCCTTTAAACTGGAAACTGACGAAAAACTGTCCCATCTTGCTCCACCAATTTTTACTTCGGCTTCTCAGTGTCAGGACGAATAAACTGCTATAATTATGGAAGTTATTTGTAGTACTATGTTACTTGCTTCAAGTTCAAGAAGAATGGTTATATTTCAAAAGTATGCATGCCCTTCACAAATGAGTTTTCCGCGTCCATTGCAAATTTTACACTTGATTGTCTACCAATCAGTTTAAAGAACCCTTCACCAAAATTTGAACTAAATGACTTTGTTCTAAAAGCTCTTGAAGACAAGTGAAGTTCTGAATTTTTTATTTCAAAAGTTCTTTATTTCTCCCTTTAAAACATGTAAGGGCATTATTTGGATTTATTCTACATAAATAATCGATTTCTCATTTAAAAAAATGTTGTGAAGTAAAATGACACCGTAAAGTAGGTTTGTTTGGTTTGTGTTCAGGTTATTTTAGGAATTCCATTTTTAATTAAGCCGTCATTTGTAAAGCTAAACTTAGGAGGTTGTCGTAGAATGGACTCTCGACGATATACCATATATAACTATTCGCTGTGGGAATGATCCAATTATATTTCGAGTGCGTGGTTATATGGTTGACCGATGTTATTTATCTTCAATATGCTTAAGAAGTAGAACTGAGCTCAAAGATAATAATATGGCTTTCATTAATAAAATAGAGTTTTATTAATAAAACTATCAACAACACACAAAACGGAAAATGTTTACATAAACAGAGAATGGAAAGGGTAGTGGGAAATATCTGACTAATCCGAGGATTAAAATTAGGAGAGATTTAAAAAAAGGTAAACAAATTCAAAGTTAAAGGGATGGGCTGGTTCGCTAAACCATTTAAAGCACAGGGTAGGGTTGTCGAAAGGTTAGTTAATCAAAAGTAATGCTCAGCTTACGTAATTCAAGTTGTGTGCAGAGGAAGGCGACGCAAAGGAATCTTCGGTCCGCTGGCGAGTTCCAGCCGAAAGAGGGGAGGAATTAAATTATCCTGACGTGACGTCTCGAGAATGAGAACCGTTTCTTGACGAACAAGCTTGAAGAACAATGGCTGTTCTAACTTTGTTCTCTTCTGAACAACAGGGGGGGGAGAACCGTATCTTGTCTACGGGCTCAAAGAACAATGGCTGTTCTAACGTTGTTCTCTTTCTAAACAACAGGGGGGAAGGATGAGAACCGTTTCTTGTCAACGGGCTCAAAGAACAATGGCTGTTCTAACGTTGTTTTCTTTCTGAACAACAGGGGGGCCTTGTGGACTTGGCGTCTTGAAGGCTCGAACCTTGGCAGTCAAGGAATATTGTCCTCTTTTGGACAAAAATAGTGGATCTCGAGGTAGAGGGCCCCTGGTGCCCAAGGTGAGACCGGATCGGCGTGATGTCTCGTGAAGATAATCTGGATCTGATCTGATCTTATTGGAAAATTTTAATGTATAAGTAGTCGAAGCCATCCCCTTGGCGTAGGGGATAATGGAGTGGGGGGCTTCGAGGGAATGCCCAGCCGCGCCTGAGAACATACCTTATCTGCCCATAAGCCTAACTCAATCTGGCGATATCGACGCATGGGGCGAAACGAGGGGAGAAGGATGAACCTCCTTGGTTAAATATTGACTCAGGTGGCGATAAGGCGCCCTGCTTCGACGCGAAGATGCACATGGGTAGCAACGTGTTTCTAAACAACATGTGATAGTGGTTGAAATTAAGCGGCCTCAGACCGTTCTATCACAGAGGTTATCAGCTTGAACTTGTAATGAGTTCTCTTTCTTACATGATCACTGATCCACCAAGAGCATTCATCAATTCCTTTCCCGATGGGAAACATTTGCACTGTATAACCGCAGCCAATTGTTTTCGGACATCTTTAATATTTCTTTTTCACAGGGTATGTTTATGTTGATGTAAGTTTTCTTGCATACATCCAATCAAAGTACAAGCTTCCGTATAATTTTCTTTTTCGATATCTCAAATTGTAATGCTATTGAAATTATATGAAATTCCTGGTATCTTAATTTGTAATATATTAGTGTCAAAATATATTAGGGCTACTTGACTACGAGATGATTGAATGGAGATCAAAGTGGATGCTTGCTGCCTCAGTGTGCACTGTTCGAATCCCACTCCTGTAGGGAATTTTTGCGAATCAGCAAATATTATTTCCGAATATAATTTTCCCGTTTTCTGTTTCTTGCCATTTATGGATTCATATATATATATATATATATATATGAATGCAATGTCCCGCAGGAAAAAATGAAAAGGTGTTTCCAAGTACTTTCGAACTTTATTAAGTTCCTTATCAAGGATAACTACAAGAAATAGTATTATATTAGAGGTATATATACGAAAGAAAAGTATGAAAGCCCGCCTTAAAAACAAGAAATCACCAATGAGGAAGAGGGAAGGGAGAAGGTAACAAAACTCATTAAGAATTACAAGAAGCAGGTAGTAAGGTCAAACTAAGTCAAAGGAAAGGGTAACAGATTTAAAGAAATGGAGATAGCCTAACGAGGAAGATTATAAGACACGATGAGTAAAAGGGGGAAAAATACAAAGTACAAAACAGAGCAGTAGTAGTTCTTCGCAGCATTGAATACACACTGCCTACCCTCTGGACCATTTGAATCGTAAAAATAGAATTTATGCTACTTTAAGGTCGATGGTAGACTTTTTGAAGTAAGCCTTAATTTTGGTTTAACCAATGGTGTCGCATGATTTCAAAGAATTTCAATTGTTTGGTACTCTTATTGCTGCAGCTGACGCTGTCTGCGCGATTACAACGTTATTCTAACTCTCCATACTCTTTTAGATTTTCATAAAGCTCTTTATTATCCGAAGCTTATCAATTTAACGCACTTTTTCGAGTAAAAAACCTACATTCTTCTGTCCATGACATTATGCATGTTGTATCTGGATGTAGGACTTATCAAACAATAAATCTACATTATTATCCTTCTTAGAAACAAGAGCTTCTTATCTTTGCAATGGAGGCATTATGTCAGAGATCAGAGAGAGAGAGAGAGAGAGAGAGAACAGACACCTGGTTGATCCTCTTTGTCTGTGCGAATGAAGGCGCGAAATCACGAGAGGCCATGGTGGACTGAAACTACGTCAACGCGGAAAGCTGTGAGAAACTTGAAGGTCCCATTGCGACTCGGACAATGTTTCGCAAAAGTCGGCTTAGGAACTTTCTAGCGATCGTGCTAATAGAGCGAGACTACCCTCGCTTTCCGATGTATCGGAGCCTAGAACCCTCCCATTCGGGCGGAGGTGGAAAAACCCATTCGACCCCACTATAAATCCTCCGGCAACAGAGTTCAAAGGCAGTATCAGCCGCCTGACCCACCCGAAAGTTTCCGCCGCCTGCCCGCCCCGTCAATATCTGACGCCTGCCCACCCTGTCAGTA
The DNA here is from genome assembly GCA_963969495.1 of Ceratothoa steindachneri. Taxonomy (NCBI): domain Eukaryota; kingdom Metazoa; phylum Arthropoda; class Malacostraca; order Isopoda; family Cymothoidae; genus Ceratothoa; species Ceratothoa steindachneri. The sequence continues at coordinate 53,239,656 of OZ018319.1, read as the reverse complement.
TCCGCCGCCTGCCCACCACGTCAGTATCCGCCACCTACCCACCCCGTCAGTATCCGCCATCTGCACTTCCACGTTCTTACCCGCTATTTGCCTCCCGTTGGACTCTGCACAATTCCTCGCAAAACCTCCTAAGCTCCTTGTACTTTCATTTAATTGGCGTGAGTCTACACCATAATCGTTGTTACCCTCTCCTCGAACGCAACACGCCCAGTCTCGATTCGGTGTTAGAAACTCGAAGGCAACATCTAAATTTAGCCCGTTAGTAGTCATTATCAAGAGACTATTATTTGAACTTGCCGCCAAGGAAAGGATTACTCCCTCGGATCAAATCTCTACCCCCCCACTCTCCCAGTGTAAGACCCCATCGACGGCTTCGTGTACGCTCAAGGTCATTTGAGTGACCCTTCGGTCCGGTTATGGCGTTTAAAAGGTGAGAAATAACCATTGCATACCTACTTGCGAAGTGTATTTGTTCCCAATCCCATTAATTTTTTTTGTGAATTGATTGTTGAGTTACTGTGCTTATCTCTTACTTTTATTCCCCCGCAGAATTTAATTGTTGTCCTTCAAAGCCTCATCCCATGCCGTAAGTTGAAGATATAGTAAAAATCGTATTATTCTTCGTATTGATATGCTAGAAGTGCTGTATCTTTCGCCTCAATCACAGTGAAGGATTTAGGTAAAATCTCGACGCCAAAAGCTCTCTCGTGAGTGTTCCTTCCCTCTTTATTGTTCTTGTTTTCGTTTTGTTTAGGGAAACCATTGGCACTCACTTTCGTGCGTAAAGAAATCCTAATTCCGCCATATTCATTATCGTGCGTTAATTTATTTCTTGTTGTTGTGCCCATCGCGTAAAACTAGCCTCATGTCATAGTTTGAAATTTTCAAGAACAAGGTGAATCACTCGGACTCAGTGCCAAAGATCTGATAGCCTACATCTAAGAAGTAGAGAGAAGAGAAGGAGTCGAAAGAAGAGACATGGAAGAAACAGGAAAGGAAAGGGCAGAAAGAGAGAATTCGCTTTCAAGAACTAGAAATGAACAGAGCTAGGAACTAGACGCTCTCCATAAACTCCTCAATTTCTAGACTAGACATACCGCAGTCTGCGACCATAAAACTCCCCGTCTTTAAAAAAGGCAAAGACTTCGGGTCTTATCTCACCCACTTCGAAAATATCTTCAAGGTGAACCATTGGGACATCGAAACGGCCGGCGTAACACAATTTTCCCCCTGATGAGCTCCCAACTCAAGGTGATTTTTATCTCCCTGCCATCCGAGGCAACAATTAATTACTCATCTTTAAAAGCCGCGTTGCTCGCAATTTATAACATGACCCCGGCCTTATACTTAGCTAAATTTAAACATTGTTGCATTTAACCAAACCAGATCTTCCGATAGTTCGGCTACTCAATGCAGCGTCGCTTTAATTTTTGCTTTGACGTATCTAAGGTGCCTCATTAATACGACAACCTGGTCGATTTCGTCCTCATGAAACAATTTATTGCGTTACTTCCTTCGAAAATCAGAACTTTCGTAAAGGACCGGAGGTGCCGTACTCTCAAGGAATGCATCAATGAAGCAGACGTCTACGCGGCTAGCCACAATTTCTATCCGAAAGAAGAGAAGAAATTAGAACCCCATCTCTTAAATTCAAAACCAGCAAGAACAAATTTGTTCCTAAAAATGGGAATAGGTTCGTTAAGATGACTGAGCCCACCAAACTCAAACCTCTCTTCTTGACGGTCCACCCTGATGTTAAGCACTTTGCTCCCAAACCCTCTGCTTTGTTGTTCCCCAGGAGGACCATCGTGTTCTATTTATGTGGAATTCAGAGTTACGTTTGAACCAATTGCCCTCAAAATTCGAAGTTTAGAAGCACCCCTCCTTCTCACAAAGGTACACCAGGTCAGTGCCATTTCTACATCCCCACCGTCGCGAAATGAAGCACCCCTCTTCTCCAAACCCGCCGAATACTGCTGGCCACCAGGTCAACTTTTTGTTCGATAAAAGTACCCCTGGAGCCCTCCAATTCGAAACTGGAGCAGTGAATAGATGCCAGATCTACACCCTCGTCCGTAATACAGGGTTCATGTGCCTTGTTGTATCTGATGAACTACTCCGGCCTGTGGCTTCAGACCACGCTAAGTTTGCCGTAGTGCATGATTACTTGGGGTGCACCAATAAATTCCCCATTGGTCACTCCTACATTGAGTGCGCATATTTTATTGGTTGGGTTGAAGTCGTTGCAGCGCCCATCAAGTTTTGCGCTGTCCTAATTGGTAAGCCCCCGGGTTGCTTACGCCCCCGTGCCTCAACACGTTACAACCTTTCTCGGAATTGCAAGCCCCTATACTTCTGGAACAACCGTCTGCCCCCAAATTCCAGAGTTTGATGAGCCATGACCTTGCTAAAAGCCAGAGTAAATGCGAGTATCTTCGTCCCATGTGGCCAAAACCCCAGAATAAAAGGAGCGAAACCGTCAGAGGGAATTAGGTGATTTCCTTCCTCATCAAGGACGAAACACTCTATCGCGTGTGCACCGAGGAAAATGACACCGAGTCCCGCACACTATGTGTACCCCGCTCCCACGTCCCTCCAATCCTACAAATGGCTCACGATAGCCTATTTGATTGTCACTTTAGCCACAAGAAAAACGCTAAAATGATCTTCATAAATTTTTATTGGCCTGGAGCAACCGACGAAATTCTGCAATATTGTCGTTTGCGCGACATTTGCCAAAAGACAGCAATTAAAGGACGAGTCAATCCTTCGGCTTTTTGAGAAGGGACCAAAAACCTCTCAACCTTCCTCCCGAGTAGCTATCGACCTGATCGGACCGATCCACCCTCCATCGGTTGAAGGCCATATTTATATTTTAAAGGTGATTGATTTTGCCACCAGATTCAGCGAAGCTGTGCCCCTGAAGAAAATCGACAGTATTTCCTGCACCGGGCCCTTATTTCCATCTTTACCGTTGTTGGCCGGCCTAAAAGAAATCCTTTCAGATCGTGGTCATAAATTCACCTCTGAATTACTGGAGAATGTCGGTAAATTATTGATGATAAAGCCTCTGTTTACCACTCTTTTTTCACTTGAATGGAAATGGAATTTGCGAGAGGATAAATGGAAGCCTCAAGGCCATTCTTAGGAAGTTGTGTTTAGATCATCCCACTGAATGGTAGCGCTTCCTTCCGGTAGCCATCTTTGCCTACCGTGAAATCCCCCATCGGACATTAGGATTCTTCTCTTTTGAACTTCTATAGGGTAGGAACGTCAGACATTCTCTGAGTATCCTAAAGGAACTTTATTCGAATCAGAAATTGCATCAAAACATCCGGACTTACTCGTATCTACTCGATGTAAGAGGAAGGCTGGAAAAGTGCGCAGAAATTGCGTCTCAGAACCCCGACATCAATTTTTAAAAATATAAGACATATTTTGATTGCAACTTCAAAAAAGGAAATTTAACCACGGAGAAGTTTCGCTTCTCTTCCCCATGGACATCAACTTCTAAGGTTGCAGATCCTTGAACATTCGGAGTCGAGCTAATGTTCCACGGTTGCCATGATAAAGAAGACTGATGGTTCTTATCGAATGTGTATCGATTTTAGGAAGCTAAATTCGGTAACCTTATTCGATGTCGAACCAATCGCCATCATAGATCAGAACCTCGACCTCGTTGAGAAGGCCAATTTCATCTTCGACTTGGATTTATGCAAGGCCTATTATCAGATTCCCCTGAGGACGGAAGTGAGGAAATTTACTTCTTTCCCTACTAAAAAGGGAGGGATGTAGTTTTGTCGGCTCCTTTTTGGTCTGGTGGTGGCTTGCTGCAATTATAACCGAATGATGAGGAGGATTTTAGAAGGCTTACCCAACGTCACTTTCTATTTTGATAGCGGTTATGTGGCCACCCAAGATTGGGATCAATACTTGACTACCCTTCAACCCCTTCTGTACCGACTCCGGGAACACAATTTGACAATTGTCCCCAGCAAGTGCCACTTCGCTTTTGGCACTATCGATTACCTCGGCTTCCATAACGGGAATAATCGGTTAGCCCTAGAGCAAGAAAAGATCTGGGCCATCGTGGACTGCCTTTGCCCACTAACAAAAAGCCGTTGCGATCCTTTACAGGCTCTGCGTCATTCTATTGTCGCTTCATACCTAATTTCGCGTCTATCTTTGCCCTTCTATGCGAGCTATTAAAGAAGAAGCACCACGAACGCTCGAGTGGGCGCCATTTTCGGCTCAGAGCTTTAACCAACTCAAGTAGAAGTTAGAAGTTGGCATCCGCTCCTATTCTCTGCCTTTCTAACCTGCACAAGCTGTTTGGTATTAGCACCGACGCTAGTAATGATGGTATAGGATGTGTCCTCCTCCAGTATGAGAATAACGGCGAAAGATTCCTTATCGTGGACGCAAGCAGAAAATTACTCGCGCACGAGAAAAACTATGCAGTAATTGAGAGAGAAGCACTCGCTATAGTTTAGAGAATCCGTAAATTTAGGATGTATTTAGTAGGGAAAGAATTTGAAGTAGATACCCGTATCATATCTACGTAACGTTCTGAATAATACCGGGCGGTTGATGTGTTAGAGCTTGTTCCTCCATGAATTCAATTCCGCATTTTGTATTTAAAAGAAACCAATTACTGTATGGCTGATAGTTTAAGTAGAAACCCAATGGATCCTTTTCCAAAGTCATTCGGAGCCATTTCATCTTTTTTTTATCCGTGTATTAATTTTTTAAGAAAATGAATTTGTATATTCCACCATATAATAAGGAAACGCGTATCTTTTTTAAATTATTTTTATTGAATTCCTTTTATATCCTTATTTTGTTTTAGTTTTGAATAATCGTAGGATAAACTCACCCTCTGGCCAGTGAGCCAATTTAATGGTATCATGGCAAAAATATATGGGCAACCACATCGTAGCATTATATATCCTGGTGTATATGTATGTCACAACTCCTCCTTCCCCATTAGCTCTACTATTTTATATTTTGGCCTCATTTTTGAAAATTTGTCCTAGGTATTTTCAACTTTATCCGCTATTACCATGCGACTTTAAGTTAAAATCCCCCATTAACCATTTTCCGATGTCACTTCTTTCCCTGAAGTTCCATCAGGGCATGGATGAGTGTCAGAGATCAAAGAGAGAAAGAGAGAGAACAGACACCTGGTCGACCCTTTTTGTCTGCGCTAATAAAGGCGCGAAATCACGATTGGCCGTGGTGGCCTGAAAACCCGTCATCGCGGAAAGTTTTGTGAAACTTTAAGGTCCCATTGGGAGTCGGACTAAGTTTCGCCTAGCCTCCTTAGGAACTTTCCCATGATCGTGCTAATAGGGCGAGACTACCTTCACTTGCTGATGCATCGGAACCTGCAACCTTCTCTTTCGAACTGATGGGTGAAAACCCCATTCGATCCCACTATAAATCCTCTGGTGCCAGAGTTGGAAAGCAGTATCCACCAGTAACTGCCACCTGCCCGCCCCGTCAGTATCCGCCGTCCGCACTTCTTTTTTGGTACCCCCTATTCGCGTCCCGTTGGACTCTGAACAATTCCTTGCGGAACCCCTCAAGCTCCGTGTACTCTCGTTAAATTCGCGTGAGTCTACCGCGTACTCGTTGTTACCCGCTCCTTGAATGCAACAAGCCCAGTCTCGAATCGATGTTCTAAACTCGAAGGCAAGATCTAATTTCATCCCGAGAGTAGTCATTATTTGCACTTTGCACCAAGGCAAGGATTACTCCATCAGACCAAATCTTCGAGGTAACAGCAACGTGCAACTCTCCTGTTAAAGTGCTCTCTCTACGTCCCCCCCTCCTTCCCCAGTATAAGCCTCCATCGTCGGCTTGGTGTACGTCAAAGTCATTCGAGCAACCCTTCGGTCAGTATTCTTTGTTTATGTGTACCGCGACCGACCCTGCCACGTCCACTCCCCTTTATGACGCTGAAACTAGTGTATTTCTAATGTGTTATATAGCTTGTTTCAAAACCCCTTTTTAACTTTTGTAAAAAGAATATTAATTTGCATATTAGTAAAGTAATTTTTTCTACTCGTTTTTCTATTGTCACAAAGCCTTCCTAGATAGGTGACTATTTTGCCAACCTCAATTTCAGTTAATTTGCATTCTGTATTATTAGTCTCTCACGCACAGATTCTTCATCTCTCTCGGCTGAGAAACGCAGGAGGCGTTGTAGTAGATCCTATTCTACGGCACATTCCCTTAAATCCCTGCAGGTGATGGATTTGGTAGGATGGGTAATACCCCTGCTACAACTAAAACATAGAATAGCCACACACTCTACACACCCAATTACCACCAGAGAAACGGTTGCTCTTCCTCAGGTCATCCTTTGCACTCTTTTAGATCTCTCAATATCTTTTCCGCCCGTGTTTAGACCCAGCAAACCGTAAAAGAGGGCATTAAAAGTTCCTTATAAACAAAGAAGCAAAAATAAAATCGATTAAATCAGTATGTAATTTAAATGGCATTTTTTTTATAGTTATTTGATAAGTGCCTATTAACTTTAGTCGACGAATACTCGCCTTTTTTCCTTTACTTTTCTAAGCCAAGATATTTCATAATCAACTGTTATTTTATGCCAAACTTTTTTGGTTTCCATTTTTGGTCACCTGAGTACTTACATCCAAGTTCTTCTTTCATGTCTAGTGAACTGAAGTCGTTTTTGCTTAAAAAGAGTATTCGAAGAAATTATGTTACTATTTACACACAATCCTCACTGGAACGGACAGTGTTAACACTATGTGAGAATCTTATGGACAACCATAACTCTGGCCTTAGAATGTAAAAACCTTTCCATCAACAACTGAAAAAGTCTCGTACTGGTTGTTTTTCATTCCTTCCTTAATCTGCTCTACAATTTTACTGGTATATATATATGTCGTAGAATGACTCCCGACGATATACCATATATCACTATACGTTGAGGGAACTTCCTTAATTATCTCTAGAGTGCGTTTTTACTGTCTGGCGGCCGATATTATATATCTTCGATATGCTTAAGAAGTGGAACTGAGCTCAAGGATAATAATATTGCTATCATTAATAAAATAGAGTTTTATTAATAATAACTATAAACAAAACACAAAAACGGAAAATATTGACAAACAGAATGGAAAGGGTCGTGGAGACTCGGGCTAATCCAAGGATTTAAGGGATCAAAAAAAGGTAAAACAAATATGGAGTTAAAGAGATGGGATGGTTCGATAAACCATTTAAAGCACAGGATAGAATTGACAAATAAGGGATCAATACTCAAAAGGTGACGCTTGGCTTACGTAACTTCATTAGGGTGCAGTAGAAGGTACTTGAAGGAATATTCGGTCCGCTGGCGAGTTCCAGCCGAAGGGGGGGGATAAAAGGATCCTGACGTGGCGTCTTGGAAAGGAGAACCGTTACTCGACGAACGGCTTGACGAACAATGGCTGTTCTAGGTTGTTCTCTTCTGAACAAAGGGGGGGGGGATGAGAACCGTCTCTTGTCCACGGGCTCAAGAACAATGGCTGTTCTAATGTTGTTCTCCTTTGAACAACAGGGGGGGTGAGAACCGTTTCTTGGCGAAGGGCTCAAAACGAACAATGGCTGTTCTAATGTTGTTCTCCTTGAACAACAGGGGGGGATGAGAACCGTTTCTTGGCGAAGGGCTCAAAACGAACAATGGCTGTTCTAATGCTGTTCTCCTTGAACAACAGGGGGGGGATGAGAACCGCTTCTTGGCGAAGGGCTCAAAACGAACAATGGCTGTTCTAATGCTGTTCTCCTTGAACAACAGGGGGGGGATGAGAACCGTTTCTTGGCCAAGGGCTCAAAACGAACAATGGCTGTTCTAATGCTGTTCTCCTTGAACAACAGGGGGGGGGGATGCCTTGGGGACTTGGCGTCACTAAAGGCTCGAACCTTTGGCACTCAAGGAATATTGTCCTCCTTCTGGACAAGTGATGGTGAATCTCGAGGTCGAGGTCCCTTGTTGGAGAGAGGGAGAGAGGGTCGTGGTGATGTTTCGCGACGAAAATCTGGATCTCCAATCTGATCTTAGTGGTAAAGTTTCCATATAAATAGCCAGGACATCTCCTTGGCGTGGGGGAGAATGGGGTGGAAGCTTCGAGGGTACGCACAGCCGAGCCGGGGAACAATGCCTTATCTGCCCATAAGCCTAACTCGATCTGGCGAGGTCGGCGTATGGGGGCGAACGGGGGGGACGATAACCTCCTTGTTTAAACATTGGCGTCCGGTAGCTGTTGATAAGACTCCAAGCCTCGAATCGAAGATGCACGTGGGTAGCCTCATGGTTTTAAATAAAATGTGATAGAAGTTGAAATGAATGCAGCTCTGAACTCGTTCTATCACAATATATATATATATATATATATATATATATATATATATATAATATATATATATATATATATTACTGGTAATTGATTTGTTCTTTGGGAAGGAATCTGGTATGAAGCAGGAATATGAAGACCCAGGTGATTACACTAATCATTTATTGGCTAGACGTTTCGTACCTTTACTAGGACCATCTTCAGCGACTATATCATCTAATAAGAAGGGCAAGGAACATTAATTGATAACAGTTAAAAGAATGCATTAAATAAAAGCGGAAGAAGGCAAGTTAAAATAATAAAATTGACAATTATTAAAATTAAAGTAAAAACACTAATAACAATATATAGAATTAAATAATATTACCTAGTGTGATTTAAAAAAAACAAATAATAGAAAGTGAAATTATAATATAAACTGACTTGATTATCACATATTAAAAGTTACTGAAGTAAACAAAAAATAACCTATTATATTAAATTGTAAAAACAAATCAGAATGAACAAAGTGACTAACCTTTATCGTGGGAGTTGAGAAATCAACTAAATAAACATATAAAACTACTGACGAAATATATATATATATATATATATATATATATATATTATTATATATATATATATATATATATATATGCCTAGCTGACTCGACTAACCTAGGGAATTACTATTAAGACGACAGACTAATTATGGAGGCCTTCTTAGTACACGATATAGAACTAGTCAAAGTAAGCCCCGAGTATGCTCAGGTTAGATTTTCCAGATGAATAAGAGGAAAATTTTCATATTCTCTATCTAGCGCCAGGTGGATCCTCAGGCATTCAGGACGAAACAAATATCGCACCTGAGCCCGTGATAAAATACTTTTGTTCGAATTCAGATGAGATCTTTTAACTTCTGGCTGATTTAAATAGTGAAGTTAATCCGAATCCAGAGGAAAAATTGCCTATATAATCACCCCTTTCCTCTTCCATATCATCGCACTTTTAGACAATATTTTTTACCTATCTTATTCTCTCGCAAATTCACTGTTGCTTCACCCGTGCCCGTCCTCCATCGATCTGTTCGAATTACACCGTCCCCACTTTGACGAAAGCGGGGACACTTTTCTTTGTATTTATTTCTTTTATTCTTTAGGGGAGGAAGATTTTTTTTCATTCTATATAGGTTAAGTTTTAAGTTTAATACTAATCTGCTTAGCTCTATTTTTTATAGGTCATTTTCAGGTCAAAATATATAAATATAAATTAACATCCTAAACTTTATTATGAATAAAAAAGGGATTCTGAAGTTCTTCAACTAATCAGAATTGTAGGAATATGAACTTCTATTAGTTGTTTTAAGCCTCTAAATAGCATAGATTATGATAGAAGTACATAAAAGCTTTCAGTTTTGTAATTGGTGTTAAGAATAATAGTTTTCTTCAATTAAGATGTTTTATTTTTTTAAAGTATAGCTAAAATTATTATTTTATACTGTGAATTAAGGAGAGACTTCGAAGCTTTTGCGTATTCTAAGGTACTACACTAGGAATGTTACTCAAGTAGATAAACATGATTTACTCGGATGGACACCATACTGAGATTGCTCTAGCGAATAAATTTTATGAAGAGATTATACGGCCTAATTTAAGTCATAAACAAGAGTAGAGATGCTTAATGGACATTATTTAAAAAGAATAAAAAATTATCATGTTTGAAAAATGAACCCCCAATTAAGCATTTTTATAATCCCCAAAGAGTTCCAATATATATATGTAACTGATTCTTAAGTTGTTAGATTATTTTTCCTTGTTTCGTCCTCCTATATTTTAGCTAAATACAAAGAAATACGTTCGTCTATGAAATCAGTCATATTTTTAAAACTCATGTTTGAAATTTCCCACAATATGGGTTAAATTACAAAATATCATGTTTTGCTGCTCTCGTATTCTTTTTAAAATACCTCAACTAATCCATTTTATTTCACCACCTATTGCCGAGGCTCTCTGTATGTTTTTTTTCCACCCATTGCTGGCAGAAAGAAAAGTACAGAACTAAGCCCTGGATGCTAAAAGCTGTATGATGCCCTGAGCTTTTGTTGTCAATGGTTTCCATAATCCATTGATGATTATTACCTGAATTAAATTATAATTTGTCTGATATAAGATATCATGCAAACAATTCCGTGACGAGAAGAACCGTGGGGAAATCAACAAATTTTACATCCCATTTAGTGGCAATTCACTAAGGTAATTTACCGATGGCAGAACAACGATACCGTTTTGAAGAGTGAAGGAATAATCTTGATGGACCCTCTGGCTGAAAATTTCCACGAGGTTTCTGACATCAAACTAAATTCAATTTAATAAAGAAAATGAGGTTTACTTTTGTCATTGTCTGTCACACTCATATATGCAATTTGACGCAAATATAATAAAAGTCTGAAATAAAATTATATGGAAATTTTTTGTTAGTTATTTGGAGCTAATGCACTACTAGAAAAAATATAGTAGCTTCCATTTGACCTAAAATAGACGACATATTGAGAATACGAGAAAAGTCACAAATTTTAATGGTTCACTGTATAAGTCAGATAACAATGGACAACAAATTAAAAAAAAGGTTTCATGGTTTTGGGGCCAATTTGTGTGAATATAGGGTAAATTAACGGGCTGAATAAAAATATTATATTAGGCACCTCTAATACCTGTAGCCTTTAAGAACTAAACAAATTTATTTTATGCCATTCATAGTATTTCTTATTCTCCAAAATGTGACTCCTTTTTTAATGTGCTGCTTCCCATACATCCCATTTTTACCTGAAATAGCATGATTATTGATTATGGGGCTCTTTCTTGCTGTAAGAAAATTGTAGCTGTCTTTATTAATTTCGTTCATGTTAACTCTTCTCTAACTGTGGAAAAGGAATCTCAATGGAGCGTCGTAAATGCTTGAACGAACCAGAAAACTTTTAATCTTTTTATATCAAATATTATAAAATTTTGAACACTATAAATATTCCAATTAACTAGAGAAACTTCTCCAAATATAAACTGGGACATAAAGACAAGCAATGATCCCCTCAATTTGCTTATCAAACATGTGTCAATCACTTGAATAAATTAGCACAGGTAAAACGACTTGCCATTTCCCGTTAATAGTTTGGCGAGAACCAAAGGATCAAAGCCTTAATAGTTACTTTAGCCTATGTAGCATAAATGATAGAAATCTGCATTTCTGAATGTAGTTGCTTAATAAATCGTCCCATATTTGGCTGTATCAGGATTTGAGTAGTATTCCAATAAGAGACTCGTTAAATCTAATCAGCTATAGTTCCTGGACACTTAACGGTAGTTTAAAACCATTTTCCTTTGTTTAAATTATTAGTATCGCGGTAATAGAATCAGTTTTGTTTTCATAGCCATCTCATCTTATTAGCTTAACTTATATAAAATCGGGATTTACGAAGGAAATATGTAATTATATAAAACTAATTTGATAACTGAGTATCACAAACCAGATGTCAGTTTATTTCACTAAGAGAAAATATTCTTAAATGTGCTATCACCCTTTCTTCTATATTTTTAACTATTTAAACTTTAAAACATATAGCTATTTACAAAAAGAAAATACATATAAAGGTGTTGAGAAAAGGACTCACTTTACAAGACATCAAATTTAATCCATCTATCAAACGACATCCGTACATGTTCTGTCCACTTGGTTATCATCAACGAGAATGGCAGACAGGCATACTTTAACCTGGTGTATTACTTGCACCGTTAATCGCGTAAGAGTTCGAGCAATAAATGCGTAATCCTTCGCTCTTTTCATTAGTAATTAATTTCTGGGGTGGTTTTCTTGGTAGAAATTCGGATCAACTGAAGAATACGCTCCTCATAGTTGCCGAATGAAAGCATTCTTTGGTAAGGTAAAATTGACGTGCAAATTCTTCAGTTATTGTAATTTGGCATTTAAATTTAACTTAAATTCAGTTTCAGCTGCTCTAAAAATTAGTAAAGTTAAAATGAACCCCCAGAACATGTTAGGCCGTTCCTCTAAGGAGATAATTAATCTTTAATCAATGGAGAGAATACTTTGATTGTCATTAATTATTTACAAGAGAAAAGAAGAGTAGTTTACTGATAAAATTTTAAACTCTTCGAAGAGTTACAGATTTGTAGATAGATGCATTTGACGCTTCGAAAAATGAATAGGTTGGGTTAGGTTAAGTACATAATAATTTCGAAAGGGAATTGTAAATAAGAAAAATTACAAATGATGTATTCATTAGTTGTTCTTATTGAGGCGAGCAATCTTTAGTCAATCCAGATCTTCTTAGCACTTGTTGAGGTAAGGTGCAAACTGCAACAGTTAGTCGGTTAGGAAGGTACTTGTGATTTTTTTTATTATTAGTAAGAACTTGTGTTTTAAAATTTAAATATTAATACATTAACCGCTATCTGTATGTCCACCCCTCCAATCATTTATTGCTGAGTGATAATAGCTTTAATGGGTATCCCATTTTATTCTACTAATATCGAATTAATTGGAGCTTCCTGGAGTCCCTTCTCCTTCCTTTCGCTTCCATTCATTTCCCCTGATTACTTCACCCCGTTCTTTAACAACTTCTCTGTTCAAATCTTTTGTCTCAGATGACCTTTTTTCTTTCGAATTCTAGTTTTATCTATAAACAAACCTTCGACGCGACGTTGGTTAGCAACTTATGTAATCTCCCTGTCTCTGTAGGGAGAGATTCACGTGGAATAGATCTCGGAACCCAAATCAGCGAGAGGGCTCTAAGCCTTTGCCGCCGCGCCTTAAATCGGAGTGGGGCCCACTTCTGACGCAAACAAAATCGCTTCCAGCGAAGTCGTATATATTTCCCAGCGCGGAAAGGAGCAAATCAGTATTCAACAAGGAGGCAGTCACTGCTCACGCAATACCCAAGCAGTAATCAAGAGGATTATTGGAATCAGTCAAAGGACACACCGCGCCAATTCATAAGCGACTCTCTGGACCCCTAAGGACTCGCAGGCAAAAACCAGTTGATCAGAACTACGGCAGTTAAGGACGAAAGGATTCATTCTGAAATCAGGCGCTTCGCTGCAAGGATCCTTCCTTGAACAACCACTAGAGGATCCTTTTTCTCTTGTAAAACGTAAGCATATTACATTTTTCTCTAGCACTGTCGAAGAGGCGTGACACTTTCCCACTACGAAGCTTGATCTCATCATCTCCTCCCGTTCGGATAAATATTGTGCTACTCATAGCTCGGGCTGAAGCATTAATTGTAAATTGATTTGCCTTTGCTGAACGATTAGTTTTCGGGTTAATTTACAATTAATGCTTCAACACGAGCTATGAGTAGCACAATATTCCTATGCAGAAGCCTAATTGATCTATTTGATTGAAAGCAAAATGACATTTGCTCGGACCAATTGTCAAATTATGATCCCTGAGCTTTTGCAGCAGCGCTTGAAAGAGGTAAGGTGCTGGTCTCATTCATTTGTAGCCACTTAAATATTATTGAAATTTAGTATACGTGGGGTAGTTCATCCAAAATTCGTCTCATAATTCTATAATAGTTACTGCAGGCGGTGAAGAGCCCAAAAGGGAGCAGAAGAAACTGCTGTAACCCTCGTTCGGTCGAGAAAGTGGTGTACCTTGTAACCTCTTCCCGAAATGAGATCTTGTAATCGGCTCTGCTTCGAATACGGTAACGGCGTTTAGTTTCCTGAAGTCGATCATATCCTATAGGAATTATCGGGTTTCTTGACCATGACGACGGGGGAACAGTAATCGGATTTTGCTGGCTTGATTATCTTTAAATTTAACAACTTTTCAACTTCTGTATTAAAAGCTTCTCTCAAATGCCTCGGTAACGGATACGGCTTGGACCTAATAGCCTCTTCGGTTGTCAATTGAATATCCTGCTCAAACTGAGTAGCACAATCTGAAATATCTGAGGTGAACGCACCGAATTCATTTAGGACAGATGTGAGCTGGTTTCTCTGAGCCGATGATAACTGGTCGCTTTTCCTGAGCTGGGTAGACGAGGATTCTATCACATCTGGAACGAGCAAGGGGTATTCGCTATCTTGTTTTACGCATGCAATTTGTAATAACCTTAGGGGGTCCAGAGAGTAATTTGATTCAATGGCCAATTCTTCGTCTATAGCCAATATTTGTTAACTTCTGCGAGCCGATGATATTGCTTTAGAAGGCTTATATAGAAAAAGATCCTCCCACTGGGTGTTTTAACCATATAATCAACGGGATCCTGTCTCTCTATTACTTGGTAGGAGCCCTTTTATTGGCTTAACTGTTTGTTATTGTCGGTCGGGAGCAATAACAGACCTTCCTCACCGGGTTTGAATCTTTGATCTTTGGACTTACAGTCAAAGTAAGCCTTATATTTAGTCAGAATAACGTCGGCAGTTTGGTAGGCGATTTCGGCGCATTCTTCCAACTTCTGACGGAGTTCGATTAGGTACGAGTATGATGATTGTACCTGCCGATCTAATTTTTGGTTAGGAAAAAGTTCTTTGAGAATGCCTAAGACCCCGAGAACGTTTCTACTGTAAAGCGAATCAAATGACGCGAACCCAAAACTGCGATGTGGTATCGCTCTATACGCATAAAAAGCCACTGGCAGAAAACGATTCCATTCTCTCGGCTGCTCGGCGCAGATCTTCCCTAGAATGGCCTTGAGATTCTCATTTAGCCTCTCGCACATTTCAGTTCCGGTTGGATGAAATCGGTTGGTAAATAGGGGCTTTACCCAGAGTAATTTTCCTATCTGCTTCATCAAATTAGAGGCAAATTGATGGCCTAGGTCCGACAATATTTTCTTCAGTAATCCAACGCGGGAAAAGATAGAGATAAGGGCTTCGGCAAACGGAATGCTGTCGATCTTCTTGAGGAGGACAGCATTGGTAAACCTGTTGGCAAAATCGACCAGAGGGAGGACATAACAATGGCCCTCAATAGATGGTGGGTGGATTGGTCAACCAGGTCGATTGCCACTCGGGAGAAGGGTTCTGAGATTACGGGCCCTTCTGCAAGGGGGCCGGCTTAAATTGCCCCTTAATGACAGTTTTCTGGCATATATCGCATGATTGACAATAACAAAGAATTTCATCCGACGCTCTGAGCCAATAAAAGTACTTATACGTTCGTTGGGCAGTCTTTGTTTGACTAAAGTGACCCAAGAAAAGGCTGTCATGTAAAAGCGGGGAACACATAAGGCTCGAGACTCAGTGGGATCTCCGTCGGACCATATGCAGTAGATGAGGTTATATTTAACGGTGCAGGAATTTAATTTTCGACCTTTAATAGACTGTTGCGTCTTATTTTGGGCCTTATTCAGAGAAGACGAAGGGATTCACACTACTTCTGTTTCTTAGAAAAATCCTCGTTTACGATGTTGCTATATTCCGAAGTATCGGGGGTTTCGAGGAGTGCATGTGCTTCCAAATCATGCTTCGCTTGTAAGCGAGTGGTCACAGGTTGAGCCAAAGGGGGTGAAGAAATTTTGGGGCTCTGCCCAATGTGAGAAGCACAAAACCTGATGGGGGCGGCCATTACTTCGGCCAAGCCAGTGAAGTAGGCGCTATATTCCGAAGTACCAGGGTTTCCAGGAGTGCAGGTGCTTCCAAATCTTGCTTCGCTTGTAAGCGGGTGGTCACAGGTTGAGCCAAAGGGGGTGAAGAAATTTTGGGGCTCTGCCTAATCAGAGAAGAACAAAACCTGATGGGGGCTGCCATTACTTTGGCCAAGCAAGTGAAGTAGGCGCAGTCTATATGGCACTTAACGATGGGTAACCGATTAGCGCGTCCCAGGTAATCATTCATGATGGCTAACTGATCGTGATCCGGAGCTAAGAGTGGAGGTAGCTTATCCGAGACCATAATAAACGTGCAACCGTTATCTCTGACTAGGTTGGAAATACGGCAGCCGTTCACCGTACCAGTCTCCTATTGAAGGCCCCCCAGGTTGCTTTTGTTGAACAAAAAGTTTAGCCGGTGGCCAGCGGGGCCTGGTTTGTTCGAAGAGAGAGAAGTTTCCTGTTGAAACGGGGTCTGAGAAGGGGTGTCACTCACCTGATGAACCTGTTGGGAATAGTTATTTCTCAAGTGAAAGTTTTGAGGGCAATTTGTTCTCACATGACCATCGATTTCCCAGGAATAACACACAATAGTTCTCCTAAGGAACGCTGACAAAGGGGGATTAGAGGAGAAAAGCTGGACTTCTCGTTTGACAGCTGTTCGAATAGTCTTCTGCTTGGATTTCTGATGGAAGTGATGCCAAAAGTTGGTTCTTAAGAATAAAATCGATCATAGCATCGTAGTTATAGGGCACCTTTGATGCGTTAATCCAGAATTTAAGGTGCCGTTGTAATGTGTACCTGAACTTCCTGAAGGTTTGATTGGGCTGAATTCTGCCCTGCTTAAACTTCACACAGTAAAAATCTGGGGTCATATTATACGCGGCAAGTAGCTCGGCCTTCAATGAGAAATAATCAATTGTTTCCTCTGAGGGAAAGGAAAATGAAAATATCCCTCAGGTGGGTGTTCAGTAGCGGAATTAATTTAGCTACGCCGTTTGACTCTATCTCCCAATTATTTACTTCGAAGATCTTCTCGAAGTGGATTAAATATGAAGCAAGGTCTTCCCCTTCTTTGAAGACTGGCAGTTTGACAGAAGCTGGATTCCGATTCCCGAAGTGATGGGTAGAGTTTCTTTTCTCGTCCTCGTCATCTCTAATTCGTGGCAACGAATTCTCTCCCGTTCTTCCCGTTCATTCTCTTCTCGTTTTTCTTCTCTCTCCTTCTCTTCTCTTTCCCTTTATCTTCTTTCCTTTCTTGTTGTTCTCTCTTCTTTATGGATATAGGACATTAGGTCCTTTATCCAGAGATTCTCCCGGTGCCTTAAAAATTTCAAAAAAAGACATGTTGTCTCCCCTGTTCGCAATTAAAAAAAGAATTAACGCACACACAAAAGGATGCATCGGGTTCGTCAAACCCGAATTAACCGTGTTTCACTTAACGAAATTATGAGCATTGAAGGAAGTGCAAATGGGTTTTACGTGACCCAGTAGTAAACACATAAAAAACACAAGCAAAAAACTCACTTAATTCGCCCAATGCGAATTTTGTGATTGAGGCGAACAAGCCTTAACGCATACCCCTAGGTAAGACAAACAAAACCGAACACATATAATTTCTCTGAATCTTTTAAATGACAGTGTACACGGGGCCGAAAGAACAGATATAATATTCTGCTTAGGAAAACTAGTGATGAACCGTCACAATAATAACAAAGTAATTAACTTTAAATATTCACTGGAATCGTGTAGCTAAATTTGCAAATAGTTTAGCCAGAAATTATTGTTTCCTTGATATCCCGATCCACAATCTTAAAAACCTTTAAATAAAAACCTTTTAACGACCCTTAAAACATGACATCAGTTTTATTTTATATATATATATATATATATATATATATATATATATATATATATATATATATATATATATTATGTCGATGATCAAGTAGGCGTTACACTGACCTTCGCTTGCATCCCCCTAGACGCAGGTGGGGGAGGGATTCTCCTTTGAAGTACGGGAATATTCGAGTGCGTTTATTCCGTTGGCCGACTTGGAAAATAGATCAATGGCTTTTTATGTGGTGTTCTTGGATTTAAACAAGAGAAAGAAAAATAATCTTTACTATTATACAAACAAATAACAGAATTTAACAATAATTTATACATTATGGGAAAACTAATCGTTTAGCGAAAGGAAATTTATTCACAATGAATGCTTCAGTACGAGCTATGAGTAGCATAATATTTACCCAAAGAAAACAGGAGGAGATGATGAGGTGAAGATTCGTAGTCGAAAAGCGCCACGCCTCTTAGATGGTGACAGAGAAAATTGTAGTAGGCTTACAATTTTTCAAGAGGGAGAGGGGGCTTCGAGTGGTTGTTCGAGGGAGTATCCTTACAGGGCACAGAGCGAAACGCGTTATTCCAGAATAAGCCCTTATGCCCTTGTTTGCCGTAGTTCTGAACAACTGGTTTCTTGCTTGCGAGTCCTTACGGTACCAGAGAGTCGCTTGTGAAGTGGCGTGTTGTGTGCCTTGACTGGTTCCAATGAATCCTCGTGATTACTGATGGATACTGCGTGAGCAGTGACGTCCTCCTGGTTGAATACTAATTTGCTCGTTTTCGTGATGGGAAATATATACGAATTTGCTGGAAGCGACTGTGTTTACCTTTTTAACTAGGTCCCACTCCGATTCAATGCGCGGCGGCAAGGGCTTAGCGTTATCTCGCTGATTTGGGTTCCGGGCTCCAGTTTGACTCTTCTCGCTTCGTTATCACCCCGAAAGTTTACCGAAAGACGCTGGTTGACGGTCCTTTCATCCGTGAAATATCCCCTTAGGATTCTTTCTCCGCGTGAACCTCTTTCTCTCTCTCTCTCTCTCTGATACTCCCTTGTCTTTTTCTGCTACTCTCTAATTGCTCGATGATCTCTACCCATGAAGGACGTTTCTTTCTAGTGTAACGCGTGTAATCTGATATTTAATTTAATCTTGTGTATTTAGTAATTGGAGAGTGTATGGAAGCCTTTAATAAAATAACACGGCTATAGACGCCTATATATCGCTATCGGTGGCTACTAATTGGATTCAGAGGACAAAAACACTTGATATTATAGAAGCTCAGGAAGGCCACACCTTATCTGGATTAGGAGATGGCATGAGTAACGTGGCATATTTTATATCTATGGCCATTGCAAAATTTTTGATACGAGACTTTTTAGGTGGGTGCAAAAAGGCAATCACACCTTTAGGGGGGCCAGTTTCTCGATTACTTTTCTTTTTCATGCATTGCTACCATATTCACTGAGGTTTCTGTCTTGTCTCAAGAGTTAGTGCAGGAGAGTTAAGTCCCTTCTAGTTCATAATATTTCAACTATCCTAGCTGGACTCTTTCCATTTCCTGCATTTTAAGCTTATCAACCAATGTCCGAAAACTTTGTGACGTAAGACTTCTTTGTTTTTGCTTTATATTTTTTAATATAAAGAAAGTTTTCTTCGGACTATTGTTTTCTAATTCTGTCCTGTCTGTTTTGTTTGTCTTGCACTCGCAACCAAGGGAAGATGACGTACAATAATACGCAATGATTTGATAAAATTTAAAATTACTACTCACGAGATAATCTAGAGTCATATTGGAAAAAGTAATCTTTACAACAAATTACACAGTTAACAATAATTAGTACATTCGAGACCCTAGATCAAGTCGCATAATTTATTTTGGAGGTTTTCAGATGTCTTGTTTAATGGGGGCTTCGAAATTTAAGGATTTGGGATGTTAAATGTTATGACTTCCTGCAATTTTATACATTTCATTATTGATAGTTTTTGCTTCTCTTTTCCGTTCTTCTTGTGTCTTTAATTTTCCCTTTGATCAACTTGCTTTGATGTGCTGAAGAGAAACTTAAGTTTATCCCCTACATAGGGCCATGAATAGGTTACTTGATTTTAAGTAACTAAAACTCGTTTTTTTTTTAACCAGAAAGACTGAATTAAAACCACTCACAAAGGGGAATTTTGAGGGATTATTTTAAATCGATTTTATTTGCAAATTGATACAGTGTGAATTGTTTAACTTGTTAATACGAAATGAGGAAATTTAAAATAATTTCAAAATATTAATCCTTATGGATACAAGACCTCTCGCGAGCATGGTGGATACAGCGTTGGTATTCTAACGTCGAGGTGTCGGGTTAAAACCAAGAAAGAGCAGATTCAAACGTCAGCGCAGGTAAAGGTGTAGGTATTGATGTGTGAAGTTGAAGCACTGTGCTTATTCCCACGGTGATAGGTGGCTCTTACACACATGGCCAATCACAGCAACGCTATCGTCCTCTCTCGTCTTTACGTAAAGTCCACACATTCTTCTCTTCTGTTCCAAGGAATCCTGCCGGTGGGTAGTTGTATCTACAGCCAACTGAACCAGAAAGGGTCCCGCTTCACCCCGGGTTCAAGAAAGTTCCTTGCCGATGGATGGTTGTCGTATAAAAACATTAATACTCCCCAACACCTTAGCTCTCCCCGAAGTGTGGAACGGCTCTGCGGCTCCTCGGGCTCACCAGCGATTCTCATACTTATCTCTATGTTGTTTCATTAACCAATCGAGAATATTTCGAGGGATTTAGCTTACGGGCGAAAGAGAGATGGTGCAACATGATAAAGTCAGGAACCAACATTTTTTCCTCATTAGAAGGAATCGTTTTGGATGCGAAGGAAAACATTTCTAAATATACACATACAAATGCAAACAAATCCTACAGGAAAAATAAAAAGCTAATTCCAAGTACTTTCGAACATTGTTCATTCTATTCTTTGATAATAAACTGAATTAAGTTCGGAAGTACTTGTAATTAGGTTTTCATTTTTCCTGTGATATTTATTTGCAATTAATGCTCTACTCACGCTTGACTTTGTTAGTTTTCCATATTTATATACATACACATCTTCAGGATTTCTTTACTCAAATGCTTTTACTTCAGCCTTCTTGTTTTTTAAGTTATTAATCTATCAAAGGACAAAAGGAGACAGGTTTTAGTCGTGCTATTTAAGAAACTCAAGGTATACAGTTATACGAAACCAATGACCAAAGATAGCTATATTTCCTAATTCAGATTCTTGGCTCTAACTGACTGAGGTTACTCAGATGTCCTTGAGAACGCGGAGGTTGTTGGCATTATGTAAACTCGTTTGACAGGTACTAAACCGGAGTGTTTTTTTTATAATCGCCATTAAATTAAGTAATTTTTTGGCTCTGTTTCATTTTGGGGGCGGGGTTTAACACCGAGTTTGGGGTTTTACTGACGCTCTCATTTCATATCTATAGTTGAGCGCCGAATAAGAGCAACGGTTGGGTATGAAGGAGGGGAGTAAAGGGTAAATAGTATTATTATACTTTAGTATTTCTGTAGATTTCTTCATAAGTAATGATTGTGAATGGTGTACTAATGTGAGGCAAACGTAGATATAATGTCAGGCTTATTTCACCGCTTATCAGAACATGCAGTTTCAGGAGAGGTGCACGTCCTCCTTAAACTTGACTAGTACTCAGACGTAAAATCTATTGTACCACATTTGTAATTCCCTAAATTCATCACTTTATTTGCGAATCTCTTAAAAATGTTTCTGACGGTAATGCTCACGTTAATTTTGCTTCAGTAAAGAATAAACTAATAAATAGACTTTATAAACCCATCTACTTTATAAGAAAAAGCTCTAAATTACAGTGGACATCCTTACACTAGTTTTCGTAAACGTTCATAAGGAACGGATGAAACCAAATTGCGTGGAAGGAGTAGAGTCTGAGGTAACAACACTGAACAGTAGGCTAGGAGTGATCATAAGACCCTCAACTTATCTTCCTCCTCTTTACAACGAAATCAGATCTTCTTACAATAGTCTTAAGGACAAATGTGATAAATTGATCATCATCCATCTCGGACTGGAGGTTTGAACATCATCCTGAAGTTTTCGCTAATGAACATAACCCAATAAATGTGTTAAGAGGAGGTGCTATTTATCTACCTAACTTAAATTAGGTATTGTCCTGCCATACATCTTATTATAAAGAGTCAATGTGTTTGCTTTCCGCAAGTAAGAATATCTGGCAAACTGTATAGAAGCGGTTTATGGGTAATACATAGAAAGAAAGAAATCTGTTGGTTATTTATCAAAGCCACCGGCGCACTCAGTTACCGGAGTTCGATGACTGGATAATGAAACCAACGTAAGGACGAAAATGACAATGAATGGAAATTTATAACGGTACAAGAAATGGAACTAACGAGGAAATGAATAAAATAAATTGTACTGCACGACTGCAAACCTTAAAGTTTTCTCAGGGAAACGAGCTAAGGGCAGGGAAAGACTCTATGTTAATAATACAAAATCACATTGTAGGTTGGTTAAACAAAATGGTATGAAATTCGAGTATATCTGAATTCTGTCAATAAATTCATGTCCAGAAGTTCTAAAAAGAGAGAAAACATCTAATTATATGCATACATCAAATATTGAGAACTAGACTTCAGGCTTACAAACCAAACATATAAAAACAGTAAATGATATAGAGCAAAAGTTCAATAAAGCGCTATTTCGTAAGAAAGTCGGTATATTTGTCGAAACCAAAAAGTGCTCACATTAACACTTCATTTTGGAGTGCCTATGACCTTACGGGTTCGCGCATATTGAACAGAAGATGCAATCATTGGATTCTCCTAACTCTCTTTTGGTTTCACGTCCCTAAGACTTTTTAGTTTATTGTGGGCAAATGGGTTAAAATTCTAACTTATTAGTGTAGATTACACGGTAGATTTCCTCATGGAAAGCCTCATGCCAGGTCTAAAATTTAGTGGTGTATTCCTACATACATTTTTCTCGTGTATGTTTTCCCGTCACCTTTTAACCATATCTCTTTTTTATGTCAGCCAGGCTAAAGATTATTTTTAATGCTAAATTAGTGACGGGTGCCAAATTAATGGGTTAACGAGAGTTACTTTATAAACATGTTTTCAAAAGGTCATGGTCGAATGCTTAGCTGGCACAAATTTAAAACCATCATGGTACCTATATAAATAATTCCATTAAATATTTGCTCTACTGAATTACATGGTATTTTTCTTATCATTTAATTAATGAATATATATAAATAAACGTAAATATAACGCTATAAGGCCAAGAAAAATAACGCTCTGATTTGGCGAGGAGAAAGAATTTGCGGAATTCTCCATTACTACCTAGGCAAAGGGGAATTTCCTCTTAGGGAACTGAAATTTTATTTGAATGGTCTAGGGACTAACTGATTGGAAGCACCGCTTCTGATTAGGAGAAATTAAGCTACATAGGTGTAATAAGTCGCTGGATGGACTTTGCATGCAGTTCGTTGTCCTGCCAGTTGTCATACGCAGTAGATTCCTATGGTTCGGCTTCCACATGAAAAAGAGGCCTCTACAATGAAGTATATCGGTGGAAAACCCCTACAACTTTTACTCACCATTTGGAATAGATTTATATTCAGTCTTTATTAAAGAATGACATCCCGAGCTTTATGTTCTCAAATAGTTGTTTTTGTTTACTATCTTCCTTGTACAAAATTAATCAGGTAATTCTACTCAGTGTGCACTACCTTTCTCAGAGATTAATACAACAAATGGTATAAAAGCTAGCCAAATATTTGGTATAATTATTTTATTTTGTCAAAAATGGTTGCACCAAAAGTAGGACAAATCATTAATATTAACCACAATACGAAGTGGTTTGGAAAAATGTTGCTGAAGTGTCCGTCCACTCGATTGGAATATTCCTAAGGAAACAAGTTTGAGTAATTCAAGGAAACTCTAGGCTCCTAAACGTGTCCAGTAATGAGCCTATATTATGCTGAGGTAACTTAATAATCCTATTCTAACAAATATGCCTTTTTCCATGGTTAGAAGCATTTTGTGCATTCGCCAGAAGGCCAGACCCATACAATTAGAGGCTTATTGAAAGAAAATCCGAATGGAGGCAAAAAAAGGAGTTTTTAGTAGGTTCCCTTATTCTATGAGTAATTTTTTTAATGCGAGAATATAAAATGCAGGCAAATCCAGAGTAGTTTCTATTGACTTTATTAGTTTTATATTAATTCTCTCTTTCTCTCAAATTTACCAAAGTTTAAATGCATATTTGCAAGTGCAATTTAGGTGTGTAAATATCATAAGAAACAAAAATTAACGTTGCATTTTTTCTGAGCTGTAATGAAAAAGAAACATTTCAAATACATTCTTTTATCAAATACATAATTGCCTTCCCTAGCACTGACAATTTTCTATCATAAAACAAGTTTTATGAACCTAAGGTAAATAAAATCTGGTTCTTTAGAAGAGAAAAAGCATTTAAGAGGTGTTTTATCATCTAAATTTCTTCACAAAATGTTTCCCCGCTTGTAAAATCCACATTTCAAATGAGGAAAGGTGATATTTTATTCCCGATTAATAAACTGTTGCATTTTTTTTCAACACCAAACTTTAGCATGTGAAAACAAATCGTAAGACATGCAATTATCATCTTTATACAGTTTTTCATATTTTTCGGATTCTTTAGTTATGTTAATGAGTTTGTATCAAGTATGTTAGATAAGTCTTGGATAATATGGAGTGGATCATCTTTAGTTGCGACTTAAACTGTGCCATTATCAAGAACATTTAATCTTTCAGATCGATGCTCATTGTAAAGTTTAAAATCACTTTTATTACACTTGATCAACCACCTCTAATATTTATAAAGAATCAAGATACAGATAAAATTGTTTTCCATTGCATCTGTTTAAATTTTTCTCTAAAATTTTTTAAAGCACCCAATTTTAAATATAATCTTTTTAAATTCATTATCATCCATGAGTTATTTGACAAAATAAAAGAAAAATGAGAGTTAAACTTACGATAGTGACAGTCAAACTGATATCTGAATTTACGCTGTCTACATTAATCTTTGTATAATTTCTGTTCAAGTCTAAAATAGGTATTTAAAATGTAATACCTTCTTTCCGCAACATTTTATTCTTTTTGGCTTATCAGGTTTGTTTTTTCTTTTACTTTCTCACTAAGCTGTTCTCTCTTACCTAAAATCCTTATATTTCTTCCTACTTGTCCTTGGCCACTAGCCGTCAAAAACGCGGAAAAGAGATTGCGGTAGGGAATGTCTGCGAGAACTTAACCCGAATCATATTCACATAATTACACACCTCTGCAAGAGGAATCTTCCCATTAAGTTAAGCCAGAAATGCACCCCAAAAGAGCGGCCGATATGCTACAATACTTATCGTAACCTAGCCATAGTTCAACTAATATAACTCGCGTTGCAATCGGTTGCTTGTCACATGTGACGCATATAGACATATCACTATTTTATGTGGGTTCTCTCATAATAAGCCGACCACTAAGAAAGTGGTCGGCAAGAAAAGCGGCCTCATCGACTATCTAAATTCCTCCACTAAGAGAAATCAGACATTTCCTTAAATACTGGCTACCATGCCCGCTCCAGACAACAACGACATGGTTACTCATCCATCAGTGTCCTAGAAAAAGATATTTGAATGGAAAGGTTTTGATTACCCTTTAGGTTATCGACCACCGTAACACCACAAATCAAGCTGTGCAATAAATTTAGACAAGAATCTGAAGCTATTTTTACACAATGATAAGTGAATTTATCCAAATTTTTGACACTGATCTCCAGCCTTTAGATCAGGTTGGCAATGACCTGGAACCTGGGATTGAGTTTGCAGTCATCCAGAGATAATTTTTACCCTCAGTGGATTGTCTATAGCTTTTATGGAGACAGAACACAGTGAGTTCGAGGCTTTTGGCCGTATAATGTGCTGGCTCCTCCTTGTTCGGAACCTTTTTGTGGCGTGTCAGCTATGAGTCAAAGGGTTCCTCATCATTTGGAGGTAATATCTCCATATAACAAAACAAAGAACTGTATTTGTATCCATTTGAACAAAATCCCATATGAGCTCATGTGGTGTTCGTCCTCTATGGTACTTAGGCTTATGAGTAAAACATGATTCGTCAATTTGAACAATCAGTCCTGCACCACCAAGCCTAATGCGATGTTTTTTGAGAATATTTAACGGTAAAAATTCAAAATGTCTACTAATGTTATTCTTGAAATATTTAAGATACTTACATTCTGAGTAACACTTATATCTTCACACCAATAGAATTTTGCTTCTATCCATTTCTGAAGTGACAATTATGATCGAAAAATGAACGAGTCTTTGCGAGTAAAAACTGTTAGTTTGTATTTGGCCCAAACTTTCGGTTGACGTTTCAATATATATTTATCCTGTATTGATGAAAATGCTGCCCAGTTAATTGCAATCTTACACTCTCCGCACTTTAAATTTATCCTAAATAATCCATGTTGCTTCATCCAGTATATCGGGTGAAATTTGGACAGTAAGCGGTTCGATAATATCTCAGTATGTGGCACGACCCATATTTACAGACTGCGCTATTAACAACTATGTATATTTAAAATCGTAAGCGATGGCTGCTTAGTTAAGTGAAAAACCCTCGGAGTACCTAATTTTTGTTTTGTCGTCATGGCTCGTACTAAGCAGACAGCTCGCAAGTCTACCGGAGGTAAAGCTCCGCGTAAGCAATTTGCCACGAAGGCAGTGTAAAACTTTTTGTGTTAATTCGAGTGAAAAGGCGGACGCATAGTAAAAGCGGTCCGCAATAATTGTTAAATTTTATTCGCGCAAGACTCTACGTTCACGCCCTCTTCCAAGAAAAGCTACTAGAAGAGGGGCCCCATCATGGGGGCAGCCCCTCAGGACTGCAAAAGGATCTCCCTCCGTACCATAGGGGGTCACCAAAACCTGAGAAAATGGAATTCATAAAAACCATCTACACGAAAATCCACGTGGTGCTGATCAGGCTCCTCGACACTCCCAATGGTTATGCAACCATTTGCAGCACAATGGGGGACGTCGAGAAGCTGGTCTCAGACGAGGCTCAAGCTTATCTCAAGAAGATTGGGCTTGAAGCGAGTGTACCACAAGAAATACTGGCCCAAAGAACCATTATTCTTACGAAGCTGGACCCTATCTTCACGGAAAACTCCAGCGAAGAAATCAAGAAAGAAATCTTAGAAAAACAAGAGTGGGTCTGCGTCACAGCAGTGCACAAATTCGGGAAAGGAAACGGGGTGGTGAAAATGGTATTCGCCTACATCGAGATGGCAAACCGAGCTAAAAACGACGGGCTACTCGGCTTCTATCTGAAGGTAAGCCCGGAAAAAATACTGAAGGAAGAATATATTCAAATCGACTGCTGCTTTAAATACTATGCAGTCGAAAATCACGCCACAAAAGACTGCACAATTACCGACCCTGCATGCTCCAATTGCGCCCAAACCAGGCACGGTTGGAAAGAGTGCAGAGAAAGACTGCATAAATGTGTAAATTGTGGGGGTGACCACAGGTCCCTAGCCATGAGGTGCCCAATCCGCAAGGGAGCCATCCGCAAAAAAAGAGAAAGGCTGAAAGTAGAAAAAGAAGAGAAGAAAAAATCCACGTACGCGAATACGGCAGCAAAATACACAACATCGGCACGAACGAACGAAATGAAGTTGGTGTGCCTAAAGAAGGGAAAGAAGTCATGGCCATGTTTATGGTTGCCCACCTTGCAAACATGACAAACCCCGGTACCTTCTCAACCCACCTCAACCTTCTTCTGGAGAAGAATGGTTGTAACAAAAAGGTTTAAATTCCCGAAAACCCAGACTCGGCGGGCCTTTTTAATCTCGAATTTATCGAAGATGAAAAAAAGGCTCCCTCAAGTAATGGGGTAAAGGATACCGAAACAGAGGAAGAAGGGAAAATACAAACACCTTCGGAAGGAGAAGAGGAAAAAAAAGAAGAGGAGAAAAAAGGTGTAAAGAAGAAAAAGAGGAAAAACAAGAAATCACCTAAAAAACCACCGCAGAAGACAGTCTACTTCGGACGAGGAAGAAGAGGACGACGACAGGCACGAAGGGTTCCCCCTCACCGACAACAAGGAAAGCCTCGAAAGAGGACTCTTTTTCGACGGAAGAGACGTAGGACTACGTGTTTTCGGCTCCCCCCTGTCCCCGGCCCCCAAAGACGACCTGGAACTACTCATCATCGGCCTAGCCGCAGGTGAGTACAAATGGACGTACGAGGGACCATACTCCAAGAAAGAAGTGTCAGCCCTACTCCTAAAGTCCCTAGTATACATCAACCCGAAAGATGTGCATAACGTCAACATGTCAACATTCAAAACTATACGGAGTGGACAGAAGACATCGCAAATCAAATAATAAATACGCAAAAGTGAGCAAATAAAGTAAATAAAAATAGTGAATCATATCTAGTGAATCAAATCTAATTTATTAAAAAGTAACATAGTGAAAATAGTAAAGTAAAAGAAATAAGAACAAATAAAGCAAAAGTGAACAATTATTAAAATTATAGTCAGTGAGAGTAAATCTAATTCAACGTAAAATAATGAACAATTATAGTGTAAACTTAACTAATTTAATGAAATTAAACTAATGAAAATAATGAAGTAAATAAATAAGCAAAAAGTGATAAATTTAAACAGTGACGATAAATCAAATTCTAATGTTAATCAATTCTAATGTAAAATTAAATAAGCAAAATACAACCGTAAATTTAATGTATAGCAAAATATAATAAACTAAAAAATTAAATAAATTATAACAAATGTATAAAAATGTAATTTTAAGTATATATAGTAAATTACCCATAATCTTTATATAGTATGTAAATTGTAAATAACTTGAAAACTAAACTGATAATGATTTCCATGTCTCCGGGATGCTATCTTTTCCTACTTCTACTCAGTGCTTTTACCCCCTCTGCTATCATTCTAACTACATATATAGTATGTAATTACCTCCTTTTTGTATTTATAACTTAATAAACCTTGAACCTTGGCTGCTTAGTTAAGTTTGCGCTGCATCATTTTAACTTTTTTCAATACTTTTTTTTCAGAAGCCAAAGGTGGGAAAAATGCTGGAAAATTGTATATTTTTATTAGCCGATGCGTCTTTCAACCTTTTCAAAGGTAAACTTCTGAGCGAACAATAAAAAAATTCACGAAAATGGGTTTTATATGATTGTTGGAGGACAAACGCAACAAACGGGTGCTGGAGGCTTTTTCAAATTTCTGTTGAGCAGAAAATTTCATTTTTAAGGGAGCGACTTATCACACAAGGACAAAGAATTTTGATGTTGGCAAAGTATTGAAAAATGGCGTGTATCTGCACAAGTCATAAATATTTAAAAAACATCTTTCAAATCTTTCTGTAAAAGACGTTAATTTCGATGATTTAATGTATATATAACAAGATGCTCATAATAAAGATGAAGATTAGCGGCAGGTAATCTTCATATTTATATAAGCTTCCCGGACAAAAAAGTAGTTCCGTGGTGTGTATAAAAATGTTTAAACTACATAACTAACTTTTGTCTGGTGAGCTTATATATGAAAAGAGAGAAATAGATGTTACCTGTGATTGATCCTATTTAAAGATAGGTGGGAGTTATGGGTAAGGGCTTGTGGGAATTTGGATAGGAGGAGCATAAGTTGATGGGGATCAAAAAATACACATATTGAGTAAGGGAGGTTTACTTTTAATAATATGCACTCGGTCTATTTTTCATTTTAACAAGAGGACCTAGTTGGTCTTTTTGATGAAGAATTTAATGATGTTATTTAAATAATTTGGGCTTTGAGGATATTAATGGTTACTTTATCTCGCAGTGAATAGAGAGCTTATTAAGTTCTTCCGGCCCCGTAAGCAGATCATAAATAACATTCAACAGCTCTACGTTTGCTGTGTTAAATTCAAGTTGATATACACAGCAGTAGTAACCCACACCACCAATCTCATCGACTTAATGGAATTGCAGATGATCCAGAACAAAGCACCCTCAATTATAAGTCGCATAATAAGACGGGGAAATTTCACACAAAGAGACTTACACAACAAACACGATTACGACAATAAACACAATAAAACAAGGGCACACGAAGAAGATTTCGAGAAAAATGAAGAGGAAGTATTACCAGGAATCCACTTAAACCTAAACATAGACTTGAATAGACGTTACAATCAAATTTCGAGAAGATTGAGATTTCTGAGCGGATATTTTAGAAATCTACACCAGAAAAACTAAACAAAAGAACAAATAACAAAATGAATAATATATTACGTAAAAATAGTTCAGCAACTAACATACAACCGCCCCCCCCCCCCAAATGGGATATATGTATATATATATATATATATATATATATATATATATATATATATGGAGAGAGAGAGAGAGAGAGAGAGAGAGAGACTTTATTTAAAAATGAAAAGAAATAATTGTTAATAATACATAGATATATATAATATTATTTACAATCAAACGCGAAGGAAAATCATGCCCTCAACACTAGGAAAAATCTATAGATTTTTTCATATTTCTTTATTCCCCTATTATCCATCTTTCAAAACCACTTTGAGAAGCTACTTTAAAGTTATTACACGCCAGCCTAGGATAGGTTTACAGAAGTAATCACCCCCAGATTCAATGTGTCTTCGCCAGGCTGTTAGATTCCGTAAGTAAATATTAGCCATGCGCCACTCTGAGCAGGAGATAGAAAACCTACTCAACAAGACGGCTCATCACCATCTTGGAGAGCTGGAAATCATACCTCTAAGAGCAGTTTTCTACAGGCAAATAAACCATCTAATGTGAGGGCATACCTCTAGAGAAATAAAATAGGAAATCGAGCACTAACTAGAATATTTCAAGCTTCAGTCCCTATACAATTTCGTTCAACCGGCAAGGACGATTAAGGTCATATTCACAGAGATCGCCAAACCAAAAAGGCACGATAAACTCTCCTCCTCGCCTTCAATCTGATAGTGACTCAATTGATATGGAAAAGGAGGATTTCCTGCAAATAAAATTTTTTAGGAAATGTTTCCAACGGAAAGAGCAGGAAACGCAGTAGTGCCCCAAATGGCAAAGGCACTGCTCAGACTGCCCTGGATCCTGCTCACCTCGTGATCACTTACCTCATGGAGCAGAAGAACTGCGCCAACTACGACGGCTCTCATTCAATACTATCCATGAGTTGCGCCAAAAGGAAGGGGTATTAAAAACAAAATAAGGAACAAAAGAAGAAAGATAAGAAAAATGAACGGTTCATAATCGTTCATAACATCAAGAGACCAAGAAAAAACGCAGCATCACGGAAACCCAGCAAGCGTCGTACAGCAGCTAAAGACTCAAGGTGAGAGATTTGTATTTATATGCACATGCAGCTAACATTGCACAGCAGGGAGCCTTTGCTGCTCATTCCATTGAAGATCTAAGAAAGAACGGAACCAGCCGGCAGCTTCAGTTCCCAGCAAAGCCCCCCTCAAATGGTGTTTTAAAAGCACTAAGTGGCCAGTAAAGGGTTTCAGGACCTCTGTGTTGCTAATGAACTCTTCCTATCGTATTTTGAGGATCAGTGTCAGCTTGTACTGCTGGAAACGCTCATGGCGTTTGATGTCACGGCGGTAGAGCGTCCAAGTCTCGCAGGCATAGAAAAGGGAAGAGAAAGACTACGGCTCAAAAGACAATGGTCAGCGCTTGGTTGTTGAAAACGCGGCGGCAGAGGCGACCGAAGGCAGAATGGGCCACTCTGATCCGCTCTTCCACGTCTTTTCCCTTTCTCATACTTGGAGGGTTTCGAGAGAATGCTCGAAAACCCCCGTTGATAGTGATTTTGGTAGTTGGGAAGGTTTAACCGGGCGGTGATTGGATGAGAGCCTTAGTCTTGTTGGTGTTCACCTGCATCCCAAAACACTCGTAAGCAGAGTTGTAAGGGTCGACTATCCCCTTAAAGCCATCAGCAGTCCTGCTCGGGATGGCGTTGTCGTCGACAGACAGAATTTCATGGACTGAGATTGTATATGTCCTAGTCTTTGCACGAAATCTTCCGAAATTTAATAGCCCGCCGGCATGCGCTACCGAGCGTCAATAATGGGGGTGCTCGGTGGGATTTCGTTGAACATGGGTGTCATGTACAACGGAAAACTAGACGGAACTGAACACAACCTTGTTTGAACCGCCAGTGATTCGAAACGTGTCTTAGGTGGTATTTTGGTGTCAGACTCTGGCAAACGTGCCTTCGTGAAATGTGCATATTAGAATGTTTAAATTATATGGATATCTTAACCTGGCGAGGAACGACAACCTTGCAGGACGATTGCCTTTATCAAAGGCCTTCTTGAGATCCAAAAATGTGAACATGGCTGGCTGTCGTTGTTCTTGACTCCTCTCCTGTAGTTTGCGGCTTAAAATGTCATTTCTATTGTCTTTCGAAAAGATCTGAAGCCACACTTGGACTCAAGGAGGACGTCTTCTGCGTGATCTTACTCGTAGTACTTAAAAGTCAGATACCGAAGTAGTTGTCGCACTCCTCTCGATCCTCCTTCTTGAAGAGAGTAAGTATTATCACGTCGCAGAAATCTCTCGGGATGGTCTTAGTTTCCCAGATCTTGGGGATAAGGTTCATCAGGCGGTTATTCACCTCAGAGCAACCGTAAGTGAAAAACTCGAGAGGAATATTATTCGCTCCTGGAGCTTTGCCAGGCTTCATGAGCTTTTAGGCTGTGTTGAACTTTTTGATTTTAGGTAGCAGGGACATCCAATGGTGGGTAGAGTACTGCGGGGTCATACGCAGAAGATCATCCGGGGTGAGTGAATGATCGTTGAGGATGCTCTCCAAATGACACTTTCAAAGATGAAGGATTCTCTTGTTATCAGTAATGGAAGTAGAGCCATCCGCAACTGTTTGCCCACCCACTGATGACCTTGTGGGGACAAAGGCCTCATAATTTGCGGCATAGAAGCGGCGCAAGTCTCGTTGGTCAGCGTAGTCTTGGATCTCCTCTGATTTCTTCTGTCACAAGGTATTATGAGCCTCTTGGATCCCTTTTTGGCATTCTACGGAAGCCTGTTGGTGTTTGTGCTTATTATGCGGTGTAAGTTGGTTCTCGAAGGCGATGGGTGCCCGACGTTTAGCTTCTATGAGACGAGTGATGTATTCACCATTCTCATGGAACCAATCCTTGATCCTCTCTCGGGCGAAACCACCCGTTTCCTCAGCGGCATCGGTCATAGCATTGGGGAGGGTAGTCCAACGGTCCTATGTTGAGGCCAACTCCATGATATACGTGAGGTCTCTTTCAATTGCCTCCCGAAAGTTTTGAGACGTCTGAGGATTAGGAAACTTGGCGCAATCAACGCGGCGATCGGGTCTGTTTGCTGCGACCCGCTTCGTTGGTCGGCAGATCTTGATGGCGAGGCGAGAGACCAGGAGGTGGTGATCTGTCCAACAGTTATCTGCCCCAGACATAGAGCGGCTGAAGCAGACATCTTTCGCCTCTCTGGCTCTGATCAAGATATAGTCGAGTGTGTGTCAGTGTTTCAACCGTGGGTGTTTCCAGGTCGTCTTCTTTTGCCTGGGGAGTTAGAATAGGGTATTAATAACGACAAGGTCGTGCTCAGAACAGAAGCCTAAGAGAAGCCGGTCGTTGGCATTGCTGTTCCCGATGATATGGTGGCCGAGGAAGACTTCTCACAAGCGATGGTCACTGCCGACGGGCGTTGAAGTCTCACAGCATAACGAATTTTTGTGTGCAGGAATGCCTGGATGGTGCGATCGAGCAGGTTGTATAAGTAGGCTTTGACTTCGTCTTCAGAGGTGAGAGAATGCGCGTCATAGAGATCAGGTTAATGAATCTGTCACGAGTTAATGGTATCTGAACTTAAATTATGCGCTCACTGATGGCACTCGGGACAAGATTATGCTGGGGCATGAGTCGGGATCAGATGGCAAAACCGATGCCATGGATTTGTAGCTCGTCGGGGTTCTTTTCCTTCCAGAAGAGAGTCTATCTGGAACCAGCTTCCCTAAAGTTGCCATCTCCCGGAAGCCTGGTCTCGCTCAGGGCTGCCACTTCTATGTTAAAGTGGTCAAGCTCTTTGCAGGTGAAGGCTAAACGTCGCTCAGAACGGTCGGTGTCGCTCAAGTCCTGGAGGGTGCGGATGTTCCAAGCCACGAGAATTAAAGGCTTTGAGACAGGAGGGTGAAAATCGATAGTTTAATAATATTTTAGTTCTGACCGCTGAATGGTAATTCCGCAAGCGGCGGTAAGCTGGCCAGATCTATATGGACATTGTATGCATTGACGTTTCTAAGGCAGGCAATAAAGGTGTTTGACTCTCTGCCCGTGATGAAGCATCCGGGCACTTTCCATGTCCAAGGCTGCTTCTCATCAAAGAGAACACGAGTACTAACCATTTTACCAGAAAAAAACTGCCATTAACTCAAAATTATGCCAAGATGTGCTTCATCAGCACTTTCTCCAACAGTTAAAACAAATTTTGGGATGATAACTGTAATTTTAAGAATGATGCCGCACCCTCTCACAAAAAATCAAAATAAAGTTTTTGGATGAAAATAATTTCGAACTTGTGGGACAATAGCACAGGAATTTGTCTGACCTGAGCCCAATAGAGAACTTGTTGGCGATAATCAAACTAGCAGTTAATAAAAAAAATGCCTTAAAATAGTGAGCAGTTATGGGTGCTTAGTGTCAAATATAGAAAAATAAAAGGAAAATATCATCAAATATCATCAAAACGAGTTAAAGCAGTCCTGAAGAACAAAGGACATCATTGTAAATATTTTACTGTGCACATCATTTGACTCTATTTATTAATAAAATGTGTTTGGACTATATATTATTTTCAAATATCCCTTTCAAATTAAGATTAAGAGATATTTAAACAAAACGCATCGTTTAATTAGTTTTATTAATTTTCTTATATGAAACAATATATATCGTAGTCTTAAAACTTTTGCCCATGACAGTACAAGTACCAATAGCACAGAGAACAAACAAAGGCGTTTTCGGTTATTCTAAAAGGTTTTGACATTTAATAAATAACTTCATCACTCATGGATTGTCTATATTGCTTGGTATAGTATAGACACAACTTCACAATTTGACGTTGGTTCGACTTTGAGGCCGTTGCCTTGTGAAGAGACACTATCAGGAGGGAACCATAGATCAGATCCTTCAAGTAGATTACGAGTATCTTCCAATTACGCCACCAGAGTCTGCAAATGGACGAGAAAAATGCTTGTCATAAATGCAGCTATTAGAGACAAAAATGTGTTCGAAATTAATATTTTGTAATACTATATAAACTATTATGTGAATAACCATCCGTGTTTTTATAAAATATATTAATTATAAGATGAAAGTTATTTGATCTGAGACTGAATGTAAGTCACAACAATATACTCATAAGAAAGAATGATTTAATATTGAAATTACTGCTAATGTAAGCTTGAATTTGGTAATTAGAATTCTGATCAGTTTAGCGTTAGATTAGCGGCTCTCGTCTGAAAATTATACTCTTAAAGTATTATATAAAAGTACTTGATAAGAAAAGAAGATGAAGCAGAATGGAATTCCTATAGGAAAGAATATTATTTCGAATTTATTTACAATCAACATCCTCTCCTTTACTATCAAGTCTAGTTATTTAAAGAAGATTAACTTAGTGTGAATTTTTATGGTAGTCTCTTAAATTCCGAGAATGAGTGAATGTTTAATAGTATGAATAAAATATTTACTCGCGTAATTAAATTTATTCTCTTTGGATAGTGCAGCGTTATTTACCTTTCGCCCAATATGGGAAAAGAAGACGCACCAGAGTGCCTCTCCTACCGCTACGACACTGGACATAGCACTGCACCTGGACTCGTTATGTCGTCAATTGAAGCCCGGTGGACTGGCAGCATGTGGTATGGTCCGATGAGTCATGATTTTAGCCCTTAAGTCGGGGACCGCTAATTTGTAATACTTGCTGACCATTTTCATCCATTAATTGACTTCCTTCCCCCCCACAACGATCGGATATTTTGGCAGGAGAATTCAGCATGTCATCGGGCCCTAGATTCCGAGTATTGGTTCGAGAAGCATTATGGAGTATTCCGACGAGTGGTGTGGCAACCACTTTCGCTCGACATGAAGCCAATCCAGCAATTATGGGACATTATGGCAAGGTCTACTTGCACATAAGATCCGGCCTCTATTAATATTAGCAAAAATCTAGCAAGATGACATAAACCCAAATCTCCAGTGGTCTTCTGTCCACTTGACTGTGATACAGGGATCCTACGCGATACTAGGTAAGTGTCCTATGACTTTTATTAACTCACTGTAATAGATCCTTGTGTCTACTATTTCCTTATTATTTGACATGGATGATAATTGGTTTAAAATGCATAGGGTATAACGGAAAAGAGACTGAAAAGCATTAGCATCAAAAGTATATTGGTAATATGAGTTCACTTTCAATTTACTATCGATAGATTTCAAAGAGAAAATTATCAAGCCCCAAATCTTTCATAAATGGGAAATAGAAATGAAGTTACCGAAATTTATGAAATATTTCAGAACTTATAAAATACATTAAATTCAAAATGTTTCATAAGATGAAAAGTCTTAATGAAATAAGGACATCCCTATTAAAGAAAGAACGAAATCCACTCTTAAGCCCACTGACAACAATTGAGGCAAATGTGAAATTTAACGTTAAAAAATGTTTCTGAGGAGATACTTTTTGATAGGTTAATAATTTGAATGAGTTTGGATTGCTGATCCTGGTGATATAATCGTAGAGCATCTGACCGGCAATCAAGAGACACAGGTTTGATTGCCGGCAAGGATAATATAATTTTTCCCCCTTGGCGTCATTTCAGTTTTCTGAGTAGGAATTGCTATATACATATGTTATGTAGACATATGATTGTATCGAAGTGCAACGTTACTACGTTATTTTGTGCATTCCAAAGGAGTTTGAAAGGCAGCAATTTAATATAGCAAAAACTTTGTAGTGATTGTCATTACTCGTAGAACTTGCCTTTTCTCTTGAGGGCAATAACCAATTATCTCTCCTTCCTCTACAATGTAGGGAGGTCAAGGGAAAAGAACGTTTAAATTGACAGCCCGTGCTGCAGGTCCCTTCAACGTTACTACGATTGAGTAAAGCCGCGCCCTCTTTTAGACTGTCATGAAGAACCAGGTTAGAGTGACGGCAGGCTATTGCATCCTGCGTGAATTTTATAGCACCTCCATCTCCTAGCGGCTCAAGCAAAAGCTAGGAAATTGCAACTCAACCTCACACGCGATACATCCAAGTGAGGAAGCCCAACCTGAAGTGGAGTATATAAAAACCTCACACTTGAGATATTTCAGGTTAGGTTTCCCTTTAGTGCGTCGAGGTGAAGTGGTCAACGTCTGCGCCTCGCACACGTGAAGTCGCTTGTACAAATCCCGGTGTAGACCGATTTTTCTATCATTCACGAGGTGCCCTATTATGCCTTAACTTAGTCATAGGAGGACCTGAATAGTAAAGTGGATACTTTATAATTAAATATTAACCACTACACGACAGTAAACGGGAAGGAGTTTTAAGATTTAAGAGATATCAGGATGCGTTTCATTTTAGTCCATTTAGGTAAAGTGGTCAACGCTTGCGCTTACCACGCGAAAGTGCGCGGCTTTGTATCCGGCTGAAAGCTGAATTTTCCATCATTTTATCCTACCTACCATATATATATATATATATATATATATATATATATATATATATATATATATCCAAAAAGGTACAGTAGCGTACGTATAACTATAGGGATATAACCACAGTAATAGGACTAATTTTATATACGAAACCAGGTTTCAACGGAAACATTCGTCATCGTCAGTCGCTGGTGAACAAGTAAAATACAGAAGTTAATTAACGTACAAACACACAAATCAGTGGCGCTAAGGTGGAATATGCGAGAATGTAGCGGCATTTTTGAGAAACGGAAGTATGAATTTCTTGCTTATTAAGGTATTAGTATTAAATTGGCCGTCGGAAGTATTAAAGTTGGGAATTCATTTTATAAGTGCCGATTCAATTAAGCGTTGATCTATATAATTATGAGAATAATAAACTATTTTAGCATTATCAATATCAATTTGATGATTTTCATTGGACATATGTTGAAATAAACTCGAGGAGAGGCCACCACGTCGCATATCGCATTTATGTTCATAAATGCGAAATGCGATATGCGACGTGGTGCTCTCTCCTTGAGTATATTTCTACATATGTTCACAATTATATACATCGACGCGGAATTGAATCGCCACTAATTTGTGTGTTTGTATGCTAATCAACTTCTGTATTTCACTTGTTCACCAGCGACTGATGATGACGGATGTTTCCGTCGAAACCCGGTTTCGCATATAAAATTAGTCCTATTACTGTGGTTTTATCCATATATATATATATATATATATATATATATATACATATTTATATACATATTCTCACATCAATAATATATGTATATATATATATATATATATATATATTCCCGTCCCTTGAATGAATGGCTCTCTTCTAGTACTACAGGCCTGAAAATATTTTCTCTGACATCATTATCATAATCCCCAGCAATTAAATCATCTTTCCTATGATCGTAATTCAATTCATCAGATAGGTCGATCCCTAAGCATTTTCTCCCTTAAAAACCGGAGAGACAAACATAGACATACATACGGATGTTGGTCGCTCACCGGAAGCTTTAAATGAGAACGTTGGAACCGACATTTTCAAAAATACCTATTTAGGGTAGCTGATGTGGATAAGCTCTGCCTATATGATCATTTAAACATGGAGATTGTGAAAATAAGCTCCGGACATATACTTTTCATTCTGATTATTCTCAATTAATAGATTTTATGCATTACGCGAACGTCATAGGTACTCCTCCTCAATCCAAACGATTTCTTGGAGCTTTAATTCAACGAAGTTCCATTAAAATATCCCATTCCAGGTGTCTGATTTCGTACCAGGAACCTCTATTAACAAATTAATTGTGCTTTTGGTTCCGGGAAACCGGAACGCC
This sequence comes from Ceratothoa steindachneri, assembly GCA_963969495.1. NCBI lineage: Eukaryota > Metazoa > Arthropoda > Malacostraca > Isopoda > Cymothoidae > Ceratothoa > Ceratothoa steindachneri. The sequence goes on along the minus strand of OZ018319.1, from coordinate 53,200,647 downwards.
GCCTCCAAAGAAATAAAGGTTTTGGGTCCAGACTTGTATTCAGGGCCAAAGGGGCCTATCACAATACATAAGCTACAGGTGATATGACCGGCCCCCTTCACTTACGAGCGAGGTTACCGTGAGATAGTCTCTTTTTAATTGGTAAATGGCTCTGTTAAATAAAGAGATGCTATATACGAGGGGCGGTAAATAAGTTTTGCAAATCAAGAGGGGGAAACAGAGGAAGGGGGATGGCTGTTTGTGGGGGTGTTAGGACAAGTTATGACAAGTCAGGACCTGCAGCCGCACGCACTTGTCTCGTCTATTTAAGAAGCAATAGCTGATCGCAGATCGTCAGTCACAAATTTTTCAACAATGGAGAAGGTTGAGCACCGCGCAGTGATCAGATTTTAGAGCAAGGAAGGCAAGAATGCGACAGAGATCCATGAACGCATGGTTGCAGTGTACACTCACACCGCCCCTTCTTATGCAAACATTGCTCGATGGAATAGGGAGTTCCGCCATGGTCGTGCGTCCCTTGAAGATGACCTCCGTCCAGGATGCCCGTTAGACGTGACCAACGAGAACAATGGGTTTCGTGTGGAGAGGATGATCCTCGAAAATCGACGGGTGAAGGTCGAAGAAATCGGGCCAAAAATTGGAATATCACATGGAAGTGTTATGAACATCATCCATGACAATTTGGCTATGACCAAGGTCTCTGCCCGTTGGGTCCCTTGAAAACTCACGCCCCATGATCGAGTTCAACGTCGTCAAAGTCCACAAGGCCAGAGTTGCATAAGCTGCCCTGCGCGAGTGCGGATTCAAGGAGCTAAACCATCCCCCCTACAGTACAGATCTGGTCCCTAGCGACTACTTTTTATTTCGCCATCTCAAGGCTGCACTGCGTGGACGCTGGTTTAGCGACGATGAAAATGTCCAGCTCGCCTTCCAGGAATGGATTGAACAGCAGTGTGGAATTCGAAGCCTTAGGGACAAGTGGCGCAAGTGCATTGAAGTCAAGGGTAGCATATATTGAAAAATAATAAAACACTTTTCCTCATATCCGAATTTCAAAACTTATTGACCGCCCCTCGTATGCACTATAGAAAGGCTCTCTGCTTAGGAAACTTTCAGCGGCACCTGGAATTGTGTGCAAGAAGATAGGAAACCCAGAATTTGATGGAAGAAGAAGGCAGGAAAAAGGGTAGAAAAGTGGATGGATTCTCGTCGTTGGCTCGCCTAAAATAGTAACTGCCGGCCATAAATAACGATTAAAGGATCTAATAAAGCAAGTAGAACAAGGGAAGAAAACGTTATTAAAAAGGATTAATGCCCAGTGGTTTATGAGAATAACTGGAGGCCCAGGGGCTTCGCGTACGTACCGGTCCACTATGTTCCAGGTTTAACTGCAACCTGTGCGTACAATGTGTACTCATTTTACCCATTATAGCCGAAAGCAAAAATTGGTAAAATACAAAAAAGCTATAAAATGTTTTATTATAATAAATTAAATATTATAAGAATTACAGGTCAGGTCTTTAACCCTTTCAAGGAGAGTGTAACATTAACGTAACACTAAATGCAGGATCTATACTTTCAAGAGCAGTGTGAGTAGAGATGTAACACCTATATTTTTACGTCTGGCAGTGTCAAATCAACTACTTCACAATATATGACTCGTATAATGGCAGAAAAAGTGTGTTTAGAGTCAGCTTGCTTCATGAAGTGGTTCGAAAATGTCAACTAGGTTTTGTTGCATATTTCCTTTGCTTTAAAATCGTAAAGATGATTAGAATTTTCATATATTTGTTTAATTCTAGGTATTAGCTAGATTGCATTGTTATAAGAATCGTTTACTTGTGTTGATAGTGGAATGTCATTCATGGTTACACTGTTAGTGAAATGTAACACTATCACGAGGTGCCAACTAGTCCTTATTTCTTTCATGCTTTCTTGTTTCTAAACTAACTTTTTCTTGTAAAAGACTTGGCAAATATAAAAACATATATGATATTGAGTTTTTGATTAAGAAAATATACACTTAAATACTATTATTCTAATGCTATGTGGTCACAATCGCTTTAGTAATTTTATTTCATTTTTTAGGATACAAGTTGAACGGTGAACAAGAAATTATGGAGATCTTCCAGATGATGATATTGAAAGTATTCTGGAGTCGGATGTAGAAGAGTCTCAGAATATAAATGCCATTGAATTGCCAGGTACTGTACAGAAAAACTTTTGTTAGTCAAATAATATTATGTTTTCACTTATTGGTGGAAACATTCCCTCTACCATATGTTTGTTTATACTCTCTGCAGAATTGTAATAAGGAAATTTATAGTAAGTTTACTTATTATACAGCTCATGTTTATTGTTTTCAGAGGATGAAACAAATACAGCATTATACAATTTTGATGAGGTTCAAAGTGAAGAAACGGAAACAACATTCCAGCCCCAGTGGAGAAAAAAGGAGTACAATATTAATCATCAAATTTACCGGGAAACACCAGGGCTAAGTGATGCTGTTGCCAGTTTCAGTGACCATTCTATTCCTGGGCTATTCTCTTGGTTTTTTACAGATGATTTGATTGAACATATAACATTCCAAACAAATTTATATGCAAGTCAAAAAATTAAACCTTATAAGCCCACAACAGCTATTGGAACTAATCATTTTCTTGCTATTAATCTTTCGACGGGAATCAAAGGCAAGCTAGTTATAGAAATTATTGGTCATCAGATAAAATGTTCAGGGATGATTACACTGGTCTGCGTCAAAAAATGTACCTTAGGTTTTCTATAGTGTTTCTTAATAAAATTGACCTCCTAAATCCGAATTTGGCATCCGTTTTTCTCTATCAGGTCCAGTTTTGCTATACAGGGAGTGATAATAATTTTATAGTTTATACATGGCCTATATTACATCAAAATTTCAATAGTTTTTGCACTGCTGTATTCGCAGTCAATTTTGTGTACATTTTAAGTAATTATGTTAATAAGTTTATATTTTTGTAGGTTAGGAATTGCTCAGGATTATAATAATAATAATAGTGGTTGAGTTAAAAATTAACAGAAAATGTAAGAATAGCTCCGACAGATTTTGCTATGTTTGTGGCAAAGTGACTTTTTCCGAGCAGCAATGTACAATATCTCCTGTAATTAAATCTTTGTATTAAGCATAATTTGGAGTAAGGCTAGGAGATTAAAATAAAAGATTTGAACCACATATCTGCTGCAAGGAAGGCTACATAAGTTTAAGACGCTGGAGTCAGGGCGAACAGAAGTCTCTCTCTTTTCGTGTTTCCATGGTGTGGAGAGAGGGCAACGACCACACTACAGACTGCTATTTTTACATGAAAAATCTTAAAGGTGAGCATTGTATCAAATATTTAAACTTTCTGTGTTATACTGCCTCCTGAAAATGTCATTATTATGCATAGACTTAGCATAAAATTAAAAAAACTAACATAGTTCACTTCAGCATGAACATATCTTTTACTAAACATTTATGTATTATCTGCAACTCTAAATCAATTCTTTTATGTAATATGTAATTATATTTTCTACAGGTATAAATAAGAAGAATAAACATAGTGTGGCATTTCCGGATGTTCCTTTTGCCATTAAACCCCTGCCCCATGGTCCAGGAATTCCTATACCTTCTACCCCTGAACATATAGAGCTCCATGAAGAGATTAATATGGAAGTTGATCAAGATTATGAAACATCTGAGTCTTATCAGGTTTCCACACATGATATGGTCGCAAGACCATTCACTCAAGTTCAGTTAAACGACTTGACCAGCAATCTGGGGCTTTCAAGGGAGAATACACAATTTCTTGGCTCACGTGTTCGTAAAAGTAATCTTCTCGCTAAAGAAACAACATTTTTGGGTACAGAAATAGAGAACAAGAGTTTCTAAGCTATTTTTTGCAGCATTCTTCCAGGTCTTTAGTGTACTGCGCCAATATTAAAGGACTTGTTGAGGCTCTTTGAATTTCCTTCAAACCATTAGAATGGAGACTTTTCATAGATTCCTCCAGTAGAAGTTTAAAAGCTGTGTTACTGAATATTGGTAACAAGAAAGCTTTCGTTCCTATAGGCCAGTCAATCCAACTTACTGAAAGTTATGAAAATATGAAAAAATGGCTGGATGCAATAAATTACTCTGCCCACAATTGGAGGATATGTGGTGACTTAAAGGTAAGATCATTTTACACTTGGCATTTCTAAGCTCTTTGATATTGATATTTTCAATTTTAATTGTTAATACTTGTATACACACACCTTTTGGTCAACTTACATTTTACAAGAATGCAAATCTGGAAATCATGAGTCATTTTTTGTTAGATTTTTTTTGTTGAAGTGTGTCCCTATAGGTTAATGCATCTTTTGGGGTTAATGAGAAACTTATCCTAATTGAGAAGGTATACAACATAACTCAATAAACTCAAAATAAGATGTACATATATCCAATTAGTTTCAATACAATGATTTAATGCCTCGGCATACAAGATTTTTCAGTAAATATTCATATTCTTATTGTTTAAAGAAATATTACTTTGAATTTGATTTTAGAAATATTACAATTTAAATTTACATACCCTTCTAAATTTCTTTTCAGGTAGTGTCCCTTATACTTAGGATGCAAACAGGCTACATGAAGCATTCCTGTTTGCTATGCTTATGGGAGAGTCGTGCAGAGAGTATGCACTATGCTTCTCCATGAGAAGCATTTAGAATTGGATCAAACAATGTAATAGTTGAACCTTTAGTGCCTCTTCACAAAATACTGCTTTCTCCACTGCAGTTAAAGCTTTGCATGATAAACAATTATGTCAAAACCCTTAATAAAGAATGCCAAGCTTTTAAATTTCTTCTTCAAAAATTTCCACAAATCAGTGACGCTGAGCTCCATGCGGGAATTTTTTGATGGACGTCAGATCAGCAGTTTGAGGCATCAATGATGGAGATAGAAAAAGATGCCTGGAAAGCTTTCAAAGCTTTAGTTAACAATTTTCTAGGCAACAAAAGGAGCTCAGAATATGTTGCCCTGTTCAATCAGCTCCTAATAAGTCTCAAACATTTGGGAGCTCAAATGTCTATAAAGATATACTTTTTACAGTCCCATCTCGATTATTTTCCGGACAACTGCGAGGATTACAGTGAAGAACAGGGGGAAAGATTCCACTAGAAAATAAAAACAATGGAATCCAGTTATCAAGGTAAATGGGACGTAGACATGCTTGCTGACTACTCTCGGTGTTTGAAGCGTGATGAGAGAAACAAAAGAAAATCGTCAAGGTCTTTTCTTGGAAATTAGAATTATTTTCTTTATTATTTTGCATTCTTTAATTTTTTGTTTTATCAAAAGGGTCATAGTTTACATGCGTTTATTCCTGTTTCTATGATTAACAATAATAATGCATTATTAGATAGAGAAAGGTTTCTGAAAAAAAATTCAGGAAAAATGAGGTAATCTCAATGAAAATAGTGTATGCTTTACTGAGAAAATCTGACCTGATTAAACAAAAATACGTTTATTTCTTAGCTCAGGAGGTTTGATTCATTAAGAAACCACAAAGAAATCCTAGGGAACATAAAAATTCTTTTCAAACGCAGGCCTGTGTTATATATCATCAATAATGCCACTTAAACGTTTTGAGTGTTTGCTAAGTAATCTTCATGTTAATGACAACGGTAAAAGCCCAAGGCAGAATGAAAATAGGTATGATAAGTTATACAAAGTAAGAACGATGCTTAATGTTCTTTCAGACAGGTTTCTAACTTGCTACATTCCACATGAATGGCAAAGTGTAGAAGAAAGCATGATCAAATATAAAGGACGAAGCTCCATCAAACAGTACATGCTTCACAAACCAATAAAACGAGGTTACAAACTGTAGATTAGGGCATCTCCATATGGATATGTTAGGCAATTTGATATTTATCCAGGCAAAAAAGACAAAGTTAGGCCTGAAGTTGGATTGGGAACAACGGTTGTACTAGATATGTGCCAATCTTTAGAACACAAGAGTTACAAAATAATTGCAGATAACTTCTTTTCCTCTGTGGGACTAGCAAAAGTTCTTTTAGATAAGGGTATAGAATATTCTGGGACCATTCGACCAAACACTACAAGTCCACATTACAAGTTGGTTTTGCTCGGTATGTCAAGTACCTCTGTGTAATTCACGTCAGAGAAATTGTTTTAAGTCTTTCCTTGTAAAAAGGTAATTTCAAACTTAGTTTAGCTAAAATGAAAATTTTTAAAGCAAAACAGGATACGTTTATGTTACAGTTAATTCCATAAATGTTCTTTTTCTCTATTTATTAATTAAACAAGCCTTTTTCACGGTAAAAGCTAATGAAGATTTGTTTTTAATAATAAAAATATTCGTGACCTGGTGTTTTAGTTCCATAGACTTCGTTAATTTTGGGGTATTCAAGGAGAGTGTAACATTTAAGAAACACCATTTTATCTTCTACAATTATTGGTGTTCGTTAAAATCTGCAGCATATAAGCTTAAGAGGAGCCAGTTGATAATTTTGAAACATTCAAATAATATGGATCATCGAAAAAAAGGATCCAGTCCATAAAAGGGTTAAAAACCTCTTTGGCACTTGGACTCACTAAAATTGGTAAAACAGCGAGAGTTGATTTGGAATTATTTAGTATAGTTTAGTAAATATATATATATATATATATATATATATATATATATATATATATATATATATATATATATATATATATATATATCCTGAACTGTTGAGCTTCTTCGAAATCGGAGTTTCAATATGAAGATGAAAACCAAGAACGCGATTGATATTCTGAAATTAATATAGATAACTTTAAAATACTTATTAACAGCCCCCATCCGAACGAACTACAAATATTACAATCCCATTGCATCCTAAATATTAAAGCCTAATTTAAATATAAACTGAATTGCATCCATTCTTTATATTGTATGATGAATTATTGAATTTTTACTTCTTATATTAAGCAGCTTATCCTAAATTACACTATTCAATTTTAGTATTTTTTTAAAACTAGAAATTTTAACCCTTTACTATCTTAGTTTCTGAGTGCCGATGATGAGGCTATGACATCGAAACGTTCAAGCCCAGACAAATAAACAATCTTTTATCAATAGTGTGCTTGGTTTTCACCTTCATATATATATATATATATATATATTTGTGTGTGTGTGTGTGTATGAGCTTAAAACGGCAATGTTGTAGATGACTAATCTCTGCATCAAACCCTCGGAAGCAGCTCTTCTCACCGTCAGTTTTGGGGCTGTTTTAGAAAAGTTGGATTATGCGTTTTCTTCTTGTGTATTTGAGAAGAGCTCCTTCCTGCAGCTTCGCTAAAGAGCTAGTTAGCCGAATAATTGTCTTCTTATCTGCATAATTATGAATTAACATTGCAAATAGTTCTAGATTTTACACCGCTAGGATAGAGTCCGAAAAACAAATGTTCCATTCTTTTCAACAAATAGAGATAACAATTAAAAAGACCGATCGAAAGACAGATTTTTGGCTCTCTTAGAAAAGTTGAATTATACGTTATCTTCTAGTATAGAGGAGAAATACTCGTAGCTCCCTCCGAGGGCTTCAAGGGAGTGCTATTTAGTCATAAAATTGCCTTCTTAACCGCATAATTATGATTGCGCTATTGTAAATAATTCTCTCTCTCTTATATATATATATATATATATATATATATATAATTTGAAGGATGAACGATGGAACGTATAAAGGGAAATTCATTTCATATATATATATATATATATATATATATATATATATATGATCAACTGGTGAATTTGCCACTCGAGCTTATATAGATAATTTAAAGGCATAGAATAGCAAAAGGCAAATAATATTTATCTCTGTTATACACAAATTAAATATGTAAGTTAACATAATAAAGAGTAAATAATTATACAAGATTGAATGATTTTACTTTTTTTATAGAGTAAAAACCTATCATGAATATAGTTCGCTTATATGTTCGCATTAATACTGGAAAGCATTGGTTCAAAACCTATCTCACCACATCATTTTGCTTAAATAGGTTGCTAATATATTTCTTCGACAACCTCGCATTTGTTTAATTTTCTGTTTCTGTTTATTCCAATATGAGTCAATAGCTTGGGTATGCACACCCGTGTGAGGATCTACAAAGTTAATGCTATGATTTACTGTCCTGTGCTTAAGTCCAAGTTCTCGTTGAATATAGCGATAAGATTTCCATTCTTCCGTGTGAATAACAGAACCCGGTCGTACAACAGCATCCATTATTCCAAGAAGCGTGATGGGATCTCTGCGTTCTACAATTTCCATGTAGCCAACAGCTGGAGTGAAACTAGTGTCCACTAGTCCAAAAACCCAAATAGGTTTAGCATTTCCTCGTCCTCGTGGTGCTTTACTTTATGGGCAAAGCAGTATTCATTGGCTTGAACAATGATTCCAGATCCTCTCAGTTGATTTTATGCCTCTCAAAGTACTTTTGACACACTTCACGAAAAAAATTGAAAATGTCGATGACAGTTTTTTCGCAATTGACACCATATCAACTGCATTTTGTACACTTTATTGGATGCACCACATATACATTATGTGCAACCAAACACTTTATTTCAAATTGGACTTCTCGAAAAAAATCCTTTTCTAATTGAAGTAACACATGTTTTATACTTTTGGCACTGTCGATTGTAACGACGCCACTGATAGCCGTCTTTCAAAGATTTACGCTTACACAAATTTCACGGCTCGTTACAGAAAATACAGTTCATTTGGCACTTGAGAATGCCTTTATTTTGCATAAATACTATAGTAGGCATGGCATCTCCATGTACTTATAATGGCATGAGTGTATCTCGGTAAAATTATTAGCTGCCATGGGTTAAAAATTATGAGCAAAAAATACTGTTACCTTATTCACTAGTAAACTACTTATAAGCTCTAAATTCTCGGAGATCTTATATTTATAGAGATTTCTAAGCATACAAATCAACTAAATATTTGTATTTCCAACTTTTATGATTTCAAATCGTATCTTTTGTCTTATTTTAGTGACTAACTGATAAGATATAACTGATATGACAAATATAGGATTTAACTGGAGAATCCAGTTGATTCAATATTTGCTACAAATGTTCCAACTGGAGAATCCGCCCCCCAGAATTCCTTAACTAGAGAATCCGCCGCCCAAGACATCTGAGAGGGGGATTTTCCAGTTGATCCTATATATATATATATAATTAGGTAAAATGCCATGTTGTATGCAGGTTCTATTGAAGTCCACAGCTGTGGCAGCATTATTAATTTTAACTTGTATTCTCTCAATATTTCTTACAAATTTTTAAAGGGGGTCATATAGGCGAGAAAAAACATCCGCGAATGACACGCTTTATTCCTAGATGGCTTTTGACCACGATAGCGAATAAACAGAATTCGAATTATTTTAGTTTTATTATTTTTTTTCAGGGGGAATAAAGGTACAGCTCGCGGTTACTCCTCCCTTCTGTACCTGTAAGAAAATCGTCACTTTCCCCATCCCCTGTTCACTCGTGGTGGAGTCACAAAGTGGTTACCGCGAAGACATCCGGCCCAGGCCTCGGCGGGTCAAACGCGTAACCGCAGCGCTGCCCCACACGGCGCTATGAAAGACCAATGCAAGATCTCCCCCAGGAGAGTGAGATTCAATTTCACGTCAAATAGAAAATTGGAGACGTGTTTCTCCCAAGCTCGAAGGCTAACGAGGAGCCGATGGAAGACTTGGTGGGAAAAACCATTTGGCATAAGAACTCTCCTGGGGCCGTGCTCAAGCCCTTCCCCACCTTACCACTTCCCCAGTGGGGTGACGAGGTATAAATGAGAAACACTGAGAAAAATCGCGGTAGTATACGTCAGACTCCAGGTGAAGAAGTCCACGATTAAATCCGAGCTACCTAGACTGGATTGGTAGTGTACTTGGCTCGCCAGACCAAGAAGTACCCTGCAAAAGAGGCAGGGTTACCTACCTTAAGGGGCTAAAAAGCAGCTCATCCTCGAGCTAGTCCCTGGTTACCAAACCAAACGTTAAGTTAACTTTGTTAAGTTCAACAACTCTCGCCAGAGAGACTTCTCATATCCTGGTGCACCTTAAACACCAGGGGTATTCCTCTTTCTTGAGGAATTAAGAAAAGGAGAAGGAAAAGGCTTTCCCTCGAGCCAGTTACTCGGTGGCCACACTTGACTCATAAGTTAACTTGGTTGTGGAACCAAGTTCAACTTCCTCTCGTCAGAGAGACTCCTCATATCCTGGTGCATCTTAAACACCAGGGGTATTCCTCGTCCTTGAAGAATTAAGAAAAGAAAAAGAAAAAGACTCCTCCTCGAGCCCGTTACTCGGTGGCCACACCGAACTCACAAATTAACTTGGTTGAGGAACCAAGTTCAACTTGTTCTCGTCAGAGAAACGCCCCTCCGTTATACTCGCCCTTGAAGAAGACTGGAACTAAGAAGAAGCTCATCCTCGAGCTAGTTCCCGGTTACCAAACCGAACTTTAAGTAACTTATTCTCGTCAGAGAACTCCCCCCCCTACATCGATCCTCGCCCTTTGAAGAAGACCCTCGCCGAGTTCAGTCCTCGTCCATGAGGAATTAAGTAACGAAGGAGAAAAGCTCCCCCCTCGAGCTCGTTACTCGGTGGTCACACCGCACTCTAAGTTAACTTGATTTAAGAACCAAGTTCGACTCCCTCTCGCCAGAGAGACCACGACTACCTGGGTGCCGCATAAAGCACCGTAATTGCTCTTGTCCTTGAAGACCCCCCCTCCGGAATACCGCGTGGATCCCCCGCAGCTGCTAACTATGCCAAAAGGACATCCGTGATCCTGCCCATCTACATCTGGCCAGGCGGCACGCGTCGTGAGTCAATAACATTTCTGAGGCCTTTAAATTCCAGTATAGTCCGTAAGCCTAAATCCAGCTCTGATGTTCCTGTGCTCTGCAAATATCGGAGGTAGATCGTCTATCTTCCACCATATTTTCTTTCCTCTGTTCCAGATGTTGATGTTGAGCGTTTCTAATTTTCCTGCTTGGTGTAGATCCTGTAGTCTTCTCCTCTCTCTTCTACGTGTGTTGGTGATTAGGTAGAGAGCTTCATTTTTTTTTCTGAAGTTCCAATTTTTTGGTCCTTGTTTCAACTTTGATAGGGGTTGGTGGGTATAGTAGTACCTCTCTACGGTGTCTAAGATAGATTTTTCTTTTATTTTTTATGCCTTACCCACCTAGATTGTGCAGTAGGTTAAGCATCGGAATTGCCTTGTTCTTCCTCTCTGTTATATGGTGTTTGTACCCTTTTCTCGTTAGTGTAAGTCCTACCACTTTGCCCTCACTATGATATCTGTAGTTCTGATGTTCAACGTCAATTTCAGTCTTATTATTCCTGGAGATTTGGATTATTGTAAATTTCCTCCTGTTCGTCCTTATCTCAAATCTTTTTCGTAGTTGTTGATGTTGTTGATTTCTAAAGCTGTTGTCCTTGCCTGAAAGCGTACGTTCCTGCACGGGGTGACGACGAGTTAGCTTATGTTGTTCACGAACTATATGTTTAGGCAACCAGGCATCATTGGTGTTGGCCAGTCAACTGTGTATATTTAATAAAGCATGGGGCTGAGACAGCCCCCATGCGAAAGTCCAGCTTCCAATTCGAATTCTGTTCCTGAATAACCATTGATCTCTCCCATGCTCTTCTGTCGCAGAGAATTCTCTCTAGATTGCTATTCATCTGGAGATTTAAGATCTTATATTGCATTCCTGTGACTCAGATTTTTTCGAATGCTTTTTTATACATCTCTCAGGAACAGATCTATGTAGTTATTCTCTGCTTTGTCCTATGATATTTTCTCTGTTATTATGCCAAGTGTCATTATGGTGTCTCTGCCTCTTCTGAATCCGAATTGATAATCATTATAAAGGTGATTTTCTTCAAGATATTCTTTTAGTCTTCTGGTAAGGATTTTCTCGGAGACTTTGCCCATGAAGTTCAATAGCGATATTGGCCAAGAACTGCTTAGGTGGTTTGGTGGTTTTCCTGGCTTTGGGACGAATATCGTTTCCTCTAGTTTCTAGTTATCAGGGAAGTAACCGGTGTTTAAACACGCGTTAAAAATATTTTTTAATGCTGTGGGTGCCTTGGTAAGATTAATTCTGGTTATTCCTGAAGGGCCTGGCGCTTTCAGTTTGAATGATTGTATTACGCCTTTGATCTCTTCCATTGCTATGTAGGTCACTGTACCCAGGAGTTCCTCCCTTTCTCGCTCTACAATTGGTGCTGGAGTGATCTTGTTTATGTTTTCTTGCAAGTCTGTGTTGACCATTTTATTTATCTCTGGAGTGAAGTCTTCGTCGTCCTCTGGTGTTATGGAGAACACTATTTTCAGTGATTTCGAAAAAATTCTTCTCTGGTCCTCTCTTCTTGAATATTTTCTCCCCGTTCATTCTTAATTGTTATTTTTTCTCTCGGGGGTCTGCCTTTAAGTCTATTTATTACTCTCTATTTCTCTTTTAATCTTCTTTTTTCGTTTATTTTCTCTATTAGTCTATCCCATATGTGGCTTTGCTGTTCTTCTATGAGATGCCTCAGTTATTCTCTCCATTTTCTGATTTCTGCTTATCGCTCTCTATTTGGTTCATGGAGAATTATTTGGTCTAGTATTCCTCCTAGTTGCCTATCCTTTCACTTTATTTCCTCTCTCCATCGAGGATGTGTAAGAGTACGGTATCTTGACTTTGGTATATATCTTTCGTCCGCCCCAAAGATCACTCTTGTTAATCTTGAGTTCTCTTCATCAATATCTTACAGGTTGGCGTCAATAAGATCCTTTGGGACGAAGTTGCTAAGATCTTGTGTGTAACCTACCCAGTTTGCTCTCTTGTAGTCCTTCCTCGCAGGTACCGGTACCTTTATCGGGTATTGATTCATGAGCAAATGTGTTCCAACATGGTTGCTACATGCAAAGGTAACTAGTTGCATGTGGGTGTTGTATGGCATATTGAAGCTACTTAGCGCGACATCTAGTTTTGTAGCTGCATTGCCTGTGACATATGTTGGAAAGTCTGGCCCTATTTTCTTAAAAATGTTTCTTTCCAACATAATTTCTTAGTTGGCTCCTCATTGTTTCTAGAACGGTATCCATTTGCATTGCATCTGGTATTGAGTTATCCCATAAAGATAGTTGGTTTACCTGTCCCAAAGATTTTAAATAGGTTATGCAGGGAAAGCTAATTTTTTCTTGGTGCTTGGTATCCCGTGGCTACTACTATTGGCGTTAATTCCGTTCCCATTTTACGGCAAAGTGTGCCTACTCCAAATTATTAACTTCTTTGAACTTAAGCCCTCTTCTTTTTGCTATGGCCGCCCTCTCAATACGCTTCCCTGAAGGGTTTGCGTTTATGACGGTGTAATCAAACAATTTTAGTGTTTTTTCTTATGAATTCACTCTGTGTTCTGATATTAATATTATGTCTAGATCGATCACTCTGAAGTTATTTTCTAATGTCAATGTTTCACCTATCCATCCCTGAGTGTTTATTTGCAGAATGCTGAGCTTTCTTCTCCTTTCTAGTTCCATTGTCTATTGAGGTTGGTCGTCTAGACATCTCTGGACTTCTGGCGGGTCGATCTCCTGTTAGGTTCTGGTTTTTTGCCTTTCAACCTACCATTCTTCATACTTTGAAATGTAGAATGAATGGAAGAGAGCAACGCAGTCACCAGGGTAGATTCGGATTTTATCCTCTATTAATAGTTTTTGTACTTCTTCCTCGTCTTCTTCTCCTGTCTTTCCTTTGAATGCCCATTTGCATCTTCCTACTTAAATTGCATTAATGATGTCGTCCTGTTTCTAGCCTTTCGGAAGGGGGAAGCATTCACCCCTGTAGGCCTTAAGTTTTAATTCCTGTGCTTCCATGCGTACTCTTTTGTCTCCTTCATTACTTTGCACTGATATGTTTGAAATTCCGTTATCTTCAGTAGTGTGTTCCTCAATGTTTGTTGGTGTCGAAGCTGAGGCGACGTTGATTTTAATGAATTTAAATGAGTGGGGGTTGTCAGTGAACCACATCTTCTTCATACCATTTTTCTCTAGCATTTTATTGAGTGTCGTAGCGAAGGTGCCAGGTTTCCCAATATTTACCACATTGGAATAGAGCACCCTATCCCTATCCCCTACCCACACCTATTCTTACAACAATTCAAATTCAGTCTTACTGTTGCTCCAATCTAGTTCTATAGCAAATGAAGCAAAGGAAAATGAAGTTTGAAAACGTGCTTCTTTTAACGGTGGTAAACTTGGAGACGCCGGGAATATGGTTTTCGGCTGAAGTTGCACGTTAATTGCCAGTTTCTTCATTTAAATGATGATGGCTTCGGCAATCCGCAATCTCAGTTTTTTACGTGTTAGGGTAGTGCCATGAGAGTGGGTTTGTTTTTTAATCTGGCCAGCTTCAAGGTGAGCTGTTAATCACCTTGCCAGGGTTGTGGAGGTTACGTCGATGCACTTTGAATCGCGGTGTTCGCAGTCACCGACTTTTCACGAAAATTCGTAAACGACGTTAGTCTCCTGGAGTTTGCTCGTTAGAGGGAGACAGCTGTTCTTCATGATGCAACTACTTTTTTTCTTGGTCTAATAGTATATAATTAGATTAATATCCGTCTTAAGGTCGGTTGGGGTCACGTTACGATAGAGAATGGCTTTGAGAGCCTTTTCGTCTTCACGGTAGCCGGTGTTCATATTGGCCTTGTAATAAAGGTCGATATTATTTTTTATTCAGAGTAATCCTGACGCCAGAGCAAGCAGCCAAGTTAATTTTATCTTTTATTGTGTCGCTGTAAGATTCTTGTGAGTAGCTTTGTTAACGAGGACTCGGAGAAACCCTCTTAAGTTCGTGATCAACAGCAATCCACGAGGATGGATGAGAAATTGTTCTATTAAATAAGGCATTCATGACTGATCTCTTGTAACGTTCAGGGAACTCAAAAAAACCGGTCAAGCAAAAGCCCAAGTTTTGGCCTTAACGTATACTTGGGTTACAAATTTGGAATCCTAGGCACTTATAAGGATATCAAGGAATGGAAGGGATCCTTATCTTCCATTTCATGGGTGAAATTCAGACACGAGTTGTTCTTTAATGTTTCAACTAGTTCGTTAACTTGTTCAAAGTTATTCGTATTCAAAATTATGTCATCAATATAGCACGCATAGATGGGAGTAGATTGAAAATTGCATGAAATTAAATTATGAAAAAATACGACAAATTAGTTTTTATATAATATTGAAGTTGGAAAATATAATTTAAAATCGCACAATTTGCCTTCTCCATACATAGCCTTAAAAATACGTCCCCTCCTGATAAAAACAATTGGTTATTCTTGACAAAGCTTTTGGAAGATTTACCATTTAAAATTAAAATGCATAAATGTATCCTTTTCTTAATCACAATGCATCCACCTTAGGTGTTTTCCGCGGATGAATTATTTGCGATCGTGTTTACCAAAATAAGGTCATATGCTTTCATTAATAGACATGTGTTGCTGAAGTTCTTTAGCCTAAAGGAATTTTCTTTGGCGATAGATGCTCAAGCAATGGCCGACGTTCTTCAATTGATCCAGTGTCTTCAATTGTTGTATTGTCAATAAAATGGTTATGAAAAGTTGCTTGAAACCGATAACGACGGATGCTTTGAGCAGGAATATTTGGTACGCGAACATCGTTATTCTAATATGTGTTTTTATTGGTTTGTAGCGAAATTGGTGAGAATAAAAGTCCTAATAAACAAACGTAAAGTTATTTTTTTCTAAATCTAAAGATAGATTCTTTAGATTTAGAAAAAAAATTGTTCAAAATAATATGCCGATTCTTCGCCATCTTCAAGTAAATTATCTTGTTTCAACTCAGTATTAAAAGTAAATTTTTCACTTCTTTAGAACAAAGAGGCATTTTCTTTGCACTCTTACGTCATTGTAATTTCACTTCTAAACATTCCGAAATAAGTGAGTTATTTTCTTCTTTTAAGGCTAATATACCTTTTCCGAGATATTTCAAGTCTCCCTTTCCTCCGTCATCAGATTTGTCGCTGTTCTCCTCCGATTTGAAGTCGTATTCTGGAAATCTGAAGATAACTTATGCTTTCAAACTAGACCAAATATAGGTAACACCCCGAATATTTATATGCGTGAAAATTACCTACTTGTAGTACTTATAATAATGATTAATCTTATCTATTATGTTTTCAAACGCTTTGAAGTGAAAAACTTCATCTTCAGCTGGCGCAAGAAGGAGAAAAAAATATAACATGCCACATTTTATACTGAAATGGCAACAATTGCCCCAAAATTAATTGTGGCATTAATTGCTGATTATTATTTCACTTAAACTTAGCATTTTTGTTCACTTATTGTTTTAATGAGCTCAAAAACCATTAAACGACGCTAGTAGTCTTGTTCGCTAAGCTGTTACAAACAGATAATTTTGCATGAGTTTATTCTCAAATCCAACGTGGTTATTTTTTCAATTCTCTGCCGTTTGATTCTCATCACAGTTGATTATCGTATCATAAATTTATTTTGGCCTTTTCAAGCTGATTTGTTACTGAATCAATATTTTCTGCGGTTTACACTTTTGCTCTGCCCAGATTTGCCTTAATGCATGTTCTTGATTGAGCCGTGATGTTTACATTTTGCTAAAATCCTGCGAATTGTTTTTGGATCTATAGATCTTTGCTGATCGTATTGACGCCTAAAAGACGGTTGGGTGGCAAATACCGAGCCATGTTTGATCATCTTCACTACTCGATTTCGTCCCTAGGATGTCGAAATAAATAAATGAAACTTTAATATGTTCCATTTAAAGTGCTTTTTATTTCATTTACAGATGAAGCTATAATATTGACTGAGTGGTAAGCGATTAAAAACAGGGACAATTTGTGTGGTTCCACTGTATTAATCATTTTCTGACACACCGACGGATTACTTTCTTAGAATTTGATTCTGATATCCGAAAAGTTTTTATATCAAAGATCTTTGAAAATAAATTGAATTGTTCTATGCTCATAATATTGCTCAACCATTAAAAGCAGTTGTTCCATATTCTATGTAGTCATCTTGAAGGGTTTGTTTAAAGTAATACTTCTATTTTTGTTTTGTCTTGACTTACCTTATCTTGTCTTCCATTATTAAATTATGTACAATCCAGGACTTTAATAGTTAAGGTGATTTCTTTTGTGTCCCACTTTTCTAGATTACCTTGTAAATATGACAAGCAAAGACAAACGGTTAGTAGATTGAAGCATTAATGGAGTTATGAGAATCTTAAGTGTAAAAGCCAGGATGCCCACACAGATAGCTAGGGAAATTTTGTTTGTCTTAAATGTGTTGGAAAACATATCAAAGTACTACTTCTGGTGTTTGCGTGAAAATTTTCCATCTAAAAAACAAAGAAAGCTGCATAGAGAGAGAGGGAGAGAGTCTCTCTCGCATTACTTCTTAATTTGCATCCCGCATAGGTATAATAGGAAATGAAATAAAAGTCTTGAGCGAATGTGCTATTGCAGAATATCCGACGCCATAGAATAATTTTTATTGGATAACCTTTTTTTAATACTTTTTATTTTTTATCCTTATTTGATGTGAAATAAACATATTTGATATTAAATATTTTGGCTAAAAATAAAAGTTAATACTCGTATTTAAAGAATTTTTCAAGTACTTGTTAAACTTTATTATCGTTATTTAACCAAATGTAACATTAAGTAATTACATTTTTAATTTTATTTTATGCATATATACATATAAGACTCCAAATGGTCTGTTATTTTCATAGTGATTGTATTGAAAATTAATAATAACGAAACACTTGGTAACGCAGTGCCCGAGTGCGATTGGCCTGGAAAACGACCATAGAACCAGTGATGTTTTCTGGAATTCACTAAATAAATATTAGGAAGAGTATGATATACTTTTCAGAGGTTTGATTGGAAATAGATCTAGAAACCCACGCATAGCCCCATAATATTAGTTAATTCGTTGTACCAGAAACGAGTACTTCGTAAAAGACATTCATGTAGGTAATGTATTGCAGTAAAGTGATCATAATGGAACTATATTCGAGATATATGCACGCAAAACAACAAATAAGAACAATCAATTAATACACTATTAGAAAGCTGCAGTTTCGATGATTTGGCAAAAATTAGAGAGGGACATCGCATGAGATATTTCATTTTTTATTTGGGACGGCAAAGATATGCATTTTCAGTCATAGTGAATTGTTCTCGGGGCTGATTCTCAGATAGTTGAGTGCATGTATAGAAAACAGCGTAAATCAATCCATTGCATTAACAACGAAATAAGGAAAGGCATTCAGGGGGGAAATAAATAATATCATTCTTTAAACAATTACGGCGAAACGTAAATATGACAATCTATATATTATAGTTATCCTAAGTAATCAAACTAAACGCAAATAAAGCAAAACAGTATTTTTAAAAAAACATTATAAAATTCACTGGCACAAAAGGAAAATCAATAGGACTTATACTGAGTGGAAAAGGATACCTCACTGACAATCCAGAAATCAGAGTGACGATTTGAAATAACCTTTCCGTAGCTGCATTCACTCTAGAAAGCTTCAGCACAGCTGTCCAAACCTAACCCAAAAATCGATTTTAGATAAAGACCGAGCCTCTCTGACACGAGAATATAGTAGCAAGAAAAAATTACATATATTCTGTTGCCAGATAGATATAATCTATTAGTGCCACACAAGCCACTAATTTTCGTCCTTTCTTAGCGTTAGAGAGGCCAACCATCCAAAATTTCCCTAGAGAAGCTTGATTTCATTTAATTGCGAAATTGGGATAGCGTGGTCGAGTTATTTTTATTTAAACTCAAATCTCTGTTAGTCATTTAACTCTGTAAAATGCCTAGTCATTATTTGATTTAAAACTAAAATCATTCATTTGAACAATATCTGCTGCTAATATTTTCGTCACCATCACACTCTTGACAACGAAAATTACTTTAGCAATGGAATTTGTGTATGTTCTTGATCCTTAATTTGGAAATATTAATCTTTTCTCTATTATAAATAATTGTAAATTATTATTTGGTGTAGCTAGTAACCTGCACATTAATTAATTTATCTTTATAATTTATTGGGCATAGATATTTTTCATTATTGCATATATTGCAATGAATGAGAAAGTGCAAGATGTAGGTAGCTATTCATGTTCCAATGAGCTCTTTATCATTAGGGGCTCAGGTTACTTCAGAACCCGTTCGGTACGATAGTGATTCACAGGAGGTATATATCGTTTTTTTCCGATGTCGGGTCCTTGCCCCTTTTCACAAGTTATCTCCTTTGTCTTTTTATTCTACTCTTTTCATTCTACTCCCTTCTTACTTCAAGTTTGTATGATATTTCATATACTATAACTTATAGGGCAAATTTAAGGGCTTTAGTAGAGATTGTACAGCTCAAGAGTTTGTCGAAATCACTAGAGGTTCAATGTTGATATCTTGGCTAGAGCAATTTGAGGTTCCGTTTGTTAATTGCTGAAAGGTTTAGTAGCAATTTACTAGGTTATTTTTGGCATCTTACTAAGTAAACGGAATAGCTGAGAGGAGAAGCTGTAAATTTGTGAATTGTGCTGAGCTAAATATGTAGCTTGGGGTTATAATGGTTCAGATGATGGCATTATGCAAGGTTTGGTTGCAGCTGGCATCGAACACATCCAAGGATTAGCTAATCCAGGAGTGTATGAGATTCGTAGTGTAAAGAGTATTGTTGAATAATTGATTAAGGTGTTCGGGGAGTTAAGATCAGAAATGGCTGTCTTACAGTCTAAAGTCAAATTAGATCGTGAATCCGGAAGACATAAGAATACAGGCACTATTCCTACAAGATACCAAAAAATGTTCCGAATAGAAAATAGGTTTATGAAAGAAGTAGAAGGGAGGAGAAATAGAGCCATCGAAAGATAACTGAATTATTGAGATGAACACTAAGATATAACATAGGGGAACAATACCAGACACAGTGTAGTGATTACTTTGAAGGACTTCTGGAAGCAAGTAAAGATAGTCCATCCCATTTTGCTATGTAAAGATCATCCCTGCCAAAGTTAACCTAGTAAAGCTAAACCCCTCCAAGGATAAAATAAAAAAATAACTGTTAAAAAATTTATTTAGGAACATATTTGTTAGAAAGTTTATTTTAAAACAATTAAAATTTGAAACTTTGTAGAACTCTAGAAGTTAAATTCTAATAACTTAATTAAAACAGTATTGGCTGGCAATCATATGGCAAAAATCGTTGAAAATATTGTATTTATATCTTTAAAGACATAAATTCCTGTAGATAAGAGTTTAGCGTTTCTCTCTTACAGCCTAGCATGCGTTTAATTCTTAGTTAATGCTAATTCCAGTAGTTTTAAAATGACGATGTCATAACTCGTATACCTCCCATTTTTCCAAGTAAAGGTCATCTCTCCACCAATTAACAAAGTAAAGTTAATCTCTTCTATTTGTCTTAGAGGGAACTATCTTTCCTTGCTCCGTTTTCTGGATAGGTTATGCCTTGTATTTAAGATTAGTTTGCCTCTGGGCAGCAATCTATTGACGTTGGTGTTAGTCAGACTTCTAGGGGAACCTATTTATCTGATGTATCATACTTTGAATGGCACAACTATGTTTATGAGACAAAGTATTTTAAACAAACTGGGAGGGTAACAGTAGTCAGTGAGACTAATCTATCTCATATGTATGAGCCAATTACAAGTCGCTGGAAAGATGGAGGGCCAGAACAATTCTGAATGCATGGCTAGACTCAAAACTCTCTTCTGAAGGGAGAAAACGGGCTATGTTTTAAGATTTCACATCGGTTTATGAACTATTGAAACTGATACTAGAGATGGTATAACGTGATATATTAGAGGATCTAAAGCAGAGTTGTACATTGCTACGTCTTTCTTGAGTAGACGAATTAAGTGTGCGGCATTTATGAACCACCTGTTAAGAAGGAGGCTGACGGGGTTATCTATGAGTCAAGGGTCAATTTAGGGTGATCGGCCAGCAAGGGTGAAAGAGCAAGTCCCTCAGGGATACTCACATAAATGCCCTGCCTGCAGATGACACGAGAAGCTTCTTGGTTTCTATGCCGATATCGGGAGGAAAGGATGTACGGAAAAAGAACTGTAGTATTATACCGCCAAGAAAGTGATTAATGTAACCGATTTGTGAATAATCTAGCTAGGTAGAGACTAATAGCTTACCACTATCGTTAGAAGCTAGGACCCCTTCATTGTTTCTGCAATCTTGGGAGAAAAACTTCTTTTTGTGCCTGTAAAAAGACGGTATAAGACAATTGATTGCACATAGGAGCAAACTGTAAGAGGTGACGGATGTTACTTGTTTGGTAAAGAAAGGCATATAGATCACGATTGTCGCAAACGGGTATATAGCGGAGAACCTCTGTAAGAAACTAAACGAAAGCAAAGCTGAACAATTAAGGATAAAGGTAACAGGTTTCAAATCTCAATTGACACAGTATGAGTAAGAACTGATGTATTGAGGGTGAAGTGGAGGGTGATAAGCTATTAGGTTCTTTGGAAAATACTGCCCGATTCCCTCAAATATTTTAAAAATACAATTAAAATTGAAAACTAATGGAAATGCAAATGTTACAATCATTTAGTTAGAATGTCACTACATACTCTACTTAATTGAGTACTTCCTCACAAACAGATGCTCGTTCTCCTTCATGAACATCAACATGTTAAAGTTCTTATCAAGCAGTTTGTACTTCTTGGCTCTGATGAAAGCCTTCGCCAGATGTTCTGGGGCGCCAGATGTTATTCTGGTGCCCAAGAAGAACATCTGTGATCTGTGTCATACCTGGAAAAGTCAAATAATATAGTTTTCTTATATTTTTATGTTTTTATTGATTGAAATCGTAGATTATGGACGAATAAATATATTATGGGTGAATACTACATTATGGGTGAGTAAAATATTAATTTTAATAACAATCCTAACCTGATCAATAACTTCATTGAGGCCTTCTCATGAAAATCACGCCATACATGTTGTCACCCAAATTACCATGTAACTAGTATTTGACGAGGTCCTGGGACCTATGTTTCACCAAACTTATAGATGACATGGTTTCTTGCTTTGAGACGGTGTGCATGAAGATGTGGGGGTGTGCTTCCTGGCTGTTGATGTTCTTTGCCATCTCTAAGGCCTCTACCCTTCTAGTACTTTATCTCTCTACTTCTTTCTACATCTCAACATATCTACCGCTCTATAACCCTCTGATATCTCTACCCCTTTCGTTTTGTTTCTTTGTATAGGCCTGACTGACTTCTACCTCTCTCCACTTTGTATCCTTTTTCTCAATTTCTCTTATCTTCTCTACTTCCTGAACTCTCACTGACCCTCTACTCTCTCTACTTCTTTCTAAATAGTCATCTCTTTACATACCTATCTCTTCTTTACCTGTCTAATTGTTTCCCTACTTCTTTTTTTTCTCTAACTCTTTCTATCTCAGTACCCCTATACCACTACCCATATCTCTCTCTTTCTAGCTGTTTTCACTTCTCTAGCACTTTCTAGCTTCAAAAACCTCTACCTCTCCCTACTTCTTGATCACGTCCTTCCCCGCTGTCTCTCTAACTTTTTATACTTCTATATAAGTATCAATACCTCCATAGATTTCCATTACTATCTAACTCTCTACCTATCTTTACCACGCAACCTCTCTAAATATCTACCTCTGTCTCTATTTATAACACTCTACCTCTCTCTACTTCTCTATCTCAACCTCTTTTAAAGCTTAGTAGCTCTCAAGCTCCGCAACATTACGTACGTATCTATCTCACTATCTATAACATCTCTATCCCGACCAATCTCTAACTTTCTTTCTTCTCTATCCCAAACCTCTCTCTATATCTTTACCACGATCTGTATTTCTTACTTTCTCTGACTCCTTTACCTCTCCACATATCTTTACTTTTCTAATTATCTCTGCATCCCAACGTCGATCTACCTTACTCTACTTCTTTATCTCTCAACATCGCTCTAGCTCTAACTCTATATCACTTTATACTTCTCTTTACACCTATTTATCTCTCTACCTCTCCAACTATCTATCTCTCTATAGCTTACTCATCCTCTCTAAATATCTACCACTCTCATACTCTTTAACTCTCTCAAACTCCATACAACTCTCTACATAATTCTATTCCTGTCTAACTCCATTCCTCACAATATCTCTCCCTTTCTCTCTAGCTAACTCTCTTCCTCGCTCTACCCTTATACCTCCTTACACCTCTCTACGTCTTTCTAAATCTTACTGTCTCAGCCTCTCTACCTATTACTCTATCAACCTCTCTCTACTTCGCTTTCCTTCCCTCTACATTTATAACTTTCTACAACCCTATACATTTACGAAACCATTTACCTTTCTACCTATATACCTCAACGCCTCTTTCTAACTCTCTCTCTCTTCAAAGAATGTAGAGGGAGAGGTGACGCCCCCTTGTCGCGGGAAGAGAGCTTGTGTGTACCTTTGACTTTTCGAGCTATGTCGGCGGGGGTACCTCTTCTGGGTACCCCTGGTAGGGCTTCCCTTGTCGATTTGGTCGAAAACGAGATTCCAGACTAAGTGCGTCATTCCTTCCTTTTTTTTTACTCTATCCTTCTCTTTTTTTACTTTTATTCTATCTCTCCCACTTATACAAAAAGAAAACAAAAAAAAAAAGCCTACTCCTATCATGTCCCTGTTTCTCTTTTCTTCCTCTATCTACATATAAGGACCTGGCAGCTACCTCATGCGTCAGAAGAGAGGCTTTGGAACCTCTATAAACAACGCCAATCGACGCTCACTGGTTGCGAGAGACTAGGGCTAGAGGTGTCCTAGGCGTTGGGGCACGATGAATGGGATGAGGGTAGTGCCCCGTTAACCCCTTCCCTGGCGCGTAATTATTGACCGTTCCCAGTGCCCGTTGACGGGTGCCTCTGGTAGCATCGGTCCGAGGTGACGGCCCTTTGTTCCCAGGTTGGTTGCCAGGCCAATAAAAAGCCTTGGGTCGAGTCTCTTGGTGGGGCGGGATATCCATTGAACGCTGCTCCGAGATCCTGGCCGTTGTGAAGGGAACTAGTAGGAGTTTAGTAAGGGGCGTGCTTCGTTGTTGTTCACCTGGTGACAAATCGATGGCCCCTTCGGGGACCGTCTGTGCTGCTTGGTTGGGAGCCACGGCACGCCGAGGCTTGACGACTCGGTCGGACGAACAGCAGCACATGGAGCGTGCCTTCTGAAAGATCCGAAACGTCTCCGATCGATAGGCGGGAGCGACTCACGCGGGGAGAACTCACCAACCCCCTTTTTTCTATTGATTGGTCACAAAGTTTTGAAAGAGAGAAAGTGTTTAAAATGACAGGGAAAAAAGGTCCAGCTGCACTTAAATATACATGTGCGATATGCCAGAAGGATAAGTGGTGCGTGGACTTCCCGGAAGGATGTTTTTCGAAATTCCACCCGGGAAGTATATGCACTGATTGCATCCTTAAAGGAGAGATCCGAGAGGCAGTGGCATGCTGCAATGAACTCAAGGATCTCTTCACAGCCTCTGAAGAAAAATCTAGGGCGCTGGAAAATAAACTGCAGACCCTAGAAACGCAGCACGCGCTTCAGATTCGGCGTCTCGAGGAAAAGATCCTAGAGCTAGCCTCTAAACTAGAGGCCCAGTCGGCTCAAGCTCGAGACGAAAGTCCCACTGACTTGGGTGGTTCCGCCGATGTGACTCCAGCCCAAGGACGTGAAACTGCATTGGCAGTCCCACTTCTGCCATGCGGAGCCAATGAGAAGAAGAAAAAGAAAAAGAAGAAAAAGGACCATAATGCAGCTCACCCCAGTGTAGAGGATTCGAGCGCTACTGGTGCGCATGGGAAAGTGGAAAGAGAAGAAGAGAAAAGAGAAACGGAAGAAGAGAAAAGAGAAACGGAAGAAGAGAAAACAAATGAAGAGAAGAAAAATAAGATGAGGAAGAAAAAAAAGAAAAATGCAGAGATACAAGAGGAAAGCGGCAAGTCGCTTCCGAGAGGAAAGAATAAGTCGCCTGCTGACAAATGTGCAAGAGTCACCCTTATTGGTGATTCTCAAGCACGGGGCTTGCAGTCCCTGCTAGCGGCCCGCCTTCGCACTAGTGTGAAGGTAAGCTGCCTGCCAGGATGTGGTAACCACCACATCAGAGTAGAGGCTGAGAAATCACAGATTTCTGAGAGCTCAGTCGTTGCTCTGATGGTCAGTGGAAACGACCTGTACCTGAGAGGAGGTAGGGTAGGCCCTACAGATAAAATTCTCCACACGGTCATGGGTGCCGTGGACGACTGTGGGCTGAAAACCCGCAAGCGTGTGGTAGTCGGGATGCTCCCGAGGAGAGGTCCAACACGGACCGCTCACTCGATGAATGTGTCTCTAAACCGGCGCCTGGCAGATTTGTGTACGGCAGAGGGGGTCTTTTTTGTGGACCCGTACCGCACCTTTTATGGTAGAAATGATCTCTACCAAAGGGATGGGGTACATCTTTCCTTTAAAGGAAAGGCCTTTCTGTCGAACATGATCCAGAATGTCGTAGAGAGGACCGAAAGGAGTATCCGGCCCAGAGTGAGGGCGGACGTACGCCAGTACGCCCGTGTCACTCCAGGAACGACCTTCTCAGAGGTCGCAAAAAGGGGTGCCTCGCCAACAAAGAAGCCGGGAAACGGAAGAGCATAGGGAGTCCTACAGTCGGGGACTCCCTGAAAGTTCTTCTGTTCAATGCGAGGTCAATCAGGAACAAGTTTCCTGAGCTCCGTGGCCTCGTAGCGACGGAAGAACCCGAAATGGTAGCCATAACAGAATCGTGGATAAAAACGTCAAACCGAGACTTTGAAGGCGAATTCACGGTTCCTGGCTACCAACTCTTCCACAAAGATAGGCCAGACAGAGAGGGTGGCGGTGTAATGTTGTATGTCAAGGATACAATCAAATCTACGAACTCCAACATTATATCCGATCACGAGCTCCTAGGCGTTGACCTAGAGATAGGTCCTGTCAGATACAGGACCCTGGTGCTTTACAGACCCCCTTCATAACCCGTTGAGAAGGACAGGGAACTGTACCAGCTGCTGGGTGAGCTTGTTCAAGGCAGAGTGTGCATCGTTATGGGCGACTTCAACAGACAAGTTGACTGGGAAACCAGAGCAGCCTGTGGCGATAGCGCGCTACTCCTGGAGTTCGCCAACAACGAGTTCCTCACTCAATGGGTCAAAGAACCGACGAGAGGAGACAATATCCTCGACTTGGTCTTCACCTCTGAGGATGATATCGTTGAGGATGTCTCTGTAGGCGAAGAGCTCGGTGGCAGTGATCACCAGCTAGTTAGATTTACCGTCAAGATCCCGAAGGTAAGGTCTGTTGCCAGTCAATCAAGGAAACTTGACTTGAGAAGAGCAGACTTTGCACGCCTTCGTGCTGGGCTGACTGATGTAAGGCTAGCGGTATGCGAAGAGGTTGAAAATTCGTGGAACAATTTCAAAAATAAATTCAGGGGGTCTTCAATCAAGTTGCATCCCTCTAAAATGCCTCCGTCGGTCTTCTGTTCAACCAAAGTGGTTTAATCGAGAAATCGGCCAACTGCTTAGGGAGAAGAGAAATGCGTACCGGCGATCGAAGATCTCGGGTGCCTTTGACGAGTACCGGAGGCTAGCCAGGAGAGTGAAGTCCAGCATGAGGGCGGCTAAGCGTACTGAGGAACTCCGAGTGGCGAGACTCTGCAAGGAGAATCCCAAGGAGTTCTTCGGCTATGTAAATAGCCGTAAACCAATCCATCGTAGGATTGGGCCCCTAGTGGACGAGGAGGGTGCATTAACTCAGTCAGATGCAGAAAATGCTAACCTTCTCAATGACTACTTCTCCTCAGTGTTTACTAAAGAGTGTGGTCCCATCCCCCAGCCCACGGATTCCTACTCGGGGGAAAAGCTGGAGTCAATGGACTTCACCGAAGGAGAAATAAAGAAAAAGATCGCTGACCTAAAGACGAATAAGTCCCCTGGACCGGACGGGTTTCTACCCAAGGTGTTGAAGGAAGTGTGCGATGAAGTATCACGACATCTGTGCGCTATCTTTAACATGTCAATCCGGACCGGATGCGTTCCTAGAGACTGGCGTGAGGCGGAGGTGACTCCGATCTTCAAGAAAGGATCCTCCAGCCATCCGTAAAACTACCGACCTATCAGTCTGACTTCGATAGTCGGTAAACTCATGGAAAGCATGATGGTGGAGAAAATAACGTCGTATTTAGAGTCAAACCTGCTACTGAGGAGTTCCCAGCACGGCTTCCGAAGGCAACGGTCATGCCTGACGAACCTTGTGAAATTCTTCCACTTCGTGTTCAGTGAGCACGATCGGGACAAGGCGGTGGATGTGGTTTACTTAGACTTTCAGAAAGCCTTTGATAAGGTACCACACCGCCGCCTTCTTCGGAAAGTGCGAGCGCTGGGCATAGACGGAAAAGTAGCCGGCTGGATCGAGAACTGGCTAAGTGGCAGACGGCAACGGGTGGTGGTGAATGGACAGGCTTCTAAGTGGGTGCCCGTTACTAGCGGAGTGCCTCAAGGTTCTGTCCTGGGACCACTAATATTCATCATCTACGTCAACGACATGGATGGAGACATGGTTGCCAAGATTTCCAAATTTGCCGACGATACCAAGCTTGGTATGAACGTTGCAAAGGATGGAAATACTGCCCGCCTGCAGGAAGACCTTGGGAAGATTGGGGAGTGGTCGGACACGTGGCAAATGCCGTTCAACGTGAACAAGTGCAAAGTAATGCATATCGGCCACAGAAATCCCCAATCTCATTATATCCTTAAGGGCACTGCTCTCGAATCGAGTGACACTAAGAAGGACTTGGGTGTTACTGTCACTAGCGACCTCAAGTTCTCGAAACAGTGCATTGAGGCAGAGAAGAAAGCCCAAAGGATGTTAGGCTACATAAAGCGCCAGTTTGGATACCGTAACAGGGAGATAGTACTTTGTCTGTACAACTCCCTAGTTCGGCCGCACCTGGAGTATGCCGTACAATTTTGGAGTCCTTCGTTTCGAAAGGACATCGCAAGGTTGGAACGCGTACAAGCCAGGGCAACCAAACTGATTCCCTCTATCCGACATAAAAGTTATGAGGATAGACTAAGGGAATTAGATCTGTTCTCGTTGGAAACCCGTAGACTGCGTGGTCAGCTCATCGAAGTTTTCAAAATACTTCGAGGGTTCGACTACCGGGATATTTTCACACTGAGTGAGAACAGAACGCGCAATCACGGCTTCAAACTTGAACTGAAGCGTTACAACCGCAATCTGTGTGGAAACTTTTTCACCTACAGTATCTGCGGTAAGTGGAACGCACTTCCAGTGGAAGTTGTCAACAGTGAATCTGTTGACCAGTTCAAGTCAAGACTAGACAAAGTCTTGAAAAGTGGCCGTTTAGGGACGCAAAACAATTGAGCAGCCATGTGCCCGCTCGATTGCTAGTCCCAAGGTACCCTCTTTGAATGGACCGTAAGGTCTCCTAGGGTACCTTCTTTCCTTGTAACTCCTTGTAACTCTTTCGCCCTTATTCTCTCTAACATTATTTGTTACTCTCACTCTCATTTCAAAAAGGCATTTGACAAAATTCCCCACCAGAAACTCATGAACAAAGTGTGTACGCTAGGAATTAATGGTAATATATACGGATGGATTAGTAGCTGGTTAAAAAACAGGAAGCAGAGAGTGAGAATATATGGCGGTGAATCGGACTGGGTATCTGTTACCAGCGGTGTTTCTCAGGGATCAGTCCTGGGCCTATTTTATTTAATATATACATCAATGACATAGACGTTGGAATAAATAATATCATATCTAAATTTGCAGATAACACGGAAATAGGTAACTCAGTATCATGCGAAGAGGACAGGGATAGCCTGCAAGCTGATATAAATAAAATTACCGAATGGTCATAAAAATGACAAATGCCATTTAATATCGACAAATGCCAAATCCTTCAGTGCGGAACAAAAAACAAAAAATACAACTATACAATGCAAGGCGGCTTAATAAACACAACCCCGTAGGTTAAAGATTTAGGAGTAATAATTACAGAAAACTTAAAAACATCAAACCAATGCGCAGCTGCTGCAAACAAAGCAAACACGGCATTAGGATTTATAAAAAGAAACTTTCCTCATAAAAGCGAGGAGATAATTATGCGACTATATAAAAGTATTGTCAGGGCTCATCTCGAATACGCTGTGCAGTTCTAAGCCCCTTACTTAATAAAATACAGATAAATTAGAAGCTGTACAACACAAAGCGACAAAACTTATCCCGTCAGTACGTAACAAACCTTACCACGAGAGGTTAAAAAAACTCAATCTATTTTCCGTCAGAAAACGAAGTCTAAGGGGGCAGCTTATTGAATGATTCAAAATACTTAAAAGATTTAACAACGTTAATGCCAATAACTTGTTCACACTGACAGGGGAGTGTCCCACCCGTGGACATGATTCAAAGCTTCAGGGAAAAAGAGTCACTATGGATGTAATAAAATCTTCTTCATTTACTCCATTATTAATGATTGGAATAATTTGCCAAACGAGGGAGTGGACAGCAGAACTATAGACTCATTTAAAATGAGATTAGACAAACACTTAGCAAATATTGGAATTGTTTGGCATAAGCTACAAAATAAAATAATATTACAAAAAATATAACTCTTTCAGGTGTATGTAAGTGGTTTTCATATTCATTTTATTTAAATTACTATTCAATGCAAATTTCCTTCAGGTACTGTCTTCTTACACCTGCAAGGGACTTTTCTAAAAATATTTCATGTACGGCTGTTGCTAGAGGGAGTAGAGGGTGGGAAGATCCTAAAACTTGTCTATCCTTTACTTCTACTATTCTATGTGTAAGTGTAAGTAGATTTAAGGCCAGATCACCTTAGTCTGGGCCGTAAGGCCCGTGTGATCTGTGTATCTATGTAACTCTATGTAACTCTCCTCTATTTCTCTTGAGTGGATGGGAGTGAGGGCCAAGGTCAGAGGGGAGAAAAGTATATTGCCTGAATTTACATTTATATATTTTGCGAGCTTTCTTAAGAAAAGTAACTTAACAAACTATTTGTCAATTCTATGCATTTCTAAATGATTTTAGAAAATTTAGTCACTGAAATAGAATTGAAGATATTTATAAATCAATTCAATCTTTCAAAACTACTTGTCTTTATTCCATTCATTCACACTGTCATTAAAAGAAATATCTTCGTTCCGCTATCCAAAATATTTATACATGTATTAACGACAGGATGAGTTCATATTGTCTAATGTTTTTTCAGGCAAAATCCGCCCAAGTGTTGTTTTTTATAAGTTAGATTGCATTAAAAGAATCGGAGCAGCCCGCCTAAGATGACGAATCGGAAGCCATTGTGTTTAATGATTCATTTTCAATTAATATTTAATTTTGCTTAAAAATATTTTTTTAATTTAGAGGGGTTTTTTTCTTTCGTGAGACTAAATCATATAGGGATTGGGACGAGAAAAAAGAGTAAATACAGCTTGGAACGATATTATCTTCCCTTTTGATTGACGCTTTGTTCAGGGGGCACTCATGGAAGACGCCATGAGTAGTAAAAAGAATTATGTACAACATTATAGTGTGAAGAAACTTGGGCCCATGGTTAGGAGGAGGCTTGTCTCAAGTTAGTGGTTGATGTTGTTGAATAACAATATATAACTTAAAATTCTGTTTGGTTCGCCGGGCATTAACCGAGCTGATCCATTTACTGTTGTATGTTTTCGTCCCACCTTGGAGATGGAAGAATTTTATGTTCCGTCCAGGGGATAGCCATGCAGTCAGCTTCTAAGATCTTCGAGCTGAGATAATCGAGATTCTCGTCAATCTATTCTAGGGAAGAACCATCGAGTTGTTCAATATGCACTTGGCGCAGATGTTCTCGGTATATATCTCAGTTAGCTCTTGCTAGGCATCTTGGTTTAGGAATTTCTACTTGTATTGGAGAAGTAGATATGTGGGTGATCATATTAGTATGATCTGACGGTATGAAGGGGCCCGGGAGAGTGACATGGCTGAGAGAAAAGTTTCGATTTGTTAACACAATGTCCGGTGTGGTAGATGATCTTGCCCTATGGAATGTGGGAAAATCGGGCCCTTCTCTTTGCAGAATACCTCTATCGATAAGGAGGCTCAGTGAATTACCAGCTCCGTTGAAAGCCCTTGTAGCCGGCTTCTTTGCACTGGGCATTCAAATCTCCGACCAGTATCGTTCAGGCCTCTCTACTAAAGAGTTGAATAAAGTTGAGAATCAACAAATACGGGCGCCTGAGTGGTTAATACCCGACTGCAACCACCAGGTCATCATATGTCATAGGGATCTTCCCCGCCAAATACGATTCCTCTAAGTACCGTATCTCTTTAAATCTAATGCCTTTTCTAAGGCATCAATACTTTGTAGTTATATATCTTTATACGCTCGATGTTGTCATCTAGTCCATGCTCAGAAATAAGGACGATGTCGGGATCACCGTTTTAATGATGTCATTTTATATTCTACTTTTGTTCTTCCATCCGTTAACATTCAGCGAGAAGATCCTAAGGTTCCTGGCGAGTTTGGTAGAGATAGCTATGGGTAATTGATATTCGGTTGTTCAACTTTAGTCACTTTATCCCTGACTGGTGACCTTACCCGACCAGATCTCTTCTTCTTGTATTGATCCTGGTTAGTTTTAAAGCATAATTTGGAACATATATCTATCTTAACTTGTTTGAAGGCGTTTAGGAGCTCTTCTTCCGTAACGTCCTCATTAAAGTCCCATTTATACCTGCTTTTAATAACTCCTTGTGTCAGTTCATTAACATTGGCTTTCTTCGGTATGGGAGCAGATGGGGAGCCGTAGATTCTCATGAACAGATCGTGGGTAGTCCGATAGATGTTGATGCAACAGGTCTAACCCCATCATTTTTTGGTAGAGTCTCTTCCGGCTGGTTACTGGTCTCCATCTGGGAGTCTTCATTATCGGCACGTTCTTTCTTGCGTAAACGCGGGTCGCGAGAAGTAGAACAATGCCTTGTCTCAGGTTGTTTGAGATTCTTTAATTGAGCATGAAATAGGTCTCCTAATGGCGGGTTGTCCGGAAACTACATCGGCTTCAGTCCATTCTGTACCAGCATCTTATTTAATTCCGTCGCATAACTGCCAAAGTTCGTTATATTCACGAAGTGTGCGTGTAATATACACATAATAAGATCTGTTCTCATGTTCTGGTTTATTTGAATCGTGGACTTCTATTCGAAAACTTTTGTGGCTTGAGCATATGTAATAGTTTTTCTTCTATTTCTATCCTCGATCAAGGTCTTCTTTTTATCCATTATCAAGGCCTTCTTTATTGGGCAAGCCATTGATAGAGTAGGGTGAGAATTGCCACAATTAATGCACTTCTTATTGGAGCTAGTACACTCTCTCCACGTGTGGCCAGATGCTGAACACTCAAACAAATTTTGCCTTTATCATGACAGTCTTTAGTGGCATGCTATTTTAGGGCATAGCAGGAGAAGCAGATCTGCAACGACACAAAAACACCTCGCTCAATACAGCTGGCGGAGACTTTTGAATTAAATACCGTCAGTCCAATTTCCGACGCCTTCGCGGCCATTTCAGTAGTTTGAAAGGTTATTTTATACGCATAGGTGTGTTCTTCACCTTCACGGTTCTTAAACTTTATTACATCATCGATTTTGCCAAAGCTTGCTTCGCCTCAACTTCTTGTTTTATTTCCTCAGCAGAGTGGGTACCAACGTAATAGTCGATACGTCGGCAAATAATCGATGGTTTGGCCGATACATGTGGAGGAAGATTGGGTATGAGGCCGATCTGTTCTAACTTCTTCCTTGAGTTTGCGCTCAGAAGGTTGTCCAAATCTTGATTAGAGTCACAATAGGTCATGTATCCATAATACTGGCCTTTAAGTCGGCAAAGAGCAATCTCAAGCGTTGAGAAGACAGTATCAAAAACCTTCTCGCGCGAAGGAGTTTGACATCGCTCTTTGACATTGAGCGGGATTCTTTTCTTGACGTTAAGAACGTCCATGACGGCCCCAACGTAACGTTAGAGGAAATGGGCCGCTCCTGTGAGTGGAATTTTAAAATAGTTTTAATGTGCAATTCCAGATTTTCGCTTGATTGTTGATGGCTGGTTTATCTTCATTTATTAATATGGCTTCTAAGATGTTTAGCCTCGCTTTATTGACCTATTTTCTTTTAATAATGCTGTTATCAACGAGAATATCTCTCGTTAGGTTAATATTATGGGCACTCTCCAAATGATTCTTAGGCCCTCCGCTTTGTAGATGCATGGTTATGCGTCTCGAAAGTGTAGTGGTTGTCATGACAATATATTTTGAGTTTTTATAAAGTTTACCCTCTTTATCGGGGCAGCTGAACTCGCAAACTATGTTGGTTGACTTGAACGTAATGTTGAGGAAACGTTATTGCAACTTGAAGAGCTCAAAATTCCACATGCAACACTAGACTCTATCACAAAAGCTCTCTCCAACAGGGCTTTACAAACGGAAAATTCATAAAAAAGCATTAAGACCAAAAAGCTTAATAAACTGTACAAATGACGTATAGCACTGCCAAAAGTAACAACATTATTCATCAATATCTCCCGCCATACGCTCTCCACTAGTGAAATAGAAGCCCTTAACCTCAGTTTGAACTCCCACCTAAAAGCGAAATTCGATCCAATTTCAATGAAAGTTGAACTAGAATCCCTGTTCCAATCTGTGTTGAAGTTATAAGATCAAGCCATCATTGAAATTAACTCTAACTTAAAAGACCAACTACTCGCAGAAGCCACCAAACGAAGATGCTTTACTGGCAGTAAACTATAACACCATAAATACATATGGACATCAGCTCTCTAAAAAACAACAAAGAAATAGTCATAAGAAAAGATGAAAAATCAAACATATACGCCATTCTAAACAAAGAAAAACATATCAACAAATTGAATACCATCTTAAGTGACACCGCAAAATTTAAACGCGTGAAAAATGATCCAACAGAAGACTTAAAAAGAAAATAATGGACAAATATCTAAAGCTAATGCACTCATCGGGGGACTTCACTTCCAAAAGATCATCGGTGATTACACACCAAGGTATCTGTATGGCAATGTAAAAATTCATAAGCCACACAACTCATTGAGGCCCATCAGCTCTTAAGATACGACTCCTACGTACTGTTTAACTACAACCCTGAATGCAATGATAAAACCGTACATCCCTTTAAAATATAGCATAAAATCCACGGAGGAAATTTATCGACATCCTTCAAGCTACAAGACCATCAGGACTAATTTTTAAGGCGGGAAAAGGTGTCAGAGATAAATTTCTTCCAACTTGATAACATAAATAGCCGATAAATTTACCAACTCAGCACGGATAAAGCCTGGTCGTGAGGCTAGAGTATTAGCGTTTAAATCCAACGGTACCACGTTCGAAACTCAACAGTCCAAAACCTTTTATGAAGAAATCTCAAGAAGTAAACGGAAGTCAAGGAAAACGCTTGAAGGACCAACTCAACAAGAATCAAGAAGGAGCAATAAATCATCAACTCAAGATAATTGGACGAAAATGAAGATACTTGAAGAAAGAAAATCCAATATTAAGGACCAACCCAGCTAAGAAGAATACAGAAGTCAAGAAAAATTGAAGACAAGCGTTTGAAGGGCCAACTTAAAGAAAAAGGAATTTAAATCAGGAAGAATGAAATAGATTCGATAAAGTGAAAAGTGAAGAATAATATTGATAGATAAATAAATAAAGTTATAATAAAGAGGCCCACCCCCCATAAATATCATCCCTTGACGTAGAAAGCCTGTTTACGAACGTCCCTATCGCTCAGACCATCGACATTATTATAAAAAAACGTGTATCACCATCCTACAATGTCTCCTCCAAACCTTGACCAAACATCTTAAGAAGCATGTTACGTTCATGCACATCAAAGGTGCCGTTCAGGACACCGGACGGTAATCTATACATGCAAGTGGATGAAGTGGGCTATGGGGTCACTATTAGGGCCGACTTTCGCTAACTATTACATGGGTCAACTTAAGGAAAGATTATTGGACATCATGGAAAATAAGTCACACACATATTGCCGATACGTAGATGGCATCTAGATAAACGTCCAAAACAAAGAATAGCGGGTTAACATCAAACAGCATTTTGAGTAAAACTTTGTGCTAAAGTTGACTTATGAATTCACGCACGGGCAATAAACTCCCTATCTTGGACTTTGAGGTTCAAAACATCAATGGTAGCTACATCACTAGAGTACATAGGAAAAGTAAGGACAAGGGAAGATGCCTCAATGCGGAGAGTGAATGCCCTGAAATGTATAAAATAAGCGTAATCGGCTCATACATCCACCGAGTCTACGTGGGAACTTTTCCACCAAGAGATTGCATGAGTAAAACAAATACTCACGAGTAATGGTTTCTCAAACAGCATGATTGACAAACAACTCCAATCATTTTTAAATAAGCATTACAAACATGCAGATAAAACTGAAAGTAATAATGGAGAAGTCAACAACATCAAAGTGTATTAAAGAAACCAAATGTATATGGCCTATAAAATAGATAAAAAAAATATCAAGGAGATTATTAACCGTAACATCAAGGTTAAAAATCAAACGGATAAAATCCAACTCATCATTTATTATAAAAGAACAAAAGCCAGCAATCTCCTGATTAAAAACACCTGCCTAAACTCCTCGAATCTTAAGTCAACCAACATAGTTTACGAGTTCATCTGCCCCGATAAAGACTGTATGCTCTTTAAAAACTCAAACTACATTGCCATGACAACCACTACACTTTCGAGAAGTTTAACCATGCATCTATTAGGGTTAGAAATACGTTCTTGCGGGGTTTTTTTATGTTTTGTTGATTTAAGTTTCGTTGACGTGATTTGTGCACATATTAAGGAAAAATAATAAATAATGAGGAGCAAAATTTGCAAAGGTTAGACTACGTCTCTAAACTGCGTAGACTATTAGGCCTTTGCTTAGGCTATGTCTTGAAGTTGTTAAATAAGTCATTGTGGTTTATTTAAAAGTTGTGTTCATTTAATTTTTGTTCTGTACCCTCAAAATGGAATGTTAAGTTGAAAGAAAGGCGCATTTTCGAAACGTATTGTTATTCATTTTCAATCGAGACGGGAACAATGCAACCGCAGCCAAAGCTCGTCGCGTTATTTATGCTGTGTCGGAGAAAATGCTTTATCAGAAAGGACAGCTCAATGGTGGTTTTCACGTATAAAAAGCACTCATTTCAATCTTAATAACGAAGAACGTTCTGGTCGCCCCATTAAGTTAGATAAAGATCGATTGAACGACCTTCTTCATGAAAATACTCGTGAATCGACTAGAGAATTAGCTGTACAATTGGCGTGTGATCAGAAAACTGTAGTGAATTCCCGGTAATCGATGGGCAAAGTTCAAAAACTCGGTGCATGGGTTCCGCACGCTTTGAGCAAAAGCAACAAACTTCAACGCTCCACGATTGCCGCAGATTTGCTTGCTCGTCACAAGGCTACTCGTGAATATAAGGACAGATTTCTTTACTGCATCATCACTGGCGACGAAAGGAGGTGTGTTTATGTCAACATGAACCATCGAAAACAATGGCTTAGCCCCAATAAAAAAACACTTCCGCGATTAAAGCAAAGAAAAAATAATGTTACATATATATATATATATATATATATATATATATATATATATATATATATATATATATATATATAAATATAATTTGAAAAATCGTCAAATCTTGAAAAGATTTTCTTCTTTATTGGCAACGCGTAGCCTCGTTTATTAATCTTTTGAATCGTGTAACCTAAATATTTTACTAACAAGCACGTCAAAAGATCAATGGTAGTTTTGCCAAGAATGTCAAAAACTGTCACAAATGTTCATTCATATTTTGCCTTAAGTTTAAGTTTACGACTTTAAGAGAACCTTATGGCTAGATGCAAAGATTAACTGCGCAACTTGATGGGAGCAGACACCTCTCAAGGGCTTTCGCCACTTATTTAAGATCTTTATGCCTTTAGAAGAGATAGAATTACCGAAACAGTGTGCTTACAGATTACATGTCCATTTTAAAGATTGAAAATTAAATTCTAATGCGGAGAAAGTAAGAGAGAGAGAGAAAGAGAGAGAGAGCAACAAGAAGTTAGGATATTAGAGTGACTGATTGAAATATTAAAACCGCGTCGTGGAAGTGGCAGTTTAGTGATGGAAATGTCCGTTGAATTGCTATGTACACACCGTTGATATGTGGTCAGTACACCAATGATAGGTAGCCATCATACTGCATTGAGCTTGCCTAGGGGACGCTCCTTATCTACTTTCTTAGCGTTAAGAAGCATCGTTTCCTAGGTAGGGGAATCTATTTGCGTCGTTTCTCTGTATTGATTTGTTTTATTTTCATCTTTAATGATCTTTATTACTCTTTGTTCTTGGTAATTTCTATGCCTATCTATTTTTCAGCCAGTTCATTCATACATGGGCATCATTAGGCTCTGGGAAGACTATGGAGGAGAGATGGGTATTCACAAAATACATCAAGCCATGGAAGTAGAAGAAAGGAGTGTCATGGGACATGGCGTTCCACAATCTCTCAGCACATCTCACAAATATCGATTTCTCAAAGGGCGGAGATTGCTCCTCGAAAATTCCAGGAGAGGAGGGGCGCATAATTGTAGTCATCGTGAGTTTTAAACGAAAAAGAGAAGTAGATAGATAGATAGATAGATAGAGAGAGAGAGAAAGAGAGAGAGAGAGAGAGAGAGAGAGAGAGAGAGCAGAATAGTGGTGATATATCCCGTACTGGGCGGGATATATCAGCAGTCCTATAAGACCAACGGTTTCTTGGCGGATGAGTCCTATGGGATGGGGGGGGAGAACGTGAACCCTGGGTCAAAGTTAATGTCCCTAAATAACTCATTAGGCCACCACCGGTTAATTTCCTTGTTTGAGCGTATGAATGTCCTTCTTATTAGGGCTTTGGGTAGCCCTTAAGGCGGAAGAACAGCAA
Organism: Ceratothoa steindachneri; assembly: GCA_963969495.1. NCBI lineage: Eukaryota > Metazoa > Arthropoda > Malacostraca > Isopoda > Cymothoidae > Ceratothoa > Ceratothoa steindachneri. Next base: position 53,162,394 of record OZ018319.1, on the reverse strand, counting down.
ATGTAGTGTTAACGGCACCCCTGAAATGGATATTTAGAGTTGGTGCCATAGTCATGTGCCTCACATTCCACAACTCTTCCATTTTCATAAGAACATAAGAAAAGAAGGAGACTGCAAAAGACCATTCATGGCCTACACTTGGCAGCTCCTAGCATTGGAGGGCACGATCCAATCTTACCCCTTCTCTTTTTCTTTTTTCTCAAGTTGTACAGACAGGCTGAGGGGTGGGAATTGTCCTGGTGGGTTTCTTCCATCGTTACTGTCGGGTTCCCTGTTCAGGCAAATCGGGGCGGTACTTAAACCATAAGTGCCTTACTTGGTGTACCGGCTCCGCCAAGTTGACCGTTTAATTCCGGCCATTTCTTGTTTTTTAAATATTTTTTCAATTACTCTTTTAAGCTTTAGCTTTTCTAACTTTTTAAATTTCAATAATTTAAGTTATTGAAAGCATTCATTTATTCTTTTGTGATTATGTGGTGAGATTGAGTTGAACCCTGGCCTTCCATGGTAACTTAAATGATCTAACGGTTGTATCATCTAAATATGATATTATTTTGTGTGCTGAAACCTTAGTCACCCACTCTAGAAGTATCACTGAAATCCTATTGCCAAATTTTAGGAATCGTCATCTGATTCGTCGGGATGCGTTCCCAAGAGCACGTGGCTTAGCTGCTTACATTCGATATGGTTACAATGCGACATTACTCCCTGACTTTATCTGTGGGTGTCATGAAATTCAAGTTGTTAAGGTTACCATTCATCTGAACAACTTCTATATATTTATTTTATATCGTAACCCTTACCTTGTCGATAATATTTAGGACTATTGTCTAACTAAGATGGATTTGATTTAGGAGGAATCAGATAATGAATCTTGTTTTGTTTTTGTCGGAGATTTAAATGCACTTCACCAGCAATGGCTAAACTCTGTTTCACCAACCAACAGAAATGGTCATGCTGCCTGTGACTATTCCAATTTTTCGGTATGTATTCAACTTGTCCTTAGCCCAACTCATACCTCTGGCAATTGTTTGGATATATTATTTTCTGATGTGCCAGATGTTGTTGAGGTGAATATCTTGCCACCAATTGGTCATTTGGATCATTCTGCTATCAGTTTCAATTTAATGACCAATTTTAATGTTCCTAAGTTTACTACATCAAGAAGAATTTATATTAAGTACTGTGCTAACTGGAATAATATAGCCAATGATTTGAATGATGTATCATGGGGTGATGTCTTTAAATCGATGGATCCTGATATTACATTAAATGATAATCTTGTGCAAATTATATCAAGGAACATCCCTTCAAAAATAATTGAAAAGAGGTCACAGGACAAAGTTTGGTTTAATGATGCTAGTCGAGATGCTTTTAATCTTAAGAAAGTTGCTTATCATCAGTAGTTTAGGAAACAAAATATCTGATAATTGGCTGAATTATTTACAATTAAGATCTGAAGCCCAAGGTATATATGATGCGGCCCAAGCAGAATTCAATGAACATATCTGTGATAATTTAACAGGCATCACTCATCCACATAAAATCTTTCATTTATAGAGAAGATCCATGTCTTCCATCTCTTCGTAATGGAAATGGTTTTCCTATATATACCCTGATAGAGAAAGCTGATCTTCTCTCATCTTTCTTTCAAAGGAATCAATGTCACCTGGATCTGGAACTCCCTTCTACTTGCTTTCCTACTCCAATTTTGTCTAAGTTTGCTTTAGATCTTCATAACTAAAAAGCTATATGTTTGACTTGGATGCTTATGGTGGTATGGATCCTACTTGCATATTTCCTTTATTTTTAAAGAACAATGCTGCAATATTGGCCCATAAACTGGTAATCCTATTTAGAGATCTTATTCGGGCCGGTAAATTCCCGCTTTGTTGGAGAGTTGCAAATGTAACCGCTATTCCTAAAGGAGCCTTAGCTTCTCATTTACCATCTGAATATAGGCCTATCTCAATAACTCCTGTTACATCCAAGATTTTTGAGAAATTATTTGCTAGACGTCTGAGTAAGTTCATTATAAATGAATCTTTACTACCTTCTACTCAATTTGGATTTATAAAGGGTGTAGGGACCTGTGATGTCTTGTCTTATTCGGTGCACCAGTTGCAATCTAACCTTGATGCAGGGTCTGAAGCCAGGCTAGTATCACTGAACTTCAGTTCTGCCTTTGACAGAGTTAATCACAAAGCTTTGTATATAAACTAAAATTAATGGGCATAGGTGGCCCTTTTTATTGCATTTTAAATGACCTTGTATCTAATCGCAAGCAATGTGTAACCACACATTGCTTGCGATTAGATACAAGGTCATTTAAAATGCAATAAAAAGGGCCACCTATGCCCATTAATTTTAGTTTATATACAAAGCTTTGTGATTAACTCTGTCAAAGGCAGAACTGAAGTTCAGTGATACTAGCCTGGTTGATGGGAAATGTAGTTATATGGTTGATGTGGTCTCTGGTGTTCCGCAAGGTAGAGTCTTTGGAGCTATTTTATTTACTTCATTAACTGCTGATATTTAGCAGAACTTAGAGAATAACATAATGGCCTATGCTAACGATTCATCATTGTATTCATTTATTCCATCACCAAGACATCGAGTTCAGGTGGCAAATTTTATAAATAGAGATTTGGTAAAAATCTTTAGTTGGTGTACTCGTTGTGGCATGGTTTTGAGTGCTGGAAAATCACACTCAATTATTTTTAGTTGCATTAGAACTTTAAATCCAAATCATCCCCATTTATTGATTGATAATATTTGTCTGGATTCTTCTGATAATATTAAGTTGTTGGCGTTATTTTAGACAGCAATCTTACTTTTAAAACTCATCTTCGTTCAGTTTCTTCCTTCATTTCTCAGAAAAATGGTCTACTTAGAAAATGCAGTAAAAACGTTTGAATTAATGATGCAGTTTTACGTTCCTTCTTTGCTTTTATTTTGCCTAAATTTGAATATTGTTCTATTGTCTAGATGTCGGCTGCGGATTGCCATCTTAGATTGCTTAATAGAGCAATCAAAACTATAAAATTTCTTTGCCTAATCTACATATTGACCGTAAGAAATGTGGATTGGTCGGGGTCATTATTATTTTATTTAAGATTTTAATTAATAATGAGCATTGACTCCATTCTGCTCTGCCTGAGCCTTTTAGAGTAGGTCGATTAAAACGTCAATCACTCTAATAACATTATTAATAGGAACAGTAGGGCGTTTTCTGTTGTTAGATGTAATACAACTCAATTTACTTCGCTGTTTCCTTCCGATATATTTGTAAGGAATGATATGAACTTCCAGAAGAATGTGTATCAGCAGCTGATATTACATCGCTTGAATCTAAAGTAAATAAACTTAGTTTAATCAATGACTTCGTTTTTAAATATTTTTAATATGGTTTTACTTTGTTTTAGCATATAATCTTTTAATATGGTTTCTTTTTTCTTTTTACTCTTTTTTCTTTTCTTGTAGTATGTTTCCCTATGAGACCACCTTTTGTCTTGTAGGCTTGTATTTTCCATTGAAAACTTCTGTATTTGTATAATAATAATAATAATGAGCCTCAGCATTCGGGACTTTTTAACTAAGAAGGAAAGCATCAGTGTTAGCAAGAGCAAGCGACACTGCACGAGTTGAAGAGGCCAAAGAGTGGAGTCATGAACGCTGGCCAGAAGGTATTTACAAGGGAAACGGCGTGAGGTGACATATGCGTGAATGACAATATCACAATTACTATTATGGAAGTCGAAACAAATCTGTCTGAGATTACATTTAAATCGAGAGGCGAAACCTAAAACTTCGAAAGTGTGGGTAATGAAAGACAATTAATTGACTATCAAATGTAACACACAAGTTTCTGACTGTATCGCAGACGAAATTGGAATAGGAGTAAAGGCGATGCAGAAGTAGTTCGAGGGGAAAAGAGGAAGAGACAATAAATTAGTGGACCAAGAACCGATCCTTGGGTGATACTATAATGTACTACGCAAGCCCATGAAACATTGCTCTATATATACACCTTCTCGGACCCTATAGATAGGTACAAACGGAACCAATCCAACCTAGTACTAGAAAAATATGCTATTTCACGGAAGCAACAAAGGAGAATAGAGTGTCATACCTCTAGTTTGTTAATGATAACCAGGATACAGAACCGAACATCGTCTTCATTTCGGCGAATACTTTAAGTATTCTAACTACCCTTAGAATCGAGATTTAAAGTCCTTATCAAGACCAGAAAAGCATATATGATCATGGTTCCGTAAGGGCTTGGGAACGGAAAGGAAGCTGGGACATAGGGCGTAGTTAGCCGGTAGTTCGAGTCCACAGTACACTTCAGAATCGGGCAAACGCAGCTTGTTTGAGGCAAGTAGGAGCCATTCCAGAGCATAGAGAACAATTAAAGAGATTGATCATATGATGGGGTAGAACAAGGAAAAACTCCGAATAGAGGGTGAAAGGAAAACATCAATAGGATAGCACTCATCTTAGAAGAGATAAGAAGTGAGGGTTATTCATCTAGACTAACCAATGCTAGGGACATGAAACAGGAGGAAGGGTAGGAGTGATATATTATAAAGAGGAGGGGATGGGATGGAATTATCAGATCTGATATTTACAATCTTTTCAGTGAAGCAGGTAGAGAAATGGGCGGAAGGAATAAGAGAAGCAGATGATAGTGAGGCAGATGGTAGGGGGGGAGGAGAGAGGAGAGAAAACCTTGAACATCACGTGTTGTTTTTATAAGCAGCAATAAGCTGACGTTTGAAAGAGAGAGGAAACTTCATGTGTAAAATTTTAATGATGTAATTTATAATTCTTTTGTATCGAGAGTTAATGTCTTGGCCGTAATTGAGCTCAACGGCATGAGTATGTTCTTTGCACTAAAAAAAAATGTTACGGTACATAACTCTTCATTGGTTTGAAGTATCATATTGGGGTAAGGGGATATGAATTGATATTTTTGTAGTGATTTGCGCATGCTATCTATCTGTAGAAAAAAGGTATAGTGGATAAATTACATTTTTTGCCCGGATAAATGTTCTCACTTACAAAAGGACGCGAGTATGAGTAAAAGTGGCCCTATTAAACACTTTAAAACAAATACATAATCAAACAATTCAACAGGAAACTAGCTTGTTTATGTAATCTATAAGCTATTTGAATTCTCCACTCAACAAATTATATATTTTTTTATTATTTAATTATATTAGGTGTACATAGGTTTTTTAAAAATTATACTCATTCTTCCTGGTTTTACCTGTAAGTTAAATTTAAAATAAGTAGAATGAAGTGCCTAAAACCATGAGATACCTTGTATCATGTTGGAATCACTCTAGCCCAGTGAATCACAGTAACTCAAACTCGCAACTATTCCAAAAGGAAGACCTCTGAATAGAGGTTGACCCATGCTATCTAGATAGCTATTTATATTTCCATGGTATTTGTGAGTGCCAAATCTTGGAACTCTACAGAATGCTCCTTCTGGGCGTCCTTGGGCCGATGACATGGTGTTTTCTCCAACTGGAATATTCCTCCGTTTGGGGGATACATAAACTCGCTGAATAGATGCAAATGGTCACAGAACAAAGAAAGTAGGAGACACCGGTCACTCACTTATTTAGGTAAAACAAATTCATTGTACCTGAACACAATCTGCATCAGTGTGTACTATCCACCAACAGCTTACACTATGCATTTTTGACAACTTAGTGTTTGCTCTACAATGGAGACCTACCGTTAGCCTGAAACTACAGTAACCGTAACAGTGACTACTCGGGCCACACCCCATTTTGCCAGTCCTCTTAAAGTCCAAGTAGCAACGTCACGGTCACGATCAGTAAGGTCCATGGTTAGCCTATGCGCTATCAATTGTTAGTGGTAATATGTCTTCCAGAAGGGATTATCGAAAAACACATCAGACCGTAGATCGAGGGATGGTGTATGTCTGCTGCACACTTTGAGAAATGAATGTCTCCTTCGATAAGTGTAACACATCTTTTAATTCTCTTTCCAACTCCGATAACTCAAGATGCCATACCATTATCAGGTTGGGCGGTGGTCAAAGTGACCCTAAAGATGTCACATTGCAGATAATACAAGTATGATTTTTACCATAAGATTACGGTACGGTGTCATAGTGGTATTCTAGGACATTTGTCACATGAGTGTATTTTGTTTAACTATATTAAACCTTCCATAATTAAAATAATAATAATCCAGTCACCTAGTAAACTTTCACTTCACACTCATCAAAACATTATCATATTCTCCAACTCTTTCTATGTTTCTTATCTACACCTATCTCTAATCCCTCTTCATCTTTCTATCGAACTTTAACTAAATGAAATGAGTGAATTCATGGTAAAAATTTTGTTACCTGATATTAAGTCAAACATTTGAGAAAATAACTGACCTGAATATCTAAATAAAGAAGAATAAATCAGAGTTTCCTTTGAGGTATAAATATATTTTTATTTATATAGAATCAATTTCTATGATAATTACCCAGGAATTTCTTAGTATTATTTTTAAATTTAAGAAATTTAATGAAAGGTTTGCTTTACACCTATGTTTATATAAAAAAAATTGTTAGTTTAGTGAGTTTAGCATTTTCTTAAAGTGAAATTCCTAACGGTAATTCATCAGGGATTTTGAAATTTGGCAGAAATATTCATTTTTTTACCCCTAATGATGGCAATTCAGAGGCAAAGACAAAATAATTACTATGTTCAAAAACATGTATCATGGCAAAATGCTAAGTCTTCTTACGTGTGCAGTGAGAATTAATAATATTTGACGATTTAACGCATTGTAGCAAAGAAGTAAGCAGCAGTTTATTATAAGATTGAGTGAGACAGCGTATTTTTTAATAATTTCTTACCTATTTTTGCACCATTTTGTGGAACAACCATCTCCAGGGGTAGATATATAAGATCGCTTATTGAGAATTGAACATTCTCTAGTATTTCTACATTCAAATAAGTTTTAACCCTGGGTGCATTTGAATAAACGTAGGCCACATACGCTGGTATCACCCAGCACGTAGAGTAGGCTGGTACGGGCAAAACGTAGCCATTTAGAACATTCTAACAATTAGTTGACGGTCGGCACCTTAAATTCCAGTGTTGCGTTTAAAAGAAGTCTCTTGCCCATTGTGCATCAACGCAAAGGCAGGTTCCGACCAGTAAAAAGAGCTTTGAAAAGATGCTGCAGCTAGTTTAGGTGCTCATGTAAGCAAAAATTCTCACTTAGGCGGGCAGACTTGATAGGTTATGAGCAAAGAAGAAGCCACTACTTGACGAAAACTCCCTCAGAGAAAAAAATGAAGGTTACTCCTTGTTCTGGAAAGGCCTTACAGAAACTGACTAAAGGTTTCATGAAGTGGGTTGGAAATTAGGTAAATTTAACTTCCTCAGCAAAAGAATAGAATCTCCAATAAGAATCTCAAAGCACATAATTGCACTGTACCTTCATTTTACCAAGAGATGTTATACTAACCATATCTGATGTTATGTGCTGACATTCAACCTTATATTGCTCAAAACAGACACAGGACGCTAGATATCTTCCACGTCCGCTCTCTACAAAATTCTTCCGAATAAGTGTCATAAATGCATTCAGGTTTAGATGCTCCCACAAAAGAATATCACTAGCATTAAATGTATGATAATAATATCAGTTTTAATGGCCTACTTTCTTCTTTCGAATACTGAGAAAAAAAATCTATGTCCGCTGAATTCTAGCACTCGGTAAGTCACTAGGCAGAGAAAGCTAGTTCAAGACCAGCTTTTACTCAAAACTCAAGTTTTGCGTCATCCTACCCAACCAATTTGGCGATATGGATGGTGATCGGCAAAGCTAGCGCTTTGTAATGGTGACTCAGGCTACAGAGACATTAGAATATGTCTGCACCACAGCTAAAACTAAAGCGTTCACCCAAAGACACGAGAGACAAGCCCATCTTTCACTAGCTTATGGGGACGGCGTCCCTTGTCCAAATATTGAGAAGGGCTGTACTGTTGAATATAGCCTTATAAGTCACTTACAGAACCATCAATTACTACTCCCTTCCTCGCTTCAGTTTTTCACCTTTCCACCTACTCCTTCGACCTTCTCCAGCTCTCACCGACCCTTCTCCATCTCAGTTCACTTGTACCCTTTGGGGAGGCAAATGGAGTTGTTGAAGGGTCCACCGGGGTCCACTTTTCACCTTCCTTCCCGCTCCAAAGAGATTGTTGGAGAGGAGCCTGTTCCTGCGATAAATCTTTTCCTCCTACTCTCCTCCCCAATAATAACAACTTCTAGGGCGCCACCTCAATCCGTAATTACACTAAAGAAAAATCTGAGGAGGAAACAAGAGTTGAAACACGTCTTTAAACGACTAATTAGATTCAATCACGTCAGGGCGAACAATCCGAAAAACCCTTAAGCAAGTACGCTTGTCTACATAGAATAATCATGTCACTTCTAAGCTAATTAACTGCTTTATCGGTATCTGTGTTAATAACTCAAACTTTGCTATTTTCACAGTTTTACATTTAATTTCGTTCTCTAACTAAAATTCATTTTAAAAAACTATTGTGATACACATTTTGGCTTTAGTTTATGTTTGAATTTTGGGGGGATTAGAACGAGAGATGATATCAGATACCAATTATTGGAATACATAAACTACCATGAAATATGTCATACAAAGAACACTACTAGGCATATGTACGAACTTATGCACCTTACTTGTAGGTGAGTGAAAAAACCTATAGGTAAATTGTATTCAAATTGGAGGTATTTTACTTTCTGGAGAGAATGTCGAATAGAGCATAAAACGTAGCAAAAGAGAATAGCAGAGAAACAAATCGACAATAGTAAAGAATATTACATAAAATATCATTAATTTCTAATCGTAATAAAATACATGACTACAAATAGATAAGAATTCCGTAAACTCAAAAACAGGTGTTCTATGTAACGAACAGCGAAGCCTCTGAGACGGTTTGAGACTATAGATTGACAAGTGAGAAATCCACTATAAATTCGAATGAATGTGACGGCTTTTTAACCAATCATAAGAGCCTCTCTATGACGTGATGCTAGTGACCGGTGCCAATTAAACAACCTGTCAGACACAGGTAAACCTATAACTGCTCTCCAACCTGTGTATATAGAGGCCAACAGCATCAAAATACAGACAGTGGCATTTTGAGGTCTTATATACCTAAAACATGGGTACACACAGAAAGAAAGCTACACAAAGATACACAATATGTTATGTGTTTTGGAAGGTTGGAGTTTTATGTTGTGGATTTGATATTTATGTGTGCACCTTAAAATATGTCTATCCGTGCTTGTTGGCATAAAAAACAGTCATCAATGGCTTGACGCTTTTTAAACAAACACATAATATAGGTACATCCACATTAAGATTCAAACTATGCGTACATACATAATAAACATCTTGAGAAAATATAAATATAGATATATAATCTCATAGCAAATCACCTTTGCTCTTATACATATATGAATTTCTTACATACACTTTATAAGGAAATTTAAATTACACATAGTAGTATTATGCAATTTAGAACTTCAAGTTACTTGCAAAGTGATTTATACATTAATAATACACGTGATACTTAGAAACGGAGATAGAATGTTATAGGGCTGCTTTGTTTCTAATGGTACATGAATAATTGTGAAAATCGAAGTAAAAGTGAGAAAAGGAGATTGTCTGGAAAAAAAATCAACTATCAACAAGAAAATTAAATCATGCGAACAGTTTTACTTTCAACGGAACAACGAGAAAAAGCATAAGGCATCGAGAGTGAAGAATTATTTCGAAGATTCCATAATTAATGTTTTAAAATTACCATAAGAAAGCACATACCTGATCCTCATTGATAACTTGTAGCTGGAGCTAAAGGAGTGGCTACACTAAAGAAGCCAATGACTATTTAATTGTTAGGGAAGTACTATAAATTATCATCCTATCAACTACTAATATTGTTACTTTTACCTCTCTTGAATTTTAAAAGATTGCTATAATAAATTCAAGGGTGACATTGACACAAGTGTTTCACACGGTCGATGGGAGAGATGAAATGGAGATGACAATGAATATGTAGCATCAACTATACCAGTGAAGATAATGCAGAGAAAGATAAGAAGATGGTAACTCTTAAGAAAGATAATAAAGTCCGAGAGCTAAGTAACTATATAACCTAAAATATATAGAAAATAATCAAGGGCAATTTTCGAGGAAAGATTCTAAATTATTGTTCGTAAAGAAAAGAGTTTAGAAGCGAAAAATATGTGGAAATGTTATAGACTCACGCGTGAATAAAATCTTAACGTTCCTCCTACTGAATGGTAGCCCATAGCCCATTATGTTACTCATTATAGAAACAATTAAGCTTAGAGCCATATTCTAGTTCTAAGGGTGTTAATGCGAATAGGGAAGTATACACACGGGTGGATTTATGTGTGTGAATGCATTTACAAACTTACAATAATTTTACTCCTCTTCCTTCTAAATCTGTTTTATTTATGTGGCAAATATGAAGTGAAGAGTGAGTGATAGAGAGAGAGAAAGAAAGAGAATATTACAGATAAATATTAAATAAAGACAAATCTTTCCAAATGGCTTCATCCCTGACTCCGCCATTTCTGCCCCCTCCAAATTATACTCTTTGTAAATTATCATTATTTGAAAAGATGGAAACCCGATTAAGCTTAGAATGACATTTAAGTGTACGAAATAGATCATCTAGACATATAGGGAAAATAAATTAGTCTAAAGGCTAAAAAACTCAGTCAATTTAGGTGAACTAAAATTTACAGCTGGTTAATAGAATTAACCCATTCACCAAAATGTGGTATTTCACTCGTGGAGTTCATATTTCGACAAACTCCGTTAATTCATGTACGGTGCTAATCGTAGGTATTTAATTTACTTTATTGTTTATTCTCTTCTTGGAATCCTCCTTTCTCTTTTTACCAATTTAATTTATTTATTTATTTATCTATTGTGTTTATCTTTATCTTTCATTACGTTCGTCCCTATGGATATGTGCCATCAAAGGGTTATGTATATAAGCAATAATTCAGTCCACGAACAACAATCAACTACCAAAACTTACTTAAGTTGCACGTACAACAGCAAAAATTAAATATCTAAACATACTAGCAATAATTAAGTATATGAACCTTTAATGATTAGATAAACAATAATTAAATACAGATAAATAATTTATGTACCCATAACATAGTTAAATATATGAACAATAATTAACTACAGGAGCAATAATTAAGTCCAAGAACAACCATTAAATACAAGAACATTAATTAATTAAATAAAAAATAATGAAATACATGAAAAATAATTAGTATAATTTGTCATTTGTTCCAGTAAAATATAAGGACGTTACCTTAATGATCAGTATGACAATTACTAGCAAGTTAGTTGGACTCATAGGTTTACCCCCTTGTGTTTGGGGAGTACATAGGTAACAGTAGTCATTTGTTTTGCACTTAACCAAATACCATGTGAATCCACCTTGATTCTAGGAGAGCGATCCACGTCGAACCATTGGAGTCTGTATTGGACACACTTTTGGTGGCTTTTATAAATGGAAGAGTAATGTGTTGTCTGGGCATAAGAGGAATAGAGAGAGACAATGGTGTCGAGGTTTGCTATATTCGTGATGACAAATGTGCCCGCGCCGAAGTTTATTTGTGTCCGCTCCCATCAGGGATTTAACTTACTAGGCTATGAGAGATCCGCCTTAATATGTACTCGAGCACTAATAAATAAGTAAATAAAATTTAAGTAGATGAAAATTATAAAAATAAAAAAATAATATTAATAAACTTGAAACGCGTCGTTTGCAGGATAAAAGGCCAACCCTCATATAGCAAAGATGGTGAGCTAAAATGCACTCCTTAGTCGCCTGCTTTTTCTTAAGAACCCAACAACGAAATTTTCTTCGTTGCGGAAGAGAACCGGGTCAATAGTAATACATTTTTCACTTCACCTATCCTCTCTTTTTACATCAGAACCTCCATTCAAACATTTGTTGGGGCAATGACCGATTCGGTTTATATTTTGTACCTTAATTTTCAGCTCGGTTGTGTTGTCTGAGGTCCATAATCTCTGGGAACAAGTTCCACAAGAGATCCTGAAAGACTGTAGAAGACGGTACAGGTGGTAGAAGCTGCGAACACCACCTGGTGTTATTCCATTTACAAGATCAGAGAGAACTTGAACCTAGCAATAATTTATTACCTATTTTGCATTAAAGATTTTATTACCCCATTTTTTCCAAAAATAAAAATAAAACAATTCAATTTATTAACTATGTTTAATCAACTAGATTGTTGCCCTTTTCATCAACAACGCCTTACTTAGAAAGAGCAGCTGGTTTGATGAGAAAAACCGGTGATGACGCAGTGATCGAAATAAGTGATAATCTCATGCAAAGGATATAGGGAATGGGGAAATATTGTTCAAATATTGTTTCCTTGTTTACATGGGACACGTAAAGGCGATCGTGAGAATGAAGGCTACATCTGCTTTCTGACATCAAGGATAAGGGCTTCTAAGAATTAATATAACTCCATATATCGCAAGAGATTGTTTAAAGTATATATATATATATATATATATATATATATATATATATATATATATATATATATATATATATTTATATATATATATATATAAATATATATATCAATATACATATATATATATATATATATATGTATATATATATATATATATATATATATATATATATATATATATATATATATATATATATATATATATATATATCGGAAAAACTTACCTTATTCTATCCTCCGCAAAGTTGGGTCAGGTATTGCCTAGAAAAAATTGCTGCAGCTGACATCTCGAAGTTTGGGTGCTACCTTTGTCCTAATTTCCCATCTGCAGTTCTCTTCCTTATGTTCATTTTCTCTCTTCATCTTTTTAGACGTCATTATCAAAACAACATTTAATTCTTGACAATCTAGTAATTTTTGGAAATAAGAAACGAGGTGAAATGCGAGAAAGTGTAAAAATCCTTAGTGTACATAGCTCGAGAAGCTAAAATATAAGAATTGATTGGCGAGGAATGGACCTTGAAACCTAAACGCAAGGGTTTAGACCTGAGCTTTAAAAATACTGAAAATCATCCTTAAAGCTTCCCTCACTAGATATTTCATATTGACTTATGCAATATTTTACTGCAAAGGCAGAGCAATATAGCCAGTGTGAAAGAGTGCCTTTTCTCCTTCTTAGGGAATGGGCCGTTCAACATCCATTTTTCGGTATAAAAAGATCGATGAGAAAAGTCTTTCTTGTCGAGATCGTCCGAGAAATATGTCGATTCGCAGTCTTATCCTCGCTATATTACCTTCGAAACGCACCGTACCGATGGTCTCACGAGTGAAATATAACCATACTATTTTTTTACCATGGTGTTTGTTTCAAAGGATCTGTTTATTCTGGGGTAGGGACAAAAACTACGATATTAAAACTTTTCTTTAATATTGCAAATAATTGCACCTCTATGCGGAAACGAATTAATTTTGTACATTATTGTCCCTCTATCTTATGTCATTTACAACTTCCTTAAGTTTGGGTTTCATTTATTTTATTATCTCTGCCCTAGGAATAAATCGATCATTTATTTGGTTTAATTTATTTTCATTTTGCCATAATGTCGACCTAACAGTAAATGATAGCCTTTCATACTTTTTCTCACAATTCGATATCTAGTATTATTTCTTAGTTCAATATCAGTTTTTTTCGCAATTTGTTACGTGCCTGTATCTCTAAAAATATTCGATAATTACCTATTAAGAAAACCTTGTTACATTAACATGTAATTCTGTGTGGGAATGAAAATATATATTTTAAAATTGTTTTCATTCATTTTCATATTGATATTGACGTTTGCCCAAAAAAGAAAGCAACTATCGCTTTATAGAGGAATACGTAAACTACGTTCTACATGAATACAGGAAGCACTTGATATAATAAAGTTGCGTTTATCTCCAAACGCTCAGACTAAATTTAAGATATTAAATTACATGAAGCTAAACATTAACCTGTTTACTAAGATTTTGCTATTGGGTTTCTTTGATTAAATTATTTTGATAAATTTACCAGATTGATGTCACTAACCTTAAAATCATTTGCTTTAATTATATCTAAATCTATCTATCTATCTATCTCTCTCTCTCTCTCTCTCTCTCTCTCTCTCTCTCTCTCTATATATATATATATATATATATATATATATATATATATATATATATATATATATACCTAAATAACTTGGATCCTGTTTATTAAAAGTTCTCGTGTTTAAAAAATCGTGTAGTCTTTTTTCTATCTACTCTGATATCTTTAAATTGCCTGTATCTTACTTTAAATGAAAATCTGTTTCAATCTGTGTGGAGCTATTTCGAACAGGCAAGAACCTATAAAACATTTTTTGCCCTTATGAAAAGCTGGCAAGTATAGCATTAGAGATTAAAACGATTATTTATCTCAAATTGTACACCAGTCCTTGTTCAAGCTACTTTTACTAGAGACAATTAAAATCAAATATTCTAATTCGGAACAAAATTTAAATAGGTGATGGCCTAATTAAGAAATAATGAAACTGTCAGGCCTTCTGTTGGATGTTTACATGCACAAAATCCCAGTTCATACATGTTCATTGGTACACATGTCTCTGTTATTTTATACTCGCTTGCAAATCGCGCTAAAAAATGATTGTGAGTATATGAAGGAGTGGTTATTTCATTCGCATTACGTTCAGTATTTTTATCTTCCGTTCTATTTAAGGTTGTCACCTCATCTTTGCCAAGTCCAAAGCAAGAGATCGGACAAAATAGGCAGAATATATGTCAATATAATATTGAGAAGAACTATTCAGCTCGCGATTTACTTGTAATTAAGAGTACAAGAAACCATATGGAAATATTGCCTACTTTTTCTAATAAAGTTATCTTAGAAACGAGATAAGGTTTCAGTCATTTAAGTATTTTCGTAATTAAAAGATAGAGAAATGAATTCTGCATTGAGGATGTAAATGAATTGTTTGGGGAGATGGTTTTATGGAGTCATGTAACGTTCACAAATTGTCATTTGTAAAAAGCTAAACCCAAGTATTACCAATTACCTCTTTTCATCAAACTTGACTATAAAATATTAAATTTATAAGCAATTAAACTCTATATTAGCATAATAGTATAGCTATTGACAAATCCTGAATTTCCTAAAGTAAAATATTTTTCTACATTCAAAATCTCTCAGCAAGGAATTATTCTAATCTATTTCCTAATCACCCCAGGATACCAGCTAAATAAGGATGGTAAAATTGATTTAATTAATACCTTAATATTATTCATTTATGAAATTAATATTGCATCTATCGTTTATTCATACTTTAATCTAAATTTGTGATTATATATATATATATATATATATTATGTCACTAGTATCAGATTTTATACACTTTAATCATTTAGCCGTTACTTACCATTAACCGATCCTGATTCAATGATCTTATTGGGCAAAGGACATCCAGCCGATAAAAAATTCAGGAATCAATAACTAAAAGTTTCGATATGACTGAAGTCTCTTCTAAACTCTTTATCAAGTCAAAATTACATCAGAATCTCATGATAAATACGTTCCACTTACTATGTTTTATAAATGAATTTAATCATTGCCGTATAGTTATTTACCTTTGATGATGATAAATGAAAATTTGAAGGAACGTCAAATAAAAAACTTCAGATTTGCAACTACTATAGAAAAAGGTTCCAGTATTTTATTTACTATCTAAATATTCCATTTCCTCTCCATCAAGATTTCCATATTATAAATTTTAATGGAGGGTGAGTAATAATAAAGGAAAATATAGATTTTTTTCAGAATTTCCATTTTTCCTAGGTGGGCGGTAATACTCAGAGGAGAGATAGGTTTTTGTCAGAATTCTTTTGATATCGCCAAAAGGATGAATGTATGCATATTTCCTAAAGAGAGAGAAGAGATTGGGAACTAACAAATGGAGAAATAAAAAAGAAAGAAATAATAAGATTAATTTTAAATTGCAGGAAATTGCAGTGGGCAAGGAAGTGGGTATTATGAAACCCCAGGAACAAATTGTAGCAAAGGGAGAAGTTAATCAAATACTAACAGGCCTTTTTTACCGAGTTCTCCTAGAGAATGGATTTCCTTCATAGTTAATATTCTATGCGAATAACATTCTCACTGCCAATTTTCCTCTCTTACCTACACCTTTGATCGTATACTTTATTTGGCACCTTCCTCCCATCCAAGTTTGATAGTCGAAGAGTTTGGCATATCAATACTTTTCATCATGTTAGTGTGCGAGTTCGTTGCTTGCATCCAGTTAAGTGGAACATGGCTGTGCATTGCGTCAATCGAGTATTCACTACTTGGAGGAGAAAAGTAGAATAGTGTGACTCATTTTAATAGTTTAGGACCAGGCAATGGCTTCGCCACACTCCCCCACGGGGGGAGCTGGCGTTTCGCTACTAAGATTAGAATTTGAAATCTAAAATAAAGCAGCCATGGTAAAGTTTTATAAATTTTATGAACTTCGCCAATTATAATAATTTAAAAAATGAACTCTTAACTAAATTTCTCCCCTTTCAAATTATCACGTTGCTAAAATATAGTTATAAAAGATATATAAAAATAAATTTCCTGAACTTAACCATTTATAATTCTTTGGGCTTTAAAAAAATTAAAAATTTCGATACTTATATTTATTTCTGAACTTCACTCATTTGTTTTTTGATATTATAAATAATTATTATAAATAACTGATAAAAAATTCATTAGTCATAACCGAACTAAGATGAAATTATTATTCAAATACTAAAATAAACCCTTCTTAAATTATAGAGTTAGTGATGATGATGATGATTAACAGGAGTTATAATTCAGTAGAGAGAATAATAGAGAACGCAAACCAAAGCACTCATCTACTGACAGCTTAGGCTTGTTCAGGACTAAGCCATTTGTCGGTCTTCAGCTACATTCTCATCTTCTCCACATTAGTTCTCAAAATGAGAGTTGCAAATGACTTCGATTAGAGCCGGATTAAAACAGATTAACAACATGGTTGCATAAAAGCATTTCCCTGCTATCACATAATTAAGGAAAGTGATCAGAGATTAAAGGTAATAAATGAGACAGCCATTTCTGACACCAACTTGTCATACCAGAGGGCGTTTGCTCATAGACGTCTTTTCTTTCTAATTGTATGATTAAAAGGACATAGACCAAGCAAGCAGACAACCAGCAGGCAATTTACAGAGAAAAATCAAACACGAGGATATCCTTCTTGTCATGGTCGAGCGCACAACCATCGAATGTGTATTCTAATCTCATTGACGAACTCACTCGACAACATCCTATCATTAAACATTACGTTGCATTTAGAAACTTACGTGCCATCTTGGTCTCGATTTATTGCAAGAAAATCTTCCTTAATTTTGTAAGTTAGGTTTTTCTGGAGAAATGCATGTCTCCTTCCATCCTCCACTCTTCTGTTCTTTCCTCAAGTTTTCTTCAGATCTTCATCATTACTTTGTGCAGGAGTGTGAAGCCATCGCCTTTATACTCAAAGCGAATCTGCGGAACATATTTGGATACCATTTACATGGCAAATTTGTGACTTTGTAATCATCCACCATTGGAAAACTGCCATTGCCTTAAGATCTTTTCTCGGAAAAATCTCAAGGTGACAAACTTCTGCTGTCTTAAAGGAATCGAACTGAAGTTGCCTTCCAGAAACTGTCGCTTCAGGACTTACTACGAGGTCCCGCAAGGAAGTGTCTAGTTAAACATAAACATTTCTCCTGCAGCTGACACCTGTCGGATTAGGTGCCCTACCTGAATCTAAATTCTTGTTTGGGTAGATGTCCTCGTTGGTTTTTATTTTAAATTAAAAATATCACATTTACCACGGAAATAAGAGAATCTTGCAGTTGATATCTAGATATACATGCTGCAACTAACATCTCGGTGATTTCGTTTAATCAACACGCCAAACCTGGCCAGCAGTATCTGCCTTAATTGTGGACGTTGGAGGGTAATGGAGATGTACGTTTCAACTTGATACTGACTATGACATAATGCTGAACCACATTTAGACAATTAGGGTTAGGAAGTTAGCAAACATTTTCTCTTTACACATACATCATCACTTAGTTTAAAAAATTCTTTTCATTTCGTTGTCGGATTGACCCTTCCTTGGTTCTCACAACTAAGTTTTGTGTAAATAACAACAACAACGACCCTACTACAACAAGATCTTATTCTAATCAATTATCTGTCTCCATTTCTCTAATGGAAATTGCCGAATCACGAGTCCATCTACATCAAGGAGAGCGTTTCCAGTTGCATTTATTATTCAATTCTAGGCTTTTTTCAGCCTATTCTTTTCATTCGATTTGTTATTAAAATTATATCCAGTAGATTCCTCTGTAATTAATTATCATCCATTTTCTCGTTTTTAAATTTGTTTTATTTTTTCTTCGTAGCGGTCATTATTTATCTGCTGCAAATTAAACATTTTACTCATTCTCTACATTTTGTGGGAAATAAATAAAAAAATGTTCGGATTTATTTACTTTAACAAGAGAGATGACTTACCTATCCCATAGTTATAAATAGTGTTGGAACTTATTACAGAGTAATATCTCCATGATCATCCCAATGAGTACCTGCACGCTTTCTCCAATCCCTCCCCTGTTGTCAATTTGTAATTAGATTCTCCCTGGTACATAATTTCGACTACGCTCTATTAGCGATGAAAAAGTGTCTGTCTATGCTCACAGACTCCAGAATATACAACCTGCTGATTCGAATTAGAATGAATGTACTTTTGTGTATGTGTGTGTTTATGTGTTAAGGCAGACAAACCATGTGTGGATAGACAGATCGAAATAAAAGGGGTGAAAAGAAAAGGTAGTGTAGGATAGTTGCAAAGGGATGCAAAGCGCATGTTGATTGAACTTATCGCTTTGATTGTATTTTTTTATTTTTTAGTATATTTCATTGTTGTTATTATTTTAGTTATTAAAATGCGTTTAAGCATTTTGTCCAAGAAACTTTAATGTTTTTTGTATATGCAGTGAGCATTGGCTGTAATTTAATAGATAATTATTCAGATATAGTTGGTAGGTTTTTTCCTAATTGGTTAAAACTATTAATTTAGTGTTTCAAGATTGGTATCTTATATTTCTTTTCCGGTGTTAAACACTTTCCTCATGCGTAGAACACCATTTCGTTTCCGTTAATCAGCAAGCTAGCCGAGCTTGGAAATCTTGCATGCTTTCTGGCTATTCTGTTCTGGTTAATCATTTGAATGATTTCCTCATTCATCTCTTTTTTTAACAAGTTTTTGCATTCAGGGTCAGTCCAAATAAACAGGCCCCAAATTTCGATCGGCTTCATTTCTTAATTTTCTGTAAAGATCGAATGGAACTTTAGTGATAACTAGTTTATTGAGTTTAAAAACATAACATTAAAACATGAAAGTCTTGAACTTTTCTTCTTTATACTAGAGCACGTGATCAAGATGACCA
Organism: Ceratothoa steindachneri; assembly: GCA_963969495.1. Lineage (NCBI taxonomy): Eukaryota > Metazoa > Arthropoda > Malacostraca > Isopoda > Cymothoidae > Ceratothoa > Ceratothoa steindachneri. Next base: position 53,142,738 of record OZ018319.1, on the reverse strand, counting down.
CCATTTAGCTCTGTGCATTTCTTAAGGCGCAGTACATAGTTGTCCATGACGTCCTTCCAAACTTACCAACTAATGGCTCTGATCTCCTGCTTGATGGCTTTCTTGAGCTTTATGACGGTCATGGGCCCCCCTGCGTAAACTGTGTCTTTAAGGTAGCCCCAGAGAAAGAAATCTGATAGCTAAGGTCTGGGTGGTGAGGTGCCCACTCAAAATCAGTCTTGAAACTGATCACATGCCAACCAATTTCTCTTTCAGCTAATCTCGGGACAGGTTTAAGGTGTCAGAGCTTGCTCCATTTGCTGGAACTAGAACGTTCCTATAAGCGACGCAAACAGGGTCTTCAGCTCCCTCTTGAAGGTTTTGAGGATCTTCGATGACTACCTCGCCTTCATGTACAACTCCACATAGCATTTTCTCTCTTGGCTACGTTTACTCATAATTAGGTACACGTGTTTCTTCTGCATGACATGTAGAGTGTAAACTCCTCTTTTGTGTCTTCGAGGCAGAAGAGAGGGCGGAAGCGGGATAGAACAGGGTAGATCTTACATGTGCATTAGGGATCTTATTCTTATTGCTCTCTCGAAGGTTTATGAACATGTATAGAGTTATGACTGCGACCGAGGCTTTCCAAATTCGATTTGAAACGTGCTTCCTGTACCCGGATGAAGTAATTTTCATTATAAGTACATTGCACTCGGTGGTATAGAGATAGCGCTTATTGCACATCCTGACATCTGATATTAGTCTCCTTCCAATGGGGACTACTTTCAATTTCTTCTGGTTACTTCTTATTTTCCATTGGACATCGTAGATGTTTAATCTTTCAATCTTTACCGCCGTCAATGCAAGCTTGCACAGGTGCGCTACGTCAAGGATACTGTATTATCTGAATGATGAGAGAAGTGGAATTCACAGGGGCTGGGAAATCTGCGGCAGGCCTCCATTAAATATAAACTTAGGCCCGTCCATGCTCTCCGAACTGATATACGCCGCTCTCCCAATTACTGTGTCACAGAGAGTTCTTTCTAAGTTTTTACAACTGGAAATATTCGATCATCCTTATCTCTTTATGCGTTCATGAACGATGTTAATAGATCGATTTAGAAGGTTTGTTCCAAAATAACAATAGTTGTTAATATGGATAAATTTTCTTATATTGAAAAATTGGATTTATTACTAAATGATCAATCAGCTTATGTACCCCTAGTTAAAAAAAGCCTCCGAACGATTCAATTAATAGCGATTTCCATAAAAAGTTCGTTCCTACTTTAAACATTTTCCTGAATTAATTTCCAAGTTTAAATCTAGTAACGCCTCTCTACCATACTTATATGTATGTTCTTGCTCAATCTCATTACCCTAATAATCCCATACGTCTTATTATTAGGTATATAGGCTTAGTTTCTTATTATTTATCTAAATTGCTTACTTCATACCTCACTTCCCTCTTTGGTACCATTCCTAATCTAATATTATAAATAATTACGACCTTATTGATAAGCTTAACTCCATTCTTCACTCCAATAATTTCTCTCTTGTTAGTTTCGATTTATGTTCTCTTTATAGTAAAGTGCCAGTTGACTATCTTTTTCTCTTCCTTATTGATAAATTACGTAACGCTGATATTCGTTTGCCTGTAACTACTTTTTTTGATCTCAACTCCATGTGTACCAAAATTGGAAGTTTGCTTTGAATGGCAAATTTTATCTTCAATAGTTTGGTTTAATTTTGGATAATTTTTTATCTCCTATCATCTCAAAATTATATATAGAGTTTTTTTAACCGATTTTAATTCCCACTATTATCGCTTTTCTCAATATTTATTCGGATACATAGACGATATCATTTGTTTTTGGCCTAATTTTAAGGATGTTAATGGTTTTCTCACTGACCTTATTTCTTTGGTTTCCTCAATTAAGTTTACCCTAAAACTTTCGCAAAATAGTGTCCTCCTGTTACTTAGAGTGACAAATTCACAGGACTGAGTCTGGTTTCAAATTTTCCGTCTATCAGAAGCCTACCAATGCTGGTTCCTAAATTGATTTTTATTCTAGTCATAGTGATAAGGTAAAACGTTCGCCTGCCCCGAATTCTTTGATATTGAGATTTCAAACATCTGTGAAATAGGTAATAACCTCAGCTATCCTCCATCTTTTTTGCCAGGTGCTTAGATTCGGCCAAAAAGACTTTTTACAGACATGAAATCCCTCCCGCTTACAATTTTAAGAATCCATATTTTACCGTTTTCTGAGGCATTTTCCTTTTTTCCCCGACTCTTTTCATGTTTAAATAATTCAGTCATCTTTAAGTATGAATTGTTGGTTCAAAACATTAGCAAGAATATGTGGAGTTTTTGTGGTAGATTGTGAAGTTTTCCTTAAGCAATACTTTGGGCAAACAGGAAAGTCATTTTATGATCGTTGGCCCAAAACAAATACCATATTGAGGAGGTGAAAATAATAGTGATTTGTTTTTCACTTATCTAAACATGGTATCATGGTATCAATGGCAATTCATCTAATTTATTTATAACTCATATTAATCTGTTAAAAGAAATATAGTTGAATGCTTGTTCATTAATTCCTCTCCTAATTTCAATACATACCGAGGTGTCTTTAAACTGTCCCCTGTCATTAAAAAGCTTATTTTAAACGATGTTGTGCATTTTGAAATCTTAGCCCTTTGATTATCAAATTTGTTATATTTCTTTTGTTTATTGAACAATGTATTTATAATTGCATATGTATGTATGTGACCTATATTTGTAGACTTTACAAATACTCTCACACGTGAATATTTGGTCTAATATTTTTGAAGGTTAACCCACACGGGTCTGATTCTAAACAAACCATACCTTTCGCCCATACGAGATCACATCAAAGTATGCAAGTATGAAATTAATAGGGATAATTATAAAATAATTAGTCATATCCCCTATCCCAACAAACTACTGATATTAGAATCATTTTACATCCTAAAACATAAACCTAATTTAAATATAAATCAAACTGCATCCAATTTTTATATTGTATCATGAATTATAAAAATTTTTATTCTTGTATTAAGCAACTTATCCTAAATTTCACTATTTTATTTTGGTATTTTATGAAAACTAGAAATTTTAACCCTTTTCTGTCTTAGTTTATTAGTGGCAATAATGAGGCTAAGACCTCGAAACGTTAAAACCCAGAGAAATAAAGGTGCTTTTATCAATAGCTTGCTCAACAGCTCATGATATATGACGCATTGTAAAAAACTAATATCTCAGTAACCTCCCTATTCATGACAATTTTCGTACGCAAGATACTTTCGATCTTCCTCTTTTGAATGCAAAAAAGGGAATTTAGATACCTTTTATAGTTTTCTTGCACTTCACAAAAATAACACCATGGGACAATAAAACGAATATCGAGATAAAATATTATTTTATTATACAATATCATACAGGAATTTTGACGTTCTTACTAAAGCCTACAGGAATGAACCTGTCATATTATGGATATCTTTATTTACAGTTCCTCAGTACCCATAATGACGTTGTCAGAAGAGGATCGCATTCTCATTAAAGTTTATTACTGTAAAAAACGGATGGAAGACTGTAAGTGTATTGCGAGAATTTCATGATAAAATGTGGAAAAGACTGGCTGTGGAAGTCTCTAAAAAATGATTCGCGAAACGGAAAGCGCTACCAGAAAACTAGGAACGGTAGGACTACAACAGCTTCAGAACCACGAAATGTGAATTACATTAACGATAACATACCCCCGGAAGTCCTTTATAGCAAAGAACAATTGCAAAAAAATTGGAATATTAAAAGGAGTTCTATACAATGAATAATTAAGAAAAAGTGGTACTGTTAAGAATAAAAGAAGAATAAGGTGCAGACAGTTACTTGACAACTTCTCTGTCGCTGATATTAAAAATATTGTATTCACGGATGAAAAAGATTGTAAACCCATGGATTACTCAATTTGAAAGTTACTAAAAGAAAAGGTTACCAAGGTCGGAGAGAAAGATTCATTGAACCAGAATTGAAAAGCAAAATAAGTGAATTTTGGCAAGAAATTGACATTAATAATGAAGTAAGAAAAAGTTTGTGTGCGTGGAAAACAAAGACTCAGATTAGTGATTCATCAAAGTGTTAGTTCAATCGATCATTTACTGCAGGTAAATTAAATTTTTGATTATTTATTTCTTCACACTCGAAGTGCAAGAAAACTATAAAAGGTATCTAAATTCTGTTTCTTGCATTCGAAGAAAGAAGATTGAAAGTATCTTTCATTGGAAAATTGTCATGAATAGGAAGGAGGTTACTGATATATTATTTTTTTTAAATGTGTCATTTTTTTGAGGAGGGGGGGACACCCGATATATATTAATATATATATATATATATATATATATATATATATATATATTAATGTCAGGAATACTGGTTCTACCTCGTTAGAACAAAGGTAGAATGACGTCCAACTCTAAAAATATTGCTTGATAAGAACATGATGTTTTGATCCAATCTGAATCTCGTTGAGCAAAAGCTATTTTAATGCATTTTTAAAATAAACCATTTACGTCACATTTTCCTCTCCAGTAATTCACAAGAAACCATATTTTGTTGATTGGTTGAGACCTAAATCACCCCTGTTGTCGTTTTTATGACCTCTAGGTATAAATGCATTACTAGTTTCTTTATTATTAAGATTAAATCTCTTTAATTGACTCAATTTATAGAGATGAATCCCCCACCTTTTATCCTTTCTTTATTCCCTGTTTCTCTTTTTTTTCGATTAATCTCTTTTTCTTTGCTTTATTTACACTTCTTGTTTTCTTAAAATTTTTATTCTTTCGCTGGAGGAGTCATGAATCAGTACTGCAAAGAAAAGGCTAATATTTTTAGGATGATTTAATACTTAAATTTAATCGGTAAGTAAAAAGATTCAGTGCACGATTTCCAATCGTTTTAATTTAAAAGTTACACAACGAAGAATTGGACCAATTTCTAAGTTTCAATGTGTGAAAAGGGACACATGATTGTAGAGACATCTTATTTGCATTTAGATATGATTTCTGAGATGTCTCTGGCACGAAAAAGAATATTAGTATTCATTTTTTTATAATAGTTTTTCGCTCCCGTGAAGTGAGCATTTAGTCAAATGACCAAAAACGTTTCACAATATTTACCAAAAAAAGGTCTTTACATGCGAATCTATAACGCAAGGTATTAACTTTATTACTATCCTAAACCATTAAACTCTTCATACGAATTACACGTTTTACTTGGCTCCATATGCATTTTATTAGTAGTTAATTCTTTTATTTTTTTATTTCCCACCTCTGATTTACTTTTATAAGGTTTATCATTTTCGTTATTTTTTTTCTCCACATTTTGTTTTTTTACCACTGACAATCTTCTTGTTTACGGCAACCATTTTCTTGTCAATGTGCTTTTATTTATTAACCTAACAATTCCTTTATCTCAGGAAATATCTCGCTTTCTCCCATGCAGGTTAAAATCCGCATATGCAACCTGCATTGCAAGACTTCTCTTCTTATGATTCTTTCACTCATTCGATGCTTGAGATTCGCTTACTCGTTCACCATTATGCCACATAAACCGACGCCGAATATATAGAATGACGTTTAAAACTATACCCAGACACTTTAACAATCGGCAGTGGCTTCCAATTCTAAGCTCATTCCTTCATACGCCCCTTAATTCACCACTGTCATGATGCTAAAATTATTGTAGCTTTCTGCTACAAAAGTTATAAAGAGGAGTCGTAATTACTGTAAGACCTCAGTTTCTACCAGCCTTTTCTGAGGGAAGGGCCATTTTCTATCCCTTTTCCTTGCATTTTTATAGTCTCTATTTTGGTTCAATTTTCTACTCGATTCGTTTTTATTTTCTGAATAAGATACGTTTGATCGTCCGTTAAAGAATCATTTTGAGCATTGTTGGCACTTATCTGTTCAACGTGTTTCTGCTAATATGTTGTTGAGCAGGTGCATAATTTATTAAGTGTATTAGAAAAACAGACATGTGGCCTCCTGATCGGTTTGATAAGCAGATATAATTAGAAAATCTTAAATGATGTTTTAAAATGTTAATACGTTAATACAGTAAATAGAACGAAGGAATTTTCTTAGAGATTGAAACAAGAATGAAAATCTGGAATAGTGACACGATTATTAAAATAAATATTTGAAGAGAAAAATAGATTGAGAATATTTTTGAATTTTAGTCGTTAGATAAACATTGGAAGTTTTGGAATTCTGATTTTCTAGAGTATTTCGGAGTTTTCATTTTTCCCTCCAGTGGTTAGCACCTACCCAGTTGCTTAGTTACTTATTGAGAGGTCAAGTCAGAGCCTATTCAGGAGGAAGCACAGCAGAAAATTAACAATAACAGTGAATTAAAAATATAATTTATTTATTTGTGGAAATCCATTAAATGCAATTGCATAATTTTTTCAAAAAAAGAGGTAGCTAAAACTTGCAAAGTTAGGGAAAGTGATCATACATAGGTTTATCGATCATTAACTAACGGAGACAAAATCCTCGACATGCTTTGGCAACAATCGGAAAACTGACCCACTATCTCAAACTTTACTTAAATTAGCAACGAGATTAGTCCTCCATGTGGTGAGCAACTAAGTAGTTTGAGCATATGTGGCCTCAGTGTTAGAGGAAGAAAGATTAGATGAAAAAAAGAGGAAAGAAGATTAAGAAAAGGAAGAAAGATGTACCTAGCTCACTATGCGAGATGATTTCTAGAAGTAGGATTAACACATCTTTGTACATTAACCTAAAATTCCAGAATTTTAGAACTTTCAAAATTTGTATATAATTGTTATTGTTAAGTTGGTAATCTCGTGATATGTTTTTATAGACTTAAGATATATCAGAAATTATCTATTAATATATGACCAATAAGTCATTTAAATAATAGATAAATAGACAAGTATAGGGAGTCGGTTTTAGAACATTTGTATGAGTGAAAAAAATGAAAATAATGGAATAAAAGAAGAAAGGGCATAAAGAATATAACAATAGAAAAATTTCGAAAATCGAAATGGATGCTCATAAATACAGAAAAGGTAGTGAATATGCTAAATCCGCAACGTTTGTTCAACGTAGTAGTTAGTAGAGTGATTCAAGCATGCAAACATATATTATCGCATGGTAAGATAACACAATGAAGAAATCAAATAATTAACATGGTGAAACTAAATGTAATTAAATAATTTGTTAGCAGATTTCTTGTTCTAGAAATATTCTTGCTAGAAAATCACTCCTCAACTTTAGTAATTCAAACGTAAATCTTGGGTTTTATATTTCCAATTAACGAATGCAAACTTCTATTTATGGCATCGAATATCGACAATATATTCGATTGCCTTTGTTTATCATTTAATTAATGAATATGATTGGAGAATGTCAATACGAGTGTCTGAAAAATAATGACATACCCAAAGGAGAGAAATACACATGACAAAATTAGGTGTGTACGTCATAAAGTAATAATGGTCTCTTTTTTTTCAGATGGATGAAACACAGACAGCAAGTACGATCTAAAATTATCAATTTTTAGTTACGGAGCATTTTTTTTTTAATTACCACCCTTTATTTATTAATGGATTTAAAAGAAATAGTGAGCACATAAAAAAAATTACCGGAAATTACGAATTAACAAGAGACTAAGCACCATATTTAATTTTGTTTTCTTCTTTTTATTTTTTATTTATTACTTGCGTGTTTTGTTATTTTACTTCTAACGCTTGTCTGGTATTATGCTAGCCAAGCACGACAAAATACTTCGATCAATTTATGGCGAGTATAAATGGCATTTGTTAAATTGGAAAGCAAGAATGATACAACGGTTTATACAGAGGACCTAAAATTCCCTTGTTAAAATAGAAAAATGAATAATATATAATAATGGTGGAAATGTGACTGAAGTTAGTCAATCCTAGATGATTTATGAAAAGTATTGAGACGATGAACCAAAACACAATTGATTCCATTCTTCTTCCAATACAATCTACAAAAAAATGTCTCTCTTTGCTTCCATTTTAAAAGAACTTATGTTGCTCAAATGAAGCCTCTTTGTTTAAACCTCTTTATTTCTTGGCAATCCATCAAATCACCCTACTTTCTATGCAACGAGGCATAGTGTCGTAGGATTTATCTGGCCAGGACAAAAATTGTAGCTTGTTGAAAACTTTCTTTAATTCACATTTTCCAAGATTATTTTGGATTCCTCTTGATTAAAATAACATAAATCTATCAGCAAAATAGTAAAATTTTGAGTTTTGCTTTTATTTAAAGTTCTGAGATACATATTTATATACGTTTCGGTGTAATTTATTTATATTCTTAATTTATTATTTTTTTCCTCCATTTTTACGTCATTACTGTCGCGGGATTTTTTTCTTAAAATCGGTTTTAGATAGTTTAATAATTAAAGGTTTTTGGTATTTTACTCAATTACTTCTTGAAATTCATTTTTTAAAACTTTTAATAAGTCATATTTTTTATTTAATTTTGTTTTATTCTTTTTCGTTTTTTTTTATTTATCACTTGCGTGTTTTTTGTTTTTTTTACATCTAACTCTTGCCTGGTATTATGGTAATAATCGTTGCTGGTTTCAATTTCAATTCTTCTCTGGTATTGTAATTTTTTGTGCTGCTGTGATGATTTGTTTTTCAAAATTGTTTATTTTGTCATTTAATTACACTTATTTCAAAAATATTCCTGATTAACATGCAATTCCCTGTTGACGTGATGTCATCTAACGTAATTCATTGAGATGAATGCAACCTCCGGTGTTGTGATGCTTACTCTATCCTTGTTTTATGTGTCTTCTTTGTTATATTTTAAAAATATAATTATATTTTGACCTGCATTTAAAATCCTTCTTAACCTCACATTATGGATTGTGGCATATTATGATTTATCATGTTTTTGTGCTGTACTAATTTCTTGTGTACGGTTCCACCATAACTGAATTTTAAAATGTCATTTTGCAACAATTTGATGCGACTCTATACTGGTGGTTTTCAATTGTGACTTATGTATGAACCTTCTATATGAAATTGTACTGGTTGCTGTTTTATTTTGTTGTGTGGGGTAATTCTGTGTGGCATGTTTATGTGTTTTGTGATATAACACCAATTAGCTCTCCGAAAAATCTTCGCCATGTTTGATCAAGGGAAGACGGGCTTCGTGGAAACCAGCAAATTTGTAAACATATTCAATACGTTAGGACAAGCCTTTGACGAAGATGAATTAAAGAAAAAAATTGATGAAAACGACGTGGAGAGTAAGTAGTTGTTTCTGATCAGTTTTTATTTCAAGCTATCATTCTATTGTGAAGAAGTTGAAACATAATTATGTGTATAAAAGTTGTAGTGGATATTCCTCCAAAGATTTGATCACTAAAGTTAAGCATCATCATAGCAGCCATAGCAATCCAATGAAAAAAAAAAAGGTATTTATATTTGTCTTTATTAAAGCAGTTACACTTTCGTTTTATTCTCTACCTGTAAATCCTTTAAAGCAGTAGTCGATTACACTTCGTAGCATTTCATCCCTTCTAACATCTTTTGCCCAATAATCTGTTTACCGCGGTTATTCTCCTTTACTATGGAATCCCCGCCTAAGAACGAATTAATCGATCACCTCCCAATTAAATAACCTTTCACATAACTTCAAAATCCACTGTTCCACGAAATAATACTTCTCTCGGCTTTTTCACTTTTTTTACCTTTAATGTATTTACATATGCGTTATTTTGACTTGTTTTCCTGTCCAAATAATGGACAAGGAAACAAATATATCTTCATCCAATACGTAATTTCCGAGGAGTCACGCTACATACACGCCCATTATCACCCTATTAATTGCATGTCCTACATGCCCTATGTTCTCTAGTTGCATGCAATCATAGTTCCAATGCATGTATGAAGATCTGCGGCTGTATTTCTTCTGCACATTTTATCTTCCTTTTTTTTACCACTTTTTTACAGATTTCTACTTACAAAGTATTTGGTTGGCTTTCTCTCGTTATTTTTTGCTTTATATTAAGGGGTCTCCCTTTTTAATTACCTCTTTGAAATGCTCAAATTGTGAAAGATACAGTTACCTTTCCTAAGATATACTTTTGAACGAATCTTCGAATAAGTAGGCAGATATGACATTGTGGTTACCTTCATTTTAATAGAAACTTCTTTTCCAGACACGGGAAAAGTAGACTTTGAAAGTTTTTGCACCATTGTCCTGCCATTCTTGGAAGAGGAAGATGATGAAGCTATGCACGAGGAACTAAAAGAAGCTTTTAGATTATACGACAAAGAAGGTAAAAGCTGGTCTTCTTCATCTTAAAACTAATTAAAATATGGTGTTTCTCATGATGAGAAGATAGAAACTTTGTCTTACTTGTGATAAAAGAAGAAAAAACATAGTCTTCAAAATCATGAAAAGATAAATATGTTCTTTCCCATCTTGAGATAAGATAAATGCTGGTATTACTGATCTTAAAAACGTAAAGGATTATCCTTCCTACGGAAAGAGCAGATAAAGGATGACCCTCTACATTGTGAGAAGATATAATTAGGGTATTCGACTCCATCAGGTGATAAAAACTGTACTATTCATCGCGGGATGAAAAAAAGATGGTTTTTCTTATCAAGAGAAGATAAAAACTGATCTTCCTCATAATGAGACGATAAAAACTGGTCTTCCTCATCATAATCTAAAAGCTGGTCTTCCTCTTCTTACAATTGAAGATGGAATTGGGCCATCTGGGTAATTCTGAAAACAACCTTATATCAACTCTGTTCACTACGCCGAATCTCATCCACTAATTATGGAAATATTAGAAAATACCTAGCTAAAAGTAAGGGATGAGACAAAGAAATAAACACTCGAGTACAAGTATTCTTCTAATAGTGCTTGTTAATAAGAAATCGCTAATAGTGTCTATTTTCTTTTTTTATTATTTCTCTTCTTTTTTCCCCAGCAAATATCATTACTCACGTCATTTCCAGCAATTTCTCTATTTCTACGTCGTGCCTTATAATCAAAATATTCGTAATAATAATACAACCTGTATGTGTGGCATGAATGATCTCCATATAGTCTTGATGCAAACGGCGTGGAAGACCACTAAACCTGGATATGGGTCGCTGTCCTGGAACGCCGCGCACCCGATAATTTGGTTCTTGTAAGCGCAATACGCGAAGGCTGTAATAGGCAGGGCTGATGTAAAACTCTCTGCGTCTAAATATGTAAGTTGTGGCATTGATGCGTGCTAACCCCACGTTATTCAAACCTTATGGATAGTGACATTAGATAATAATAATGTGGAGAAATATCGACATAGTAGACCAGCACTACAAGCCAACGCTAATTTCAAGGAGGATGAGGAAATGCTCTACAACCTCCTTCGTTTGTATTTAGTGTAATCTCTCAACTTGTCCGCTTGCCTCTCTCGCTACTCCTCTTGCTAATTTCTGCGACTGCTTTTCACCAGCGATTCCTTGATTTTATGTATTTCTCAATTTCTCAATTCCTGTCGCCAGTCAATCGCTTTTCTGTTGTTGTTCATTTTCCACAACGAATAATCAGTAAACTTGTCTTAACGGCAGATTTTTGTTTAAATTACGCATTTCGATGAAGTAGCTTGATTGTATGTGAGTGGCTTGCTAACATAATATCTTCTTAGCTTAGTCTAAATCATGTTCCTCAATGGCTTTCCAAACCCACCTCGATTAAACATCTGATGATTATTTAAGGACTTGTGTTCTCTTCTGTGTTTTTACCTGAGACGAAGCGCCAGGTCAAGGAGTCACTTTTTTTCCAAATGAGTAAAGTTCAATTGTACCCATTAAGAGCCATGAAATGACCCATATGACCCTGAAGATTTCAAATCTGGCATCGGATTTGGTACTGGGTGGTGCCATCTACTGGTATAAGCCTCATAAGTGATTTGAACCATGGGAAACCATCAATGCATTAACCATTTATCATCTTATCACAAAACGCCGCAGGTCATTGAAGGGACTTTCCCTCTTGTTAAAATTGGACTACTTGGCAAACAACCGCGGCCCTAAAATAAGATAAATTGTCTTGATTTTATTAGCCTCCCGATTGTCTGATTTCGATATTTCGGTTTTGGTCTAGTTATTATATTAATTTTTCCGCTCACCTCCAACGAATGTTTGTTTTATGTGCTGAAGATAAATCCTTTCTTCTATTTGAACTTATTATTCTCATGTATCTATATTCATTTTTATAACAACGTATCTATTTCTTATTTATTTCACATGAAAGGTGTTTTATTTACTTTAAGAATTCTTGGCTCGATGTCATTTGCACAGAATAATCGCAATATATCTTCACTACTACTTGGCAGTGTTTGCTCGTAGGTGAAATATAAACAAGCTATGACCGAATTTACTTTTCTTCTTCGGAACTTTTCTACAGTACATTCAAAAGACAAAAACTTCAGCAAGTTGGATGTTTCTCTTGTAATACAAATATCAATCTTGAATGATGACATGCGATCCTAACCTTAATAAGGCAAAAACGTTTAAAAGATTAGGTAATTTTAGCGTATCCACGTAGTTTTTCAATATTACTACATGTTTGCGTTTATATAGGGAGTTCCAATGCTAATATGTCAATGTGAGTTGCCTCAGCAATTTTATTAAAGCTTTTGCACTATGATACGTTGCTCCATTATGCTATAAACATAACAACAAAGCAGAAAACACTCCTTGATCGTTGGTGATGAAGGAAAGAAAGGTGAAAAGCAACTGGTTTGGATGAGGTGTGTATCATTCAGAGGAATCATCCTTTATACTTTTCAGGAAATGGCTACATTACTACAACAACTTTGAGGGAAATCCTAAAGGAATTGGATAATAAGCTGAATGATGAGGATCTTGATGGTATTATAGATGAAATTGATGAAGATGGATCGGGAACTGTTGACTTTGATGGTAAAATTATGTTGGTCTTTACTTTTTAGATAGTAATAATAGTAAGGAATACTTTTTACATTGAGAGTAATAATATGGTTATTGTTCTATAGGGGGTAAAATAAAAATGTTTCTTCAATGACAATGTGTTGTCTTTTTCGGATGTAATAAAAAGAAATACAGTTTTCTTTTGTGTTTATCTTAAGGAATGTTGTTTTCTTTGTTATGGATATTTAAGGATGACGCTCTCTGTCTTTGTATTTATTATGTATGTCCCCTTCCCCCTCCCGGCGCGTTTATATTCGCCATGGTTCCTCTGGCTGTTATGCTAAAGTCATCCCCAGGTCTAAATCAACTAATCTATCTCATTCACAAAACTACACTCTTCCGTTGATCTCTACGTCTTCTTTGCACCTAACTAATTGTTTTTCGTTAATTATAGTGCCCCTAAAAGTCGGTACCTTTCAGTTCATTCAAACTCAGCCATATTCTCGGCAGGAAATTCCATCGTCGCTGGAAGGACTACGATTCCTTTTAGATATGGAGTTTACTCTTCAAGTCTCTCAATTTACCTCTTCTGCTAAGCGTCATGCCAGAAATAAATCTCCCATTTCGCCCCTTTTGAAGGTTTTCCTATCTCAATAGTTACCCCTTACACCCATAGATAAAAAAAACTATCATGGTGATGCATTATTACGCGATTTTTCCCTTCAGAAATCATTCTTCTCATTTGAAGAAGCAATGAAGAACCTTTTTGTATCCTCACTGGTCTATCCCCCTCTATTCTCACCCGTTTCAACGTTCCCAGATCCCTGTTTCCTGCCAGGGTCTCTGTTCCCAGGAACCATAAACCAATGCCCATAACGCCCTCCAACCAAACTCTAAGAAACATGCCCCCCTATACTCCACTCCACATACCAAACCCCAAAGCTCATCCCTCCCTAAAACGAATATCTTCAGGCCCATCCCCAAACCTCCTCCCCTTCTGTCCTCTAACCGAAACTCCCCCTCCAACACCCTATCCCTCTTCCCTTAACGACGTCTGGCGTTGGGTAAGCTGCGTGGGCGGTAAGCCAGCCTTATCATCCTCGCCAGTCCTCAGAGATTTTGAATTACTCTTGTTAGGATGAAGAGGTTTTTTGTAAAGCTAGCCATCCTTTTCGCCTCAATATAGAAGTCCTCAGAAAGATGTTTCGGTTGCTTTTGGATCTACAAGACATGAGGATTATAACCTATATTAGAACTACGACACGCTCTTCCCAGAAGTCAAGTTACCGGTCAGGGCCCTGATGGAATCGTATAGGTATCCCACCAACACCTCAACGTAGCGGCGCCTCACTTTCCTCTAGATATTTATCATCTGATCTGAAATGAGGGCAATTTCCCTTCTACATGGCACAAGACTATTCTAGTGGCAAACCGTATACGATTCGTTGAAATCTCCTACCACCCTATGGCTATGAATTGGTGTTTATAAAAGATGATTGAGAGAATGATTGCCTTCCACATTTCGTGTCATGCCGAACGTCGTTCACTTTAGGCTAAGTTCCGCCAATTTCTGTGTTTTCGACCCATTGCACCTCTTTAATCACGAAGTTCAAGAAGCATTCTCGTGCCTTAATGTTACTTTGTTGTAACTTTGTCACCCGCAAAGTCTATGCCACTACCCACTCTTTCATTGTCATCTACAGACTACATACTCTAAAACTACGTGAATTTCTACCCACTTTCATCTTTTAATTTCTGAGCGAAAATTCCCTTTAGACCCGGGTATGTACCTCTTCACAATCTTTCCGGAGGATGACGGTGCTCCAAAAGGTTTATTCCTGCGTGTGTTTTTCATTAACTCTTACTACTCTATCCACCACCTTCTAATCTGCAAGATTATACACCTGATATAGAAGCTCTGATTTATGCCATTAGGGCGGTTATCTTCTCCTGGGTACTCTACCACCTTGAGGTGCCTGGGAACGAAGCAGCTGACCAAGCTCCACTGTTATACCTCGTTATTAAATCCATTACCTCTCCAATTTAACGATCTACCACAACTAATGAAGGTGTTAATTTACAATAGTTTGGTGCCTATCAAACTCCTTCTCTTTCCAAAAGAAGCTTTATAAGCCCTTCTATGCTACCACGCCTCATCCTTCCACCGCTCTCGCCATAAAGAGATGGTGTTGGCTTGACTCCGCCTGGATCATACCTGACTACCCCACGGATACCTTATGTCGCAACATCTCTGCTTCATTGTAATCCTTGTAGTACTAGACTCACTGTGTCACACATATTCACTCAGTGTCAACTGTACTCTATTCATCGTCCCCGTTTTATTTTCCAAAGATTGTACCCTTACTCTGAACATTTAGGTCTGATCGTGGCTGAAGGTTCAAGATTCTACGCAAATAACTTTTTTATCTATCGCACTGCTCTCTTTCTTCTTCCCCTGATTTAGTCTCACTCTCACCTCCCAATCTTGCTTTGTCTATATTAACCTAAGTTAGCTTCGCTGTGTGTCACGCATTCGTGTTAATCCCCTCTAATAAAAAATAATATTATTGATTGCGCCATCTGGCCTTTTATTTTGAGAGGTCCAGCAAATGAATAATCACCATGCCAATCAAAGGCAAATTTGTGGGTACATTTGAAACAAATTAAATTTAAACCAACGACATCATATCCCACAGAAACTTTATAAGGAGAAGTATGAAAAAAGTTGGAACGATGGAGAAAGGGAAAATGATTGGAAGATACAGGGTGTTCGAGTTGAAAGTTGAATTTGACGATTTTTAATGCCGCCTTTTTCACTAACATGGTAAATTATTGGGGAAGTTTCAACAACCTGGATAACATACGAGTTGAGATTAAAGTTTTATTTGAGAAAACTATGGCTGACAAGGAGGATTGGAAGCCAGCTGAATATTCCAGAAGTCTTACCTATATCGTGATGATGCGCACCGGGTATCAAAATACCGACTGGTGTTTTATGCTCTGTTGACACTTAAATTGCTGAAATATATGACATAGGTAGCAGCACCGAAAACTACGAAGCCGTAGCCAACAGCAAGGAGTACAGGGGGCGTTTTGAATGCGTCCGCATGCTGGAATTCATTTAACAACCTCAAGACATTGTGAAGGATGACCAAATGAATGGAATGCGGGCTTTAGTGAGAGATAGCATTTGGAATTATCACCACGAAGTTTGCCCCAAATAAATATCTTTGCTATCACTTGTGCAAGAAGAGCAAAGGATAAATTCTGACAGCCAAAACCAAAAGGAAGCGATTGAGAAAGGAAAAGTAGGTCCCTAAAAAAAGTTAATAATCTTGCTGAGCTGAGGACAATCTCATTCTTCTCAGAAGAAAAGAATTTCTGTCAGGACCAGTTGCACAAAAACCCAGGACAATAGATAGATTGGAAATAATTCATGCAAAATTCCACGTATCCCGAAGGCCAAGTTCCGCCAAACTATGCTGGTCTATTGATGTGTCTCCAGTTAGGGAGACGCCATGCCACCCCATATGTTTTATTAGCGTCCAAGGCCAATTCAGACGGCAATGTGGAGTCGCTGATTGAGGGTTGCTGCTGAAAGGACATAGCTCCCAAAAGATTCAGAAGTGGTTGTTGTAGAATTTATACTTCATCAGCTTCCCTTTCTGGTCTGCTAAGTCCCCCAATTCGAGGGAGGTTCCTTTATTTTTGTGTGTTTAGGAATTTTTTGCGAGAGAATATATATCAAAAGATTTTTACATTTTCTATATTCTGACATTAAGTGGGTTTCTTTGGTTGTGATATCATAAAATATTTTTTTCTTTCTTAGGGGATGTTTTGTAGTAATATCAAGTGGGTTTTTAATTTTTCTTAATGTATATTGTTTCTTTAGTGAAAATATTAAGGGAAGTTGTTTTTTCTTTATTTTGATATTAAGTGGTATTTTTTTTTATTGTGATATCGTAGGATGTGGTGCTTTTCTTTATTGTGGTACTAGCATAGGTAGCCGGGATAAAAGGTCCTGTCACAAATAAATACAGATCCATATTGTTTTAAACTCATATTTTGTGTTAAAAAAATATGTTTACTTGCTGATTATTATTATTTGTGAGGTGAAGGCAGATTGAGGAGTGTTGCGCACTCTTACCATAATATAAAATCATATAATTTATATAATATCCTATAATATACTTATAATGAGTAAACGTTTCACCACGCGCCCCCGGCAGTTTACGCGGACGCGTGAACGACCGTCAGTTATGAGCGAAAAGCGTTGTGGCCACAGGACCAGATCGAGCTTCTTATAAGTGCCGATTAAGGGGTTTTACATTGGAGCAATTAAAATGGAGTTTTTTATTTCTATTAATATATATTGTTTTCATGATCTGAATATTAAGTGATGCTGTTTCTCTCTTTATTTGCTAGTTCACCCTAAAAGAACTGTCCTTCATTGCGGAAGGAAGGTTGACTGAGGTAGTTAGTCAGCATGCCGTTTCTCTAATTTCCTGGTTTCCTCGTCTTTTTTTTACACAGTCTATTTTCTTGCAACAAAGTTTTCATAGTTTAGCAGTACTCACGAGATGCGCCGATTGGTTACACTTTATTTTAGCAAAAACGAAGATAAAATGGAGTAGGAAAATGCTGTTAGAATTATTTTCGAGATCATTTATTTATAAAGGAAAAATAAAAGAGATAAAGGACAAAATCAAGGAAGAAGTAAAATAAAAATAAAAGAAGAATTAAAGGACACCATAAGACTAAGGTATTAGATATAAAAGTAATGGAAAATAGTGGAAACGGATCATTTTACTTGTCAAGGTAAAAGAAGCCTTTGGTGGGCTCTAGGAAAATGTCTCCTGCTCACGTTGGAAAAGCTTATAAAAATTAAAGTTCCTTTAAGAACCTGAGTAGTAATGAATGAAAATTTTCGGAATTACTTGAATTAAAAAAATATTCGCCGAATTTATAGGGTAGATCAAAAATTAAATTTTGGTTAAACTTCTTTGGCAGAAAAAAAATTAATGATAGTGTAAAACGGTTTTGTGAGACATTTCTCGAACGAAGACGCCAATACAATGCAAAGAAATAGATATATCACCTTTCATTTTGAGGAGTGGATATTGAAGATGGCTGCCTATGGAAAATATCTTGAAGTTGCAACAATAATGGAAACACATCAATCGTCTTACAACCCTTGGGGAGATAAATGCTATACTCTTGAAGGATCATAGCAGGGAAACGAATATTTACATAAGCTCAATTCTTATAATCACGAACAATCACCTTGACTTGCCCAAGCTGTTTAGCCCGATTGGGATCAGAACTGATTTCTCGAAGATCAATTTGTAGCCAGAACTAATCTCTTATTTCAGATTATAAACAAACGCAAGGCAAATCCGGCTGTTCTAGTGTAACAACTATTCAGTAAAAAAGGGGGAAACGTGTAAAAATAAGGTCCTGAAGATAAAAAAAACAATCTAAGTCATGCTCACAAAACGGTGCCGCCGACGCCTACAAAATATTCAGTTTGTTAAGATATACAACTGGAAATATTGATCTCTCTGAAGACCAAAGAACAAGATATTCTCCATATTACGAAGGTTTTTACAAAATTATACGATTTTATTAGAAAAAATAACGTAAAAGCTTCATCACAGAGTATATTTGTATCAAGAGTCTGGTCCAGATCATTTGCAATGATTTGTAAGCTCAAAATATCGATGGCAATTGCTATTTCATCCACTTCTTCTCCCTGATTTGGATCCATCTAAACTCATCTTGTTCCCGGACTTTGAGAAATGCTTAAAATGTATTCATTTTCTTTGATCTGAAAATCTGAATGTTGGTTCACTTCTAAAGGCGGTGATTTCTACCGTAAATGATATTAAGTTTTAAACAAAGGTTGAAAACCTATTTTCAGTCAGGTGTGGCTTATCCCGGAAAATAAACTAATTTTTTTTCCATATCATTTTACGAGGACTTTATAAATTTCTTAGTATATAAATTCAAATTTTGTCATTATGCTCCTCTCGTTTCAGAATTCATGGAGATGATGACAGGATAAAGAAGTATATTTCATAATATTTCCATCAGTGGAATTTCTAGTCAATTATTTAACTATATTCATGTCTATCTATTCGTTTTAATCTGGCAATAATTTAATTACATTAATTAATAAATTTATTTATATTTTGTTATTCAATTTTAAAGCGAAAATTGAAAACAGTCAACAATTTTGTATTCTTAATATTTTTTCTGGAAAATATCATTTTCTTTATTCAATAATTTGATACTTTATTTAAGCCAGTAAATACTTCGCACATATGTATTAGCACTCAGTATTCTTTGGATAAACTTTATTTAAGGTTAGTTTTGATATTAAGTCATTGCTCT
This sequence comes from Ceratothoa steindachneri, assembly GCA_963969495.1. Classification (NCBI taxonomy): domain Eukaryota; kingdom Metazoa; phylum Arthropoda; class Malacostraca; order Isopoda; family Cymothoidae; genus Ceratothoa; species Ceratothoa steindachneri. The sequence continues at coordinate 53,123,374 of OZ018319.1, read as the reverse complement.
ACTGTATCAGACGATTCTCAAGTTTCAATTTAAGTGTCTTCTATGGACTGTATTGATCCTTTTATAAAGTATTTTTTAACAGAATAAATTTATTTCTAAAATATGGACTTTTGATTTGAAAATCAGATTTAGTGGTTAAAAGTTAATGGTGGAGAAAAGGATATTTTAAACCTTAAAAGTAAGACAAATAAGATTCGAAACGGAGTGTGAATTTTTCTTAGTAATTTAAATAGATGGTTTGTTAAGATGCAATATAATCAGCGGTGGAATAGTGATAATCTAAAAGAGTAGCCCATTTCTACTAAATCGGGTATACTTGTCCGATGCTTCTTATCCACGCAAACCAATTCAGTGTATCTAATAGGTCAATCTAACAGTCCTAGGAAGAACTGTTTACATTGGCTCAGTTAACCTTTAATTTGATATCGCAGGATACAGGACTTTTCATCCGCCTTTGGTGAATTTTATGACGGTAACATAGCACACGATTACTAAATCTATAGTAACCGGGATAGACATTAAAATTTGATAAATATAAAAAAAAACCTTAATCGTATTAAATGAATCGATAATATTAGGTCGTCAATAAATTATTGTCATTTTTCTGAAAGAGAAATAAAAACATTATTAAATTAAAACTTTAATCAAGTTACCAATATTAGTAACAAATGTCTCAAAATTTGCCACTTTTGTATACATTTTCCCATCGAAATATTGTAACAGTGATTGAAATAACGATAATCAGATGGCCCTTGGATATTGGCATAAAAGAGGTCTTCCCTCCAAAATCAATTAATTGTCGTTTCCTTGGTTACACCTGTCACGTGTTAGCGGTCAGTGCCACGAAGCGAAAGTATTCTTGCTCTTTGCAAGAATAGCTCCTTGGAAGTAGTACATATTATTATTGTTAAACTTTATAGAATTCTAGAAAGCTTCTTCATACGTCAGATTCACAAGAATATTAATATTGAGAAACCTAATATTTTAAGTTACTTGTACCAAGATTTTATGAGGCATACCACAGTGTTATCTAAATTTCCTTGCCTGTGTTTCTAAGCAGAGTAATCTTTGGCCTGCAACGCTAAAAAGGAAATTGGGGGATCTGAGCAATAAACATAGATTTCTTTATTAGAATCATTAAACACAGAATCTATTTGTCCGTGACTTTAAAAAACAAATTATTTTGACACGCTTAGAAAAACGTTGAATTTTCAGCCCTAGACTTTCAGCTAAAAAATCTAACATGGCCAATCATCCTGTTTTCCGATTTTGAGGGAGACGAATAATCCGGGTGCAAAACTTTAGACTTGCTACTCTAACCGAAATTTATCAGATTCGCGAGTTCGAACGCTGCTTTTGTGACTTAAATTTATAAAAGGGAATTTGGGGGCTTAAGAGATACACAAAGCTCATTTTCTCTTATATTTGCACCCCTAAATACAAGATTTTATGAGCAGCCACACTAAACAGAATTTTGAGAGCGGCCCAAGAAACACAACGAGGAATTTTTGAGGTCAACGAAGATGCACAAAGTAATTTATTGCCCAGGAAAGTGATCAAAAACTTTAAGTGAGGGGAAAATCATCCTGAACACAGAACCTCTTAGCAGAGGGTATTGATCATAACATTTTCACTCGCGATTTTAAAGTCGATATAATTTGCATGTGACCTTGAACACAGCAACTTTGGTGGCCTAACATTGATTACAGTTTGATTGAGGTGGTTTGGGGGATTCCTAAAGACAAAATCGTTTTTCTCAGGATCCCGGTCAGAATTTTTCAGTCTGCGACCCTGAGTACTGGATATTCAGTCACAAGATTGTGAACAGAGAATTCTGAGGTCCGAGATTTTAAACACAGAATTTTTAGCCCTGAAAATCTGAACACAAGATTTTGATGCACGAAATTTTTAACCTGGGATTCTGAACACAGGATTTTGAGCAGTGAGAACCTGAAGACAGGTTTTTGAGGCCCAAGATTCTGAACACAAATTTTGATGCCCGATATTCTGAACACAAAATTTTGATACACGAGATTCTTAACGCAGGATTCTGATGCCCAATATTCTAAACAGAGAATTTTGAGACCCGAGATGCTGAGCACAGGATATTGAGGCTCGTGATACTGAAGACAAAATTTTAAGGCCCGAAAATCCGAACACAGAATTTAGGTTTCTGACACCATGAATGAAGAATTATTTTAGCCTGGCAGAGGTCTGAAGTCAAGATTTGGGGTAGAGGGGAAGTAAAAGTTGATATTTGGGGGGTTCCAGAAACTGAACAGACAATTCGGAGAGTTTGGTACTTTGAACACATAATTATGAGTTCCTAAAAAACGTCATGGCTGAAATAATTTTAAAATATAGAGACCCACAAGAGTCACGTGAATTTGAGATTGAAGCCTACTATAGGAATAAGAAAACTATCCTTAATGTGATATCTAGGCCTCATTCCCCGAATCAATAAATAAAATGTTGATAAATAAAAGAGAAATGGCTTGGAATCAGATCTTTCCTCCTCACGGCTAATCTTCAAAATTTAAACGATCCTTTTTTAGCTTTATACGAGTATTTATGCAAAATTTACAGAATTTTATTTAATTTTCTAATCACTAAACTTTGATATTTTTATTATAATAGAAAAAATAAAAAAAAGGATCAAAGCAGCAGTAGCTTGCATTGTAAGCAATAACTTTTATTTTTTTCAAACCATACTACCCATGGAAGAGAATCATAGCGGCCTTCATGTGTGTCACGAACAAAAATTTGACCACTAATGAAATAGAGAAAAAGAGGAATGGTCTCTGTTAACTTTCTGAATCAATACTTGCAAAAAGAATAAACTCTCTGTTTACCTTTTAATTTCGTTCATTCAGAGTCGCCCTTGACAAAGAGGCAAATTACTGAGAAATCGCAAATCGAAGGCAACAGAGATAACATTTTGAATTTCAGATGCGAAAATCGTAAATATATATAGTTTGGAGCAGAGGTTTAAATATACCTTAGCGTTATAAGATATTTCTGTTATTTACCGGATTGTTAGAATAATAAATGATAAAATATTATCGATATTTTGTCTTAGGGTAATAAAAGTCGACTCTATAGTGTTAAGCTCCCTCCTAAAAATATGTTCTAGCCTTTTTACAAAGTTAAACCAAAAACAAAGGATTGTATAAAGGGAGGAAAAATACAAGATTTGCTCAATTTTTAAAAAACTCATTCTTCCATAAACTGTGTTCGATGCGTCTCCACGCCGACGGCCCTTCATAGCAATGAGAGGCTATGTTACTTAGTATCTCGTCAAGCCAGATACAGCCCTATGCAGTAGGCCCCATTTAAGCTTTCCCTTAGTACACGCATCTCATGCTCTTCTAGTCAACACTGTAGTCAGCCTTTTCTCTCTCGTAAGATCATCTACATAAATATCCACAATTTATGTTGTCTTCTCACCGGTCACACAACGTGACACTCAATCGCGATCTTCTTGTTTTGTATCAGAACCCACAAATCCCACAGGAGCCCGGAAACATACTAGAAAACGAAAATAACTCCTACTTATTTCCACAGACAGATTAATCGATCAAATGAACCGTAAACGGATTAGTAATTTTCTACGCACAATGGACAAGACTGACATAAGCATACTACAGTTAAACGTAAATAAGAGACAAATATACGGAAACACTTTTAGAAAATTAGAACCAGATATAATTTCAATTTCAGCTCACGGAGTAAACCTACAAAATGACGAAATAAAAATTTGGAATGATTACGTTTCAGCGGTTAACCCAACCGGAAAAGCACACGACGTAGCTGCTATAGCAATTAAGAAAGGCATCGACTTTAGAACTCGTGATGAACTAGACGAGTCTTACATTGCAATTGAAATAAAGATGGAATTGACGAACATCATAATTGCTACAGGATATCAACCTCCAAGGTGAGACCAATTGCCCATTAATAACTTTATCAAGATATTTAGTAACAAAATCCTGGTATTATTTATGGGTGACCCTAACGCTGAGTGCCAAGCAAGCAGGTATAAAAGAAAAACGGAATTGGAAGAAACCTCAAAGCACTGCTCGCAAGAGGTATCTGCCGAAGATTAGGCCCCGAGGACCCAACCTTCGTGACTGAAACGACAACCACAAAGCCTGATATCTGTCTGTGCAACAACCATCTTTTATACAACTATTATAGGAGGCCGGAAGATATAGATACGCTGTACTTACAACAATGCAGCTCTGCTCACGCTCAACCAAAGACCCATACAAATCCCAGGAAAGGCAATAAAAGCCTTCCACAGAGCAGCCTAGGAAAGATATAGGAGGGAAGTAAATTTATATCAACCCAAACAACTATAAGGAGCCGCTTTAGAACAAATAGATGCAGAATTAGAAAATATAAGAAACTCGATGCAGGCAGACGACGAAATATCCATATCAAGAAGCCGATACTCGACAATCAAAACATTTACTTGGACTCCAGAGATGATACGGAGGCACCGACGACTAAGAGAATTTGCAGAAGAAATAAGAAGAAACGGATCAACAAGAGAGCTACACCACGAAATGAGGATGATAAAAAGACAACTAAACACTTAAATATAAGAAAAACAGAAGGAACACGGGAAAGAAACAATCCAGAATATTGACAAAGATGCATCAAGTAAGAGAATTTGGAAAGAAAGTCAACTTAATGAAAGGCAAAGTGGAAGCTAGAAAACTGATGCTGAAAGGCAATCATGGAAACACCATAGAGGACGAGGACAATATAGAACAAATATTTAGGACCCACTGGAAGAACATATTTAACATAAGTAAAGAGGAAAACGAGGACTTCGACATCGACTTCGAACAGATATGTGAAAGGAACTCAACAAGGATACGGACAGAATTATTCAATACCCATCTGTGGACGCAATAAGAGACACCTTTAATGGTAAAGACGCAAGAATTCCCATGTAAGGGCTCAAAAACACAATTTCGCTATTCCAACAGAAGGCATCAGGAAGATCGCAACTCACTAAGAAGCACCATTAAAAAGTGCCTTATAAAATGCTGCAAGGCATAGCATCTGTATTCAACGCCTGCTTTAACCTAGCTACTTCCCGAAAGAATTAAAAGTAGCAAAAATTATCTTTATCCCCAAAGTGCGTAAATCTATAACACGAGTAGAGAATGATAGACAAATATCTCTACTCGACTTCATCGGGAAGGTGTTTGAGAAAATAATAAACCCTCGGTTAAGTGAGCATCTTGAAGAGAATAACCTTCCAAAAAAATTTCACTTCGGATTTAGGAAAAAAAGGAGTACGGAAATGGCCCTTACGGTCATTACAGAACAAATAGCTAAACCTAAAAGTAAAAGGCTAGCGTTGACATTGTCTGCAGGCACGTTTCAAAAGCATTCGACAGAGTGTAGATTAAAGGAATGCAGTATATAATATTAAATTTACTCATAAACAGCATGCTAGAAAGACTAATCTGTAACTAGGTTACTCAGCGACACGTATATATCGAAAAGAAGAACCACCACGGAAATAAATTTAAGATGGCTACTGGCCTTCCGCAAGGAGGATGTCTGAGCCCAACATTATACTTTCTGTATACTTCGGACATTCCTTTACCATTTACACTTGGATGTGTCAATATACAGTTCCCAGACGACGTCACACAAATAGTCGTCTGCCCCTACACGAACCCGGACATACAGGCCAGACTAACGGCAGAAGAAATAAGAAGAATCAACGTTTACGAGAAGCAATTGAATATTAGTACTAACAGGAACAAATTTAAGATCATGCCAATTTACAGGAGGTGATTCAGTGACATTCTAATTCAAGAAGAGAGATACGCATACACAAACGAAACTAAAGTTCTAGAAGTAACAATTACAAAGAAGGGATACACAAATCACGTGAAAGAAAGAGCGGAAAAAGGAAGAAAGGGACTGAGGCTACTTTACAGGCTCAGATCCCTTAACCGAAAAAGGAAAAATAAAATATACCAAGCAATAACTCAATCGGCCATGGTATATCCAGTTATCCCCATGTGCACCATTTCAAATAGTAATATTACTGAACTGCAGCGTATACAAAACAAAGCAGTTTCAGATGGGATAGAAAAAGACAACAAGCTCTACACCCGGAAGCGAAGATATAACTACTCAAAAAGACTATAGAGAAAAAAGCCAAGAAACTGATTTAAATCACGCAACGAGAAATTAGAGAGGAAATCATGGACTTAATCAACGTACACAACAAGGATCGATCAAGAAGAGGAAGAATTATTCACGAGATAATTTGGAAAGCAAAGAGAGAGTAAGTAAACAAATTTAGTTTTACATTAGACATAGAAAACAAATAAAATAAAATCAACTAAAATATAAAAGAGAACTTTTACCAACGATAAAAACAACATTAACAACAACAGTTTGAACGCCTCACAACAATTCAAAAGAACCAAAATACATATCATACAACAACATTGAAGGATAAACCTGATACTTAGGCAAATACTACCTAAACTATCAATTTCAATACTATTACATAACTAAAATGACAGAGATTAGCATGACCTCCATGTAACTTAGCATTCAATTGCAGCCCTACTAATTCCTTCTACTCCTCCCTAGATTTTTCTTCTACCCTTCACACCTTAAGGGCTAAACACCGAATACGTGGGACAGGGGCAAAATAGAAAGAGTGAATATAAAAGGATATTAAACACACCGTGGTTCGGAGTCCACGTAAAGCTGTAGGTCCACCGACCTCCTAGGTCACCTATCTAGTCTACTATGATATTTCAAACTTTACTATCTCTATCCTCAACTCTTCCTCCCCCTCTCTTTCTCCTGGTTCCCCTCTCTCTCTCTCCTTCGGTTGTTCTTTAAACAGGGCACTGGTGGGGAGAGGGGATGCCTGGGGTGCCGAGTCTGGGATTTGTATCAGTATTATAATGATATATATTAGCTAATCAAAATTTATCACGTGCCCTAATATCACATCCCCCGCTGTTTTTACCATTAAATACCATCTTACTCTTTTCTTTTCTTCACACAAACATTTCCAAACCTTTCACACTACCAGCATCAACATCCTGTCATCAGCATGCATCACTGTTGTTAAAACTCATTCTACACCATTCTTTATCATTCACATGCCCTTTTTTCCCCCGTTTTCATTCATACTTCTCTCAGTGTCTAATCCATAGATAAATTCACATCATGACAACAAAAAGAACAAATTCTATCAAACAGGCAGAAAACCACTCTTTCTGGCTCAACAGTGTGTGTACTGAAACCATGTATACAATTAAAAAAATATATAACCCAATGACAAATTGAGATTTTATTTTTTGTATTTTCTGTTTTACCGCTATGGCTGCTCCTTCGGATCTTTCTTGTGAGTAGTTTTCTTTATCATTTTCCGGTCCATATTCTTATTACTTTACTATCCAGCTACACTTGGATAGGAGGTGTAATATTATTTCTGCCTACATTCCACTCTCAGCCCTTGTTTAGGTGGGTGACGTCCGCTGCGTCTTTGCAAGGTTGCCGAGGACCTTTTTACTCACGCGGACTATACAATCAATATCAGTGGTCAGTGCATAGGCGTCCTAATTGTAAATGGATTTACGCATCACTCACCATGAATTGCTTTATTTTATTGTATTGATCTGCCCCCTAGTTCCCTTTATGCACAGCCTCATATTGGGTGAGGGGTGGTCTTAATTTAACGTAAAAACACCCCTTGAAAGGCAGTCAAAATGATTCCAGATTAGTTCTCGTAGGACCCCTGTCCTATATTACTGGAGAATTAGACCACAATATAGGACATCGCGTCGGTAGCAGAGTCTTTCTCTTCCAATTGCTCCGTTGTATGTAATTTGGATGCTATTACGTCAGAAATAAATGCCTGTCTTCATGTTGCTGAATTCACTGGAAGATTTTAACACCAAAGTCGACGAACCCTTTAACGGCAGGTTTACGCAGAGTGAGTTGGATCTGCTCTCGTTTAATGCGCAGACGATGCACCTGGTCCGTACAATGTCTCGTATATTATTCTCCGACACAGATAATCGAGGCGTGGTAGTTTTTTAAGATTTGTCTCACATGATCTGGATTGATAGTTTCTTCCCAGAATACTGGCGAATGGCTAATGTGCTCGCTTTTCACAAACAAGCAATAGATAACTGTACCCAAGCCAGTTTCCTCCATCATTCCCAAAATCTTGCATCTACAAGTTTAAGGAGAAATTAGCAAATTTTAGATTAACCTTTTTCATGGAGATAGGAGGCCACTTGTATTATGTACAATGCAGCTGTCAGAAGTTTCGTTCATTTCGAATATAGAAAATGCTTTCTGCGGCTTTCTTCTTTAAAGTGTACTACGCCACGGCGTTTTTTTACAGAATCCTGGAGAGCCTCCACAGAAGGAAGGGGACGAAATGCCTCTTTAACGTTATATCTGAATCATATGAGATCGTCGATTCCGCGGTGAGTGAGAGTAACCCTTTTTGTCAACTCGGAGAAAAAGGTATCAATTCGGTCTCGGCAGAAGATGTTCTCAGCTACGCTCATTCAGATGACCTTTCGATCTCGTTTGGTATGACCATGATGCCAACTCCAGAGCGTCCTCTTCAACAGACATTTAACCGCATCTCTCGCTATCTGTCGTCTTCGAATTGGATACACTCGCGAAACGCACCACCATGTGATGGAGCGCTCTCATGCACCTTACTGAGACGACAGCGTTATCGACTAGACTATCCCTGTTTGAGTACTATTACCTGTTTGGGTACTGCAACGAGTGGGCTTGCTACCGCTTGTTACTTATACTCAAGAAGGGTTCGTAAACTCATGACAGTACACTAGGCCATTTTGCAGCCACCGTGAGACACCAGAGCTTCCATTATTTTTAATGTAGCCTTATTAATAGCCCGAATTGGTTGAGGCGATTATGCCTCTGTAGGCAGTCGCTAACTAAGTGTCAATATTTCAAAATGAAATGATTCTTCCTCACTAAGTAAAACTGCGCAATTTGCCACTCCATAATCACTTGTTATCTTAACATCATCATAAATATCATCCCCGATTTTCTTGGAATCCATCACAGCCTCCTGTTAATCCATCACAAACTACACACAATCTCCCAATCCATTATGACCTATTAAACAGGTAAAAATGCTTTCCTATTATCAATATATTTCCTTACACAACGAAAAGGGAGCCTGAAGTAGCAGAAGCAGACTTGCTAAATCTATCTTCTTGAAAATACTCGTTTAATTTCCATGAAAAATACATAAAATATCTTATTATATTTCATCCGGATATTATCTAAGTTTCATTTTATATAACAGCGGGTGAAGATACGTTATGAAGAAAGTAATGTGTATTTGAAGAAAAGATGCACTTTAAACTAGAGAAAAATACTTTCAGTTTATAGGTAAAAATCTGTAACGTATGAATGGTAAAACTGCTCTACGTGTATTACAGTCTGCTAATAATGGTATCAATCATTTGTTAGAATGACAATGCAGTTGAGTTAAATAAATCCTTGAAAGGAGGTTGTCCAATGGAAGAATGAAGAAATGAGCATTGCAATCGGTGAAGAAAGATCGATTTCACGCATGATTAATCTCCATGAGGATAGGGTGTCTTGTGCCTTAACGAAGAAAAAGGGCACCATGAGATAACCACTGCAAGGAAAGTCCATACGATGCCACTAATGCCAATAAGGGACCTATTTGAGACAACAGAGTGTTTATCATGTCAAACGACCGACAACCTGAACCTGAATGTGTTCTCTCACCAGGGTATCCTACGTCAATTGAGGGAGGTGTGACTCATAGCATCCTAGCCTACCAGGTATTACAGTTGCCAGGTTTACCTTTGCTACTGAGCGTATCCTGTATAGTGGTAGTGTTTTTAATCCACGAAGGCAAATGTAACTTGTTTGGATTGGATGGGAAGCAGAATGCAAGGCGTCGTACATGTGGAAGAGTTACTACCGCATGCACGAAAAAAAAAGTTAAATTTCAGTGTCAACCTTATGATGTTATATATAACTTCAAATGCGGTAGTCTGTCCTTCGTCCATTAACCGGACAAAATAAACGCTTATGTATAAGAAAACTTAAAGTTTATTTCGGCATCAGTTTATAGGGGTGAACAGTATATAGTGTAAGTGAATTAAGTATCTGACTCCAAAGATGAATTCATTACAGTGTTCTTATTTTGGCTGGGCTTACCGAAGGTTTAGATTAATCGAGTTAAAGAAGGACGTTGCAAAATATATACTTTATTCTAATATTGGTATATAACAGGGAAACAGCATGGCACGAAGTTATTTCCGGGCGACTAGCAGTCTATATATATTCGACGCGAAGTATTAAATTCTAGAGCGACGAGACTTGGTGAATTTAAAATTGGTTTCGTAAACGCTGATACGGGTATGTGATAGAACGGGTTGAGGCCGCGTTAATTTCAACCACTATCACATATTATTTAAAACCACGATGCTCCCCACGTGCTTCTTCGCTTTGAAGCTGGGTGCCTAATCGCAGCCACCTGAGTCAATGTTTAAACAAGGAGGTTTATCATTCCCCCCCCCCCCCCCCCCCGGTTCGCCCCATCCGCCGATCACGCCAGATTGAGTTAGGCTTATGGGCAGATAAGGCTTGTTCTCAGGCTCGGCTGTGCATTCCCTCGAAGCTCCCATTCCATTGTCCCCGTCGCCAAGGAGATGTCTCAACTATTTAGATGGAAACTTTACCACTAAGATCAGATTGGAGATCCAGATTTTCGTCGCGAAGCATCACTACGACCCACTCTCACCTTGTGCGCCAAGGGACCTAAACCTCAAGATTCACCATCACTTGTCCAGAAGGAGGACAATATCCCTTCAGTGCCAAGGTTCGAGCCTTTCGTGACGCCAAGTCCCCAAGGCTTCCCTTGTTGTTCAGAAAGAGAACAACTTATAGAACAGCCATTGTTCGTTCGAGCCCGTTGACAAGAAACGGTTCTCAACCCCCCTGTTGTTCAGAAGAGAACAACGTAGAACAGCTATTGTTTTTCAAGCCGTTCGTCGAGAAACGGTTCTCATTCCCAAGACGCCACGTCAGGATCATTTTATTTCCCCTCCTTCGGCTGGAACTCGCCAGCGGACCGAAATTCCATCACGTCACCTTCCTCTGCACAACAATTATATATTACGTAAGCCAAACGTTACCTTCGAGTATTTAACCCTTTTGTTAATTCTACCCTGTGCTTTAAATGGTTTAGCCAACCATCCCATTTCTTCAACTTGATATTTATTTTACCTTTTTAAATCTTTTAATTCTCGGATTAACTCGGTTCCCCACGACCCTTTCCATTCTCTGTTTATATCAATATTTTCCGTTTTGTGTGTTGTTGATAGTTATTATTAATAAAAGTCTATTTTATTGATGATAGCAATATTACCATCCTTGAGCTCAGTTCCACTTCTTAATCATATCGAAGATACATAATATCGGCCAGCCAGACATCCACGCACTCTAAAGATAATTAAGTAAGTTCCCTCAACGAATAGTTATATATGGTATATCGTCGAGAGTCCATTCTACGGCAGGGTATGACAATACTTAATAACAAGTATAATGCTTAAATTCTAACTCTTGTATTCTTCTCATTGCTTGCCTATATATGCATACGGTTTCATTTTCGCGGGGTTGGGGAGCGTGGCTTATACTTGCCTGCAGGACAGATCTTTGTCTTCGGGCCTCATTAGTTCTACTTCTGAGCAGAGTGTTAAACGGCTCTTAATTACAATTTACTTAAAAATCCCATATTTTATCTATATAACAGAATACACTTGTCGCAGCTTAGTGATGCAATTCTCTTTGTTGACCCGGTGTATTTAACTAAGTATTTCTTAGGATTCCTACTTTCTAGAAATCTATTCTGAGACATGAAATGTGTATTTACGCCTTGTCTTATTGGCACAATTGATTCTCACCTTTCGCGCGGCCGTACATTGTTTGTCTCGCGCTCGCTTGCAACAGTCACTTGCCTTCTATATACGTGTATATACATTAACAAATATATTCAATTCTTTATTTTGTATTCAAATTCCTAGGTGCAATTTAATCTATGCATTCTCAATTACTTACTCTAATTTTAGACATTTATTTTATATGAGTCGAATATGCTGGGATTTAATAAGACCACCGAGCGTCTATTTTGTGGTGTTTGCTGGGCCTATTGAATTCTGCGATTTGGTGCTAGTAGCCTACCTATTACATGATCTGATGACTAAAAATATATTTAGGCTTTTCTTCTGAGGATCC